>LR999967.1:53894497-54578398 GCA_905220375.1 Tachina fera
ATCATTATCATTATCATTATCATTATCATTATCATTATCATTATCATTATCATTATCATTATCATTATCATTATCATTATCATTATCATTATCATTATCATTATCATTATCATTATCATTATCATTATCATTATCATTTTATCATTATCATTATCATTATCATTTTATCATTATCATTTTATCATTATCATTATCATTATCATTTTATCATTATCATTTTATCATTATCATTTTATCATTATCATTATCATTATCATTATCATTATCATTATCATTATCATTATCATTATCATTATCATTATCATTATCATTATCATTATCATTATCATTATCATTATCTATCATTATCATTATCATTATCATTATCATTATCATTATCATTATCATTATCATTATCATTATCATTATCATTATCATTATCATTATCATATCATTATCATTATCATTATCATTATCATATCATTATCATTATCATTATCATTATCATATCATTATCATTATCATTATCATTATCATTATCATTATCATCATTCATTATCATTATCATTATCATTATCATTATCATTATCATTATCATTCATTATCATTATCATTATCATTATCATTATCATTATCATTATCATTATCATTATCATTATCATTATCATTATCATCATCATTATCATTATCATTATCATTATCATATCATTATCATTATCATTATCATTATCATTATCATTATCATTATCATTATCATTATCATTTTATCATTATCATTATCATTATCATTATCATTATCATTATCATTATCATTATCATTATCATTATCATTATCATTATCATTATCATTATCATTATCATTATCATTATCATTATCATTTTATCATTATCATTATCATTATCATTATCATTATCATTATCATTATCATTATCATTATCATTATCATTATCATTATCATAATCATTATCATTATCATTATCATTATCATTATCATTATCATTATCATTATCATTATCATTATCATTATCATTATCATTATCATTATCATTATCATTATCATTATCATTATCATATCATTTCATTATCATTATCATTATCATTATCATTATCATTATCATTATCATTATCATTATCATTATCATTATCATTATCATTATCATTATCATTATCATTATCATTATCATTATCATTATCATTATCATTATCATTATCATTATCATTATCATTATCATTATCATTTTATCATTATCATTATCATTATCATTATCATTATCATTATCATTATCATTATCATTATCATTATCATTATCATTATCATTATCATTATTATTATTATCATTATTATTATTATCATTATCATTATCATTATCATTATCATTATCATTATCATTATCATTATTATCATTATCATTATCATTATCATTATCATTATCATTATCATTATCATTATCATTATCATTATCATTATCATTATCATTATCATTATCATTATCATTATCATTATCATTATCATTATCATTATCATTATCATTATCATTATCATTATCATTATCATTATCATTATCATTATCATTATCATTATCATTATCATTATCATTATCTTTATCATTATCATTATCATTATCATTATCATTATCATTATCATTATCATTATCATTATCATTATCATTATCATTATCATTATCATTATCATTATCATTATCATTATCATTATCATTATCATTATCATTATCATTATCATTATCATTATCATTATCATTATCATATCATTATCATTATCATTATCATTATCATTATCATTATCATTATCATTATCATTATCATATCATTATCATTATCATTATCATTATCATTAACATTATCATTATCATTATCATTATCATTATCATTATCATTATCATTATCATTATCATTATCATTATCATTATCATATATCATTATCATTATCATTATCATTATCATTATCATTATCATTATCATTATCATTATCATTATCATTATCATTATCATTATCATTATCATTATCATTATCATTATCATTATCATTATCATTATCATTATCATTATCATTAACATTATCATTATCATTATCATTATCATTATCATTATCATTATCATTATCATTATCATTATCATTATCATTATCATTATCATTATCATTATCATTATCATTATCATTATCATTATCATTATCATTATCATTATCATTATCATTATCATTATCATTATCATTATCATTATCATTATCATTATCATTATCATTATCATTATCATTATCATTATCATTATCATTATCATTATCATTATCATTATCATATCATTATCATTATCATTATCATTATCATTATCATTATCATTATCATTATCATTATCATTATCATTATCATTATCATTATCATTATCATTATCATTATCATTATCATTATCATTATCATTATCATTATCATATCATTATCATTATCATTATCATTATCATTATCATTATCATTATCATTATCATTATCATTATCATTATCATTATCATTATCATTATCATTATCATTATCATTATCATTATCATTATCATATCATTATCATTATCATTATCATTATCATTATCATTATCATTATCATTATCATTATCATTATCATTATCATTATCATTATCATTATCATTATCATTATCATTATCATTATCATTATCATTATCATTATCATTATCATTATTATTATTATCATTATCATTATCATTATCATTATCATTATCATTATCATTATCATTATCATTATCATTATCATTATCATTATCATTATCATTATCATATTATCATTATCATTATCATTATCATTATCATTATCATTATCATATCATTATCATTATCATTATCATTATCATTATCATTATCATTATCATTATCATTATCATTATCATTATCATTATCATTTTATCATTATCATTTTATCATTATCATTTTATCATTATCATTATCATTATCATTATCATTATCATTATCATTATCATTATCATTATCATTTTATCATTATCATTATCATTATCATTATCATTATCATTATCATTATCATTATCATTATCATTATCATTATCATTATCATATTATCATTATCATATTATCATTATCATATTATCATTATCATTATCATTATCATTATCATTATCATTATCATTATCATTATCATTATCATTATCATATCATTATCATTATCATTATCATTATCATATCATTATCATTATCATTATCATTATCATTATCATTATCATATCATTATCATTATCATTATCATTATCATTGTCATTATCATTGTCATTATCATTGTCATTATCATTGTCATTATCATTGTCATTATCATTATCATTATCATTGTCATATCATTATCATTATCATTATCATTATCATTATCATTATCATTATCATTATCATTATCATTATCATTATCATTATCATTATCATTATCATTATCATTATCATTATCATTATCATTATCATTATCATTATCATTATCATTATCATTATCATTATCATTTTATCATTATCATTATCATTATCATTATCATTATCATTATCATTATCATTATCATTATCATTATCATTATCATTATCTTTCATTATCATTATCATTATCATTATCATTATCATTATCATTATCATTATCATTATCATTATCATTATCATTATCATTATCATTATCATTATCATTATCATTATCATTATCATTATCATTATCATTATCATTATCATTATCATTATCATTATCATTATCATTATCATTATCATTATCATTATCATTATCATTATCATTATCATTATCATTATCATTATCATTATCATTATCATTATCATTATCATTATCATTATCATTATCATTATCATTATCATTATCATTATCATTATCATTATCATTATCATTATCATTATCATTATCATTATCATTATCATTATCATTATCATTATCATTATCATTCTATCATTATCATTATCATTATCATTATCATTATCATTAATCATTATCATTATCATTATCATTATCATTATCATTATCATTATCATTATCATTATCATTATCATTATCATTATCATTATCATTATCATTATCATTATCTCATTATCATTATCATTATCATTTTATCATTATCATTATCATTATCATTATCATTATCATTATCATTATCATTTCATTATCATTATCATTATCATATCATTATCATTTTATCATTATCATTATCATTATCATTATCATTATCATTATCATTATCATTATCATTATCATTATCATATCATTATCATTATCATTATCATTATCATTATCATTATCATTATCATTATCATTATCATTATCATTATCATTATCATTATCATTATCATTATCATTATCATTATCTTATCATTATCATTATCATTATCATTATCATTATCATTATCATTATCATTATCATTATCATTATCATTATCATTATCATTATCATTATCATTATCATTATCATTATCATTATCATTATCATTATCATTATCATTATCATTATCATTATCATTATCATTATCATTATCATTATCATTATCATTATCATTATCATTATCATTATCATTATCATTATCATTATCATTATCATTATCATTATCATTATCATTATCATTATCATTATCATTATCTTATCATTATCATTATCATTATCATTATCATATCATTATCATTATCATTATCATTATCATTATCATTATCATTATCATTATCATTATCATTATCATTATCATTATCATTATCATTTTATCATTATCATTATCATTATCATTATCATTATCATTATCATTATCAATATCATTATCATTATCATTATCATTATCATATCATTATCATTATCATTATCATTATCATTATCATTATCATTATCATTATCATATCATTATCATTATCATTATCATTATCATTATCATTATCATTATCATTATCATTATCATTATCATTATCATTATCATTATCATTTTATCATTATCATTATCATTATCATTATCATTATCATTATCATTATCATTATCATTATCATTATCATTATCATTATCATTATCATTATCATTTTATCATTATCATTTTATCATTATCATTATCATTATCATTATCATTATCATTATCATTATCATTATCATATCATTATTCATTATCATTATCATTTCATTATCATTATCATTATCATTATCAATATCATTATCATTATCATTATCATTATCATTATCATTATCATTATCATTATCATTATCATTATCATTATCATTATCATTATCATTATCATTATCATTATCATTATCATTATCATTATCATTATCATTATCATTATCATTATCATTATCATTATCATTATCATTATCATTATCATTATCATTATCATTATCATTATCATTATCATTATCATTATCATTATCATTATCATTATCATTATCATTATCATTATCATTATCATTATCATTATCATTATCCATTATCATTATCATTATCATTATCATTATCATTATCATTCTCATTATCATTATCATTATCATTATCATTATCATTATCATTATCATTATCATTATCATTATCATATCATATCATTATCATTATCATTATCATTATCATTATCATTATCATTATCATTATCATTATCATTATCATTATCATTATCATTATCATTATCATTATCATTATCATTATCATTATCATTATCATTATCATTATCATTATCATTATCATTATCATTATCATTATCATTATCATTTTATCATTATCATTATCATTATCATTATCATTATCATTTTATCATTATCATTATCATTATCATTATCATTATCATTATCATTATCATTATCATTATCATTATCATTATCATTATCATTATCATTATCATTATCATTATCATTATCATTATCATTATCATTATCATTATCATTATCATTATCATTATCATTATCATTATCATTATCATTATCATTATCATTATCATTATCATTATCATTATCATTATCATTATCATTATCATTATCATTATCATTATCATTATCATTATCATTATCATTATCATTATCATTATCATTATCATTATCATTATCATTATCATTATCATTATCATTATCATTATCATTATCATTATCATTATCATTATCATTATCATTATCATTATCATTATCATTATCATTATCATTATCATTATCATTATCATTATCATTATCATTATCATTATCATTATCATCATTATCATTATCATTATCATTATCATTATCATTATCATTATCATTATCATTATCATTATCATTATCATCATTATCATTATCATTATCATTATCATTATCATTATCATTATCATTATCATTATCATTATCATTATCATTATCATTATCATTATCATTATCATTATCATTATCATTATCATTATCATTATCATTATCATTATCATTATCATTATCATATTATCATTATCATTATCATTATCATTATCATTATCATTATCATTATCATTATCATTATCATTATCATTATCATTATCATTATCATTATCATTATCATTATCATTATCATTATCATTATCATTATCATTATCATTATCATTATCATTATCATATTATTATCATTATCATTATCATTATCATTATCATTATCATTATCATTATCATTATCATTATCATTATCATTATCATTATCATTATCATTATCATTAGCATTAGCATTAGCATTAGCATTAGCATTAGCATTAGCATTAGCATTAGCATTAGCATTAGCATTAGCATTAGCATTAGCATTAGCATTAGCATTAGCATTAGCATTAGCATTAGCATTAGCATTAGCATTAGCATTAGCATTAGCATTAGCATTAGCATTAGCATTAGCATTAGCATTAGCATTAGCATTAGCATTAGCATTAGCATTAGCATTAGCATTAGCATTAGCATTAGCATTAGCATTAGCATTAGCATTAGCATTAGCATTAGCATTAGCATTAGCATTAGCATTAGCATTAGCATTAGCATTAGCATTATCATTATCATTATCATTATCATTATCATTATCATTATCATTATCATTATCATTATCATTATCATTATCATTATCATTATCATTATCATTATCATTATCATTATCATTATCATTATCATTATCATTATCATTATCATATCATATCATTATCATTATCATTATCATTATCATTATCATTATCATTTTATCATTATCATTTTATCATTATCATTTTATCATTATCATTTTATCATTATCATTATCATTATCATTTTATCATTATCATTATCATTATCATTATCATTATCATTCATTATCATTATCATTATCATTATCATTATCATTATCATTATCATTATCATTATCATTATCATTATCATTATCATTATCATTATCATTATCATTATCATTATCATTATCATTATCATTATCATTATCATTATCATTATCATTATCATTATCATTATCATTATCATTATCATTATCATTATCATATCATTATCATTATCATTATCATTATCATTATCATTATCATTATCATTATCATTATCATTATCATTATCATTATCATTATCATTATCATTATCATTATCATTATCATTATCATTATCATTATCATTATCATTATCATTATCATTATCATTATCATTATCATTATCATTATCATTATCATTATCATTATCATTATCATTATCATTATCATTATCATTATCATTATCATTATCATTATCATTATCATATCATTATCATTATCATTATCATTATCATTATCATTATCATTATCATTATCATTATCATTATCATTATCATTATCATTATCATTATCATTATCATTATCATTATCATTATCATTATCATTATCATTATCATTATCATTATCATTATCATTATCATTATCATTATCATTATCATTATCATTATCATTATCATTATCATTATCATTATCATTATCATTATCATTATCATTATCATTATCATTATCATTATCATTATCATTATCATCATCATTATCATTATCATTATCATTATCATTATCATTATCATTATCATTATCATTATCATTATCATTATCATTATCATTATCATTATCATTATCATTATCATTATCATTATCATTATCATTATCATTATCATTATCATTATCATTATCATTTTATTATCATTATCATTATCATTATCATTATCATTATCATTATCATTATCATTATCATTATCATTATCATTATCATTATCATTATCATTATCATTATCATTATCATTATCATTATCATTATCATTATCATTATCATTATCATTATCATTATCATTATCATTATCATTATCATTATCATTATCATTATCATTATCATTATCATTATCATTATCATTATCATTATCATTATCATTATCATTATCATTATCATTATCATTATCATTATCATTATCATTATCATTATCATTTTATCATTATCATTATCATTATCATTATCATTATCATTATCATTATCATTATCATTATCATTATCATTATCATTATCATTATCATTATCATTATCATTATCATTATCATTATCATTATCATTATCATTATCATTATCATTATCATTATCATTATCATTATCTTTATCATTATCATTATCATTATCATTATCATTATCATTATCATTATCATTATCATTATCATTATCATTATCATTATCATTATCATTATCATTATCATTATCATTATCATTATCATTATCATTATCATTATCATTATCATTATCATTATCATTATCATTATCATTATCATTATCATTATCATTATCATTATCATTATCATTATCATTATCATTATCATTATCATTATCATTATCATTATCATTATCATTATCATTATCATTATCATTATCATTATCATTATCATTATCATTATCATTATCATTATCATTATCATTATCATTATCATTATCATTATCATTATCATTATCATTATCATTATCATTATCATTATCATTATCATTATCATATCATTATCATTATCATTATCATTATCATTATCATTATCATTATCATTATCATTATCATTATCATTATCATTATCATTATCATTATCATTATCATTATCATTATCATTATCATTATCATTATCATTATCATTATCATTATCATTATCATTATCATTATCATTATCATTATCATTATCATTATCATTATCATTATCATTATCATTATCATTATCATTATCATTATCATTATCATTATCATTATCATTATCATTATCATTATCATTATCATATCATTATCATTATCATTATCATTATCATTATCATTATCATTATCATTATCATTATCATTATCATTATCATTATCATTATCATTATCATTATCATTATCATTATCATTATCATTATCATTATCATTATCATTATCATTATCATTTTATCATTATCATTATCATTATCATTATCATTATCATTATCATTATCATTATCATTATCATTATCATTATCATTATCATTATCATTATCATTATCATTATCATTATCATTATCATTATCATTATCATTATCATTATCATTATCATTATCATATCATTATCATTATCATTATCATTATCATTATCATTATCATATCATTATCATTATCATTATCATATCATATCATTATCATTATCATTACATTATCATTATCATTATCATTATCATTATCATTATCATTATCATTATCATTATCATTATCATTATCATTATCATTATCATTATCATTATCATTATCATTATCATTATCATTATCATTATCATTATCATTATCATTATCATTATCATTATCATTATCATTATCATTATCATTATCATTATCATTATCATTATCATTATCATTATCATTATCATTATCATTATCATTATCATTATCATTATCATTATCATTATCTTTATCATTATCATTATCATTATCATTATCATTATCATTATCATTATCATTATCATTATCATTATCATTATCATTATCATTATCATATCATTATCATTATCATTATCATTATCATTATCATTATCATTATCATTATCATTATCATTATCATTATCATTATCATTATCATTATCATTATCATTATCATTATCATTATCATTATCATTATCATTATCATTATCATTATCATTATCATTATCATTATCATTATCATTATCATTATCATTATCATTATCATTATCATTATCATTATCATTATCATTATCATTATCATTATCATTATCATTATCATTATCATTATCATTATCATTATCATTATCATTATCATTATCATTATCATTATCATTATCATTATCATTATCATTATCATTATCATTATCATTATCATTATCATTATCATTATCATTATCATATCATTATCATTATCATTATCATTATCATTATCATTATCATTATCATTATCATTATCATTATCATTATCATTATCATTATCATTATCATTATCATTATCATTATCATTATCATTATCATTATCATTATCATTATCATTATCATTATCATTATCATTATCATTATCATTATCATTATCATTATCATTATCATTATCATTATCATTATCATTATCATTATCATTATCATTATCATTATCATTATCATTATCATTATCATTATCATTATCATTATCATTATCATATCATTATCATTATCATTATCATTATCATTATCATATTATCATTATCATTATCATTATCATTATCATATCATTATCATTATCATTATCATTATCATTATCATTATCATTATCATTATCATTATCATTATCATTATCATTATCATTATCATTATCATTATCATTATCATTATCATTATCATTATCATTATCATTATCATTATCATTATCATTATCATTATCATTATCATTATCATTATCATTATCATTATCATTATCATTATCATTATCATTATCATTATCATTATCATTATCATTATCATTATCATTATCTTATCATTATCATTATCATTATCATTATCATTATCATTATCATTATCATTATCATTATCATTATCATTATCATTATCATTATCATTATCATTATCATTATCATTATCATTATCATTATCATTATCATTATCATTATCATTATCATTATCATTATCATTATCATTATCATTATCATTATCATTATCATTATCATTATCATTATCATTATCATTATCATTATCATTATCATTATCATTATCATTATCATTATCATTATCATTATCATTATCATTATCATTATCATTATCATTATCATTATCATTATCATTATCATTATCATTATCATTATCATTATCATTATCATTATCATTATCATTATCATTATCATTATCATTATCATTATCATTATTAAATTTTAATTCAATTCAATGCATTTCGATGATATTGTGATTCCCATCTCTTGCCCATTAAAACTAATATTTGTCCCCTTTTTGTACCCAAAATTTATCATTTTATTCGTCATTACGCCACTGAATTCCCATGATGACGCACCTGATGTCCTCTAATTTACACTTCCCTATATCAGTACGCTCTCATGGAAACGTCTCCACAGCCATCAAAGTCTATACATTGCCGCTTCGGGCAGTTACAGATAAAATCAGATAAAATTGTATACTGCCGTAAGGAATAAAGGTTCAGTTAGCCGAGTGTAATGTAATGTATCTGCAACGGTAGGAAACACCTGATCAGTACTTTGATATGAAAAGTAGGTTACTTTACATCTCTATAACCATTTTCATTACTTTTCACAGTTACCTTAAATTACAATCGGCTAACTGAGCCTTTAAACAAGTTATTCTTTTGACGTTAAAATTTATTCTGTAGAAAAATAAAATAGATTCATATCGAATATAAATTATTTCCTGGGTTTTGTATGAGTTTCTAAGCCTACTATGCTTATTTTTCTTTTGTGATTTTCAAAAATATTATTATTTGTGAATTCTCAAATAGTTCTTGAAAGTCTGTGCATAAGATAAGAGGTTTGTGACTATTCAAAATGTGTGGTTGAAGTCTACTGATGATTTGCTACAGCAACAATGAAATGCATATAGACCAAGCTGAAACACCAGCAAATAAATTTCAAATTAAAATATAATTATGACAATATGTCGAATAATAAATTTTTTAATTGTTAAATTTTAGATTTTATTTTTTATTTTGCCTTGTAATTACTTTTATTGTTATCCAATGGTTTTCTAATTGTATAAAGGTGTAGAAAAATAAAATAGATTCATATCGAATATAAATTATTTGCTGGGTTTTGTATGAGTTTCTAAGCCTACAATACTTATTTTTCTTTTGTGATTTTCAAAAATATTATTATTTG
Organism: Tachina fera; assembly: GCA_905220375.1. Classification (NCBI taxonomy): domain Eukaryota; kingdom Metazoa; phylum Arthropoda; class Insecta; order Diptera; family Tachinidae; genus Tachina; species Tachina fera. The sequence goes on from LR999967.1 coordinate 53,906,753, forward strand.
TGAATTCTCAAATAGTTCTTGAAAGTCTGTGCATTGTGACTATTCAAAATGTGTGGTTGAAGTCTACTGATGATTTGTTACAGCAACAATGAAATACACATAGACCAAGCTGAACCACCAACAAATAAATTTCAAATTAAAATATAATTATGACAATATGTCGAATAATAAATTTCTTAAATTTTAAATTTTAGATTTTATTTTTCATTTTGCCTTGTAATTACTTTTATTGTTATCCAATGGATTTCTAATTGTATAAAGGTTTAGAAAAATAAAATAGATTCATATCGAATATAAATTATTTGCTGGGTTTTGTATGAGTTTCTAAGCCTACTATGCTTATTTTTCTTTTGTGATTTTCAAAAATATTATTATTTGTGCATTCTCAAATAGTTCTTGAAAGTCTGTGCATAAGATAAGAGGTTTGTGACTATTCAAAATGTGTGGTTGAAGTCTACTGATGATTTGTTACAGCAACAATGAAATGCATATAGACCAAGCTGAACCACCAGCAAATAAATTTCAAATTAAAATATAATTATGATAATATGTCGAATAATAAGTTTTTTAATTGTTTAATTTTAGATTTTATTTTTTATTTTGCCTTGTAATTACTTTTATTGCTATCCAATGGTTTTCTAATTGTATAAAGGTGTAGAAAAATAAAATAGATTCATATCGAATATAAATTATTTGCTGGGTTTTGTATGAGTTTCTAAGCCTACAATACTTATTTTTCCTTTGTGATTTTCAAAAATATTATTATTTGTGAATTCTCAAATAGTTCTTGAAAGTCTGTGCATAAGATAAGAGGTTTGTGACTATTCAAAATGTGTGGTTGAAGTCTACTGATGATTTGTTACAGCAACAATGAAATGCATATAGACCAAGCTGAACCACCAGCACATAAATTTCAAATTAAAATATAATTATGACCATATGTCGAATAATAAATTTCTTAAATGTTAAATTTTAGATTTTATTTTTCAATTTGCCTTGTAATGACTTTTATTGTTATCCAATGGATTTCTAATTGTATAAAGGTTTAGAAAAATAAAATAGATTAATATCGAATATAAATTATTTGCTAGGTTTTGTATGAGTTTCTAAGCCTACTATGCTTATTTTTCTTTTGTGATTTTCAAAAATATTATTATTTGTGAATTCTCAAATAGTTCTTGAAAGTCTGTGCATAAGATAAGAGGTTTGTGACTATTCAAAATGTGTGGTTGAAGTCTACTGATGATTTGTTACAGCAACAATGAAATGCATATAGACCAAGCTGAACCACCAGCACATAAATTTCAAATTAAAATATAATTATGACCATATGTCGAATAATAAATTTCTTAAATGTTAAATTTTAGATTTTATTTTTCAATTTGCCTTGTAATGACTTTTATTGTTATCCAATGGATTTCTAATTGTATAAAGGTTTAGAAAAATAAAATAGATTCATATCGAATATAAATTATTTGCTGGGTTTTGTATGAGTTTCTAAGCCTACTATGCTTATTTTTCTTTTGTGATTTCAAAAATATTATTATTTGTGAATTCTCAAATAGTTCTTGAAAGTCTGTGCATAAGATAAGAGGTTTGTGACTATTCAAAATGTGTGGTTGAAGTCTACTGATGATTTGTTACAGCAACAATGAAATGCATATAGACCAAGCTGAACCACCAGCAAATAAATTTCAAATTAAAATATAATTATGACAATATGTCGAATAATAAATTGTTTAATTGTTAAATTTTAGATTTTATTTTTTATTTTGCGTTGTAATTACTTTTATTGTTATCCAATGGTTTTCTAATTGTATAAAGGTGTAGAAAAATAAAATAGATTCATATCGAATATAAATTATTTTCTGGGTTTTGTATGAGTTTCTAAGCCTACTATGCTTATTTTTCTTTTGTGATTTTCAAAAATATTATTATTTGTGAATTCTCAAATAGTTCTTGAAAGTCTGTGCATAAGATAAGAGGTTTGTGACTATTCAAAATGTGTGGTTGAAGTCTACTGATGATTTGTTACAGCAACAATGAAATGCATATAGACCAAGCTGAACCACCAGCAAATAAATTTCAAATTAAAATATAATTATGACAATATGTCGAATAATAAATTGTTTAATTGTAAAATTTTAGATTTTATTTTTTATTTTGCCTTGTAATTACTTTTATTGTTATCCAATGGTTTTCTAATTGTATAAAGGTGTAGAAAAATAAAATAGATTCATATCGAATATAAATTATTTGCTGGGTTTTGTATGAGTTTCTAAGCCTACTATGCTTATTTTTCTTTTGTGATTTTCAAAAATATCATTATTTGTGAATTCTCAAATAGTTCTTGAAAGTATGTGCATAAGATAAGAAGTTTATGACTATTCAAAATGTGTGGTTGAAGTCTACTGATGATTTGTTACAGGCACAATGAAATGCGTATATACCAAGCTGAACCACCAGCAAATAAATTTCAAATTAGATTAAATAGATTACGTGAACAAGTTGCCAAATAAAAACATGTAGTACTTCTCCAGAATCTATTATTATTTAAGTCTTACGCCTTTTAAAAATCATTAAGTTGGTAATCCAGTAGAGCTTCCACCTAAAATGCTTAACTCCAAGCCCGATTACCTTTTTTGAAATTATTTGCTGGGAGGTTATACTATAATAATACTACAATTGAGTCATTTTGACCACGAGATCCCCTGATCTCGGTTTTATGCACCACTATCAAGGCGGTTCCTTAAGATGGATTTTTGCGAATGCCTGCAACAGTTGCGATTTGCTCTTATAACATAGCATCATAGCATGTGTTAAGGTTCTCATTAGGTATTCCTTCGATTATATAATCAAGCAGTTCTTTTTCTTCCATTTCTATTTTATGTGCCAAAATAATATTCTTATCAAAGTAGTCTGAGACACTGACGTTATATTTCCATTTAAAAGCTAAGCTTATTTATTGAAGTCAATATGTACTACAAATATTATGTACTACACCAAAAAAAGAAGTTTTAAAATCAAGAAGAAACAATTTGATTAAAAAAACTTAACATTTATGAATTAGAGCTAAGCTTGTTTTTTGTTATTTTAAAAATTCTGTATTAAATGTATTAAAAATTAAAAATATTTTTAAATCAAAATATATTATTTTTTGTTTGAAAAAGACAACAACCTTGATATAAAGTTGAACAAACTCAAATAAAAAGATTATGTTTTTGAGTTAAGAATGAAATATTCTCCAAGTAATAATGAAGCATTTTATTTTAAAACTTATTATTTTTATATTAAAAATTAAGCGTTTGAATTAATAACACTGTACAACAGACAAAATAGCCTTTAGATAAAAGTATGCGGACTATATGGATTTCGATGCGTTAAATTCAAATCTGCTTTCAGTTTTTCTCTATCACGTAGAGATTTTTTTTATGGGCGTGGCTAATTTTGCCCCCTAAATTAGTCGGCCATACTAATATATTTTACTATAACTCGAAACCCGCTATTTCGATTTTAATAAATAATAAACCAAAAGACGCGCCACAAAATTTTGTTAAAAAAATTTTATAATCATTTTTTACCTATCTTTTATGGTTTCCGAGTTATTCAGAATTTAAAAAAGAAAAAAGTTTTTTTTATGCAAAAATCGCGTAATTTTTTTACATGAAAATTGCAATAAAAAAATCAGAAACTCAATAGTTTTATATTTTTTACATTTTTCTTAAAACCACATATCCTAGGAATAAAACAAGCTATAAAACGTGAAAATCCAGCAATAAATCTTGATTTGAAATTTATTTGCTTGTGGTTTAGCTTGGTCTATATACGTATTTCATTGGCGCTTAAACCAAATCATCAGTAGACTTCAACCACAAATTTTGAACAGTCACAAACCTCTTACTTTATGCACAGACTTTCAAAAACTATATGAGAATTCATAGAATAATAATATTTTTGAAAATCACAAAGACAAAATAAGTTTAGTAGGTTTTGAAACTCATACAAAACCCAGCAAATAATTTATATTCGATATGAATCTATTATTATTCTATGAATTCTCATATAGTTTTTGAAAGTCTGTGCATAAAGTAAGAGGTTTGTGACTGTTCAAAATTTGTGGTTGAAGTCTACTGATGATTTGGTTTAAGCGCCAATGAAATACGTATATAGACCAAGCTAAACCACAAGCAAATAAATTTCAAATTAAAATATAATTATGACAATATGTCGAATAATAAACTTCTTAAATAATAAATCTTGATTTTATTCGCAATTTAAAGCAGGTACCTTAAAATGGAAAAATGTGTGTAAAGCATTAAATGCTGATCCAATGTTTTTTATTTCAGCTGCTAATAATTTCTCAATAACTCCGAGTATTCAGAAATTATTGGCGAAATAAATAATTTTGGTTTAATATTAATTTTTTTTAGCTCTCAAAATATAATGAAAAACTTTTAGTCGCAAATATTTTTCACTTTATGTATTATTATGTATGCTGTCAATTAACTAAGCTAGAAGCGCTAAGTATGTATATTCAGTTTTAAGAAAAAGTGCTAGCTTGAACTACAACACTTAACTATTTGAAATAAAACACCATTTTTGTAAGAAAAATATTTGTACTTTAAAAACGTTTTAAAATTAAAAAGTGTCTTGTTATTTACTAATTGACATTTTTATTCCTATTCATATCTTCAATTAAGTTTCTCGTCGAATGGACCAACAAAAATCTGCAAGCATTACTTCTAATGATTTTCCATTGTAACGCTTTTCTATATATATCATGTCTTGATGAAACCTTTCACCATGTTCATCTGATACGGCACCAAGATTTTCGAGGAAAAAATCCAAGTGCGAGTTTAAAAAATGAATTTTAAGCGACATATGGCATTTTAGAGCCTCATAGGCAGAAAGCAGTTCTTGAATGATTTCATGGTAGTTTTCACTTTTTTTATTTCCCAAAAAATTGTTACACACATTCACAAAAGCCGTCCATGCTCTTTCTTCCACGCCGTTCAACTTCGTCTTAAAGACTGCGTCCTTCATAAGCTCTCGTATTTGTGGACCAACGAAAATTCCTTCTTTTATTTTTGCATCACTGATTCGAGGAAATTTGCTCTTAAGATATAGAAAGCCATCACCATCCTTGTTCTTGCTTTAACAAAGTTTTTTATTAGGCCTAGCTTTATATGAAGAGGTGGTAAGATAATTTTTTCCTTCTGAACTAGAGGTTCTTCTGAAACATTTTTTCTCCTGGAATAAAATTTACTCTCTTTGGCCAACTTTTAACTTTATAGTGATTTTCCTTTGAGCGACTATCCCATTCACATAAAAAGCAACAGAATTTGGTATATCCACATTGCAATCCATTTAACATTGCTACAACTTTCAAATCAGCACAAATGCTCCATGAGTACTGTGTGTATTTAATTTTGTTAAGTAACACTTTCATATTATAATAGTTTTCTTTCATGTTTCTTGAATACGCTAGTGGGACTGATGGATATTTGTTGCCATTGTGAAGCAAAACTGCTTTCAAACTCGTCTTTGATGAATCAATAAAAAGTCGCCATTCTTCAGATTTATCACTGAACGAAAGTTCTCGCAGAAGACCATCAGCATTATTACAAAATATTAAATCCCTGTCTTTGCTGAAGTATTTCAAATATTCTTCTTCTCTGTTTCGAAAGTATGTGACTTTCACGTCTTTATCTACCAGATTCCATTGCTTCAATCTGGATGCAAGAAGTTCTGCCTTTGTTTTTGAAAGTCCTAAATCACGAACTAAGTCATTCAGGTCGCACTGCTTCGGAAAATAACGTTTGCTCGTTGGACTTGTAAATGTTGAACTTGCAGAAGCAGCCATCATGGCGTAACTGGATTCAGTACTTGCAGACTTAACATCTTCTTCCTCGTATGTAGGGGACATTGGAAGTAAATCATTACTTCTTAGAGGAACTGGTCGTTTGGCGGATGAAATATTGGGATATATGACTTTATTTTTGTTCTTTCTGGAAAACCCACGTGTTGTAGTCATACAAAAGTAGCAATCATTTGTATGGTTTTTTGGTTCGTTCCAAATCATTGGTGTCGAAAATTGCATAGACTTGCGATTTCCTTTGATCAAACCTCTTAAAGCCCTTGAACAGCTATTACAACATATTTTTGGTAGCCAATGTTTATCTCTTTCATCGATAGGAAACCCAAAGCATAGCTTATAGGCGTTCTTAACCTGGGAAGTTATTGTCTGGCGTTGCGATTTTAAAGTTAAATCACCACATACATAACAGAATGAATCAGCAGAATTTTTACAAAGCCTTGGCATTTTGAAACCTGCAACAATTTGATACAAAACTATTACTTCGCATCATAAATACAACATTTTGAATTAGTAATAATAATACTTACCAAAAAATAGATGAAGAAATTATCACTTTTTAAATTCAGCTTATGCTAAAATTTTTAGCTATTTTTTTTTAATTTTGTTGCGGTTGAAAATTTACTTTTCGGTTTCACAAACAGTTATTGTATGGCAACTGATGAGTGAACATACTTATGTATACCCAAAATTCTTTATTTTATATTTTCTTTTAGTTCTGTTACCTGCCCGCAATGCCCTTTCAGTAGCATTACCAGATGTAAATGTGACTGCATTTAATGCATTACACACATTTTTCCATTTTTAGGTACCTGCTTTAAATTGCGAATAAAATCAAGTTTTATTGCTGGATTTTCACGTTTTATAGCTTGTTTTATTCCTAGGATATGTGGTTTTAAGAAAAATGTAAAAAATATAAAACTATTGAGTTTCTGATTTTTTTATTGCAATTTTCATGTAAAAAAATTACGCGATTTTTGCATAAAAAAACTTTTTTCTTTTTTAAATTCTGAATAACTCCGAAACCATAAAAGATAGGTAAAAAATGATTATAAATTTTTTTTTAACAAAATTTTGTGGCGCGTCTTTTGGTTTATTATTTATTAAAATCGAAATAGCGGGTTTCGAGTTATAGTAAAATATATTAGTATGGCCGACTAATTTAGGGGGCAAAATTAGCCACGCCCATAAAAAAAATCTCTACGTGATAGAGAAAAACTGAAAGCAGATTTGAATTTAACGCATCGAAATCCATATAGTCCGCGTAATTTTATCTTAAGGACAGCCAAAAAATGTTATTTTGTTGTACAGTGTAATGGAGAGTTATTAAATCAATATTTGGAATGAGCGAAGTTGAAGAATGCGATTTATAAAACTGAAAAAGTAATATTGGTGGATATTAACCGGTAATGCTTTTTAACCCCGACCAAAAGAAGGGGTGCGTGACTGTGTATATGTGTATTTATATGAGTCTACGTACAGACTAAATGACTGACCGATTTTATCAATAGTGTTCGTAGCTATGTTTAAAAAAAGTGGGTGTAGCCGTTCAAACTGTGTGTCTGTGACGCCATAACTCCTAAGCAAATAGACCGATTCTAATTTGGTTTTTTGTTTGAAAGGCAACTTAATGTAATGTTTTTTCGCCTATAATTGAAGGAAATTGGGCAAGACGTTTGGTCTGGACGTCAGGTGTTCTTAAAATTTTTAAATTTTGTTATATTATTTGAATGGGAAACATTTTATATTCTACGTTGTTTAGATTTGTTGACAAAAGAATATTCATTACATTTAAATAATTTTCGATTGTCCAGTTATTGTTTTCTGGATATGGAAGTTGAAAGAAAAAGAATTGTTCTTAGCGTGTCTAACAATTTATGTTGCTCATGGTTAAAAATAACTTTAGACTTATCAGAACACTTCAAATTTGATCTGGTCAAAAATCTAAGCCGCAACCATAAATGCGAGGACTAGTATTAGAAGAAAATACTGATGAAGTTCGCAACTGTGTCATTTGATTAAGGTTTCCCGAAAAACTGCCTCTGAGTATTTAGCGTGGCGTTTCATTGAATACATCAACCAGATGCGATGGTAATTTAACTAAAGCTTGCACATCCGGAGCATTAAATTTTTTTTGTCTGTCGCAATGCCTTATCGTTTTCAAAGGTATTATAGATGTCATACATCATTATTTTGAAATTTTATAAGGTGTTAGTATTGATGAATGTTATTTAATTAGAAATAATCAAATAAAGATAATAACGCCGATATGAAAATAAATATGCAGTCATATTGACATTTTGTTAGTAGCAGTAGTGTCGTTATAAAGCAATTTATGGTTATTTTAATTGAAAGGGAAGAATTATATTATCCAAATATTAACAGGCAAAAGGTAGGATGGGAATATAGTAGAAGAAAGAATTAAAAAACGGTTAAACTTCCAACCATCATTGATTTTTTTAATGTTTTTTACACATGTATGTATTAAGTTTAAATAACAAAAGAAAGCATATTCTAAAAGAGATAGATGAATAACAAATATTTTTAACCTGTTTACGTGGTATTAATTGATCCTTCCACTCACGAAGATCAGTTTTCAATCGTTCATCTATTTGAGCTAATTTAGAATGTTCGTGCTCCACCAAAGCTTTCCTCTTCTCATTTTGAAGCTGCTCCAGTTCTCTACAACAAATATTTTAAGTGTTTTTTTATTTAAGCAATTGAAAAAAAAATTATACATTAACTGCCTTATTCATCAAAAATATTTCAGGTTTGTTAAGTGCTTATTTGGTGTATGTCTATGGGAAATTTGTCAAATAAACCTAAAATATTTTTTATGAATTAGACCGTATATATAAAGCCTGAAAAGTTTTAAAAATCATTTTTTATTCTTATCTAGTAATTGTTGGGCCCTCTTATATGCTATTTCTAACCTGAATTTTGCCTCTTTGGCGTAGTCATCTATATTATATAAAGGAGATATTCTATCCACTTCAGTGAATTGATGAAATTTATTCGGAAGTCTTGAAAAAACTAATTCATATGATGATATGATTGCATATTCGTTTTCTTTCAATGATTTTGGAAATGGTCCAATAGTATCCACATAAACCGTATCAAAGGCCTTATCAGGTGTATGTGTGATAATCATTGGACTTTTTATGTGTTTTGTTGTTTTGGAAGTTTGGCAATTATGACATGATTTTACGTATTTAGATATGTCTTTTGACATATTTTTCCAATAAAAATATCTCTTAATTTTTTCTATTGTTCTATATATTCCGCAATGTCCTCCTTCTATGGGATCATCGTGATATTTCAGCATAAGTTCGAGAATTGCCTTGGCATTCTTACTTTCAATTTGGTTCACCTCATTTAGTAGCGCTACTTTATTTTTATTCAATATTTTATTGCCCATAACTTTAAATTCATTAATAGAGATAAATTCGAAAATTTTCTCACTAGATGCCACTTGTAATTTATTAATATTGTGTTAACCGGCCACATATTCGAGTCTAGAGAAAAATTGTCCTAAGACAAAGTTCCCTTTAGTAAACAAATCATTAATTTGTATATATGTTACTATAGATTTTCCTCGTTTGATATAACATCTTCCGGGGGAAATCTTTAGTTTATAATATTTTCTGACATCAGTGTTATTTAATGGTACATATATACTGGGCTTATAATCATTATTATTAGGTGCCACTTGTAATTTATTAATATTATGTTAACCGGCCACATATTCGAGTCTAGAGAAAAATTGTTCTAAGACAAAGTTCCCTTTAGTAAACAAATCATTAATTTGTATATATGTTACTATAGATTTTCCTCGTTTGATATAACATCTTCCGGGGGAAATCTTTAGTTTATTATATTTTCTGACATCAGTGTTATTTAATGGTACATATATACTGGGCTTATAATCATTATTATTTTCATTAATATTATGCTGTTTGGTATGTGAATTACTATTTAATTCTTTTTCCTTCTTATTGATCATTGATCTGGTCGTGACTCTTAATATAGAACAAATTTTAATATTCATGTCTTTAGGTCTTTTCGTGTCTGCAACATAATTATCTTTTCCCCTAAGGTACTCAACTGTAAAATTGTATTTTTCGAGATCAAGTCTCATTCTTGTTAATTTGGAGCTTGGAGTTTTCATTGAAAATAAATAAGATAGTCTTCTATGATCAGTTCGGACAAGAAAATGTTGTCCATATATGTATGGTCGGAAGTGTGTTATAGCCCAATGTATGGCGGTTAATTCTTGCTCAATTGTTGATTTATTACTTTCACCTTTAGTAAGTGTTTTTGAAGCATACGCTATTGGTAAATTTTTACCTTCGTGTTCTTGTGTTAAAACTGCTCCACAAGCGTATTTACCTGCATCTGTGGTTATGCAAAATTCTTTATTAAAATCAGGGTATTGTAGTAATGTGGGGCTTATTAACAAAAAGCAAAAAGCTACCAGTCTTCTTGTGGTGTTGGATAATTTTCAATTATCGAGTATTTACTATCATCTGGCAATATTCCTTTGTCTGTATATTTATGACCAAGATATGTTACTTCTTTCACAACAAATGAAAATTTTTCAGTTTTATGTTGTATTTGCGACATAAATCGGAAACGTCTCTCAGATTTGAGAGCATATGTTTTTCTGAGCATCCCAGGACAACTAGGTCGTCCATATAAAGAAATGCTTATTCATTTTTATTTGCTTCAACAATTTTGAAGAATATTAACTATGTAGATGATGTTTTGGCTTGTGGTCATACTATTGAAGAAGCTAAAAGTCCTCAAACCCAATTGATCACAGCTCTTGACTATGTTGGATTTCCTCTGAGAAAATGGTCTTCTAGCACTAAGGAATTGCTAAACAATGTACCCAAAGAACACTTACTTGATGCCAATTTACTGACCCTACCCAATTCAAATAACGCCAAGACATTAGGCATACGATGGAATGCGAAGGAAGACTAATTTTTCTTTAGTGTTCCATTAATTGAAAGGAAATCAGCATACACCAAGCGAACAGTTTTATCAGACAAAGCTCGTCTGTTTGACCCAGCTGGTTGGTTAACGCCAATTGTTATTTCTGCAAAGATTATTATGCAGCAAATATGGCAAGACAGTACAGCTTGGGACGAATGTGTTACCCCACTCACCCTAATTAAATGGCACAAGTTTTTACAGTTCTATGACAATATTGAACAAATTCGTATTCCTAGATGGATTAAATTTTCACCTTCGCCGAAAATTGAGTTTCATGGCTTTTCAGATACTTTTGAAAAGTCCTATTCAGCAGTTTTATATGCTCGAGTTACACCCGTAGACGGACCTTGTACCGTAACCCTACTTTTCGCTAAAACGAGAGTTGCACCCATCAAAGTAATCTCGTTACCAAAACTAGAACTTTGTGGTGAGGTGTTGTTGGCTAATATTACCCATAATTTAATAACCTAACTGAATTTAGCGCAGCATTAAACATATCTTTGGACAAACTCATCCATAGTCTTAGCTTGACTCAGCAAACCACCCAACTCATGGAATACTTTTTTAGCCAACAGAGTTTCGACAATTTTGGAAACCGTAGGCGTGGACAACTGGAATCATGTTGCCTCGTACGAAAACCCTGCTGATGTTGCTAGCCGAGCATGTAATGATGACAGACTGTGGTGGAATGGACCACTATGGCTGAACGAAACTCCGTCAAAATGGCCAACAACACATAAACCCTTTGAAACTCAAGCTGAAGCTAAAATTACTCAATCTTTTTCTGCTACAGTTAATTTCAAGCCACCCTCAGAAAATTACACTAACTCAGACATATTGTTAAGATTTTCGAAATTGTCAAAAGCTCTTAGGGTAATATAATATGTCTATCGATTCTGTGATCGCGCATCAAGTACCCGACCCCAAAACAGCTCCAAGTGATAGAATGATTTCTAATCGAAACAACACTCAATCCACTGAAGAACGAATTGAAAAATTATTAACTCACCAAAGCATTGAACTTGATACAAGTGAAATAAATTCAACCCATGATAGACTCATTATTCTATGTCAGACAAAATATTTTGAAGAAGAATATAATTGTCTAAAAAGAAAACACCCAATTCCGAAAAAGAGCAATTTACTCACCCTAACTCCATTTTTGGATTCTTCCAATATTATGCGTGCAAACAATCGACTGGCCAACTCCAATAGTTTGTCGTATTCAGAGAGACATCCAATTCTATTACCTTATGCTAGTCAATTGGGAAAATTGTTAACCCTACACGTGCATTTGGTGACGCTACACGAGCATTCGCTCGATTTTAGACGGGGATGCCCTGTCACCATTTACTCTGACAATGGAACTAATTTTGTTGGAGCAAAACAACTATTGAAGAAAAAACGACAGGAATTTCTAAAACAATTGAAAGGATCTGTAGTATCGGCTAATAGTTTGCAAAACTTCACGTGGCACTTCCTACCCCCAGGAGCACCACACATGCGTTGAAATATTCGTTCGAAGAACTAGCTACCCTCCTTGCTAGAATTGAAGGATGCCTCAACTCAAGACTCTTAAGCCCGTCCAGCGAAACCCCTCAAGATCTCACTCCTTTACCTCCAGGTTACTTTTTAGCCTAGCTAATAGATGGCAAAAGCTGAAAATGCAGCACCATAACTTTTGCATACGATGGAAAGATGAATATCTTAAAGAGCTGCATAAAAGATATAAGTGGAAGAACCCGAAGTGACAAGTTGAAGTTGATGATATTGTTGTTATCAGACAAGAATGGTTACTTGGACCCTGGTTCTGATGGTCGAAATCGTGTTGTTAATATACGTACTTCTACAGGAATGCTAAAACGACCAATAACAAAAGTTGTAGTCCTACCCACTTATTAATGTAATCTAATTAACCCACTTATATACTTACACTTACATTTATATAACTAACCCTAACACTCAGAGCTAAATCACTTATACTCACACAAATTTATTACACAACGGTATGATCACTGTTTTCATTATCGATACCATCTGAATTTTTGACATTACTCACTTAACCCTACTCAGGGTTGGGCAGTATTTGAAATACATGTATTTCAAATACGTATTTAAAATACAAATACGTATTTTGTATTTGTATTTTAAATACATGAAGTGGAAGTATTTTGTATTTTAAATACATGACATTCAAGTATTTTTTTATTTGTATTTTAAATACATAGTTTACAAAATACATATACAAAATACATTAAATTGTTGGTGTTTTCATTTTGATCAATCTATAACGTATTATTCGTCAAACCAATAAAAAAATATTAGAATCGCTAAAAAAGTATAACTATACCAACTCTTAGAGTTGGCATCACCACATTGTACATTACTGCATTAAAATCTCAACTTCTAATAAAAAATGGACTTAAAGCTTTGGCATGTTAAACCAGCGATATATTTATTATGAAGCTAAAAATTTTTTCTGTGAAATTGATTTTCATGCAAACAAAGAAGTATTTTCAGTCAGCTGCATTTCATTTAACAACTGAACAGTTTTTTTTCCATTTAATTTTATAATAAAATTAAATAAAGAACCAAAAAACATTTTGATTTATGTGATAATGATTACATAATCTATTAAACAATTTTAAAAACTCACTTATGTATTTGTTTTTGTATGTATATACATTTTTCTTCGCCTGATTTAGTTCGAAAATTGTTATTTTTGTTATATTATGCTTTTTCTTTGATAGAATCTCAAAATAATGAATAATTTATGTATTTTATTTATTGGAATTAATAAACTTATAAAAATTGTTTTTAATCCGCGAACCGATTAATCACAAGTTAACCACTTATTAACCGATTAAAAAAAACCTTAGGGCAAATCGCGGCACTCGTTATCGAACTAAATTACGAAATATTTCCATATAAACTCTATTAAAATATATCGTAATTTCGTTCGATAACGAGTGCCGCAATTTTCCCCTGAATAAATTAATCGAGTGAATAACCGTTGAAAACAAAAACCAGATTAATTTAATACCCTATTAAATACATATGTACATGTATAAATGATGTGAAAGTATTTTTAACCGACTTCAAAAAAAGGAGGTTAACAATTCGTCCCTATTTTTTTGTATTTAAAATACGTACAAAAAATTTAAGTATTTTGTATTTTAAATACATACATGACATGTAAGTATTTTGTATTTTGTATTTTAAATACCGCAAGCCATGTATTTTGCCCAACTCTGAGCCTACTCTAAATAATTCTACAGTGATCTATCTTTTGTGCTTTGAACGTGAAGTTTGTTATCATATTTTTTCATATAGATCATATCACCCAATAATCATCGCGTGGAACGTCAACGTAAAAACGACTGTATAAGTCTTGCAAAAAATTCCAAACGGTCTAAATACAAGCGTTATTTTGGTTACGGTATTTGTCAGGCTAACCATCGTTTAATAAGCTGTAAAAAGTTCAACAAACTGAACTTATCAGAAAAATATAAAATTGCGTTGAAGTTGCACTATTGCGCCAATTGCTTGGCACGAAACCATTTGATTGACAAGTGTACTAGCAAAATTCGTTGCCAAGAATATAGTGGTAAGCATCATTCGATTCTGCACGGCCCTGAACGAATTTTGAAAGATCTGCTACATGAAGATCAGCTACATCCGTTTTAAACCCACCTACTCCAGCACCACGGCGATCGCTGATGTCTACGTCTCCAACCACATCCGTGGGATTGCCAACGTCGTTGCAGAGTGTGATTGTGCCAACTGCGCAAATCTATGTCATAACTAATAAGGGACATGTATCACTCCGAGCAATATTAAACCTGTTTAATATGCTCACGTATTGCTAATACTTTCGTTGAAAAACAAAATCTTAACATGTTCCAAGTGGACGGCAAACGATACACGAAAGTGATCCTTACCCCAAATATGTCTTCGACAACCAGATATGAGATCTATTTGTTAGTAGGTCACGACTTGCCGAAAAAACCCTATTCTACAGCCATCAAGGAGTCCATTAAAGAAAATTTTGAGAATATAACATTAGCAGAATCCTCTTTTTATAGTTTTGTACGTTTTATAACGTTTTAGAAAATTTCGGTTTTTTTATAACTACTTATGTACACATAAATATAACTCGTAAAGAACAATGACCATTTGCAAATTTGTGAAATTATCACTCAGTTTCTTTTGCTCACAGAATTACTTGTTTTCCTATTTCTTGAAATTGGCATTAACTTTTACACCTCCAAAATCTTGAGTTACGGGTAAAAACCGCTTTTCGTACCCGTAGGCACTTATCAACCTCTAACTACTTAAATATCCACCGATTTTAAATTTATAAACGGATTTAAAAAGAATAGACTAAGACCTTTCGAACCTTTTTCGGTTTTTTCGACACTTTTTTACTTTGGACTCGTTTTTAGGTAGTATTTTTGTACTGGAATATTTCTGTTTGTAACTTTATTTTTAAAACATAATTGATTTAGAGTTTGTTTTAAAAAATTCCCTAGAAGACTTTTTGTTAAAAAAAGTACCTGTATGATGTACTTCGCGTTCTATTTATACGCTTTCGATTTACTTACGCTTTCAGGATGATTTAAGTACAATTTAATAGTCATATATCAACAAACAGTACACAATTGGTATTAGAAATTTGCAAAAAAGGCTTAATTTATGTAAAAATGCTTTAATTAACAAAATAATTTGGGCGATTATTAAGGTTGGTATATGTAAAAAATGTAGTTTTAAAAAAAAAGTTTGGCGACCACTTTTGTACAAATTGTGTACTCTTGGTTGGTATCGGCCTTATGTATAAGCAAAAATTGGCATGAAGTTGGCATAAGTGGCAAAATGATCTTAAATAGTTTTGCCATGAAACTTCACATTAAAAATCATGCTAGGACTTAGAGGTGGATTAAGATTAGGTAATGCAAAAATTTTTAATGTCAAATTGTATGGAGGTACTTGTTACCACTTAATTCAATTTCGTCACTTTTGCTAACTTCATTCCAATACAGTTTCATAAAAATTTCTGACACAGTGTAATATAATAATAATATGCAGAGTTATCTCAAATGACCGTATGCAAAAATTACTCAATATATTGAAAAATAAATGATAGATTTTTGATGAGCGGACCAAACTGTATGAATATGCATAAATGATATTGTGCTGAAAAAATAAGTAACTTTTTGCAAAACCTGAATTAGTTAATAACTGGAAAACTACTCATCATATCTCGAAAACCACTAAATGGATTTTAAAATAAACAGCAGATTCGTAATCAGCGGATCAAAATCTATAAAATTCGGGTACTAATAAATGGTTTATTAACAAAAATTTTTTTGTCATTATGAAAATATGAGATTTTTTTGGATTTGATAAATCCAAATTTTTGCTGCAAAAAATGCATTTGGTGCGGAACTTTTTTTTAAGATATCAGAAAAATAAAAACCCAGTTTGTCTTAGAATTTTAGCCCGCATATGAAAACCCAGTGACCATATGTATGAGAGGTTAAAAATTATTATTTATTAAAATTAATTAACTTGCAATGCATATTATATAATGCAATATGTGAAAAACAAAAATTAAATATATTTACATTAATTTATAACAAATTAGAATAAATAACCTTGAAGATTAGTTTTTGGACGTTAATTTTTCATATCTGTAAGTCCCGATTCATACACTTTAACTTTTGTTGGTCAACTCGCAATTCAGCTGGAAGAAGAAAAGATATATTTGTATTTCCTTCTCTGTCTTTCTTACAGCTGAATTACGAGTTTATCAACAAAAGTTAAAGTGTGTGAATCGGACTTATTGATCTCACGTGCCTTCCACAATTCAAATTTTTCTGTCCATGATTGAAGTTGTTTAGTTCAATGATGCATTTTGAAGTCCTTGTTTCAGTATCCGCTTTCGTATAGCACACAGAGTTCTATTAATTTTATATATTTTAAAGGAAGACTTTGGGTTGAATATTAGAACATGCATGCCTGAAAGTATTAAGTAGTTACTTTTGTGTATTGAGTACCGGGAAAAACACTCGGTATTGAGTACTCAGTATTCCAATACTCAATACTTTTACAACACTACTGAACAAACTTTTATCAATAAATTCAGTTAACTCAGTGCTTAAATAACAAATGCTTAAGAAGCAACCATTAACATAACATTTAAAAAGTTTGTCTAAACAATTAGTGAAAATGGAAACAAATACGTCACTATCACAACGCACAAAATAAGACAAAAATTTATTAAAGAAACAAGTGCGCTAACTATAAAGATGCAACCAATATAAATGAAACTTTTTGAACTACGAAACAGGATTCCAAATTTTGTTATAAACGTGTAGATTAGCCATCTGCATCTGAGAAAAGAATTGAACGTGAAATTTTGTCGACTACTTGGATACTATTGTGCTACTCTACCAAAATGCACCCATATTTGATCCTTTTTAGGGTTCCGTACACCAAAGGTGAAAAAAGGAAAAATATTGTTTTCGCTACGCTGTCCGTCACACGGTATTTCCTCAGAAACCGTAGGAGCTCCAAACCTGAAATTTGGACAGAGTTTGTAGAACCTTGGCCGCTACAACAACAAATACATGAGAATTAAAAATTAAAGGGTGTTCCAAAACGAGCAACGAAAAATGCTAAACTCCAATGTAGTATAGATATACTTGTACGTACATATGTATATTGACATTTGAAATTTGCAAAATTAGTGTATTTTTGCATAGACTACAACAATTAACACTAAAATTTAAAAAAGTTTAAATTTATCAGTTAATGCAATTTTGACAACTTGCTATGTCTTGAAAACCGTAAGAGGTAAACTCTTCAAATTTTCAAAAACGGTAAAACTAAGGAATCTGAAAATTATAAAATATCCAAACCAAAAAATCGCCAAAACGAAAAAAAAACGCCAAAATTAAAAAAAAATCTAACACTAAGTCGTAAAATTCGAAAAAATCGTCCAAATGAAAAAAATCGCCAAACGCGAAAAAGACTCCAGTAACAAAATAATTGTTGATATGAAAAGAAATCGCCAAAACTTAAAAAGAATCGCCAAATTGAAAAATCGCAATTAACAGAAAATCGCCAAAATTAAAAAAAATCGTCAGAACGAAAAAATCACCAAAAAATAAAAACGCCAAAAACCGAAACAAAATCGCCAAAACAAGAAAAAATGTCAAAATTAAAAAAATTGCTTAAATGGAAAAAAAATCCAAAAACCGAAAAAATCGCCAAAACAAAAAAATCGCCAAAGTTTAAAAAACGTCAAAAACGAAAAAATGTCAAAACTATACTTTATATAGGCTAATAAAGTTCGTATTGAATTAGATATCTCTTGTCCGTACGGTACGGTCATACTTACAAATGTATTTAACACAGGTAAATCAATTATGGTATACACTATACTTTCTCATTTCATTAAAAATACAATTTAAATAGCAGATATTAACAACAATCTCTGCCCAAGTAGATAAACATGTGAGCTTTATTAGCTTCATGGCTGCACAGAAAAATGCGCATTAACTACTAAAAATAATTAATTTCGTAATAATTCAGTTCTCGTGGTACATTCATAGGGAACACACGTCTTAACGGAGTTTTTTTAAGTACTAAACAAAAAAAATTATACGAAAAATATATTCGGAATATATATTTTTTTTATGCATGTTTTTTTTATTTATTGTATCTTCATATATGAACTAACAATAAGTATTCAAATCTTAAATCTAACATATAGTTAATAAGATCGACCAATGCCATACATAACTAAGTGATAGCTGTAAATAATACATAAGTGGTGATAAGCAAAAAAAAACTTTTTTTCAAGCAACTTCATTCGGAGTGTTTAGTATTAGAGCCCTTGTATCTCTCTTTTTTAAGCGGATGTGTCCAGTAAAGTTCAAAATGTTACGAGCAAGCGGATTAGGATGTGACACGAGTTTTGTTAGATATTTGCCTGCGTATTTTGCAATTTCTTCAGTCACTAGTGGCATATTTAAATCACGATGTATATTTGAATTCTTAATGTACCATGAAGCAGATGTTATTAACCTTAGAATTTTGTTTTGTCTTCGTTGAATTCTCTCTACATTGGAAGCAGAAGCAGTGCCCCATAACTGGATACCATAACACCATATTGGCTTTAAAAGCGACTTGTATATTAAAAGTTTGCAGTCTAGGCTGAGTGTTGAATTTCTGCCAATCAGCCAATGTACCTGAGTTAATTTTAGTTTCATTTGAGTTAACTTATAGTCAATGTGGTGTTTCCATGTAAGCCGTCGATCGAGGTGTATACCAAGATATTTCACATGTGAATGTTGAGGAACAACTTGATTATTAATCCGAATGGGGGAACAAGTATCTCTTCGTAAAGTAAATGTTATATAGACACACTTTTGTTTTTGGAATACATATTGACATTGTTAATAGAGCTGTAATTACTTTGCAAATATTTGTATCATTGTCATAAATAACAAAAACAAAAAAAACCGCAAACAAAAAAACACAAGCAAGTGCCCTTGAGGAATACTCTATATGAGTACCTCAAAAAAATAATTGTGAAGTGAGTTATAGCGGCAGAAATGCCTATGTAACTGTAAGTTCTGAAGCTCTCACTACTATTTGTGCAATGCCAAATAGTAGTGATTCATTAACATTACAGTTGCCTAGTACTTGTTCATTTAAGCCAGCAATATCATCTCCTTCGGGCTTGTGTTCATCATGTAACCAAGTTATCACTTTAGATAACATTAGCCAAAAACTCATATATAACTGTGATAAAGCGTGGGCGCAGCCCAAATTTTTCCAAAATTTCATCTGCTCCATAGTTATCTAGGGATAACAGCGCATCCTCTCCAAATCGTCAAAACCGTTTTAAAATATTGCCAGATGAAAACGACAAATTTTTTTCCTCAAACAAAACCTCCAAACCACCACCAATATATGCGAGAGAAAAAATTCAAACGCTCTAATTAAAAAATTAATTTCGATCATTGGTGAGAATAAATTTCATATCGTTCCAATAAAATATGGTAACATTGACAAAACTAAAATTCAAATCCACAAAGAAAAAGAATTCCGCTTAAGAGTGCCAAAGGTATGCAGATCATATTGACTTGCATTGAAGAAGATCCCACAGCCTCTATTTAGTGTTGAACTGGAGCCGAATGACATACAGCTAAAAAAACGAGATACACCCAATTTATAGCCTAAAATACCTCTTATACCGAAAAATCACAGTGGAAGAGCCACATAAGCGATCAGATCCCGTGCAGAGCCAAAATTGCAAAGAATATGGCTAACAAAAACATACTGCAATTTACCCTCTGTTTGTGTTGTGTGCGGCGAATTACACGGCACTGCTAGTTGCAATAAGCCAAAAGATTAAAGTGATAAAAAATGCAGTAATTGGTGAGGTAATCACACCGCTAACTACAGAGGTTGTCCTGTGTACTCTTTTGTCTTTTGAACGTGAACTCCGCCACTTATGCGCAACCAGCTACTTCCCGTGTATCGTATGCTGGTGCTGCTAAAAAAATTTTATTTCTCCGCCAAATAATTCAACAAATACAAACTCAATCTTTAAATTTATTCGCCTTGAAGGTACTATAGATAATTTAGTGCAAACTATAAATAATTTTACAACAAGCATGACTAGGATGATGCAAGAAATGCTACGAATGCGAAATACACTGCTTCAAGCATTAATTAACAATCCAAGAACACGTTAAAAGTATGTTTCTGGAACGCAAACGGCATTCGCCAACATAAAAATGAACTTGAGCACTTCCTTACGTAAAAAAATATTGTTTATGTTATTTTCTGAAACTCATTTGACTTCGAGGAGCCTCTTTAAAATGAATGGCGACACTATATGTATATCATACAAAGGACCCTAGAGGAAGAGCTTGTGGGGGACAGCAATTCTAATAAAGTAATTGTAATAATAAGTAAAAATAATTAATGTGATGATCGTAAAAGATAAGCAAGAATAGTGAAACATACTTAGGTATAGTAATATAATTTCGTGCTAACCTAAATAGAAAAATGAAAAAAAAAATTGAAAAACAGAAAATTATTAGTGATACTTATAAATGTGTTTACCAAAGGTAAATCAATTTGTATACAGAACAATCATTTCTCATATTCCGATTCATTTAAAATATAAGTTAAATAGCTGATTTTAATAAGAATCTCTACCCAAGTAGATAGACTAGGGTGCTGATGAAGTGCGTGGCTGCACAGAAAAGTATCGGTATTTCCCCCAGCTTAAAGTCTAAGTTTAATTTTTCTTCTCTTCTTTAGAAAGTCACATTAATTAATAAAAATATTTCATTCAATAAAAATTGAAATTACTGAACTTAAGCCTGACTAAAAATTATTTCTGATTAAAATTCACTAAAGTTCAATTAAAAATCTAAAAAAGATATACAGCAGTCTTTATAAATACATGTCTGAATCAAACAGTTTTTCATTAGTAATAAGTTGGTTACGCTCTTTTGGGCAAATGACACACAAGAAATGCTAGATGTAAACTCAGCCTAAATAAGTTAAATAAAACAAACAAAAACCAGCAAATTCCTATGTATTTACAATTTTGAAAGTTTTGATACTTTGAATTGATTAACTTAAAAAATATAATAAAAGCATAAGTACTTTAAAAAATTTTCATTAATACATGTTTACATATCTGTCTGTGATCGGACTCACATTGCTTTTTATTGATACCACTATAATCGATTACTAATCTCCACTTTTTCTGTGTCGAACCGAGTAATGGCTTATTGGTACTATTAGAACAGGGCTATTATATTGTGAGATAGATGGTTCTATTAAATCATCATTTATTAATTTGTCCACTTGTTTGTTTCTTTTTGAACATGAGAGATTGTGTAATTTTTTATGTACACCGGTTGCCGCAATTTTTGTTTATAGAAATTGCTGGTACTGATTTTATCCGTTTCTAAGGCAAAAATGTCTATAAAATCTGAGCATAATTTTCTCAAATTTTTATGCCCATAATCGGGAAAATTCTTCGTTAGTTTTTCTTTATTTTGCTTTGTATTAGTTAGTATTGGAATTGGTAAGACCAATTTTATAGTCGTTTAGACTTTATGATTTTACTTGAATATTATTAATTACTAGGTCTTTATTTGTGGCATTGATGATTTTTACTAAAGGCTGTGACTTAGTAGTAATAGTGTTGGCAATAAAAACGCCGTTTTGAATAATTTAGACACGAAATTTATTGGTCTTATTACTTCAGACCTTGCTGTAAGTGATATGGAATTAACATTTGGACCATTCCATAAAGGGATTGCTATATCGTACGGAACGTCATTAGTTCTTAAGGTAACCCAAACTTGATCACCTTCGTAGTGTAAAATAGATTTGTATTTTCGAATAAAGTCCATACCTATTATTCCGTCTACTTGAATCGGAAAATCATCCTTTACGACATGAAAATCGTGTGCTATAAGGAGGTCTTCTTGTTTTAAGTCAGTTTTGACTTTGCCTAAAGCGGCTATTATTACTTGTCCTATACCATTTATACTTGTTTGTTTAGTAAGATATATGGGTTTATAAAGAACTTGGTGGTGTTTTACGACTGATATGTCTGCAACTGTATCTACTAAAAATGTGGACTTATTGTCATTTAAAGTGGTTCTGAAGACTAGATAGCTGTATAAATTTGTGGTTATGTTATCAATTTTGTTATCTATTGAGTCTTTAGGGGGGTCAGTCCATTTTTCGAACTTTGTTCATTCATGCAACGAACATTAAAGTTACTATTTGCGTTGCGGTTGTTGTTGCTATTGCAACGGTTATGGTTGTTACTATTGTTGCGGTTGGTATTACTGTTATTAAACCGATGTCTACCACGATGGTAGTTATTGAAATTTCTAGGAACATGGTGGTTATTATTATTTGAGTTCCTATTATTTTGATTAAAAGAATTAGAATTCGTAGCAGAATTTTGAGTTCTGCCATTATTATTCCGATAGTAGCGTTGTACACTATTGGACAAGTTATTATTATTTTAGTTATTATGAAGAGTTAGGATACCATTAGGTTGTCCGTATGCATCGGTACAATTGCTAATAAATTTTGTTTTAACGTCGTTCATGTTTAAGAAGTTTCCTGATTCCATTATCAGTTTGACTCTCTCATTGGACGCGTTTTTGAAAATGGCCGAAACTGCTGAACGTGTTGCATATTTGGTTGCCGTTTCGTTGGTGGCAACCAATCTGATATATAAGCCGTTTCTAATGTCTTGCAAGGTCATCTATTTCACTTACATAGGAGTTTGCATTCTTGGCAGACTGTCTTATGTTCATCAGCTTAGTGGTTATTACATCGACATACTCACCTTTAATGGTGGATCTTAGTTTTAAAATAATTTGATCAATAGTAGTTTCATTGGTTATTATATTCTTGTGGTGCCGTTTAGTTTTGTTTTAATTATATTTATTGCTACTGCCTCATGAGTATCCTTTATGGATAAAACTAATGTGAGGGCAGCTAGGAAACTTTGAAGATTTTCTGGCCTTCCATCAAAATCTGGTAGAAGCCTTGAGGCTGTTTTAAGAAATTCTACGACTGTTTGTGGCATCTTTTTAATTATTGGTGTATACTCTGTATCGAAACTTTCTTCCAAAGGAGTGAAGGCAATTGGTTCATGGATGCTTTGAGGTATTTCTATTTTTATTCTTTTTCGTGATGATACGGTTAATAATTTTTCCCGTATATCGTAGTAGAAGGAATCTGCAAATATTTTGCGAGCCTGTGTTAATCGATAATAGTTTACATTAAACAAAACTCTTAGTTTTTCTAAATGTTCTACAAGCGTGTTTACATGTTTGTTAATATTCTCCTTCTTTATTTCTCTATCGGTGTTAACACATTTATAGTATATAAGGATTCTTTTATTAGTCGTGCTTTATAGACTATATTCTCCCATTCCATCTAGGACTTGAGATTAAATTTCGTTCAGATTGTTGGCCTTGCTCATGTATCTTTTCTTTATTTTTCTATTATGCACTGAATATACACGCCACAAAAAATCAATTTGGTTTTAGAAGCCAGCATAGCACTATTGTATTTTGTTCTTCATGATGGAGGAGGTTTAGCCTCTGAATTTTTTTAAAATTTTGTCTGGATGAATTTGCTTCCTTTTTCAAGCCGATAGCAGTGTCAGTATCTTGTTCTTCATGATTGAGGAGGTTTAGCATTTGAATTTTTTGAAAATTTTGTCTTTCTTTGCTTTCCTTTTCAAGCCGTTGGGTACTTGAAAATTATTGGATCTAATTGTAAGCATACTCACGTCTGTATCCAACATTTGGCTATTAGGTTGCAAACTCAAACCTTGAATATTTGGTGGTGGGACATTTGATCGAGGAAATGGGCGAGACTGTGGGTGAAACCGTTGGACCTCATTGAATGGATGCTGCATTTGGTTGCTCAAGGGTGAGCTACTTAAATAATTCCGAGAACCCTGATTACGGGAAATTGCAGTGTTTTGAATAGCAGTTCTCGGGTAACCTTGAGGATGATAATTGTGCTAAATTTTACCAAACCCATTACTATAAATTGTATCAATGCGGCGTTTCCCTCATTGGACATTATGACTTTGTTAATAATCAGGGTCAATTTACTTTCAACTTCATTATAAAATGGACAGATTGACCTTTGACCCTGTCAAAGGGTAGCTCCTGCTCCAACGTATAGATTGATGTTTTATCTGAATACGCGAAATCTAGTTTAGAAAGTATGGCGCGGAAATTCAAAGGTGTATTATAGTGCTTAAAACGGAATCAGCACTTTCAACTATTTTATTTCTTAATATGGCCATAGCTTGATAATATTTCGAGCTGCCTTGGTATCGTTCAAACAGCTTGTGAGCCTTTACAGGCGCTTGACGCCAAGAAACGTATCTGGAAGCTTCACCTTTAAACTCAAGCTATTCGTCGCACGCAACCCCCTGCACAATTTCTATATCCTTATATTCTTCAACGGAAGGTATAACCTGAAGTGCGTTAATTATCCTATTGAGGTCATCTATTACTCCCTGAAACTGAGTACGAGTTTGTTCCGTCGCTACCCGGACGGCGGCTGTAAGAATTTTTTGTAGAGTATTATAATCCATTGTGCTACTATTTTTACTACCACTACTACTTTTACTACCAATACTAAGACCCTCAAGTGGATTTAAGAATTTTTCCGCTTCTTCAATTGAGTCTTTAAAAGAAGTCACTCATCAATCAAGAATATATTTGGCAAACTGAAATAAAC
Source organism: Tachina fera (assembly GCA_905220375.1). Classification (NCBI taxonomy): domain Eukaryota; kingdom Metazoa; phylum Arthropoda; class Insecta; order Diptera; family Tachinidae; genus Tachina; species Tachina fera. The sequence continues at coordinate 53,931,957 of LR999967.1, forward strand.
CTGTCTAATAAGACAAAGGCCAGATCAATATCGAAATCCGATTGGCTAATTTAATACTCAAAACTATTTTATTATTTTTTTTTATTGTGTTTCACGTTTGGCTATTTATGGTCAGATTTCTTGATTCTTAGGATGCAAATAAAACCAATTTATTTCATCTTTTTTCTCAACGTTTCGTCAGCTTTTTTCCGACGTCTTCAGGAGAATTTTTATTTTTAAATTCTGGCAACAAATTACAAGTTTTTTATTATTTTTTGTCATATTTTTGTAATATTAATTTTTATGTTTGACTTACGATCTTCAGTTACATTATTGAATAAATTATAAAACTGGACAGCACGAACAATTAATTGTATAATTTAAATAATAAAAATTAATATAAAATATCACAGGCAAACTTAAAACTAATATCACAGAACTTCACTTGTCAAGTTATTGCAATTGAATATTGCAGTTTGGTGTTGTCTTTGTCTTCTTTTGTATTGATCGATTTTTTAATACGTTGCTGTATTCGTAGGCTTTCTAGTGTAAATCTTTTATTCGCTCTCTTTTCTCTATCTAATATTTTGACCCCCTTAAAATCTATTTTATGTCCCGTTTCTTTCACATGTTGTGCTAGAGCTGTTGTCTCTTTTCCTTTTTTTATGTCTGCTTCATGTTCTGATACTCTAGTTCCGAGTTTTCGTTTTGTTGTTCCCACGTATACTCTATTGCATATTTCTGTTTCATTTCCTTGACAAGTTATTTCGTATACAACATTGTCTGTTTCTAATTTGTCAAGTTTTGTTCTTTCCTGTGTAAAAAGACGTCTTAGTGTCTTGTTTGATCTATGTGTGACTATTGTTGTTTTATCATTTATCATCTGTTTTAATGTTTTGTTTTCCGTCAACTTTGGTACATATGGTACACTGTAAAAAACTTTTTCTGCTACTCCATTATTATTGTTTCCAGTTGCGTTTTTATTTAAGCATTTGTTTATTAGTTTGTTCGTAATGTATATCGGGAAACAACTTCCCGATATACATTACGAACAACTTCCCGATATAGATTACGAACAAACTAATAAACAAATGCTTAAATAAAAACGCAACTGGAAACAATAATAATGGAGTAGCAGAAAAAGTTTTTTACAGTGTACCATATGTACCAAAGTTGACGGAAAACAAAACATTAAAACAGATGATAAATGATAAAACAACAATAGTCACACATAGATCAAACAAGACACTAAGACGTCTTTTTACACAGGAAAGAACAAAACTTGACAAATTAGAAACAGACAATGTTGTATACGAAATAACTTGTCAAGGAAATGAAACAGAAATATGCAATAGAGTATACGTGGGAACAGCAAAACGAAAACTCGGAACTAGAGTATCAGAACATGAAGCAGACATAAAAAAAGGAAAAGAGACAACAGCTCTAGCACAACATGTGAAAGAAACGGGACATAAAATAGATTTTAAGGGGGTCAAAATATTAGATAGAGAAAAGAGAGCGAATAAAAGATTTACACTAGAAAGCCTACGAATACAGCAACGTATTAAAAAATCGATCAATACAAAAGAAGACAAAGACAACACCAAACTGCAATATTCAATTGCAATAACTTGACAAGTGAAGTTCTGTGATATTAGTTTTAAGTTTGCCTGTGATATTTTATATTAATTTTTATTATTTAAATTATACAATTAATTGTTCGTGCTGTCCAGTTTTATAATTTATTCAATAATGTAACTGAAGATCGTAAGTCAAACATAAAAATTAATATTACAAAAATATGACAAAAAATAATAAAAAACTTGTAATTTGTTGCCAGAATTTAAAAATAAAAATTCTCCTGAAGACGTCGGAAAAAAGCTGACGAAACGTTGAGAAAAAAGATGAAATAAATTGGTTTTATTTGCATCCTAAGAATGAAGAAATCTGACCATAAATAGCCAAACGTGAAACACAATAAAAAACATAAACAAACGAAATTGGTCACAAAACATAAACACACTATTTTATTATTGTTTTACTTATTATTACTTTCAATACTCAAATATTTTTAATTAGCATTAACTTCTACTGATTTCAATTGACAAAAATCACTAATACTAATACTAATACCCAAACCTTTTTTTTAGTGTTAACTTCTTCTAACCAACTGATTTCAATCCACAGCGAGAAAAATTTAACTTTTACAATTTTTTTGAACAGAAGAAAATATATTCAATAATAACTTACAAAAAACATAATGTTGCCAATATAGTTGAAAAAGGTTGATTGGTTGTTGATTTTCCCTCTAACGTTCTAATAAGACTTCCATATGCTTCTTTTGGTTTGAATTGTTTGTTGAATTTGTTCCCAGTGAAAAAAATGGAAGTAATTCTAGTGGAACTACATTTTCATTGCTTCCAAAAAATCGATATTTTTAATTTGCCGAGAGTGAGCAAAAAACCATGTAGAAGCTTATTTTAGTCACACAAAACCTTGTTACTCCTCCATAGTGTTAGAAAATACTTACCAGAATTAAAAAAAATTATTTTTTTTAAAGAAATTTATGAAATAGTTTTAGTCTAAAATCTAAAAGATATTTGCTTAAATTTACATGAAAACACTGTTTCGGGCTTAAATTCGTATAAAAAGAACAGAATTGTTAAAATAGGTAACTATTTACAATTTTTCCTAGATGAAAATATTATCAAAGAACACAAAAAAGGGAATTTTTCTTAATATCGCTTCCAATTCAGTGACCAGGCATCGAAAAAAGAGAACTTCTTGCAATGACAACCCTATGTAAAAATCATTAGATTTTTTGGAAGCAATGAAAATGTACTTCCGCTAGAATGACTTCCATTTTTTTCACTGGGTAGTGCCATATTTAAATCACGATGTATATTAGAATTTTTGATGTGCCATGGAGCCGATGTTATTAACCGTAAAATTTTGTTTTGCATTCGTTGGATTCTCTCTACATTGGAAGCTGAAGCAGTCCCATAACTGGATACCGTAACACCATATTGGCTTCAAAAGCGACTTGTATAATAAAAGTTTACAGTCCAGGCTAAGTGTTGAATTTCTGCCAATCAACCAGTGTATTTGAGATAACTTAAGTTTCATCTCAGTTAACTTAAAGTCAATATGATGTTTCCATGTAAGCCTTCGATCAAGTTGTATACCAAGGTATTTCACTTGGGAATGTTGTGGAATATTTTGATTATTGATTCGAATTGGGGAACAAGTATTTCTTCTTAGGGTAAACCTTAAATGGACACAATTTTGTTCATTTACCTTAATTCTCCATAAGTTCAACCACATTTCCAATTGTGCAATATGTTCTTGTAGATATCGGGAAGCCTCGTGAGGGTTTTCATGCATACTAAGGCAGGCTGTATCATCGGCAAATGTAGATGTATGGATATTGCTGCTCAAAGGCATATCACAAGTATAGATCAAATACAAATACCCCAGTATGCTACCCTGTGGTACACCGAATGATATAGATTCGGGCACACACTTGAATTCTCCTTCCACAACCGTGAACTTCCGGGTAGTAATGTAACTTTCTAATAAATTAGCTAAATTTATTGGTAGATAAGATTTTAATTTTAAAATTAGGTCTTTATGCCACACTTTATCAAATGCCTGAGAAACGTCAATAAACAGGGCAGAACAATACTTCTTTTCCTCAAATGTTTTTCTTATAAATTGAACCAATCTATGAGTTTGACTGACTTCTAAAGCCAAATTGATGGTCTGGGATGCACCCACTATCAGTTAAATTTGGGGACAATTTTGTCATGAGCAGCTTTTCGAAGAGTTTTGACATAGTTGAAAGCAAACTTATTGGCCTATATGACTCAGCCTTAGTAAGATCTTTGCCCGGCTTTGGAATAATTGTGATTTTTGCAAGCTTCCAGAGTAGTGGATAATACTCCAGTCGTAATATGGCATTAGAAATAAACAGCAACATTCTTATTGCAATATGCGGCAAGTTCATCAGCATCTTGTTACTAATTCCATCAATACCTGGAGCTTTCTTTGGCTTGAGTTCAGCAATTACTTTATTTACATCACGCATCTTAAACTTTGAGGCTCGAGGGGGTAGAGCAACTTCACTCGGCAAATCAGGAACACTAGTACATGTATATGGGGTAAATACGGATTTTAAATGCTAAGCAAATATTTTACATTTTTCCGTATCGCTTCTTTTCAACCTCCGGTAGATGTGCGCAGAGGTGGCTTAAACTCAACGGGTGTTTTAAGCTTTCTAGCAGCGCGCCACAAAGAGTAATTAGATGTTGGTGTGACATCAAGACCTTTTAAATAATTTTTAAGAGATGCAGTTTTTTCAGATGCAAGCAACTCTTGAAGTCGTTTAGAACATTCTTTAAGTCTTAGTTTATGTTGGGGTGATCTGTGTTGTTGCCATTCCCTTCTAGCTCTTTTTTTTACACACAAGATGTTCAATATCCCTGGAATAAATTTTATTAAACCCAGAATGCGAATGGGAGGTAGGTCAATCGAAGTAGTTTCTTTATTTTTGCACAATTTTGAGTGTTCTTTTATTTTATTTGCAGCATTCACACTTATATTTTGTATTCCGCTCAGTAGTTCCTTCTTTAAAGTTTTTTTTACATTAACAATCACTAGAACTTATCCTTACTTTAGGATTCTTTAAGATGACTTTTATTTTCTTATTTATTTATTCTTTTTTTGAATTTTGTCTTTTTATATTAAAAATTATTAGAACTTATCCTTAATTTAGGATTCTTTAAGATTACTTTTATTTGTTTTAAAAACCGGTTTTCTTGAGGAGAGCTATTTTAAAGATTTAAATACGTGTATCTTTGGTGTACCATCACTGAGCGTGTTGGTATTGGTCTTATTTGAAAGCGACACATCTCATGACGTCAGGAACGTGTTGGTCAACCTTGAAAACGCACGTAGGTCGTCCCTACCTCTTGTTCTGTATAGTTGGTTTTTACTGTTTTCTACCTAGCGCGCTGTTTCCATGAGTTTGATATCAATTTCGCTCGCGTTTTTTCGAATCCAGGTTTATTTTTTTGCAGCATTCACACTTATATTTTGTATTTCGCTCAGTATTTCTTACTTTAAAGTTTTTTTTTACATTAACAATTACTAGAACTTATCCTTACTTTAGGATTCTTTAAGATTACTTTTATTTTCTTATTTATTTATTATTTTTTGAATTTTTTCTTTTTATATTAAAAATTATTAGAACTTATCCTTAATTTAGGATTCTTTAAGATTACTTTTATTTGTTTAAAAAAGCGGTTTTCTTGAGGAGAGCTATTTTAAAGATTTAAATACGTGTATCTTTGGTGTACCATCACTGAGCGTGTTGGTATTGGTCTTATTTGAAAGCGACACATCTCATGACGTCAGGAACGTGTTGGTCAACCTTGAAAACGCACGTAGGTCGTCCCTACCTCTTGTTTTGTATAGTTGGTTTTTACTTTTTTCTACCAAGCGCACTATTTCCATGACTTTGATATCAATTTTGTTCACGTTTTTTCGAATCCAGGTTTATTTTCTGAAATTATTAATTGCGAATTATAATAAATACTCATTTATAATTCTTTTAAATCGTCAATATCACTTTTTCACATAACCTTATTATGTTATTCGCGAAAATAATTTAAAACTAATAACATTTTTACTGACTGAGGATGAAATGGTCAACGAATTCGAAGTGGATTTACTTTATCGCTTCCCTGATGACGAGGATGATGATGATCACTTCTCAGAATTATCGGATAGTGACTCTGAAGATGATACCGATAATATGTACCTTGATAAATCTGATATTGATTTACGCGAATAAAAGGTAGTTGCTCGACTGTATGGTTCAAAAATCCCTCCGTGTTGTTCAAAACAATGCAATGAAGTGATCCCTAAGAAGATGGCTGTAGAATATCGTACGTTTTTCATGAATTTAGATAAGGAATCCCAAGATTTAATTATTCTCGCACATCTGGCAGCTCACCGTGACGATGCAATGCTCAGGTCAAAAGTTGGTGATCGATCGCGAGCTATGAAGAAACGGTACAATCAGATATATTATTTTCGAAGTTTGCCGATATGCCGTGATATGTATACAATGGGAATTATCGTGATTATGGTTTATTGAAACTTCCAACTACTGAAAGCAATACTTCTGTTTACACTAGATACACCAACAGGGTCGAACCAGGTGGTAAAATCGTAAAACTTCGCACTTTCTAAGCGCTGTGGAAGGAATATTGTATTGCTGTTAATACAGTAAACGTTACTGACGTTGAAAAAGAAGCAGCATTGAAAGTTTTTTTTTTATGCATGTTTATTTATTTATTGTATCTTCTTATATGAACTAACAATAAGTATTCAAATCTTAAATCTAACATATAATTAATAGGCCCGACCAATGTCAGACATAACTAAGTGATAGTTATAAATAATACATAAGTAGTGATAAGCAAAAAAAATTTTTTTTCAAGCAACTTCATTCGGAGTGTTTAGTATTAGAGCCCTTGTATCTCTCTTTTTTAGACGGATGTGTCCAGTAAAGTTCAAAATATTACGAGCAAGCGGATTAGGATGTGACTCGAGTTTTGTTAGATATTTGCCTGCGTATTTTGCAATTTCTTCAGTCACTAGTGGCATATTTAAAGCAAGATGTATATTTGAATTCTTAATGTACCATGGAGCATATGTTATTAACCTTAAAATTTTGTTTTGTGTTCGTTGAATTCTCTCTACATTGGAAGCAGAAGCAGTGCCCCATAACTGAATACCGTAACACCATATTGGCTTTAAAAGCGACTTGTATATTAAAAGTTTGCAGTCTAGGCTGAGTGTTGAATTTCTGCCAATCAGTCAATGTACCTGAGTTAATTTTAGTTTCATTTGAGTTAACTTATAGTCAATGTGATGTTTCCATGTAAGCCGTCGATCGAGGTGTATACCAAGATATTTCACATGTGAATGTTGAGGAACAACTTGATTATTAATCCGAATGGGGGAACAAGTATCTCTTCGTATGTTATATGGACACACTTTAGTTCATTTACCTTAATTCTCCATAAGTTTAACTATAGTTCCATCTGGTTAATGTATTCCTGGAGTTTTCGGGATGCCTTATCAGGGGTTTCGTGCATACTAAGGCAGGCGGTATCGTCGGCAAATGTAGAAGTGTGGATACTACTGCTCACAGGCATATCACAAGTATAAATCAAATATAAAAATGGCCCCAGTATACTCCCCTGTGGCACACCGGATGAGATAGTTTCAGGCATACTCATAAAGTGTCCTTCCACAACTGCAAATTTTCGTGCAAGAATGTAACTTTCCAAAAGATTTAGAATGTTTATTGGTAAGTATGTCTTCAACTTCAAAATCAGGCCTTCATGCCACACTTTATCAAATGCCTGAGAAACATCAATAAACAGGGCAGAACAATACTTCTTTTCCTTAAATGTTCTTCTGATATATTGAACCAATCTATACGTTTCCTCAATGGTGCTATGATGGCTTCTAAAACCAAATTGAAGGTCCGCGATGCACCCATTATCAGTTAAGATTGAAGACAATTTTCTCATGAGTAGCTTTGTTGACAGTAAACTTATTGGCCTATATGACTCAGCCTTTGTAAGATCTTTACCTGGCTTTGGAATCATTTTAACCTTGGCAAGCTTCCAGCAGTCTGGATAATACTCCAGTCTTAAGATGGCATTAAAAATGAATAACAGGATTCTAATTGCAGTACGAGGTAACTTAATCAGCATCTGGTTACTAATTCCATCCATACCGGGAGCTTTTTTCGGGTTGAGTTCGGCAATTAGTTTTTGTACATCACACATCGTAAATTTTAAGGGTCGAGGGGGTAGAGCAACTACACTCGGCAAATCAGCAACACCGGTACATGTATTTGGTGTAAATACGGATTTTAAATGCTCAGCAAATATGTCACCTTTTTCAGTATCGCTTCTTGCCCAACCTCCGGTAGATGTGCGCAGAGGTGGCTTAAACTCAACGGATGTTTTAAGCTTTTGAGCAGCGCGCCACAAAGAGTAATTAGTTGCTGGTGTGACATCAAGGCCTTACAGATAATTTTTAAAAGATGCAGTTTTTTCAGATGCAAGCAACTCTGGAGTCGTTTAGTGCACTCTTTAAATCTGATTTTGTGTTGAGGTGATCTGTGCTGTTGTCATTCCCTTCTAGCTCTTCTTTTTTCACGTACGAGATGTTCAACGTCTTTAGAATAAATTTTATTGAACCCAGTATGCGGATGGGAGGTAGTGGCATGTTCAGAAGCTTGTTTAATATTCTCGTTAAGATTTGCAATGTTCAATTCAATATCATTGGGTGTTCTTAGCGTAATATTTTCCGTGCAATGACTACTAAGATATTTTTTGAATCACAGCCAATTAACACGATTTATCATCTTGACATATGGGCGAGATAAACCGCTTTTCAGTGTGCTAAAGATTGTCACGATCGTGGGAGAGTGAACGGCCGAGAGATCTTGGGAAGCTTCAACGTGAATTAATTCCCTAGAAATACTTTTTATGACGCCGAAATCTATAACATCCGGAATTTTTCGTACGTCAGTATGCCAGTTTGTAGGCTCCCCACTCGAAATAACATCCAAGCCCATTTTTGAAATTGTGTTGAACAACGCCCTACCTCTAGGCGTAATAAGACGCGAACCCCAGAACGTATGCTTAGCATTGTAGTCGCCTGGTGCTACGAAGCAAGGTCCAAGAGATTTGTAGAATTTCTCGTATTGGTCCTCAGTGATTGAAAATCTGGGAGGGGAGTAAATTGAAGATATCATGAAATTTGTACAAAAATTTTCAATGCAGATATTTGTTGCTTGTAGATGTTCTTCACAAATGTTGTCAAGAATAAAGTGCTTGAGTCTTGACTTTATTATTCCTTTGTATCATATAAAGTGTAGCCATTCATTTTAAAACGGCTTCTAGAAGTCAAATGAGTCTCAGAGACCAACATTATATCAATATTTTTTTCCGTAAAGAAGTGCTCAAGTTCATTTTTATGTTGTCGAATGCCGTTTCGTTCCAGAAAAATATTTTTAACGTGTTCATGGCTTGTTAATTAATGCTTGAAGCAGAGTATTCTGCATTCTCAGCATTTCTTGCATCATGGTAGTCATATTTGTTGTAAAGTTGTTTAGTTAGCACCAGATTCTCAATAGTAGCGTCAAGGCGACTAAAGCTAAAGTTTGAATTTGCATTCGTTGAATTATTTGGCGGTGAAACATTTTGTGTGGGAATAGAACTACCCTTAGCAGCATCGGGATACGATACTCGTGAAGTAACTGGTTGGCTCACTGGAGCAAGTGGCGGAGTACGCGTTTAATGGTTGAGCTAGAGCTAATTTAGGTTTTGCACCATAGCCTGCTTGACGAAAAAGTACACAGGACATCCTCTGTAGTTAGCTGTGTGATTACCTCCACAATTACTGAATTTTTTTCCGCTTGATCTTTTGGTTTGGTACAACTTGCAGTACCGTGCAATTCACCGCAGATAACACACACTGTAGGTAAATTGCAGTAAGCTTTTGTATGGCCATATTCTTGGCAATTATGACACTGCACGGGACGTGCACGCTTATGTGGCTCTTCAACTGTGATTTTTCTGTATAAAAGGTATTTAAGGCTATAAATATGATGAGTCTCGTTTTTTTAGCTGTATATCATTCGCCTCCAGTTCAACACGAAATAGGGGTTGGGGTACCTTTTCTCTGTTCATTATGTTAGATACATTATTTACCTTAAATCCCTGGAGGACGAGTGCATCTTTTATTTCTTCAGGGACAACATAAGAATCTATGCCCTTCAATACGATCTGCAGGCCTTTAGAGCTCTTACGCTGGTATGTGTAGAATCTTGTTTTATTTGTTTCAAATTCAGAAACCATTTTGCGGAAATCCTTTTCGTCATAAATTTGAATTTTCGTTTCATCGATGTTGCCACGTTTCATTGGGACAATGTGGAATTTATTTTCACCAATGACAGAAATTAATTTTTTAATAAAGGAATTTGAATTTTTCTCCCTCAAGTAGATTGGTGGCGGCTTGGATGTTTTATTCGAGGATACATCGGGTTTGTCTTTCTCATCTGGCAAAATTTTAAAATGGTTTTGGCGATTAGTTGAGGATGCGCTGTTATCCCTATACATCTTTGGAGCGGATGAAATTTTTGAAGAATTCGGGCTTCGCCCACGCTTTACCACGGTTATATATCTGTCCATACCGACTTGCACCTTGGGTTTTTAAATACTGTTATCTGTAGTGATAACTTTGTTAAGTGACGAATACGAGCCTGAAGGGGATGATATTACTGACTTATATGAAGAAGTACTAGGCAATTGTAATGTTAATGAATCACTAATATTTGGCATTGGACAAAGCGAAGTTGATCGCTGACGAAAAATTGGCTTTGCCCTTAAAAAACACTTTCATTAGATTTATTATTTTTATTTTTTTCATTAAGAGCTTCAGAACTCACAGTAAAAAAGGCATTTCTGCCGTTAGAACTCACTTCATAATTCTTTGTATTTGAGGCACTCATATAGAGTATTCCTCAAGGGCACTTTTTGTGTTTTTTTGCTTACGGTTTTTTTGTTTTTGTAATTTATGATTGTTTGTCTGTTTTTGAGGTACTCGTATAGAGTATTCCTCAATGTCACTGTTTATGTTTTTTTTGTTTGCGTTTTTTTTTGTATTTGTTATTTCCACTATGTAAAAAATATTATGAAAGCAATAAAGCTTATTTATTAAAGTCAGTATAAACCTATTACGAATAATATGTACTACGAATATTTTTTTGTATAATTTTTTGTTTGTTTGGTATGTAAGAAAAAATTCCGCTAATCGACTGTTAATAGCGAACAGAACTTAGCATTGAAAGTGTATTCTGATAATTTGCAATCTGCCAGCACTCAGCGAGAGTACTATAACGACTTGAGAACATTAGTCAAGCCTGATCCAAATGCCATGTATCCAGGTATTCCAGAGGAGAATTATCTGGTAATATCTATGGATTATGCACAAAATGTTAGCTTTCCGTCGGGTCCACAGCAAATAGAAACTGCAGACTTTAAATCAGGTCGCTAAACAGCAATTTTCGGAAGTACAAACGAACGTCAAAATGTTCAACACATCTTCTGTATTGATGAAAGCGATTCCATTAGAAAAGGTCCGAATTCAGTAATATCAATGCTTGATTACTACCTACGAGAAGGGCATTCAACTAAAAAATTAGTGATATTCGCTGATAAGTGTGTTTCACAAAATAAAAACAATGCGATTATACGATACTTACAACACCTTGTCGATACTTCCAGATGTGTCAGTTGAATTGAAGTTTTTGTTAAGCGGACATACAAAGTTTTCATCTGATCGTTTGTTCGGAGTTTTCAATTAAAAATATGCCCAAACTTATGTCAACTGCTTCATGGATGTAGTTGATTGTGGTAGAAAATCATCTCGTAATGGATTTAATGTTCCTGTACCTATTCGACTTCCAAACTCAAGTGAGCCTGTTGTTGAGTGGAGAAAATGGGAAGTATACTTCTCCAGTAAATATAAAACTTTAATTGTCGAAGTATCATCACTTTGTGTTTATTGCTCAGTCACCAGTGCAAACTGTTTGCGTATTCAGCCAGCATAAATGAAAACATACATCTGAGTAACAATACCCGTTTCGATGCCAAACCAATTATAATTCCGTCACCAGGGTTACCGATGAAGCGTCAATGGTACTTGTATAATAAGATCCGGGGTTTATGTTTTGACGATTTAAAAAAAGATTCGGTTGCTCCTCTTCCTTTGGTCTCTAGAAATGGACACGAAGAGGTAGATTCGGTGGAAGTGGAAATCCTCAAGAATTGGAGGCAGCCGACGTTAAGAAATCGAAAAAAAAAACCGGTACCGTCAAGTTCTAAGGAACCAATTCGCAAGAACCGTCTATTAAAATGATTTTTGTATTTTTTTTTAATTTTTCATAAGGAAATAAATAAATAAATAAATTAAACTAAATAAATTTTACCGTTAGGTCCCTTTCTATTTGCGCTTAGAATCGTCGACTTCAATTTTATAAAACGCGCATATCTCTGGGAGGGAATACTTTTGGTGCATGGGATCGGTCTCATTCGATGCTCAGATGTTGTCCACATCAAAAAAAAGTGAAAATAAATATTTTTACCCTTAGGTCCCTTTCTCTATGCGCTATCACATATATATTCATTTGATAACAGAAAACGCAGAAAACTAAAGTTTTCTTGTCATTCACGTGAAAATGCTAAAATGCTATAAAAAATTGTTTTCGTTCGCTATTTTTAAGACATATGCATAGATACATATATTTAACAATTTTCCAAAAACAAGCTGTAAATCAATAACACAGTGTGACATAAAAAAAACCTGCGAAGTGTTACTGTTTTTCTGGTAGTCATTGTCGAGTATTACAGCAATCTGTATTTGAAATTTTCCAAACAACTTGAAAATCTTGAGTTACGGGTAAAAACCGGTTTTTCGTACCCGTAAGCACTTATCAACCTCTAAATAAACTAAATATCAACCGATTTTGAATATAAACGGATTTAGAAAGAAGAGACTAGGACCTTTCGAATCATATATAAATTGTTTCAGTAAATTTCAGATCTATGCCTGTATTTTTTCACCAAAAAATTTTTATTCGGTTTTTTGATACTTTTTTACTTTTGACTCGTTCTTAGCCAGTATTTTTGTACTGGATAATAATTGATAAAAAGTAATTCGCAAGTTCGTTTAAAAACATTCCCTCGAAATCGACCGAGTTATCGAACATTTTATTACAAGACTTTTTGTTAAAAAACTACCTGTATGATGTATTTCGCGTTCTATTTATGCACTTTCTGTGTATATTTGAAATTAATTGAATTTAATTCGCGTGTTGGTAATTAAATAAACTTTGTATTCATTTGCTCCACGTTTAAGCAGTTCAGTGAACTTTGTAATATTTTGAGTAATAGGATACTCTAAATAAATGACAGCAGTCAATATACTCTGTTGACAACAGGGCAATGTTCGCGTAAGGAATTTTGCTACATTGGCAAATGGTAGCGTTAAAATATTGAACTGAGTAAAATGTTGCTATTTTATTATCAGTGAGAATTATTAATAATATTTTTTGTTTGAAACCCCTTAATTCTCTGCATGCCTGGTTAAATACAAAATTATAATACGTACGTAAATTAAGTGAGTCATATTAGAAAATGAGAACTGAGAGAGTCTAGCGAAATGTAGTCTACAACTTCTCATAATTAGTACACAAGCAAAAGAATTTTTTAATAAAGCACTTATTGATTTTTGTATCAATGACAACTAAATGCCTGAGTTTAATTATTTATTATTAAACATAACATGGCGATCCTGCCGAATTCCTAAAATTATTGTAGATAAATAAAAAGCAAAAACAAAAAGCAATATTTAGCAATTCTGCTTATCCTTATTGCTTAATTAATTTCAGTAATAAAGGGATAATAGAATACCAACATACCGAGCTTATGCATAGTTGGGTCCTGTTCAAGCCGCAAAATTTTATTTTTTGGAACAACCCATGGAAGAGTCCTGGGAAGAGATTGTGCAGAAATTAAAAGAAGCAGAATCCCGTTGGGCGCAAATCTTACAAGAGAGAAAGAAAGAACAAAAGCCAGAAATACTACTGCGCGGTCCCAAGCCTAAAAGACTGAAACCAAAAAAAAAAGAAAAACAGGATATATTGTTCCCTATTTTCCCACTTCCTAACATCCAGAAGTCAAGAGGAGGAAAGATCAAAGGGTACTAAAGTGCGAGGAAACGTACAACACAGGCGAAAATTTAAAAAAAAAAATACAAAAAAGAACAATTATAAAAAATAAGATAAAACAAATAACGAAAAAAAAACAAAAACAAAAAAAATTCTGAATAAAAATAAGGATGAATGATTACACAAACACACTTATATTAATTTGTATAATTTTATCATCACAGTTGTCTATTTTTAAGAACAATAAAATTAATTTTTGAAATTTTTTTGTAAACATGAATAAAATAATATTACTTACAATTGTAATACTTTCACTGATATCGCTTTTTTCATACATTCTGGTATTATGGATTAAAATTCTGAGGACAGTCTTGAAAAACCAAGTAAAATTATACATGAACAAATTTATAGTTTATCACAACTAAAAAATGTATTTTCAATTCTATAATTACACTGTACAACAAAATAACATTTTTTGGCTGTCCTTTAGATAAAATTACGCGGACTATATGGATTTCGATGCGTTAAATTCAAATCTGCTTTCAGTTTTTCTCTATCACGTAGAGATTTTTTTTATGGGCGTGGCTAATTTTGCCCCCTAAATTAGTCGGCCATACTAATATATTTTACTATAACTCGAAACCCGCTATTTCGATTTTAATAAATAATAAACCAAAAGACGCACCACAAAATTTTGTTAAAAAAAATTAATAATCATTTTTTACCTATCTTTTATGGTTTCGGAGTTATTCAGAATTTAAAAAAGAAAAAAGTTTTTTTTATGCAAAAATCGCGTAATTTTTTTACATGAAAATTGCAATAAAAAAATCAGAAACTCAATAGTTTTATATTTTTACATTTTTCTTAAAACCACATATCCTAGGAATAAAACAAGCTATAAAACGTGAAAATCCAGCAATAAATCTTGATTTTATTCGCAATTTAAAGCAGGTACCTAAAAATGGAAAAATGTGTGTAATGCATTAAATGCTGATGCAATGTTTTTTTATTTCAGCTGCTAATAATTTCTCAATAACTCCGAGTATTCAGAAATTATTGGCAAAATAAATAATTTTGGTTTAATATTAATTTTTTTTAGCTCTCAAAATATAATGAAAAACTTTTAGTCGCAAATATTTTTCACTTTATGTATTATTATGTATGCTGTCAATAAACTAAGCTAGAAGCGCTAAGTATGTATATTCAGTTTTAAGAAAAAGTGCTAGCTTGAACTACAACACTTAACTATTTGAAATAAAACACCATTTTTGTAAGAAAAATATTTGTACTTTAAAAACGTTTTAAAATTAAAAAGTGTCTTGTTATTTACTAATTGACATTTTTATTCCTATTCATATCTTCAATTAAGTTTCTCGTCGAATGGACCAACAAAAATCTGCAAGCATTACTTCTAATGATTTTCCATTGTAACGCTTTTCTATATATATCATGTCTTGATGAAACCTTTCACCATGTTCATCTGATACGGCACCAAGATTTTCGGGGAAAAAAAATGAATTTTAAGCGACATATGGCATTTTAGAGCCTCATAGGCAGAAAGCAGTTCTTGAATGATTTCATGGTAGTTTTCACTTTTTTTATTTCCCAAAAAATTGTTACACACATTCACAAAAGCCGTCCATGC
Source organism: Tachina fera (assembly GCA_905220375.1). Lineage (NCBI taxonomy): Eukaryota > Metazoa > Arthropoda > Insecta > Diptera > Tachinidae > Tachina > Tachina fera. The sequence continues at coordinate 53,947,403 of LR999967.1, forward strand.
TCTTTCTTCCACGCCGTTCAACTTCGTCTTAAAGACTGCGTCCTTCATAAGCTCTCGTATTTGTGGACCAACGAAAATTCCTTCTTCTATTTTTGCATCACTGATTCGAGGAAATTTGCTCTTAAGATATAGAAAGCCATCACCATCCTTGTTCATTGCTTTAACAAAGTTTTTTATTAGGCCTAGCTTTATATGAAGAGGTGGTAAGATAATTTTTTCCTTCTGAACTAGAGGTTCTTCTGAAACATTTTTTTCTCCTGGAATAAAATTTACTCTCTTTGGCCAACTTTTAACTTTATAGTGATTTTCTTTTGAGCGACTATCCCATTCACATAAAAAGCAACAGAATTTGGTATATCGACATTGCAATCCATTTAACATTGCTACAACTTTCAAATCAGCACAAATGCTCCATGAGTACTGTGTGTATTTAATTTTGTTAAGTAACACTTTCATATTATAATAGTTTTCTTTCATGTTTCTTGAATACGCTAGTGGGACTGATGGATATTTGTTGCCATTGTGAAGCAAAACTGCTTTCAAACTCGTCTTTGATGAATCAATAAAAAGTCGCCATTCTTCAGATTTATCACTGAACGAAAGTTCTCGCAGAAGACCATCAGCAGTATTACAAAATATTAAATCCCTGTCTTTGCTGAAGTATTTCAAATATTCTTCTTCTCTGTTTCGAAAGTATGTGACTTTCACGTCTTTATCTACCAGATTCCATTGCTTCAATCTGGATGCAAGAAGTTCTGGCTTTGTTTTTGAAAGTCCTAAATCACGAACTAAGTCATTCAGGTCGCACTGCTTCGGAAAATAACGTTTGCTCGTTGGACTTGTAAATGTTGAACTTGCAGAAGCAGCCATCGTGGCGTAACTGGATTCAGTACTTTCAGACTTAACATCTTCTTCCTCGTATGTAGGGGACATTGGAAGTAAATCATTACTTCTTAGAGGAACTGGTCGTTTGGCGGATGAAATATTGGGATATATGACTTTATTTTTGTTCTTTCTGGAAAACCCACGTGTTGTAGTCATACAAAAGTAGCAATCATTTGTATGGTTTTTTGGTTCGTTCCAAATCATTGGTGTCGAAAATGGCATAGACTTGCGATTTCCTTTGATCAAACCTCTTAAAGCCCTTGAACAGCTATTACAACATATTTTTGGTAGCCAATATTTATCTCTTTCATCGATAGGAAACCCAAAGCATAGCTTATAGGCGTTCTTAACCTGGGAAGTTATTGTCTGGCGTTGCGATTTTAAAGTTAAATCACCACATACATAACAGAATGAATCAGCAGAATTTTTACAAAGCCTTGGCATTTTGAAACCTGCAACAATTTGATACAAAACTATTACTTCGCATCATAAATACAACATTTTAAATTAGTAATAATAATACTTACCAAAAAATAGATGAAGAAATTATCACTTTTTAAATTCAGCTTATGCTAAAATTTTTAGCTATTTTTTTTTTAATTTTGTTGCTGTTGAAAATTTACTTTTCGGTTTCACAAACAGTTATTGTATGGCAACTGATGAGTGAACATACTTATGTATACCCAAAATTCTTTATTTTATATTTTCTTTTAGTTCTGTTACCTGCCCGCAATGCCCTTTCAGTAGCATTACCAGATGTAAATGTGACTGCATTTAATGCATTACACACATTTTTCCATTTTTAGGTACCTGCTTTAAATTGCGAATAAAATCAAGATTTATTGCTGGATTTTCACGTTTTATAGCTTGTTTTATTCCTAGAATATGTGGTTTTAAGAAAAATGTAAAAAATATAAAACTATTGAGTTTCTGATTTTTTTATTGCAATTTTCATGTAAAAAAATTACGCGATTTTTGCATAAAAAAAACTTTTTTCTTTTTTAAATTCTAAATAACTCCGAAACCATAAAAGATAGGTAAAAAATGATTATTAATTTTTTTTAACAAAATTTTGTGGCGCGTCTTTTGGTTTATTATTTATTAAAATCGAAATAGCAGGTTTCGAGTTATAGTAAAATATATTAGTATGGCCGACTAATTTAGGGGGCAAAATTAGCCACGCCCATAAAAAAAAATCTCTACGTGATAGAGAAAAACTGAAAGCAGATTTGAATTTAACGCATCGAAATCCATATAGTCCGCATACTTTTATCTAAAGGCTATTTTGGCTGTTGTACAGTGTTATTAAAAACATATTTATAATAAGTAATAAATATATTATATGGATATTTCTGGTATAAAATTAGCACCACTGATTGTAGTTCAAGATTTGGGAATATTAAAGTTTATGAAATTAATAACAAAAAAATATATATAAATAAAAAATAATACAAAAATAAAAAATTTTAAAATAACTATAGTTGATGGAGTCCTTAAAAGAATTAGAGCAATTAACAGCGAATGTAAAGAAATCATTAGGTAAACCTTATACAACAGAAACTAAAAATGAAAAGAAAATTGAGATACATAAATTAGTAAATAAAAATAAGGTATCGAAGACATATCAGAAGAAATAGCGACAAATAAAATATTAGAACAACTCAATAGATTAAAGAAAGAAGCTATAGACTTGTTGAAACAACATACAAAAAAGAAAGATAGTACAGAAAGGGGACAAACTAAAACTATGGCGAACTTAGACATAAACTATAGAGCTACCAGACAAAACCCCAGTGTATATAAAGAAAACTACCGTTTACCACAAGCTTAATCAAAAGAAATCAACACACAAATTCAGAAACTTTTGGAAAGCGACATAATAGAACCGTCTATAAGCCCGTACAACTCACTACTTTTGTTAGTACCTAAGTTGAATTCAGGAAGTTATATGATAAAATTGTTAAAGACAAATTGTTGTTAACACCTGAGGGAATAAAACCTGATCCAGATAAATATGATGCAATAACAAAATACCCTGTACCGAAGAACACTGATAAAGTCAAGAGATTTGTAGCATTTTGTAATTACTACAGGCGTTTTGTTAAACACTTTGCAGAAGTAACGAAATGTTTAAATGCTTTATGTAGGAAGAGAGCAGAATTTATTTGGTCGGAACAATGCCAGCAACCCTTCGAATTACTAAAAAATAAATTAATAAATCCACCTATTTTGCAATACCCAAACTTTGAAAAGCCACTCATTCTGACTGCTGATGCTTCTAACATGGCACTAGGAGCCATCCTATCACAAGGAGAAATAGGAAACGACAGACCCATATTCTACGCGAATCGTTCACTCAATAAACATGAAATAAATAAGCCGGTAATAGCAAAAGAATTGCTTGGTATATATTGGGGTATACAATTTTTTAGGCCTTAACTATATGGCAGAAAGTTTATTGTTGTTACAGACCACCGACCACTAATTGCATTATTTTCACATAAGAACCCAATTTCTAAGTTAACCAGAATTCGTTTGGAATTATCAGATTATGATTTTGAAATAACTTACAAAAAGGAACTAACAATATCAATGCGGGCGCATTGTCAAGAATTCGCTTAAACTCAATTCATTAAAAACAATAATTCCAAATAAAATTGATGACACAGTAAAGAAACCGCTGGTGATAACAAGAAGAATTAAGAAAAATGTGATACAATATGAGGAAAATAAAAAACAAGAATAAAGAATATAAAGACAGGAATAAAGTAAATGAGGAAAATAAAGATATATTTAAAAAGTATGGTAATACCTGTCCTGGTGAGCCTGATAACTCAAAATAAGGGAATGTACATCCATGAATGATATAAAGCTAGCTAGAAAATTAAAGTTTACATTGGATAAGTCGACTAAAGATATAAGAGTTGAAAACAATAATGCACTAAATGAAATACGTATAAGATTTAGCGATAATGATTATTTAGATAATATGTTATTAATGATAATGATTATTTAGATAATATGTTAAAGAAACTACCTCCTGTTTTAGGCAGATATAATTGTTTCAAATTCGCACTAGAAAAAAGTGACGAAATATGTAAGAGTATAAGAATAGAAAAGATAAATATGATAAGAAAATATAAATATGAGTAGAGAAAATGACGTCATAATTATATTATACAAAAATCCTCAGAGAATAAGAGATGAAGAAAGATAAAAGAAACTAATTGAATTGTATCACAATACACCATGCGGAACATTTTGGAATACGAAAAACCTTAATAAGATTGAAGCACAAGTATGTATGGAAGAATATGAATAAAATGGTAAAACGGTATGTATTGGAGTGTAATCTATGCCAGAGAATTTTTTTTAATACATTTGTTTATTAATTGTATCTTCAATTATGAACTAACAATAGGTATTCAAATCTTAAATCTAAAATATAAGTATACTACGATACTTTTCTGTGCAGCCACGCATTTCATCAGCACCCTAGTCTATCTACTTGAGTAGAGATTCTTATTAACATCAGCTATTTAACTTAAATGTACAATGAACGGAATATGAGAAACGATTGTTGTGTATACAATTGATTGATAAAAAAATTTCTCACTTAATACATCATGGGCACGTGACAAAAATATGTTCACTTGGCAATCACTGTTCACTTGGTTATCACAGTTTCAGAACGCTGGAATAACCAAAATAAAACTGTAGAATGCAACAACAAGTAACATAGACCACTACAAAAATACTTACATGCATGTACCGATGGTACATCGAATAAGTAAAAATAATTAATGTGATGATCGTAAAAAGATAAGTAAGAATAGTTAAACATACTGAGGTAGAGTAAAATAATTTCGTGCTAACCTAAATAGAAAAATGAAAAATTGGAAAAAACAGGAAATTAATAGTGATACTTATAAATGTGTTTACCAAAGGTAAATCAATTGTATACACAACAATCGTTTCTCATATTCCGTTCATTGTACATTTAAGTTAAATAGCTGATGTTAATAAGAATCTCTACCCAAGTAGATAGACTAGGGTGCTGATGAAGTGCGCGGCTGCACAGAAAAGTATCGGTATTTCCCCCAGCTTAAAGTCTAAGTTTAATTTTTCTTCTCTTCTTTAGAAACTCACATTAATTAATAAAAATATTTCATTCAATAAGAATTGAAATTACTGAACTTAAGCCTAACTATGAATTATTTCTGATTAAAAAAAAATATTTTCAAGCAATCCCATCTGGAGTGTTGAGTATAAGAGCCCTTGTGTCCTTCTTTTTCAAGCGGATGTGGCCAGTAAAATTCAAGATGTTACTAGCAAGCGGATTAGGATGTGACTCGAGTTTTGTTAAATATTTGCCTGCGTATTTTGCTATTTCTTCAATCACTAGTGGCATATTCAAATCACGATGTATATTTGAGTTTTTAATGTACCATGGAGCCGATGTTATCAAACGTAAAATTATGTTTTGCCTTCGTTGGATTCTCTCGACGTTAGAAGCTGAAGCAGTGCCCCATAACTGAATTCCATATTGGCTTCAACAGCGACTTGTATAATAAAAGTTTGCAGTCTAGGCTGAGTGTTGAATTTCTAACAATCAGCCAATATATCTGAGTTAGTTTAAGTTTCATTTGTATTAACTTTGAGTCAATATGGTGTTTCCATGTAAGTCATCGATTGTATACACAACAATCGTTTCTCATATTCCGTTCATTGTACATTTAAGTTACATAGCTGATGTTAATAAGAATCTCTACCCAAGTAGATAGACTAGGGTGCTGATGAAGTGCGCGGCTGCACAGAAAAGTATCGGTATTTCCCCCAGCTTAAAGTCTAAGTTTAATTTTTCTTCTCTTCTTTAGAAACTCACATTAATTAATAAAAATATTTCATTCAATAAGAATTGAAATTACTGAACTTAAGCCTAACTATGAATTATTTCTGATTAAAATTCACTACAGTTCAATTAAAATGTCTAAAAAAATTTCTCACTTAATACATCATAGGCACGTGACAAAAATATGTTCACTTGGCAATCACTGTTCACTTGGTTATCACAGTTTCAGAACGCTGGAATAACCAAAATAAAACTGTAGAATGCAACAACAAGTAACATAGACCACTACAAAAATACTTACATGCATGTACCGATGGTACATCGAATAAGTAAAAATAATTAATGTGATGATCGTAAAAAGATAAGTAAGAATAGTTAAACATACTGAGGTAGAGTAAAATAATTTCGTGCTAACCTAAATAGAAAAATGAAAAATTGGAAAAAACAGAAAATTAATAGTGATACTTATAAATGTGTTTACCAAAGGTAAATCAATTGTATACACAACAATCGTTTCTCATATTCCGTTCATTGTACATTTAAGTTAAATAGCTGATGTTAATAAGAATCTCTACCCAAGTAGATAGACTAGGGTGCTGATGAAGTGCGTGGCTGCACAGAAAAGTATCGGTATTTCCCCCAGCTTAAAGTCTAAGTTTAATTTTTCTTCTCTTCTTTAGAAACTCACATTAATTAATAAAAATATTTCATTCAATAAGAATTGAAATTACTGAACTTAAGCCTAACTATGAATTATTTCTGATTAAAAAAAAATATTTTCAAGCAATCCCATCTGGAGTGTTGAGTATAAGAGCCCTTGTGTCCTTCTTTTTCAAGCGGATGTGGCCAGTAAAATTCAAGATGTTACCAGCAAACGGATTAGGATGTGACTCGAGTTTTGTTAAATATTTGCCTGCGTATTTTGCCATTTCTTCAATCACTAGTGGCATATTCAAATCACGATGTATATTTGAGTTTTTAATGTACCATGGAGCCGATGTTATCAAACGTAAAATTATGTTTTGCCTTCGTTGGATTCTCTCGACGTTAGAAGCTGAAGCAGTGCCCCATAACTGAATTCCGTAGCACCATATTGGCTTCAACAGCGACTTGTATAATAAAAGTTTGCAGTCTAGGCTGAGTGTTGAATTTCTAACAATCAGCCAATATATCTGAGTTAGTTTAAGTTTCATTTGTATTAACGTTGAGTCAATATGGTGTTTCCATGTAAGTCATCGATCAAGGTGTATACCAAGGTATTTAACATGTGAATGCTGAGGAACAACTTGATTGTTGATTCGAATTGGGGAACAAGTATCTCTTCGCAGGGTAAATGTTACCTGAACACACTTTTGCTCGTTTACCTTAATTCTCCATAATTTTAACCATAGTTCCAGTTGTGAAATATGTTCTTGTAGATATCGGAAAGCCTCATGAGGATTTTCGTGCATACTTAGGCAGCCTGTATCATCGGCAAACGTAGATGTATGGATATTACTGCTCAAAGCCATATCACAAGTATAAATCAAATACAAAACTGGCCTCAGTATGCTCCCCTGTGGCACACCGGATGATATAGATTCGGGCACACTCATGAATTCTCCTTCCACAACCGTGAACTTCCGGGTAGTAATGTAACTTTCTAATAAATACCGAAATTTTATTGGTAGATATGATCTTAATTTTAAAATTAGGCCTTCATGCCACACTTTATCAAATGCCTGCGAAACGTCAATAAACAGTGCAGAACAGTACTTCTTTTCTTCAAATGTTCTTCTTATACATTGAACCAATCTATGCTTTTGTTCAATGGTGCTATACTGACTTCTAAAACCAAACTGATGGTCTGGGTTGCACCCACTACCAATTACAATTGGGGACAATTTTGACATGAGCAGTTTTTCGAAAAGTGTTGACATTGTTGATAGCAGACTTATTGGCCTGTATGATTCTGCCTTGGTAAGATCTTTGCCCGGCTTTGGAATCATTTTAACTTTGGCAAGCTTCCAGCTGTGGGGATAATACTCTAGTCGTAAAATGACATTAAAAATGAATAACATGATTCTAAATGCAATACGAGGCAATTTTATTAGCATTTGATTACTAATTCCATCAATACCCGGTGCTTTCTTCGGGTTGAGTTCAGCAATTAGATTTTTTACATCACACATTTTAAATTTTATGGGTCGAGGGGATAGCGCAACTACACTCGGGAAATCAACAACACCAGTACATGTGTTTGGGGTAAATACGGATCTTAAATGCTTTGCAAGCAAGTTACCTTTTTCAATATCACACCTGGCCCAAACTCCGGTAGAAGTGCGCAGAGGTGGTTTAAACTCAATGGGTGTTTTAATTCTTTTCGCAGCGCGCCACAAAGAGCAATAAGATGCTGGTGTGACCTCGAGATTTTCCAGATAGTTTTTAAGAGATGCAGTTTTTTCATATGCAAGCAGCTCTTGGAGTCCTTTAGTGCACTCTTTTAATCTAATTTTATTTTGGGGTGATCTTTGCTGTTGCCATTCTCTTCTAGCTCTTCTTTTTTCACATACGAGATGTTCAATATCTGTAGAATATATTCTGTTAAACCCAGTCTGCGGATGGGAGGAAGTGGCATGTTCATCTGCCTGCTTAATATGCCAGAGAAATAAACAAGTAAAACACACCGGAGAGCCCTTGTGGATTATAGATACGCCAAATAATAGTTTCGAAGCGATATTTATCGACACATCGTAATAATGGTCCCATTACGCCCATCTGGAAATTATAGGTACATACTGGGCATGCAATGTAAATTGACCAAATCCAAATATGTAGTAGTGGAGCTTCAATGGAAACCAAAGAGGCTAAAGCGGAGGCAAAGTGTTTAGTTGATAACATGATATTGAAATATGGCATATTTAAGACTCTTAAATCAGATAGAGGTACAGAATTTGTGAATGAACTTCTAAAAGAAATTTGTGCTTTGCTAAAAATAAGCCATAAACTTTCCACTCTTTATCACCATGAAACACTAGGTATCGTGGAAAGGAATCAGGAAGTTATGAATGAATACTTTTTATCGTTTGTAAGGGATGAACATTGGATTCCTTATTAATGTTTTGCATACAATACAACACCATATGTAGAAACATACTACTTACCATTTGAACTAGTATTTGGAAAACTTCCCATTTTGCCGGGGGAAGAAGTCATGAACGATAGGTACACATATAATTTAGAAAACTACGCTAAAAATAAGATTAAAAAATTCAAAAAAAAAATGCCAGGAAAATTAAAGAAATTGCAAAAAGGGAAAGGAGGTTAGAATCATACAATAAGGCACGTAGTTTAAATATTATATAGATTTTGTTTTAGTAAAAATAGAAAATATGAAGAAAAATTAACCACCATACAACGGTCTTTATGAAGAAATTAAAATTAATGGCAAAAGCAAGATTGTGCACAAAAATTTATTAAGAAAATATATTAAACAATAAACATTGTACCTATAAGCCAATTAAAATGATTATATTATAAATTAAATAATAATTTAAGTATAAGGAATACTGAAACACTAAAAATATTTAGCATTTAAGCTTTAAAAAATGTAAATTAAAAAAAATAAAAATAAAATAAAAATTTTATAAGTATCGTACCACGCAGGCAGTGAAATTTTTAATAATAAAATTTCATAATTTCGCTTAAATCGACAAAATTATAAAGTTTTTTCTGAAAGGCCGGGGTGGAGTGTATTGATAAAATCAATTCAATGTAAACAAAATATACTTAGTTCAATTTCAAGTTCACGATCACATTTGTTCTTCTTCTGTATCCACCTAAAAGTAAACAAAAACCGCTTATCAGCATTTATTTTACATAATTGAAATTAATTTAATTTGATTCGCGTGTTGGTAATTAAATAAACTTTGTATTCATTTGCTCCACGTTTAAGCAGTTCAATGAACTTCGTAATATTTTGAGTAATAGGATACTCTAAATAAATGACAGCAGTCAATATACTCTGTTGACAACAGGGCAATGTTCGCGTAAGGAATTTTGCTACATTGGCAAATTGTAGCGTTGAATATTGAACTGAGTAAAATGTTGCTATTTTATTATCAGTGAGAATTATTAATAATATTTTTTGCTTGAAATCCCTTAATTCTCTGCATGCCTGGTTAAATACAAAATTATAATACGTAAGTAAATTAAGTGAGTCATATTAGAAAATAAGAACTAAGAGAGTAAGCTAATTGTCGTCTAGAACTTCTTATAATTAGTATTTAAGCAAAAGAATTTTTTAATAAAACAATCATTGATTTTTGTATCATTAACAACTAAACGCCTGAGTTTAGTTATTTATTATTAAACTTAACACGAGTCCAAAGTAGTAGTGTTGAAAAAATTATATTTGGTGAAAAAATACAGACATATTTCAGAAATTTATTGAAACAATTTATATATTACTCGAAAAGTCATAGCCTTTTTTTCTAAATCCATTTATTAATTCAAAATCGGTGCATATATAACTTATTTAGAGGTTTATAAGTGCCTACGGGTGCGAAACCCCGTTTTATTTACCAGTAACTCAAGATTTTGGAGGTGTTTGGAAAATTTCAAATAAAGATTGTTGTTATACTCGACAATACCTACCAGAAAAATAGTAATATAAAAAAAATTGATTTCATTAAAATTGGTCACACAGTATATTATAATAAAGTTATATATTAATTGTGTACAACTAACCTTATTGTGCTTTCTCTCGTTACTCTTAGGTCTTCTAATTGTTTCTGATGCTTTATTTCAAAACGGCGCTCTTCTTGGGTATAACGTTTCTTATCTTGTTCTTGGAACTATATGAATGAAAAAATTATAGTTAAAATTAATATATATATATATATATATATATATATATATATATATATATATATATATATGTATATATATATACATATATATATATATATAATATATACATATATATATATATATATTTATATATATTTAATAACATAAAATAAAAAAAATATGCAGAAAAATTCCTGGAGAGGAGGATTTTTGTATAAAGCTTATTTTTAAAGTTCTAAACAACATCCTAAATATCTCCGTCGATCCATGCGCCGCTTAAAAGTTACGCGGAGTAAGGATCAAGAAAAACCCTGTTTCGCACGCTAACAATAAGTTTTATGGAAAAATTATTGCTATTTTTTTAAAAACATATTTATTTACTGTATCTTCAAATATAAACTAACAATAAGTATTGAAATCTTGAAACTAAATATAATTAATTAGGCCCGACCGATACATAAACTTAGATGTTTTTAATAAATGAATTTATTTATTGTATTCTCAAATATGAACTAACAATAAGTAATCAAATCTTATAGCTAATAATTATTATGCCCGACCAGGGTCGGACATAAGCTTACTGATAGTTATTATTCTAATAAAAACCGCTTTGCGTATATCCCAAAGAGGTATAACTCCGTTGAAAAGTATATTGGGAGCGAAGAAAAATATTTTTATACAAAAACATTACAAACAATAAAAACTAGATTAATTCATTTTGTTGAATACAAAGTATTTTATAGTACATAAAAACATGCCTCGTCAACATTATGAATAACAATTTAATTTACATTACAATTCCAAAATTATTACAGCAAAATATATGTTTAGGCTTAGGTACAGGTTTTGTTAAAACATCAGCTAACATTTTATCAGTATGCAAATGTTTTAATTTTACAATATTTTGTTCTATAGCCTCTTTTACATAGTGATATTTATAATGAATGTGTTTAGTACGGGCATGATTTGCACCAAATTCTGCCATCCTTTGAGCACTTTGTGAATCTGTATTTATAATCACTGGATTACAACTAGAATACCCAAGTTCTTCCGAAATGTAACCCAAATATGCAACTTCTTTAGTTGCTTCAGTTAATGCTCTGTACAGGATGTTGCTATAACTTTTTGCTTCTTTGACTCCTAGGAAACAAGACCACCTGCGAGTAAAAAACAAGAACATGATTGAGATCTTCTATCATTTACATCTTGAGCCCAATTCGCATCACAAAAACCAATAAGTAGTAAACCACTTTTCCTATATATCAATTCGGCATTTTTTGTGTAACTCAAATATCTAATAACATGATATGCTGAATTTAAATGCTGTTTACGAGAAAATTGTGATAACATATTAACAGCACACGTTATGTCAGGTCTGCTATACAATGACAATTAGAGTAAATATCAAACGATTTCTTGATAAACTTTTCATTTACTTTTTCAGCTTCCCCGGAAATTATTGGTTCTTTTTCTAATTTAATACCTGGTTGCATAGGAATTTGTACAGATTTACAATTCTATAAATCGTATTTCTTAATGAAATTTTATATATATCCTGGTTGCGAAATTGATATTTCTCCCTCTTTAACATTTATTTCGAGCCCAATACAACGCTTTGGAACTCCAATGTCACGAATGTCAAAATTATTTTTTAATACATTTACAAATTCTTCTATGAAATGTGTATTATTAGCAGCAATTATAATATCATCGACATATGACGCGACTATCATTGTTTTCTTGTCTTCTCTGAAGACATAAATGCATTGGTCATACTTTGATTGATTTAAGCCAAACTCTTTTAAACCACTGTCTACCAGCTTGCTTAAGACCGTATATAGCTTTATTTAATCTACACACTTTTCCTCTTGTTGCCTCCTTAATAAATCCTTCTGATTGTTCCATATATATTTCTTGATCTAAATTTCCGTTCAGAAATTCAGTTGATACATGTAATTGCCGTAATTTCAAATCATTTTTAACTGCCAGAGCATGTAGCATTCTAAGAGAGGTTTGTCGAACTACTGGTGCAAAGGTATCCACGTAATCGAATCCAAATTTTTTGGAATAACCTTTTGCTATAAATCTTGCCTTACGTTTTTCTATAATTCCATCTGGCCTAATTTTTGATTTGAAGATCCATTGCATCCTAACTTACGACCACTTGGTAAATCTGTTAAGCTCCAAGTATTATTTTTCTTTAATGATTTGTATTCGTTTTCGATTGCTCTTACATAATCTTCTACATGATCAGATGGCATAGCTTCTAACATGTTTCTAGGATATATTACATTTTCTTTCACTGCTTGAGCTGTTGCTTGATTTTTCCTTTGGCTCAGTCGGTTTTTAATGGAATCAACAAAACTTTCTACCATACTTTCCTTCTGATTTATATTTTCCACAGGTTTTTCATTAGGTTCTTCTTTATTTGTATCTTTTATCTCTAATTCGTGATCTTCCAAGATTCCTTCATGTTCTTGATGCTGTATTATTTCTCTAAGCTCAAATTCATAAAAATTAGGACTCTTATTGCGTTTTGTATAGTCATACATTTTGGTTTCAATAAAATTCACATCCCTACTTGTTATGATTTGCTTTGCTCCTGCTTTCCATAATCGGTAAGCTTTGGATTATTCGGAGTAACCAACAAGAATGTGTTCATGACTTCTAGCATCCCACTTAGATCTTTGGGTGTCTTATCTAACACAAATGATATGCAGCTAATACTCCTGAAATGTTTAAAAATTGGCTTTCTTTTTGTCCATAATTCTTCTGGGGTTTTAGTACTATTTAATTTTGTTGGACAACGATTTCTTAAATATGTGGAGGTGTGTACTAGCTCTGACCATAAGCTTTCAGGTAACCCTGATTCTAACATTAGACAACGCGCCATTTCTACTAATGTTCTATTCATTCTTTCCGCGATACCATTTTGCTGTGGTGTATAAGTTGTAGATAACTGCCTCTTTATTCCGGTTTCTTTTCAAAACTTAGTAAAATTCTCGCTTAATAATTCCGCGCCATTATCACTTCGTAAGATTTTAAGTTTCTTTTCTGTTTACGTCTCTGCCATTTTCTTGAATTCGATTAATTTTTCTAAATTTTGACTTTTTGGTCGAATAAAATAGACAAATACTTTTCGAGAATAGTCATCAATAAACGTTGCAGAATACAAACTACCATCAAGTAATTGAGTTCTCATTGTACCGCAAAGATCAGTATGAATAAGCGATAGTACTTCAGAATTTGATTTTTCGTTTTTGGGAGGAAATGGTTTACACGTTGGTTTTCCTCGAATGCATGGTACACAATTAATTTTTATATCTCTAATCACAGGTAATCCCTTAACCATTTCACCCATCTGTATTTTTGTCAATTGATTCATATTCAAGTGACCGTATCTTTTGTGCCATAGTTCTGTTTCGAAGTTATTAGATTTTTCAATTGCATGTATCATATTTTCCGTGTTTCTAAACAGTTTTAAAAAATATAAGTTGTCTAGGTTATGGCCTTCTATTATTTAATTTCTTTCTTTATAAACTCCAATCCCTTGATCCTTCCATAATAACTGTACAACGGTTATCGGTCAATTTGCTAGTTGATATAAGATTGCACCGTAAGTCTGGAACATATAGAGTATTATATATACCTATTTCTTGCTTTCTACCATTTACGTTTGCAATTATTATTATTATTCATTATTATCTGCTAATCTGACTTTACCTTTAAATTGCAAATCTATATTCACAAATAATGATTTTTGTGTGCACATATGAGATGAAGCACCGCTGTCAATCATCCAAGTTTCTTGAGAATAACTACAAAATACCTTTTCTGTAATAGTTACTGACACTTCATTTACAATTTTATGTTTGATATTTTGTCTTACATGTCTTACAATTTCAACATATGTCTTACATTCTTTGGCTTTATGACCTTTTTTACCACATCGAAAACATTTATAAGAAAATGTATTTTTAGACATAACTTCTTCTTGATTTTTTAAATTGATCATGAGGAACATTTCTATAAAATTTAGCTTGGAAGGCAGAAGTACTTGCATTTTTCTCTTCTTTGTCACCAATCTCAAGCAATCTTGATTTTAAAACAGCCAATTTTGGAAATTCATTTGCAGTATCCACACCAGCTTTGATAGCTGAAAAACGTTCTGATAATGTAACTAGCATAACAAAAACTAGAAGATCTTCATCTTCATTCCTATTTCCATTGTGCATGAAACACATACATCAAAATCAATTAAAAATTGTGATATTGACTTATTTTCGCACATTTTCATATTTAACAACTTACGGTAACACTCTATTTCCTTCCTTATCGATTTACGATCAATATATCTTGAAGATAATACCAGATTTCCTGAGATCCTTTCATATTCAACATCTATTGCCATTAAAATTTCAGCTCTTGCATCCCTATCTTTACCTAAATATTGTGTCACATTCTGTATGTCTAGCTCATATGCTTTCTTTTGTGCTTCCGTTGGCGTTTATGGGAGTACCTTTAGCAGTGGAGTTTTTTCTTTACCCAGCACAATGTACAGCAGTCTGTTCTTGTGTAGTACAGCTTCCATTTGAGCCTTCCACGTAACATAATTCGTTCTGTTCAGTAAATGAATTCGTCCAGCTAGTGAATTCATTTTGGATTTTCTTGCTTTTCAATTTTAAAATCAATGACTTCAAAGTAATCTTCAGTATTATATCCTTATGGGATCTGGGCCCATAACCTATAGTAATAAAAACAGCTTTGCGTATATCCAAAAAAGGTATAACTCCGTTGAAAAGAATAATTGAAGTGAAGAAAAATATTTTTATACAAAAACAGTAATTCATTTTGTTGAATACAAAGTATTTTATAGTACATAACAACAGTTATAAATAATAAATAAGTAGTGATATCAAAGAGGAAAATTAAATGTATTTTCAAGCAGTCCCATCTGGAGTGTTCAGTATAAGAGTAGAGATGTCCACGTTTTTTTACTCACGACACACACGCTCACGCGTAAAATATATTACTCACGCACTTTCACGCACGAATGATATAAAACATTTTCGTGGTCACGCACGGTCACGAATAAAATATTCTTAATCACACATGTGTGGATTACAACTTATCACGATCACGCACGCTCACGAAAAAGTATAAAATCAAATTTGTATGGCTTTTGGGTTGGCAAATTGGATTTTACACATTCATATGTATGGATTTGTATATGTATGTATATATGTCCATATGTATGCACGTGTATATGTAAAATTTACAATGCACAGTGATTATTTTGCAAAATAAATGGTAATAATCTGGAACTTCTAAGCTACTTATTGGATTTATTTGAAACTTATAACATCTGTAGAGGAGGACTTAGGCTTTATAGGCTTTTTTAACGGCCTTTCGGCTTGAGCTGTTGCAGAAGGTCAAAGTTGACCAAATGGATCTCAAAAAACTTTTAAGGCTTGTAAAAATTTTTTAAATTATCAGATTTTTACCGGATAAAGCATTTTTAGGTAAACTTAAAAGAAATATTTTGCTAAGATGTGTTTTCGTATCTCTCAAATAATTTAGAAGACAAAATGATTTTTTTTCCTTGATTTTTTAGTATTTCGGCTTTAGCTTTTTAGTTTATTGCTGGATTTTAAATTAAAAGATATCACTAAATTTTTTACAAAGTTCTAAACAAAAAAAAAGAAGTTATAAATATCTGCATTCGTGAAATCAGAAAAGGCTAAAAATGAACATTTTAAAATTTCCCTGAAAAAGGAATGTTTTTTTAAATATCTTCATTATTTTCAATTTTGTGAAAAGCTTTGTTTAGTATATTCATTTACAACAAGTATATGTATACTAGAGTGTTTCGATTTTCGACTTTTTTCGAATTCAATGCTCTACCACACCATAACCTCTGGAGGACATATAATAGAGCCCAAAAACCATAGAAACAGTAATATTATCGATATTTCACTTTTCGCCAGAGCCTCAAAGTTTTTCAAAAATTTCCAAAAATATGCAAAATTTTGATGATTTTAATGTCACGTTTTCTGAATGGGCAAGCGATATACAATATTAAAACAAGTATAAAACTACATAAAATTCATATTTTAAATAAAATAAATCTTTATTTTAGTAGAAACCTGCCGACAAGCCATAAAAATTCTTTACAAAAAAGTGGTAACAAAAGATGATTTTCTTGCATCATGCTAGTCATATTTGTTGTAAAATTATTGATAGTCAGCACTAGATTCTCAATAGTAGCTTCAAGGCGACTAAAATTAAAGCTTGAGTTTGCATTCGTTTAATTATTTTGAGGCGGAATATTTTGTGTGCTAATATAACTAGTCTTAGCTGCATCGGCATACGATACACGTGAAGTGACAGGTTGGCTTATTTGAGCAAAATTGGCGGAGTAAGTGTTTGCTGTTTGTGCTGGAGCTAATTTGGGTTTTTGCCCCATAGTCTGTTTAACGAAAGAATAGACAGGACATCCTCTGTAGTTAGCGGTGTGATTACCTCCACAATTACTACATTTTTTTTCTGCTAGATCTTTAGGCTTAGTACAACCAGCAGTACCGTGCAATTCATCGCAGATAACACAAACTGAAGGTAACTTGCAGTAAGTTTTTGTGTGACCATATTCTTGACAATTATGGCACTGTACGGGTTCAGAACGCTTGTGTGGTTCTTCAACTGTTATTTTTCGATATAAGAGATATTTCAAATTATAAATTGGATGAGTCTCGCTTTTTTTCAATATCGTTTGGCTCAAGTTCGACGCGAAATAGAGGTTGAGGAATCTTCTCCCTATTTATTATGTTAGATACATTTTTTACCTTAAATCCCTGGAGGACGAGTGCATCTTTTATTTCTTCGGGAGCAACATAGGAATCGATGCCCTTTAATACGATCTGCAGGCCTTTAGCACTTTTAAGCTGATATGTGTAGAAACTTTTCTTACTTTTTTCAAATTCAGTAATAAGTTTGCGAAAATCTTTTTCTTCATAAATTTGAAATTTGGTTTCATCAATGTTACCACGTTTTATTGGAACGATGTGAAATTTATTATCACCAATGACTGAAATTAAATTTTTTATAATAGCGTTTGAATTTTTTTCTCTCAAATAGATTGGTAGCGGCTTGGATGTTTTGTTCGTAGATACATCAGGTTCGTTGTTATCATCTTGTAGTATTTGAAAACGATTTTGACGGTTAATAGAGGATGCGCTGTTATCCCTAGACATTTTTGGAGCAGATGAAATTTTCGACGACTTTGGGCTTCGTCCGCGCTTTACCACTGTCCATTCCCACTTGGACCTTGGGTTTTGGGCTGCTCTTAACTTCAGTAACAACTTGGTTAAGTGATGACTACGAGCCCGAAGCGGATGATATCGCTGAGTTAAATGTAGAAGTACTAGGCAACGGTAATGTTAACGAATCACTAGTTGGCATTGGACAAAGCGAAGTTGATCGCTGACGAAAAAGTGGCCTCGCCGTTAAAAAAGTCTACTATCAGATTTCTTATTTATTTTGTTATCATTAAGAGCTTCAGAGCTCTCAGTAAGTCTATCATCAATTACACAGATCACCCCAACATAAACTAAGACTTAAAGAATGTTCTAAACGACTTCAAGAGTTGCTTGCATCTGAAAAAACTACATCTCTTAAAAATTATTTAAAAGGTCTTGATGTCACACCAACATCTAATTACTCTTTGTGGCGCGCTGCTAGAAAGCTTAAAACACCCGTTGAGTTTAAGCCACCTCTGCGCACTTCTACCGGAGTTTGGGCCAGGACTGATATTGAAAAAGGTAACTTGTTTGCAAAGCATTTAAAATCCGTATTTACCCCAAACACATGTACTGGTTTTGTTGATTTCCCGAGTGTAGTTGCGCTACCCCCTCGACCTATAAAATTTAAAATGTGTGATGTACAAAATCTAATTGCTGAACTCAACCCGAAGAAAGCACCGGGTATTGATGGAATTAGTAACTAAATGCTAATAAAATTGCCTCGTATTGTAATTAGAATCATGTTATTCATTTTTAATGCCATTTTACGACTAGAGTATTATCCCCACAGCTGGAAGCTTGCCAAAGTTAAAATGATTCCAAAGCCGGGCAAAGATCTTACCAAGGCAGAATCATACAGGCCAATAAGTCTGCTATCAACAACATCAAAACTTTTCGAAAAACTGCTCATGTCAAAATTGTCCCCAATTCTAATTGGTAGTGGGTGTATCCCAGACCATCAGTTTGGTTTTAGAAGTCAGCATAGCACCATTGAACAAACGCATAGATTGGTTCAATGTATAAGAAGAACATTTGAAGAAAAGAAGTACTGTTCTGCACTATTTATTGACGTTTCTCAGGCATTTGATAAAGTGTGGCATGAAGGCCTAATTTTAAAATTAAAATCATATCTACCAATAAATTTGGTGAATTTATTAGAAAGTTACATTACTACCCGGAAGTTCACGGTTGTGGAAGGAGAATTCATGAGTGTGCCCGAAACTATATCATCCGGTGTGCCACAGGGGAGCATACTGGGGCCAGTTTTGTATTTGATCTATACTTGTGATATGCCTTTGAGCAGCAATATCCATACATCTACGTTTGCCGATGATACAGCCTGCCTTAATATGCATGAAAACCCTTACGAGGCTTCCCGATATTTACAAGAACATATTACACAATTGGAAATGTGGTTGAACTTATGGAGAATTACGGTAAATGAACAAAAGTGTGTCCATATAACGTTTACCCTAAGAAGAGATACTTCTTCCCCAATTCGAATCAACAATCAAGTTGTTCCTCAGCATTCTCATGTAAAATACCTTGGTATACACCTTGATCGACGACTTACATGGAAACACCATATTGACTCAACGCTAATACAAATGAAACTTAAACTAACTCAGATATATTGGCTGATTGGTAGAAACTCAACACTCAGCCTAGACTGCAAACTTTTATTATACAAGTCGCTCTTGAAGCCAATATGGTGCTACGGAATTCAGTTATGGGGCACTGCTTCAACTTCTAACGTCGAGAGAATCCAACGAAGGCAAAACAAAATTTTACGTTTGATAACATCGGCTCCTTCGAAAAAAGTCGAAAATCGAACCACTCTAATGTATACTTCTCGAAATAAAAAATATTTCTCGTAATTATACGATATATTTATCCATGTACTCGTAAGTGTAGTTAATGCTAATGACAGGTAGAATTTAACAAATAAAAAAACAAATGTTCATAATATGTGCTTGAAGTCTCCTGACGATTTGTTAAACCAACCATGAAATGCATATAGACAATGCTTAACCACCAACAACAAATTTAAAATTAAAACAAATATACATATTTATTATTGTAAACTAATTTATTTCAAAAGATTCAATACAGTTACACAGCAAATAATTACACATTACCATCAGAACTACTTGCAATATAATGACTTACTATTCTGAGTACCAAATTTCATTACTCGCTTACAAATCACGTTACGTACAATTTTAAAGAATTATATACCAATTGCTAAATGAGAAGAATGATATTTTTAGATTAAATAGATTACGTGAATAAGCTGCCTAATAAAAAAAGTAAGTACTTCTCAAGATTCGAATCCGAGAATTCGTGATTTATTTTTAAAAATAGCTCACGCACAAGACAGTTTTTTAAAGTCACGCTCACACTCACGCGTGATGAACTATAAATTTGATCACGATTATGCGTGAGCTACGCGTGATCCACGCGTGACACGATAACATCACGACATTTGCACATCTCTATATAAGAGCCCTTGTGTCCCTCTTTTTTAGGCGAATGTGTCCAGTAAAGTTAAAAATATTACGAGCAAGCGGATTAGGATGTGACTCGAGTTTTGTTTAGCATTTGCCTGCGAATCTTGCAATTTCTTCATTCACTAGTGGCATTTTTAAATCACGATGTAAATTTAAATTCTTAATGTACCATGGAGCAGATGTAATTAATCTTAAAGTTCGTTCGCCATTCCCTTCTAGGTCTTATTTTTTCACATACGAGACGTTAAATATCCGTGGAATAAATTCTATTAAACCCAGTCTACAAATTGGAGGTAGTGACATGTTCAGCAGCCAGTTTAATATTTTCATTAAGATTGACATTATATTCAACATCATTGGATGTTCTTAGCTTAATGTTTTCCGTGCAATGAGTACTGAGATATTTTTTGAACACCAGCTGATAACAGGATTAATCATCTTCTATATGGGTGAGATAAGTCACTTCTTAGTGGGCTCCAGATTGTAACAATTGTGGGAGAGTGATCGGCGGAGAGGCCAAAAGAAGCTTCTACATGAATTAAATCCCTAAAGATGATATTCATGACTCCAAAATATATAACATCGGAATTTTTTGTGTGTCCGTAGGCCAATAAGTGGGCTCCCTACTTGAAATGACGTCCAAGCCCATTTTCGAAATTGTGTTGGCCCGACCTGTAGGTGTAATAAAACGCGAACTTTAGAAAGTATGTTTTTTTTTCTTTTTTTTAATACATTTATTTATTTATTGTATCTTTAATTATAAACTACAATTTAAGAAATTTATTATTCGACATATTGTCATAATAAATTTCAAATTAAAATAAACTACAATAAGTATTCAAATCTTAAATCTAAAATATAAGTATTAGGCCCGACCACTGTCGGACATAAACTTAGTAATAGTTATAAATAATACATAAGTAGTGATAATCAAAAAAAAAGAGAAAAAATATTATCAAGACATCCCATATGGAGTGTTGAGTATAAGAGCCCTTGTGTCCCTCTTTTTCAAGCGAATGTGGCCAGTAAAATTCAAGATGTTACGAGCAAGCGGATTAGGATGTGACTCGAGTTTTGTTAAATATTTGCCTGCGTATTTTGCAATTTCTTCAATCACTAGTGGCATATTCAAATCACGATGTATATTTGAGGTTTTGATGTAAACGTAAAATTTTGTTTTGCCTTCGTTGGATTCTCTCGACGTTAGAAGCTGAAGCAGTGCCCCATAACTGAATTCCGTAGCACCATATTGGCTTCAACAGCGACTTGTATAATAAAAGTTTGCAGTTTGAGTGTTGAATTTCTACCAATCAGCCAATATATCTGAGTTTCATTTGTATTAGCTTTGAGTGTTTCCATGTAAGTCGTCGATCAAGTTGTATACCAAGGTATTTTACATGTGAATGTTGAGGAACAACTTGATTGTTGATTCGAATTGGTGAACAAATATCTCTTCGCAGGGTAAATGTTACCTGAAAATACTTTTGCTCGTTTACCTTAATTCTCCATAATTTTAACCATAGTTCGAGTTATGTAATATGTTCTTGGAGATATCGGGAAGCCTCGTGAGGGCTTTCATGCATACTTAGGCAGGATGTATCATCGGCAAACGTAGATGTATGGATATTACTGCTCAAAGGCATATCAGAAGTATAATTCAAATACAAAACTGGCCCCAGTATGCTGCCCTGTGGCACACCGGATGATATAGATTCGGGCACACTCATGAATTCTCCTTCCACAACCGTGAACTTCCGGGTAGTAATGTAACTTTCTAATAAATACCGAAATTTTATTGGTAGATATGATCTTAATTTTAAAATTAGGCCTTCATGCCACACTTTATCAAATGCCTGCGAAACGTCAATAAACAGTGCAGAACAGTACTTCTTTTCTTCAAATGTTCTTCTTATACATTGAACCAATCTATGCTTTTGTTCAATGGTGCTATACTGACTTCTAAAACCAAACTGATGGTCTGGGTTGCACCCACTACCAATTACAATTGGGGACAATTTTGACATGAGCAGTTTTTCGAAAAGTGTTGACATTGTTGATAGCAGACTTATTGGCCTGTATGATTCTGCCTTGGTAAGATCTTTGCCCGGCTTTGGAATCATTTTAACTTTGGCAAGCTTCCAGCTGTGGGGATAATACTCTAGTCGTAAAATTGCATTAAAAATGAATAACATGATTCTAATTACAATACGAGGCAATTTTATTAGCATTTGGTTACTAATTCCATCAATACCCGGTGCTTTCTTCGGGTTGAGTTCAGCAATTAGATTTTGTACATCACACATTTTAAATTTTATAGGTCGAGGGGGTAGCGCAACTACACTCGGGAAATCAACAACACCAGTACATGTGTTTGGGGTAAATACGGATCTTAAATGCTTTGCAAGCAAGTTACCTTTTTCAATATCACTCCTGGCCCAAACTCCGGTAGAAGTGCGCAGAGGTGGTTTAAACTCAACGTGTGTTTTAATTCTTTTCGCAACGCGCCACAAAGAGTATCTAGATGCTGGTGTGACATGGAGATTTTAAAGATAGTTTTTAAGAGATTCAGTTTTTTCATATGCAAGCAGCACTTGGAGTCTTTAACTGCACTTTTTTAATCTAATTTTATTTTGGGGTGATCTGTGCTGTTTTCATTCTCTTCTAGCTCTTCTTTTTTCACATACTAAATGTTCAATATCTGTAGAATATATTCTATTAAACCCAGTCTGCGGATGGGAGGAAGTGGCATGTTCAGCTGCCTGCTTAATATTTTCGTTAAGATTAGCAATATTAGATTCAATATCATCATGAGTTCTTAGCTTAATATTTTCAGTGCAATAACTATTAAGATATTTTTTGAATCGCAGCCAATTAACACGACTGACCATTTTCACATATGGGTGAGGTAGAGCACTTCTCAGTGGGCTACATATTGTTACGATCGTGGGAGAGTGATCGGACGATAGATCCAGGGAAGCTTCAACATGAATTAAATCCCTAGAAATATTTTTAATGACGCCAAAATCTATAACATTCGGAATTTTATGTATGTCAGTAGGCCAGTAAGTGGGCGCCCCACTCGAATTGACGTCCAAGCCCATTTTTGAAATTGTGTTAAAGAACGCTCGTCCTCTAGGTGTGATAAGACGCGAACCCCAGATAGTATGTTTTGCATTATAGTCTTCAGCTGCTACGAAACAAGGGCCAAGAGATTTGTAGAAATCCTCGTATTGATCCTCAGTAATTGCGGATGTAGGAGGGGACTAAATTGATGATATGACAAAATTTGTGCAAAACTTTTCGATACAAATATTCGTTGCTTGTAGATGTTCTTCACAAATGTTGTCAAGAATATAATGCTTGAGTCTTGACTTTATTAAAATTGCTGATCCCCCGCAAGCTCTTCCTTTTGGGTCCTTTGAATCATATAAAATGTAGCCATTAATTTTGAATAGACCTCTTGAAGTCAAATCAGTCTCAGAAACTAACATTATATCAATATTTTTTTCCGTGAGGAAGTGCTCAAGTTCATTTTTATGTTGGCGAATGCTTACCGTGTTTACGGCTTGTTAACTAATGCTTGAAGCAGTGTAGACTGCATTGGTAGCATTTCTTGCATCATGCTAGTCATATTTGTTGTAAAATTATTTATAGTCAGCACCAGATTATCAATAGTAGCTTCCAGGCTACTAAAATTAAAGCTTGAGTTTGCATTCGTTGAATTATTTTGAGGTGGAATATTTTGTGTGGGAATAGAACTAGTCTTAGCTGCATCGGCACACACACGTGAAGTGACAGGTTGGCTCATTTGAGCAAAAGTTGCGGAGTAAGCGTTTTCTTTTTGTGCTGGAGCTAATTTAGGTTTTTGCCCCATAGTCTGTTTACCGAAAGAATATACAGGACATCCTCTGTACTTAGTGGTGTGACAACCTCCACAATTACTACATATTTTTTCTGCTAGATCTTTAGGTTTAGTAAAACTAGCAGTACCGTGAAACTCACCGCAGATAACACAAACTGAAGGTAACTTGCAGTAAGTTTTTGTGTGACCATATTCTTGACAATTATGGCACTGTAAGGGTCCAGAACGCTTGTGTGGTTCTTCAACTGTTATTTTTCGGTATGAGAGATATTTTAAATTATAAATTGGATGAGCTCGTTTTTTTCAATTTTATATCGTTTGGCCCAAGTTCGACGCGAAATAGAGGTTGACGAATCTTCTCCCTATTTATTATGTTAGATACATTTTTTACCTTAAATCCCTGGAGGACAAGTGCATCTTTTATTTCTTCGGGAGCAACATAGGAATCGATGCCCTTCAATACGATCTGCAGGCCTTTAGCACTTTTAAGCTGATATGTGTAGAAACTTTTTTTACTTTTTTCAAATTCAGTTATCATTTTGCGAAAATCTTTTTTTTTCATAAATTTAAATTTTGGTTTCATCAATGTTACCACGTTTTATTGGAACGATGTGAAATTTATTCACACCAATGACTGAAATTAAATTTTTAATAAGAGCGTTTCCATTTTTTTTCTATCAAATAGATTAGTGGCGGCTTGGATGTTTTGTTCGTAGATACATCGGGTTCGTTGTTGTCATCTTGCAATATTTGAAAACGGGTTTGACGGTTAATAGAGGATGCGCTGTTATCTCTAGACATTTTTGAAGCAGATGATATTTTCGAAGACTTTGGGCTTCGCCACAGTTATATATCTGTCCATTCCGACTTGGACCTTGGGTTTTGGGCTGCTCTTAACTTCAGTAAAAACTTGGTTAAGTGATGACCATGAGCCCGAAGCGCATGATATCGCTGAGTTAAATGTAGAAGTACTAGGCAACGGTAATGTTAACGAATCACTAGTTAGCATTGGGCAAAGCGAAGTTGATCGCTGACGAAAAAGTGGCCTCGCCGTTAAAAAAAGTCTATTATCAGATTTCTTATTTATTTTGTTATCATTAAGAGCTTCAGAGCTCTCAGTAAGTCTATTATCAGATTTTTTATTTGTATTATTTTCATTAAAAGCTTTAGAACTCACAGTAGGTAGGCTTTTCTGCCATTAGAACTCACTTCACAGTTATTTGTTTTTGTAGAGTATTCCTCAAGGGCACTTTGTTTGTTTATTGTTGTTTTTATTTGCGGTTTTTTTTGTTATTTATGACTATGTAAAAAAATATTAGCAACGCAAATAAAGCTTATTTATCAATAACAATATGTATTCCGAATATTTTTTCGTTTGATTTGTTTTGTTTAGTATGAAATAAAAACTCCGCTAAATCGACTGTTCACTATAAATGTACAACGAGAACGAGAACTGAGAAAGTATGTTTTGCATTAAAGTCGCCAGTTGCTATGAAACAAAGGCCAAGAGATTTGTAAAAATCCTCGTATTGATCCTCAGTAATTGCAAATCTAGGAGGGGAGTAAATTGATGATAATACGAATTTTGTCAAAAAAAATTTTGACACAAATATTTTTTGCTTGTAGATGTTCTTCACAAATGTTGTCCAGAATATAGTGCTTGAATCTTGACTTTTTCAGAATTGCTGTTCCACCGCATGGTCGTCCTCTCGGGTCCTTTGAATCACCCGAAAGTGAGAAGGTGTAGCCATTAATTTTAAAAAGGCTTCTCGAAGTCAATTTAAATAATTTAAAACAAAAACTCTTGATTTTCCTCTTACCATTCCTGAGTTATACTCCTTTTTAGCTTTGTAACCAGTTTAATTTAGTACCAAGCAAAAACGTCAAAATTAAACCCTAAAAACGGGTATAACTCAGGAACTCTAAGAGGAAAACCAAGAATTTTCGTTTTAAATTAATTATTATAATTAACCTCTTTCGAAAAATGTGAAAAAAATCTCAAAAATAATTGACCCTATAAGGTTTCAAATTATCCTTAAGTCCTAGAAAAAATTTTTTTGGACATCCTAGTGTACAAGTATAATTACGAGTATTATCTCAGGTATTTTTCAAAATTAGACGAAGCTGCATAAATACATAAAATATATTCCATAAATACAGCTACAAGTTATAATAAAAAATAAAAAAGTATTAATTTTCCTATAAAAATAAATTTGTACTAATTTTTTTCTAATTACTTGCATCTGCTTACAACATATAAAGAGTTTTCCGAGAATACAGAGGTCTTACAAGAAGAAATGCTATAAAATGCGCATTTATCAATATTTTCGGGTGAAAATTCTCAATTATGTGGAAAATTATACAGTAAATACAAAAAAAGTGAAACCGCATAAATTTTTTTTGAGTTCCCGGCAATTCCCAAAAAGATTTCATAAAATCCTAAAAGTGGGATTTTTTGGTATTTCTGCTGTATTTTTCTTATCTTTCGCAGATAATATTTTGGGAAATATTTAAAAACATATAACTTCTTAAGGCAAAATTACAAACTTTTTGATTCCAACCCCGGAATTCGAGAAAAAAATTCCTCACATTTTTAATTTATAACAAAAATAGGTCAATTTCGAAACGGTCTGGCACCTTTAATAACAAAAATTTTGACCAACAAGTTTCTTATAGTATTACATTATTAATAATCAAAAATATAGGATTGGTAACGTTGCAAAATTTTAAAATAACAGCGAAATAATTAACCCAATTTTTTCTGCAAAAAAACGACAAAAAATTTACTTTTTTTAATATTTTATTTCATTTGCGTATAACTTTTGACTTCATAGTGATTTTGATATCAAATTCTATATATTATATATATTTTTATATTTTAAAAATTTTGTTCTTAACTTATACCAAGTTTCCATTTCAAAATCTAACAAGATTTGATTTCTCCATTAGCAGAACAGTGGACCAAGGTTAATCAAAAACCCAAAAATTTATTTTTTTTCTCGAATATTTCCTAAACTGTAAGCGAAACTGCATAAATGTAGCAGACTTTTTTAGAGAAATCCGCCTGCAAAAAATAGAGAAATCCGCCTGCAAAAAATCTCTTTTATCAGATCAAAAACATCAGCTTGGCATCGGTTTGAATTTTTCATTAAACCGAGGTTGCCCACTTTGGGGCTTTGTGGCACCGCCCCCTTAGGATTATATACTCCCAATTCCAGACTTAAGCTCGGTAACACCTCCTTAAATGCAGTATAAAATTTCATTAGACGGCTCGTTTAGAAACTGCAGAATCATTTTCACTGTGCGGTGTTGACGATTAGTAGAGGATGCGCTATCATCCCTAAAAATATTTGGAGCAGATGCAATTTCGCGCTTCGCCCGCGCTTTATCATAGTTATATACATATTTGTCCATTCTGACTTAGACCTTGAGTTTTGGGCTACTGTTGATAAATTTGTTAAGTGATGACCACGAGCCCGAAGCAGATGATATCGCTGAGTTAAATGTAGAAGTTCTAGGCAACGGTATTGTTAACGAATAACTAGATGTCATTGGACAAAGCAAGGTAGATCGCTGACGAAATACTGCCTTTCCCGTTAGAAAAAGTCTAAAAGTCATCAGATTTTTTTATTTTTATTGTTTTCATTAAGAGCTTCAGAACTTACAGTAAGCCTCACATCTGATTTTATATTTTTATTGCTTTCATTAAGAGCTTCAGAACTCATAGTAAAATAGGCATTTCTGCCGGTAGAGCTCACTCCACAATTTTTTTGTTACTGATGTACTTATATAGAGTATTATTCAAGGGCACTTTGTTTGTGTTGTTTAGTTTGCGGTTTTTTGTTTTCGTTTTTTCTGACTATGTAAAAAAAATATAAACAAAGGAAAAAAATCTTATTTATTAACGTCAGTATGTACATATGTAATACGAATAATATGTACGAATATTTTTTTGTATGAGTTTTTTTGTTTGTGTAGTATGTAAGAAATACTCCGCTAAGACGCCTGTTCACTGTACAACGAGAATTGGGAAAAAATTATAACTATAAAATATGTAGCTTAGGAAATTACTTCAAAGAGTTATAACGAGTATTTTTCTTACAATAGTTGCACCACCTTTTACGTAAAGTAAAATGTAGATATAGAAATATCTTTGTAATTACATAATATTTACTTATTAACTTTTCCCATAGCTTTTGGTGCTATACTCGTATCTTTTGCACTGAGTATAACATTAGATAGTGGATTTGTTTTAGTGCCCACAATCTCATAAAAATTATTTGAAGGGTGTTATGATCACCCAGTGGATATAAGTACATTTATATCGAGCTTATATTGGGAAAAAGCTCCACACATCTTTTAACTAGTTTAAAGTGAACTGATATTCATCATTATTCTCAATATATGAATATACATATATCTTTCATCGCTGATTATACTTGACTGGTAAAATTCAAATATTTTAAACAGATATTTTTTTTTAATACATTTATTTATTTATTGTATCTTCAATTATGAACTAACAATAAGTATTCAAATCTTAAATCTAAAATATAAGTATTAGGCCCGACCACTGTCGGACATAAACTTAGTGATAGTTATAAATAATACATAAGTAGTGATAATCAAAAAAAAAAGAGAAAACAAAATATTTTCAAGCAATCTCATCTGGAGTGTTGAGTATAAGAGCCCTTGTGTCCTTCTTTTTCAAACGAATGTGGCCAGTAAAATTCAAGATGTTACGAGCAAGCGGATTAGGATGTGACTCGAGTTTTGTTAAATATTTGCCTGCGTATTTTGCTATTTCTTCAATCACTAGTGGCATATTCAAATCAGGATGTATATTTAAGTTTTTAATGTACCATGGTGCCGATGTTATCAAACGTAAAATTTTGTTTTGCCTTCGTTGGATTCTCTCGACGTTAGAAGCTGAAGCAGTGCCCCATAACTGAATTCCGTAGCACCATATTGGCTTCAAAAGCGACTTGTATAATAAAAGTTTGCAGTCTAGGCTGAGTGTTGAATTTCTACCAATCAGCCAATATATCTGAATTAGTTTAAGTTTCATTTGTATTAGCTTTGAGTCAATATGGTGTTTCCATGTAAGTCGTCGATCAAGGTGTATACCAAGGTATTTTACATGTGGTAGATATGATTTTAATTTTAAAATTAGACCTTCATGCCACACTTTATCAAATGCCTGCGAAACGTCAATAAACAGTGCAGAATAGTACTTATTTTCTTCAAATGTTCTTCTTATACATTGAACCAGCGTCTGTTCAATGGTGCTATGCTGACTTCTAAAACCAAACTGATGGTCTGGGACACACCCACTACCAATTGGAATTGGGGACAATTTTGACATGAGCAGTTTTTCGAAAAGTTTTGATGTTGTTGATAGCAGACTTATTGGCCTGTATGATTCTGCCTTGGTAAGATCTTTGCCCGGCTTTGGAATCATTTTAACTTTGGCAAGCTTCCAGCTGTGGGGATAATACTCTAGTCGTAAAATGGCATTAAAAATGAATAACATGATTCTAAATGCAATACGAGTCAATTTTATTAGCATTTGGTTACTAATTCCATCAATACCCGGTGCTTTCTTCGGGTTGAGTTCAGCAATTAGATTTTGTACATCACACATTTTAAATTTTATGGGTCGAGGGGGTAGCGCAACTACACTCGGGAAATGAACAACACCAGTACAAACAGATATGTCACAAAATTTTTTTAATTATACTACTTCACACTGAAAAATAAACTGAGTTTTTATAGCTATACGATTGACAAGGGATTGGCGTTCGGTTTTAATTGAAACTACTTTTCTGTCTTTTTGAAATCTCTGTCCTCGGAAAAAAATAGCGTCCGGGAAAGTCTTACTTTTTAAGGAAATTTTTTTTGCTTTCACATTGCTTTACAAACTGTATTTATTAAAAACCAAGATACAAAAGGGAAATAATTGTTATTGGATGCTCAGTTTATTTTATAAATATCAATGTCCATGACGGTTGTTGTGTGTTGTTTTAAGACATAGAATTATTAAGTTTTATTTAAAACATCGCTGAAGTTACTTTAAACGAGACTTCAAAATCTTTTTTATGAACAAATAAAACATTTTAAACAAACAATGAAAGTTTATTTAAAGTCAGTAGACCTACGCTTAGAGATATTTGGTATGTAATATTTTGAAGTTTTTATAATTTTGGGTTCTCATTTGATGAAAAATTACTCTTTAATGAATGCTTGATTCTTTTTTACATAAGTCTAATTCAATGTTAACATATATATGTTATTGAGTAAATTATTTTAAGTAGAATTATAAGAGATTAACCATTTTTTACGCAACACCATCGATTGTGTTTGAGATTTTAGTAGTAGTAATATTATTGGAAAAAAATTCGTAAAATTTCGTTTTATTTTGAAATCCTAATTTTTTAAGCAAACGTCCCTTTGATGTCCTCTTTTTATAAATCACGCGATAACAACCCTAACCAAAATAGAATTCAAATGATGGAAACTTTTTTTGCAGATTATGAATATGTGAAAACATTTGATCATTTCAATGTCGAAATTCGAAATATATAGAGAAATAGAAAAAACACCATATTTAACCTAAAAATAAAAAAATGCATATTAATTAAACTTGTGGCATAATGTAAAAATTATATTATATTGTTTTTTGTGGTCAATCGCAGGGTTTGCCAAACACCGTGGAAATTAAAAAAAAAACGCAGTTTCCGGTCTTAAACTATTAAAACCGGCCGGTTTCAGTATGCATGTATATTATGTATACTATTGGTGAGAATATCTTTTATAAAAAAATAATGATGTGTCTGTGATTTTCAAAAATATTATAATTTGTGAATTCTCAAATAGCTCTTGAAAGTCTGTGAATGAGATAAGAGGTATGCGACTATCCAAAATGTGTGGTTGAAGTCTACCGATGGTTTGTTACACCAACAATGAAATGCATATAGACAAAGCTGAACCACCAGCAAATAAATTTAGGATTGGAACATAATTATAACGATATGTCGAATAATAAATTTCTTAAATTATCATCATTTTTATAATTTTTTACAGTTTTTCCCGATGTTTCGCAGATTTTTGTCTACTTTTCCAAGGGATCGTCTATTTAAATAATAAAAAACAATTTTGTTTTGAGTCATTTTAACCTACAAATTATGGAAAACCTAATTACATAGGTACTAAACATCTGCAACGAGTAACATTTTTGTTCATATGTGACACTCGCTGCCGAGTATAGTACATTTTTGTTCTCCCTCTCCGAAGATTAATGCTCTTATGCAAAAACGATTGTTAAAATTAAAGGATGCATTAAAACCGGTTTTGCCATACAAAATTCGTTTGTGAAAACAACTTTAAGTTAACCAATTGTTTTTGCATAAGGGGGTAAATATGTGCCGAAAAAATGAGCAACCAAAAAGAAGTACCTCAAAAATTATGTTCACTTCATGTGGTACTTCAAGTATTTTAATGCAATACAGAAAAGTTGAATTGAAAATAGTAATGCTGGTGATGCCATTAATATTCGTATGGGTATAGGCATTCAACTATTAAAAAAATGCGATGAGTTTTAAAAGTAATGACTTTTTATTTTATAAAATAAAATCAATTTAATATTTAATTCTTATATTAACTGCCTTACTCATAAAAAATATTTCTGCATTACAAGAGTTTAATAAACTTAATTTTCTACGGAAATTAAATTATCAAACCTTTTGTAAAAGCAATATATTTTTTATGAATTAGGCCGTAAATATCTTACGTTAGTAATGAACACAGAATATATACATTTGAAACAAAAGCAAAATTTTAATTTTGGTTGTTTAAAATTTTAATTTTGTTTTTGTTTTAAATGTAATTGTACAAAACTAAATTTTCTTTCGATATTGCAAAACAGTAAAATCTTACTACTCCACAATTCTGCAGACAACACACATAAGTATAATAATATATAAGTATGTATATTATTTACGAAGTCCATTACATAGTACTAATTACCAAAAAGTGAAATACAAATTAAACATAAAACATTTCAGCAGGTCGTGGAGCAGTATTCACGCATATCGACAAGAATTAATTTTAACTAAAAAGGCAGATACATTTAATCTATATATATTTTTGAGTCATTACTAAGGTATTTATGTAAGTATTTAACATGATAATCCTCCTTATGATATGACAATGCGCCATATTTCGACTTCGACTACGAATTCACTTTTTTTATTTACTACTACTGCTACTGCGAACTTCTCAAACAAAAATAATGGATTATTCCATAAAAATTTTAGTACTTATATACCACTTGAGTCTACACACACGTCTTATTGTAGTAAGCAAAGTTTTTTTGTATTATACCAACATATAATAGGTACTTGGGGTTTCCACGCAACTCTTAATGCATATTTACATATTTTAAATATGTTTAGCTATTGCCACACAAAACCGCTGTTAGTGAATTGAAACATATAATTTTGTTGTGTTCTGTGCCAAACACCATATTATGCCTGGCAAATGACAAAGGTTAGGTTAGGTTAGGTTAGGTATGGGTGGCAGTCAGAAACCCGGACTCACTTAGACCGTTTTGGTCCATTGTGATACCACGGAGACTCTGCTTATGCGGAGTCCCCACCGTCGAACCATCCAGAGCTCAGTATAAAGCTGCTAATACGTTGAAGTTTAACACCAGCAACGTCAGAAAGTTCCCTGAATTCAAGAGCGCCCATTGTGGCCATTCTCTTTCCTGCAAGTCCAGGACAGTGACAAAGAAAATGTTCTATGCTTTCCTCTTCATCAATATCTTGGCAGCTACGGCAAAAGTCGTTGTGTTCAACCCTTAGCCTTTGTGCATGCCTGCCTATGAGACAGTGTCCGGTTAACACGGACACTAGAATCGAGATTTGTTTCCTATTCTTTGAAATTAGGTAATCCGTACCTTCCCTATTTAGGTGAGTCCATAACTGCCTTGTGATCACGCAATCATTTCTTGTGACCCACCTTCTATTTGTTTCATCCTCCGTCTTGCGCCTAAGTCTGAGTTTGCAAGAGATAAGGGGTAGACCTACACATTCCAAATCCGGTGGAACCTGTAAGGTTGTCCCAATTCTAGCAAGCTCGTCAGCCCTAGAATTCCCCTGTAAGCCTCTATGCCCTGGGATCCAGATGATCCTAATATCAAACTGCTCTGCCATCTCATTTAGAGATGATCGGCAGTCGAGGGCTGTTGTTGTTCTTAGAAGCGAGGATTCAAGGGCCATAATAGCTGCTCGACTATCGGTGTAAATGTTAATTAAAGTCGTTGAAGTGACATTCACTTTTAACCAGTTCGCAACTTCTCTTATAGCAAGGATCTCTGCCTGAAAGACACTGCAGTGATCTGGAAGTCGCCTTGCAATGCGAAGACCTAAAGCCCTCGAAAAGACCCCATAGCCCACACCCTCATGTGTTTTGGAGCCGTCCGTATAAAAATTAACGCTTTTTCTTCTACCCGGAGTTCCATTCATCCACATTTCTGTAGATGGTATCCAGGTTTTATAAAGACGTTCGTGTAGTAGAGCAGGGGAGGTTTGGTCAATCCTCCATCCCCTAACTTCACCATCTAGTATTCTGCAGTGGCCGGTTCCATTTCCGTTCCACAGAGAAACACATCTAAGACGGATTGCCGAGGACGTTGCCATCTCCTTCCCTACTAGATCTAATGGTAGTAGATGAAGAAGCATCCCCAGTGCATCCGTAGGAGTGGTGCGAATAGCACTGGTTACATACAAGGATGCAAGTCTTTGCACCTTGTGTAAGGTGTGTAGATACGTCTTTTTCTCCAGGGATGGCCACCACACGATGATGCCATACATGAGAATTGGACGTACTATTGCAGTATAGATCCAATGAACAATCTTTGGGGTAAGACCCCAATTCTTCCCTATGGATTTTTTGCATAGATATAGTGAAATTGTTGCTTTTTTCACTCTTTCTAGAATATTCGCTTTGAAACTCAGCTTTGAATCAAGAATGACACCCAGATATTTTGCAGTGTTGGACACTTTTATCTGCGTATTATTAAGTGTTATAGGCCGGAAATCAGGTATCTTATACTTCCTGGAGAAAAGGACTAGTTCCGTTTTATTAGGATTAACGGCGAGCCCACGTTTCTCCGCCCATTTTGTTAGATATAAAAGACCATCCTGTAGGATGTCCCTTAATGTTGTGAGGAATTTTCCTCTTACAGCTATTGCCACATCATCAGCATAAGCCACGATTCTGCACCCCCGCGATTCCAGAGATAGCAGCACAGGATTCAGAGCTAAATTCCACAATAGTGGTGAAAGAACTCCTCCCTGTGGTGTACCCCTATTTACAAAGCGGGTCTGCCTAGAAGCTCCTAGAGCCGCAGTTATCCTACGGTGAGTTAGTAGATTTTGAACCCACTTACACAATCCCGCGCCAACCCCCAGATTCGACAATGCCTCAATTATCGCATCTGGAGATATATTATTAAAAGCCCCCTCAATATCCACGAAGGCTACAAAGGTATATTCACCTACAGAAAGAGATTTCTCTATCGTGCCAACCAGCTCATGTAGAGCCGATTCTGTTGACTTTCCCGTTTGATATGCATGTTGATGCGGGGAAAGTAGTTTACTATTGATGGTTTTGCGGATATAATGATCAACCATCCTTTCTAATGTTTTCAGAAGAAAGGATGATAGACTTATAGGTCTGAAGTCCTTCGGTGTGGTGTGAGAGCTTTTACCAGCCTTCGGTATAAAGACCACTCTCGCTTCCCTCCACTTTTCAGGAACATAACCCAGTTTTAGACAACTGGTGTAAATTCTCAGTAGCCTTGGGGCTACGAGATTCGATACTTTCCATATCTCAGCCGGTATGATACCGTCAGGTCCTGGTGACTTGTAAGGCTTGAAACTTCTCAGAGCCCAATTTAATGTCTGCATATTGACGATGTCAGATACATTTTCCGCAGGTATGGGGTAAGGATCAGATGTCTGAATCTCAGACACTGAGTTACCCGGAAAATGAGTGTCCAGCAGGGTTCTTAACGACTCCTCGCTGGATGTAGTCCACGTCCCATTGGGATTCTTCAAATACCCCAGGGTGCAGGGAGTAGCGGACAAAATTTTTCTCATGCGAGAGGCTTCTGAAATATTTTCAATATTTTCACAAAACTTCTTCCATGTTGTATTTTTAGCGATTCTTATCTGCTTTTTATACTCTTTTAATTTACCCTTATAAGCTATCCAGTCCAGTTCATTTCTGGATGATTTAGCCTTATTGAAGAGTTTTCTACATGTACACCTACACAATTGTAACTCTCTATTCCACCAAGGCGGTTTCTTTTTCCCCCTTGGCTTATTCAAAGGGCAAGACGACTCCTTGCATTTTTGAAGATTGTAGTAATGTTATCAACCTCACAATCCAAATCAGAAGTTTCTAAAAGTGACGAGTCTCCAATCACTCTTAATTGTCTAGAAAAAATGGTCCTATACAGACGCCAGTTTGTCTGCCTAATATTTCGGGAGATTTCTACCACAGGTGCCCGCTCCCTAATACTAAACTCAATAAACCTATGATCAGAAAAGGAATGTTCCTGAAGTACACGCCAATTCATGATCCTATCGGCTACCGAATCAGACGAAAAGGTAACATCCAGGACTTCCTGTGTGTTCCTTGTTATAAAAGTAGGTTCTTGACCTCTATTACAAATGTTAAGGTTAGCACTAACTACAAATTCAAAAAGTTCCTCTGCAAATGACAAAAGGATTTTAGAAATTCATATACGTAATTAAGCCAATACCAACGGAAAAGAGATTAAAAAAAATTTTTTATTGGAAATTTTAATTTTTTATGTATATGCATTGTTTTTATTTTTTATTTCTTTATTTATTTAAGGCCAAATTTTGTAAATAGAAACGTTTTTTTCGTTTTGAGATTTGTATGGAAAACATATTTTTTGAAACGAATTTTCGTTATTTTTTATATATATTTATACAAATTTGAAACGTTTAGAAAGGACATTTTTTACAAAATCTAACTATAAGTCTATGGATTCATGACCCTTACAGACTATAACAAAATATATTAACAAACAAAATTACTTATTAAGAAACAAAAAATACTACAGATTATTATTTTACTTATTCAGTAAAAATATTTTTATTAAAAATACATTGAAATTGATTATTTAGGGGTTTAGCTGGATGCTATGCGCATTTCACTGTTGCTAATGCGGATCATCAGGAAACCTTTACCCAAAGTTTCTTAGAACAACTAGAGTTATTATGTTATAAACTTTCATTTAAACATATGAGAAGCTCAACCAATAAAAAAGTTGAAACAAGAACTCAATAATCAACCTGTTTTTTATTTTCCTACCTTACTACATTGGCTGACTTTTTTCAGCACTAATTGTAAAAGTATGTAAAGAAAATATATGTATGTAAATAACAACAGCTATTCAAGAATAGAGTGTTGCCACAGACCTGGTGCCGTCAAGATAATAACTAGTGTTTTTTATTGTGAATTGTTACAATTTAAGTTTAACATTTATTAACGCACTAATAATCTCAAATTATTATTTTTCTTATCCAGTAAAATAATTTTTTATTAAAAATACATTGAAATTGATTATTTAGGGGTTTAGCTGGATGCTATGCGCATTTCACTGTTGCTAATGCGGATCATCAGGAAACCTTTACCCAAAGTTTCTTAGAACAACTAGAGTTATTATGTTATAAACTTTCATTTAAACATATGAGAAGCTCAACCAATAAAAAAGTTGAAACAAGAACTCAATAATCAACCTGTTTTTTATTTTCCTACCTTACTACATTGGCTGACTTTTTTCAGCACTAATTGTAAAAGTATGTAAAGAAAATATATGTATGTAAATAACAACAGCTATTCAAGAATAGAGTGTTGCCACAGAAGTATTTTTGACCTGGTGCCGTCAAGATAATAACTAGTGTTTTTTATTGTGAATTGTTACAATTTAAGTTTAACATTTATTAACGCACTAATAATCTCAAATTATTATTTTTCTTATCCAGTAAAATAATTTTTTATTAAAAATACATTGAAATTGATTATTGAGGTGTTTAGCTAGATCCTATGCGCATTTCACTGTTGCTAATGTAGACCATCAGGGAACGTTTACCCAAAGTTTCTTAGAACAACTAGAGTTATTATGTTATAAACTTTCATTTAAACATATGAGAAGCTCAACCAATAAAAAAGTTGAAACAAGAACTCAATAATCAACCTGTTTTTTATTTTCCTACCTTACTACATTGGCTGACTTTTTTCAGCACTAATTGTAAAAGTATGTAAAGAAAATAAATGTAAATAACAACAACAGCTATTCAAGAATAGAGTGTTGCCACAGAAGTATTTTTGACCTGGTGCCGTCAAGATAATAACTAGTGTTTTTTATTGTGAATTGTTACAATTTAAGTTTAACATTTATTAACGCACTAATAATCTCAAATTATTATTTTTCTTATCCAGTAAAATAATTTTTTATTAAAAATACATTGAAATTGATTATTGAGGTGTTTAGCTAGATCCTATGCGCATTTCACTGTTGCTAATGTAGACCATCAGGGAACGTTTACCCAAAGTTTCTTAGAACAACTAGAGTTATTATGTTATAAACTTTCATTTAAACATATGAGAAGCTCAACCAATAAAAAAGTTGAAACAAGAACTCAATAATCAACATGTTTTTTATTTTCCTACTTTACTACATTGGCTGACTTTTTTCAGCTCTAATTGTAAAAGTATGTAAAGAAAATAAATGTAAATAACAACAACAGCTATTCAAGAATAGAGTGTTGCCACAGAAGTATTTTTGACCTGGTGCCGTCAAGATAATAACTAGTGTTTTTTATAGTGAATTGTTACAATTTAAGTTTAACATTTATTAACGCACTAATAATCTCAAATTATTATTTTTCTTATCCAGTAAAATAATTTTTTATTAAAAATACATTGAAATTGATTATTGAGGTGTTTAGCTAGATCCTATGCGCATTTCACTGTTGCTAATGTAGACCATCAGGGAACGTTTACCCAAAGTTTCTTAGAACAACTAGAGTTATTATGTTATAAACTTTCATTTAAACATATGAGAAGCTCAACCAATAAAAAAGTTGAAACAAGAACTCAATAATCAACATGTTTTTTATTTTCCTACTTTACTACATTGGCTGACTTTTTTCAGCTCTAATTGTAAAAGTATGTAAAGAAAATAAATGTAAATAACAACAACAGCTATTCAAGAATAGAGTGTTGCCATACAAGTATTTTGGACCTGGTGCCGTCAAGATAATAATTAGTGTTTTTTTTGGAAATTGTTACAATTTAAGTTTAACATTTATTAACGCACTAATAATCCCACATTATTATTGTACTTATTCAGTAAAATATTAAAAATACTTGTGTGGCAACAGTTTTTCTTGAATAGCTATTGTTGTTATTTACATAATAATACTATTATTTTGTATTTTTTAAATTTCAACCTAAACAGGTGTAGCATGTGTTTTAACATCCGAACTCACAAGAAAACATGTGAAAACGATTTGGAATTCAGAACTTAGATGAATTTAATTAAAATTTTTCTTCTCTTCTTTCGAAACGCACATTAAATAATATAAAATATTTCATTCAATAAATTATTCCTGATTAAAATTCACTCTAGTTCAATTAAATTTAATATGTATCACTTGCTGAAAATTTTTTAAAAATTATTATATGCCCCTTTTCATTTTATAAGACGATATATATATAATATCCTGAACTGCATTGTTATTTGTGTTAAATAAATAGATACCATAAATTGTTTTATATTTTACTCAAATACATTACTATGGAAAAATATGTCATGTAAGGAATATAACGTTACGTATCAAGTATTGCTTGTATAAAAGACACTAATAAAATAATTTCAACGCAACAAGCACTAACGTGAGGCCAAATTAGTACAGATCAATTTAAGTTTCGTGATTTAAAAAAAGCGTGATTCATTTCGCAGAGTTTTGCATTTTCATAGATGCGAATCAACACCACTTCCTTTTTTCGTAATGTTCGTATCACTTTTTGTTTGCTAATATCTTAGAAACCTATTTATGCAAAAATACAAATTTACCAGCAATATAAAACCAGTCCAATGCTGTTCAGAAATTACAAAATTAAATGCCTATATTCAAGAAAAGGAAATGAAGAATTTTCATCATATTTGTGGCAATAAGGAAAAAGTGCTTGTCATATTTTACTGTTTTGCAGGAGAGCACTTTTAAGCGTTTAAGTCGATTATCAGAAAATTATTTCTTTTACGTTTAAAATGTAAATTTCTTTGTTAACATTTATTTTTTAAGTAAACTTCGTTCTACGCACTATAAGTAATAGATTTAAGTCGAAATATTCCAAAGCATAACCTCAATTAAGCTTTTGTTCCAAATTAAATTAGAAGTCTAAAGAAGATAAGCTGCAAGTAATTTTGTTATAACTTCAGAAAAATCGCACAAATTGATTGAGATTTTGACCACAGGTACTTTCAAATATGCAGATTACGGGGTAATATTAACTCAAAAACAGCTTATTTCGACTTAAGCAATTTTTCCTTTTCACCACAGATATTGTTTATTAGAATATGTTGTTGAAAAAAATTCAGCAAAAAAATTACTTATTGTTAAATCATCATGAGATTTAGTCAAGCTTCATAACTGGAGGAAATGATATTGAACGTCGCTTGGAATAAACGAAATTGTAAAAGGATTTTGGATCAGACCTTATATTACGGCGAATTCGATTTAAATACGAGTAGTAGAAAGATTGGTTATTTACATTATATTTTGCACGTTCAGAAGAGTATTTAGCAAAACCGATATAGGATATAGAGTTTTTATATAAGTTCTTTGATCCCCATGGTGGACCAAAACGATTTAATTCAACGATTTTAGGAATGCATTGCTCCATATATGCATAAATTGTTTTGTAAAATAAGTCAATTAAATTATCAATATCTTCATGGCTACTGATATTGTTATGCGGCAAAAGTTTGTTAACCCAGTTAGTGTTATTTAACAGTTAATTCAGCAAATTATAGTCGGTTTTATTGAAACAATAACTTTTAGTTTTTGATACAGTACTTGTAACAGTGGGATTGAAATTAGAGATGTTGATTTTGTTGTTGTATGTTAATATCAGTAGTAGGGAACTGCCGGTTCTATGGCAATAAAAATTGTCAAATTTGGGTAATTAATGTCAAAAATTTTGTAATTTATGGGAAAATTTTAAAATAATGTCAAAGGTGTGAAGTGACGAGGGTTAGTTCACTTCGAGGGTATGTTGGGGCGCATGCTTTGTTTGTATGTATGTTTAAGATTTTTGTTTTAACCAAAGGTGTGAAGTGACGAGGGTACTCGATGGTTTGTAGATGTCTGTCGGTTGATGTGCATACTCGCAGTTTATTATGTTGGCGCGCATGCTTTGTTTGTATGTATGTTTAAGATTTTTGTTTTAACCAAAGGTGTGAAGTGACGAGGGTACTCGATGGTTTGTAGATGTCTGTCGGTTGATGTGCATACTCGCAGTTTATTATGTTGGCGCGCATGCTTTCTATGTATGTATGTATAAGATTTTTGTTTTAACCAAAGGTGTGAAGTGACGAGGGTACTCGATGGTTTGTAGATGTCTGTCGGTTGATGTGCATACTCGTAGTTTATTTTCGTTAGCGCGCATGCTTTCTGTGTATGTATGTATAAGATTTTTGTTTTAACCAAAGGTGTGAAGTGACGAGGGTACTCGATGGTTTGTAGATGTCTGTCGGTTGATGTGCATACTCGCAGTTTATTATGTTGGCGCGCATGCTTTGTTTGTATGTATGTATACGATTTTTGTTTTAACCAAAGGTGTGAAGTGACGAGGGTACTCGATGGTTTGTAGATGTCTGTCGGTTGATGTACATACTCGTAGTTTATTTTCGTTAGCGCGCATGCTTTCTGTGTATGTATGTATAAGATTTTTGTTTTAACCAAAGGTGTGAAGTGACGAGGGTACTCGATGGTTTTTAATCATTTTTTAAAATGTGTGCAACGTCTTTCACGTTATGTTTTTTTTTTATAGGGAAAGCAATACCACACAACAAGAAATAATTTCAAAAATGACAAACGTTGACACTAGTACACACTGTTGCGATGTTACAAAATATCATAGTATGTACTCGGCATTTGTTTTTTGTAATATTCTTT
Source organism: Tachina fera (assembly GCA_905220375.1). NCBI lineage: Eukaryota > Metazoa > Arthropoda > Insecta > Diptera > Tachinidae > Tachina > Tachina fera. The sequence continues at coordinate 53,988,925 of LR999967.1, forward strand.
TAGCTGATGGAGCTGGAAGGGTATTTATAGAAAGAAATTATGTATTCTGGTGAGATATTAATGTTTTTGTTGTTGGTTTTATTTAGTTTTATTTATTTTTTGTTTTTTGTGTAAAGAGGCTGACATTTGTCAAACAAACCATGCACACTTATATACATACATACATTGATATTTTTGAGAACGAGATAGGTGAATGTGATGTCATTCCAAAGAACCAAATGGCATACTTCTATAATGGAAACTTCCAAAATGAAGAAGAAAAGTTTATGGTAGATGAAGAGGACGATGCTTTCTTCATACATATGTATGTTGTAACAATGTAAGAATAGAACGTAATTCGTATAAATTGAGACGTTCTCTAATCTAGCAGCAAGTACAGCATTGTATCTAGCAAGTGCATCATCATCATATAAAATCTTAAAAAATACAATACATTCTATAAATTATTAAAATGGACACATTAAGCAGCAGCCCAATTTTAATATCATTGAACGGCTCACAAATGTCGCTAGATGAGTTTGTGAGATTGTTCTCCGGCAATCGGGAAGAGATGAGCGTTGTCACCCGGGAAGAGGTATCCGTAAGCCATATCTGTCAATAGAGTTTTCGGACGACGATTTGCCTCCTAATGTATCCATTAGAGACATTTTCGAGAACGAGGTAGATGAATATCATGAAATTCCAAACAACCAAATGGCATACTTCAAGAATGGAGATTTTCAAAAGGAAGAGTTTAGGCTGGATGAAGAGGACGATGCTTTCTTGGCAGCGTTTGATTATATGCCAAAAGATGAGGATAAAGATGACATAACCAAAATTTTCATGCAAGACGAAGAGGGGGATGCATTATTGGCGACCGTAAATTTAAGATTTTAATTTGATTAATTTTGTAAACACAAATTCAAATTTATTTACTTAAAACGTAAAAAATGTGTAAACAGATTTTTATTTTCACTTTTTTACATTTGTCTTTGTCCTTGTACAAACCATATGCATATAAATAAATGATTGAACAAAATTTTTTTATAATTTTAATCTACATATTTATTTAAAAAAATATCGTAAATATATGTTGTGACAATGTAAGAATAGAAAATTAAAATAAATTGTTTAGTTATTTTCCTGATAAAGTAAATATGCATTTCTTAAGGCACAAACTCCATAATTGTGGTAGCTGCAGTAAAAATATTCCGGATATTTAAGTTGTATTTGTTTAAAGTTGATGGAGCCAAAATCCTCGATGTTGAAAACTCTAATTCGAAGTAGTTTTTCAAACCATTTCTTCTTTTCCACACCCTTAACATAGATTGAATAATGTTTTAAATTGGATTTTAAAAATTTTACAACACTCTTAAATTATATTGATCCGTCATTCCAATTCAGATGATGAAAGTTTCTCGTTAGCCAATTCGCTTCTCTTTGTTTTGCTATTGATAATCTTTTGAAGTTAAACGGTGGTTTAATAATAAAATTTATGTGCTCCTTATTGTTAAAAACAATTGCTATTTCTTTTGCAATGAAGATGTTTGAATTGGATTTAAATCCTTGCATATCGATGAAAACTTTATCCCCAATCATCTTATTTTATTATTTTTTATTTTTTTTACATTATCTTACGAACTTGACCTTTTAAGGGTATGTATTCTATTATACGGTCGTGGATGAGTATACAAAAAGCTGATGTATCGGTAGGTATATTGGAGTCTGTTTCAATTTCAATTTTTATATCAACAGGACCGTTAGAGAGGGCTTCGTTTTGATGACTGACATCTACTACCACTATCGGCACACTATTTTTAAATTCTTGAGCAGTTAGAAGTGGTTGTGATTCCCTCATGTAGTAGCTTTGTTGAAACCGCAGATACATATCATATAGGATGGCAACCCGACCATTTTTAAATTTTACATTTAGATCATCATATGGGTACGATTCAGAATTTAAATGTACTTTTAAATTGTTTAAATTACAATGAACAAACTTATTTTCTTGTTGAAAAGCAATCAACACAAAACGGGGTCGTTCTCTATTTGCAGCCAATTTAACATTCCATATATAGCTAGTTCCTGTATTTAGTTGAGGATTAATGTGACAATCCCAACTGCGAAATGCCATTGGTATAGAAGCACCACTGTTAATAATTTTAATCATATTCAATTTGCTCAGATCGGATAATTGTACATGCGGAATTCTCCATGAGATGTTTGAGATACTAATTTTTGGTTTGTCAGTAGCAACAGTTGAGTATACGAGTTTTTCATCGTTCTTACTACGTAAGAGAACCAATTCATGTTTACCGCTGAGTATAATTTTATTATAGTCTTCAGCGAAACCTAAAAATAGTTTCAGTGGTACATAGAAATTAAAGTGTCCATTTGAAATATCCAAATCATCGAGTTTGTTCCATCCTGCATTGTACAAGCCAACACTTTCTGTTGGTGATAAGGAAACAAAATTTTTTAGGCTGCTTGTAATCGCTAAATGTCTTGTATGATCAATTTCTATGCCATTAAGTTCATATCGAATTTCGTCAAAGAGATGTGCCACAAAGTTATTTTTTAATTTTAGATTTAAAAACGAAGATATTTTGCTATTATTATCATCTACAATACTTCCCTCAACATATATGTAGCTTTCGCTGGGTAGCACATATAAGTCTTGATTTTGTATTGAAATTCGAATCTCATCATTATTGTTGAAGGATTGTAGGTATGGTGTATATGTGTGATAGTCCTTTTTAATTATACTCTCGTCTGATTGAGGTTTTTCTAGAACATCTAGTATGTAACTCATTTCTTTGTCAACTTTAAATTGAGAGACTTTAAAAATTTTTTATTTTCTTGCGTCAAATATTTTTTGTGTAATGATCTCTTTAATTGTGGTTTGGTTTGCAAGAGTGTTTTATGAGTGTATCCAATTTTATCCTTAGATTGCTTGACGTTGTATATTATCATTATTTGCTAGATCTCAAATGTATTCGTGTTGTAATTTCCTCTCCTCGAAAATTAATTAAATCACCGTTCTGATCAACTATGCGTAGAGTTAGAGAACTTATCTCTCGGCAGTTAACTGGCAAATAGATAAGATTTCGAGGAATCTCAACAATTTTATACCCTGGGGGGACATTGATCGCAAATTCATGTAATGTGTGTGCTTGTGAGTTATTCGTATATGTGTTAACCACTATACTGCATTCAACACGCAAGATATTCACGATGAAAATATTGACTGGTAGATCTGAGTAATGGTCTTGGTTAGGAGCTAGAATTTTCTTATTGAATCCAAAAAGTTTTCCAATTGTGTTATCTTTGTTAAAGTATATGGGATCCTTAGAGCTTTTAACTCTAACTTGCATTGTATTGTTATTAGCTTCTATATCAATTTTATTTTCCGGACAATACTGCTTATAGGTATGTTTAATATAATCAACTATATCATTCAATTCATAAGATCCTATTGGTATTTTAATTACATGTTCACCAATATGAAATATATTGTTATAATCATCTACATTGGGAATGCTATTATATGAATGAAAATCAGTTAGAGCACATTCATATTCACCATCCAAACGAATAGGAGGAAAGTAATTTGCAGATAACTCAGATGAGTTTGAGCTAAGAGTAAGTGTTATTGACATTATGGTTGTCTGATTACAAATAAGTGAAATTAAACACAGCACTTTGTATAAAAAAGGAAGTTTATATTTTATTTAATATATTAGATACAAATATAGACTTATATATACACACTTAACTACAATATTTCATTTTTATTGATCCAAGAATTATGTTGATTGGAAAATCCTAACCATTTAACATATGCCTTCTCTCCTTTAGTTTTAAGAACTTTTTCAACTAGATATGTATTTGGATATCTAGTTTTTGAAAGTTCTTCATCATAGAACCCACCTTTGATAGGATTACCACGATAGTCTTCTAATATGTATGTGGCTGGATATGTATTTTGAACTCTTTTAATCGTGAAAATTTCTGTGGTCCAATTTGGTGTATATCCTTTTTCAAAAACATGTTTATATTTACTTATGCGCACATGATCTCCCACATTGAATTTTGATAATTTGAATAGTTTTAAGCGGTTATATACAGTGTTTAATAATTTTTTCTCATTTTTATAGTTAACTTGAATCGGTGGCATTTTGATGGTGCGATGAATTTTCTTATTATATGTATTAATCAAGTCTTTGTAAATGTCGAGCCAGTTATAAGACCCATTAAAGCTAAACTCTTTCCACATCATTCCTTTTAATGTTCTGTTAAATCGTTCTACTATTGATGCTTTCATTCTGCTATATGTTGAGTAGTGATTAATGTTGTATTTATTCATCAATTTTCCAAAGTGTTTATTGAAAAACTCTTTACCATCGTCTGTTTGCAAGTTTTTTGGTATTCGTCCCAGTTGAAAAATATTCTGCATAGCCTGGCTTGTTTCCAATGCAGTCTTTCTTTTCAAGGGTACTGCCCAAGCAAATTTTGAAAATGTATCAATTACAGTCAGCAAAAATCGATAATCTCTATTGTCTGTAGAATAGTTCCCCATTTCAACTAAATCAGCTTGCCAAAGATCATCTATTCCTTTCATAACAACTCTTCGACGTGGAAAATGTTTTCGTGCTTGCTTATGTAGTTCATTTATTAAATTTCTTTTTGAAGTCATTATTTAACGTATTTAGAATTTGACGGGATAAGTTGAGTTCAGTGCGAGTTCATTTAAGTACTGTTGACCATCATATTTCTTATATACCCATAGATTAACTCATTTATCTTTCTAATTTCTTTTTCAAAGAATAATTTCATACTTGAAATTGTTTCCCTAATTTCATTTAGTTTCTGACTTAAAATTAAATGGATTTCATCTCGTACCTCTTCAATTTGACTTTGCAGAAACAATTTATTAACAACGTCGTTTTCCTCCAAAGCTTTTGCCACATTTTTGATTCTTTTGTTTTGAACGTCAATGTTATTAGTTGTATCCATAACGAAGCCCAGCAGCTTAGGAACATTTTTCACAAAAACTCTGCCACTTGTATCATTAAGATAGTGCCCAAACTTATCGATAGACATGATTTACGTAGATAAATATTATTCTATAATTTTTGCTTCATATAATTCTTCGATAATTGAGACAATTTCGTTATTGTGATTAGTATGACCTGCAGCTTGTGATGCTAGCAATAGCCTAAGGCGATCTACTAACTCATTAGGATCATCCCAGTATATATAGTTAGCTTTGTATGGGTTTAGTTTCATCAAACCCTTACCCTTGTAAGGACTTTTTATTGCATGTAGTGATGACGAAGTTGATGAGTTTTTTTCACTTTCTTTCTTAAACAATTTACTGATAATATGCTTATATTTATATGCTCTCGTTCCTTTGATTTGTCCATCAGGTCTATAATCTCTTTTGTATGCATTTGTGCTCACTAAAATTTTCTTATATATATCTAATTCATGTTTATCATAATATTTTGGTGTTTTGTGAAACAGTAAAGAGAATAAACCTGGTGTAAAAGCCCATATGTGATTTCCAATCACTATTTTATCTTCAGTAAGTTTAATACTACTATTGCCAAACTTCCATTCATTATTAAAACCTTTATGTGGACCGTATAGAGTGTCTAATTCATTTCTGCTTTCCAAGAGTGCTAGGTCAGTATAACTCTTATTATTATCTGAATTGTCTAGAGTTTCCGATTGAGAGTAAAAATCATCGTTGTCATCATCATCATCATCAGTATCAACATTATCAACCTTGTTTGCGTTTCGATTACTAAGTGAGATATTTTTATTGCATAACGTTTCTTCAACAAGTTTCTTTGGAGTACTTGTCTCTAACTTAACTGATTGTTCGTTGAATGGAAAATTTGAATTTTTATAAACTTTCGTTTTAAGTTCATCTCTTTCTGCCTTAATACTTCTTTTATTATTTTTAGAATTGTTCACAAATTCTGTTAATGGTTCTATTATTGGTTTAAATGTATCTTTGAATTGCTCATGTGTATCTGCTTCATCAACTTTTATACTACGAAATTTTTTCTTTAAAACATTTCTTGTCTTTATTAGCTCTTTTAAAACTTTTTCATCCATTTTCAACTGTTAGACACCAGATCTGGTATCAGCTATCAGATCAGCTATCAGATCAGCTATCCGATCAGGTATCACTTATCAGATCAGGTATCAGATCAGCTATCAGATCAGGTATAAGATCAGCTATCAGATCAGGTATTGGGGTATCAGATCAGGTATCAGCTATTAGATCTGGTAACAGATCAGGTATGGTAAATACTTTAGGAAATAAGTAGATGTACTATGCGCAAGGCCAAATTAAGTACTAATGTTTTACTTTTATGTAGAGTAATTTATATCGTTATAAAATAGTCGAATTGCTTTCTATAGCGACCATTGTTTAAGTCATTATCTTTGCTTATCATCAAAAATCCATATTTATCCTTCCAACACTCTCGACAAATTTCATGAAACTTTTCATAACTCATATCGCTGGAAACATGATCACTATAAACGTGCTTCATGTTTGTCTCATCTTGTTTAAACATTATAATCACATTTGCATTGTCTCTTATTAAGTGCTTGGGGATTCTCGTATAAGTTTGGCACAAGTAGAATGAATCAACATCCTTATGTCGTCCCATGCAAAAATATGCTCGTATATTATTTTGCTTCTCGCATGCAACATCATCAAAGATCATAATAGAATTAGTTTTCGCTTCCTCAGGAGGAATAACTTTTTCATTATCTGTAAATGTGTAGTATCCCATCCCTTTAATTGGTGAAATTAATCGCTTTAAGTATTCATATTTTGGTTGATAAAGGGATTTTGAGTATAAATAGATGTTTTCAAACTTGAGTCCATTAGGACTTTCTAGCAAGCTAATCATAACATTAGTCTTTCCACAATTTGATGGTCCAACTATTAGAGCACGAAAAGAATTTGGTAAGAGAGAGCTATGTTTTATTTTAGATCTGATTTTCGTTGAAGCATCAATATTGCGAATCACAATATTTTTATGTTGTTTTACTAATTGCATTCTCATAACTAATTGCATTTCATAAATGTTACTTTTATTATAGAAAAAAAAATAAAATAAGATGTTAATACATTATAACAAAACGTTTAGTTATAAAAAACCAGCCGTTGGAAAAGGTTTATTGAATAGAGTAATTAACTCTCTGCCTGTTGAATTACACCTTCCTGGATATCAGTTTTGTGGACCCGGAACAAAATTACAAAAACGTTTAGATCGCGGTGACAAAGGAATTAATGTATTAGACGCTGCATGTAAAAATCACGATATTGCTTATTCCAAAACAAATGATTTAAATAGTAGACATCAAGCTGATAAAATTCTTGAAAATAAAGCTTGGGAACGAGTTATTTCAAAAGATAGCAGTCTTGCAGAAAAATCGTTTGCATACATGGTTACTAACGCAATGAAAGTCAAAAGAAAATTTGGTATGGGGTTGAAGAAGAAGGTTGCAAAAAAAAGTGAACAAAATGGAAAAAAGCTGTTCAGTACATCAATTAAAACTGCAACAAAAATATTGAAGAAGGAAAAACCTCAAGACATTAACTCTGCCATTAGGATTGCACGTAAGATTATCAACAAGTCGTTAAGGGGGAAGAAATCGCAAGTTGTAATACCACGCGTAATTAATGTTCCAAAGATTGGTGGCTTCTTACCTTTGGTACCTATTCTTACTGCTCTGAGTGCAATTGGTAGTCTTTCTACTGGCGGAGCAGCTATAGCAAAAGCAATAAATGCTGCTAAGAATGCCAAACAACAACTTGATGAAGCAACCAGTCATAATAAAACAATGGAAGCAGTAGCAATGGGGAAAGGTTTTTACCTTAAACCATATAAGAAAGGATATGGATTGGTTTGTCAAGAAAAACAAAAACCAAATTTTTCATAAAGCTGCCCAATAAACCCCTATCTGATGTTGATTTGAGAAACTTTTCAACAAACATTCCATACTTTAGAGGAGTTTTCATGTTGGATACACTACCAAAACGATCGAGAAAACGAGAATGCGGAATCATTAATTTGGATTTATCAAGAGGTCCTGGAACCCATTGGGTAGCATATTATAAAAACAATGAACATAAGGAATATTTCGACAGTTTTGGAAATTTACAACCTCCATTAGAATTAGTTAAATATCTAGGTAAAAATATAAAATATAATTACAATCAATATCAAGATTACGATTCATTTAAATGTGGACATTTATGTCTTCAATTTCTTTACAAAATAAGTGAAAAGAATAAATAAATAACACACACAAACAATTTTTAAATTTTGTTTTGTTTTATTAATAAAAAAAGTTTATAAGATATACTTTTTTTACATATTATTCCCACTGTGGGTATTGAGCATTTGTTAAAAAGATATTTAATTCAGCAGCAGTATCCAACTTTAAGCCACTGTCTCCTTGCTTACATATGCAATATATCCCAGATGCCAGTTCTATTATATCATCATCCGATAGCGTGTTGTACCGATTTGGTAGAAACATTATGTTGTTTTCCAGTTCAATTTGAATTGTAGTGCCATATTTACTAGTCACACGCTTAGCGTTTTTAACTGCATACTTAGTTGAGTCCTGGAGCTCTTTTATATGTATTAATTTTTTTTTATTTAATGTGTTGAATTTTGTGATCAAATCTGGAGGATTCATTATTACAATATTAATTAATTAAATTTAATTTTTATATGTATTTTTTTCTTCTTTGACAGATAGCTCAATCTGTTTTTTGTAAACTGATGTATTAAATATTTCTACCAATCTTTAAATAGGTAAAAAATAATTCTTAAAAGAAAGATCAGTATCGTAACTATCTCTTTTTCTCATATTGTAATTATTTTTGATGTAAAATATTTTTTGTTACTTATAGAATTGTAGTGAAAGAGATAGTAGTTATATTGACGTTCTTAAGCGTAACTGAAACAAAAAATGGCAAAACAAAGATCGGAGAGATAGTTATATTGATGTTCTAAAGTGTAACTGGAACAAAATATTTCAAAAAGCACTCAAAAGTGTTTGTAACATTTTAATTTTACAAGAATATTTTACTATAAATAAGAATGTAAAACTTTCAAGAGTACTAGTATAAAAATTGCATTCAAGAAAAAAGTATTCTTTAAAAAAGAAAATTAAAATAACAATTAAAAAATGAGCCAAGTACGTGAACGGTTATTTGAGTTTCTTAATTCCTTTGAGGACTTATTGCTCTATGAGCATAAAGAAACCATAAATTTTTTCGTCTCCATGCTCAATGAAAATGAGGAGTATGGAATTATAGAACAAGAGGACTCTGATAGTGGGCATTATGCCAGCTGCCCCTGGTATAGCGAAGGATGCGAGGAAGGGCCGGACACATGTCGATGCACCATGTTCCACATAAGGAAAAAAATTATTTTTAAGATTATTGAAACTTATAAAAATTTGTCAAAAATAAATAATGAACAAATATAGAATATATATGTATGTGTATGGGTTTTATTTAGTTTTTTATTGTTTTTTTTTAATATATATATATATATATATATATATAAATTAATAGAGCGAAAAACTATTAGTTTAAATATTATATTCATTGAGGATGGATAAATGTACTTTAAAGAATATATTTCACCACAATGAAGAACGAAAACCTCAAATACATGATTTGGTTTTTGAGTTTGAATACTTGCTCAATTGGAAATTGAAGATTTCATGTGGATTTTCAACAGCTTTTGGTTTTAAGCCAATGATATGGCTGAATTATAAAAATAAGCAATACATTGGACTGGACCGGGAAGAGTGGTTACACCTCATGTGCTATAAGGACTATATTCATGATATGCTTAATCGTCGAGATTTTTTAAATTCTATAAATATAATTGATAATGAAAGTGAGAGAGATGTTGAATATAAGTTTAAATATAAAAGGGGTGTTTGTTTTTTAGTTATCGAACAAGGAAACTCTAATATAAAAATCGATTCTGACACTTGGAGATCATTAACTCAAATTCGAGTATTTTTTACATCAATTTTATGTTGGAACAACATTCTAAGAAAACAAATTCTTCATTTCTATTATGAATATTATATACCAACCTGCTCCACTTTAAACAAAACAAAACTCCAATTCAATGAAATACAAGGAATACACGAAAGGGATGTAAAGATTGAACTGACACGACTTTGTTATGAGATTGGGGAAAAAATGCAACACAAGATTCTAACAGATGTGAAAATTCATAAATTATATTTAAGAATGGATAATAAATAAATAAATAAATAAAAAATGTACACAAGAATATATGTTTTATTGTTTTTTATTGGTTATATTTTCTTTGTTTTTTTCATAAAATTTTTTAATAATTAATATTTACATTTATTTTTTAACAAAAGAATTTTTTTAATAACTAATATTTACACTTATTTTAATAATAAAACTTTACAAAAATTTACATTAATTTTAACTTTCTTCTTCTTCTTGAAGTCTATCAATTTCCATTAATAGCATGTCAAGCTCATAATCAGGATTGGTTTCCTCTATTGCTGAATGGTACCATGCATATGTGCTTATACCATCACTTTTGATTTTTCTTTTATCATCTTGATAACTTAGTATTATTTTATGTAGTTGCATAGTATATAATTGATGCAAACTCGACTTAAAGGTAAGCATATTATCAAATACATTTGATTTATTAAACAGACAATCTCTATATGAACTTAGGCTATACTTATCTAAAATGGTTTTCTTGACCCCCTTCGATTTCTTTACATCATTTTGATCTTGAACACTAAATGAATACATTTTAGATCGCAACCCAACAAACTCTTTCATTATTTTTCCACAATTTTCGTCTTTCATCATACCCAGCACCTTTTTGTTTAAACGAGGAATACCATATATGTTATCTGAAGGATAATCAGATGTGTCAAATTCATCCTGTATGTCCATTTTTATGTCAGCATAGAAGTCATCAGTCCGTATTGTATATATGAATGAATCAGTATCCATATAGTTTAATGACAATTTTGATTTAAATTTGGGCTGCATGTAGCCATAATGGAAATTATACATTTTCCATTTGGAAAGTTCTAGCACACAAAATCCTAAGTAAATAGGCTTATTATAATATGTCTGGAGCCTATTCATTTGAATCGCCACCATGTCTTCTGAAAATATAGACAAACTATGGAAATTGGGCTTAGATATCCAATCTTGGGCTCCCAAATGATTGCAATTCGTTCTGTTCCAGTTTGTTACAATTCTAACATCTTTTCTCTTATCTACATTTTCCATAGTCTTACCATATACCGCATTATTGAGCAATTTGAAGAAGTTTTTCTCAAATGTATTTTTAGCGTTAGCTCTATGCTTGGTATTTAAGTCTATATATGATTTTAACCATGGAGATTGTTTAAAAGTGAGAATCCGATGTATTTTTTTTAGAATCAAACCATACTCTAAACATTGCTTAAGAATTCTGTAGTGAATAATATATGAATGTTTAGTAGAAAAGTCAGCAATTAATTTAGTTTGATTCTTTCCGTAAGGTTTTTTATTTTCCACACAAAAAGGTAGATCATTGTGCGATTCGTGTAAAATGGAGGGATATTCTAAAGTAACTTCATACACATAACCATCATTTGAATTATTGTCTATCCGATTTGGATCCAGATTTAGCTCATCACTTGATAACCATCTGAATCCTCCATATGGAAGATATTCGGACATAGCCCAACCGTAAAGGTTATTGGCATCTAGGTACATTAGAAACTCTGAAGGTTTCTCTTTATCGAAATCCTCTAGATATTTATTGTTTGCTTTTGAATACCTTTTACTACATTGTACAATCCCCCCACGTATCCCTTTTTTAAAGAAATTATACATATCTATATCAGTTAACAACTCCAATTCTATATTTGTGTACTTCAACATAGCATCCCACGACAGTCCAGGAGCAGTATAGTACTGGCTTGGATCTAGGTTATATATTCCCTTACAAACTTTTCGAAAATTTTCGAATACATCAGTTAGCAATAGAACGTCTGTTTTTAAATAAAACTCCATGTAGTCTTGTAAAGTTTTGCAATCAAATGTGTACCAAATTTTTTTTGCATGCTCATAATCTTCATGTGAACATTCTCTATTGGTAAGTGTGTTGAAAAAGTCTTCCCTCGCTGGAAGTTGACTATCATTTAATTTTTCAAAGGAATTGAGATAGTTGTAAGGGAAAACACCCTTCCTTCTAACCAGATCAAACTCTATTTTTGATGGAAATTGCTCTTTAATTGTACAGAAATCGTTATCCGTAAGATTATTGGCTAAAGTTTCTAAGCTTTCGGGCATAAAACGTAAGGTGTCTAGAAATCTAAGTTCAAGATTGAAATCGTCATTCATTTTTGTATATGTTGATAAAGATATATAACGTTCTTTATTTAGCGGAAGGACTTTTATGTTGTCAGACTTTTCTCCTAACTCTTTAACAAAAAGATGTGAGTCATAAGACGAATAATTATGAAAATAAATAGGGATAAATTTTGGTTGTTGATATTTTAAGTTGCACATATTATGAGCTGCACCTCTAAATTTGCCAGTTACATGACAATGATCCCTTACGCGATCACTACCTAAAAATTTATCACATATGTGGCAATTTACAGCATTTCGAAAACTGAATATTTCTGAAGGGGATAAAGAATCCATTTGTGTCTTTCTCATTAAATAATTAGTATATATATCTTCACAATCCTTAACTAAATAAGCAACAAATTTTTCTGCAGCGTCCCTACCAGTATATATTCTAAACTTATCTATATTATGGTTAATATATTTAATATTATAACTAAAAGCACAGGGAGTATGCTTTTTAGTTAAATTATTTTTTTTACTTACTATACATTGGATGTCCTCAAGTATGCATTCAAAATCTGCATACACAACAAAAGGCACATCCATCTGTCGTTGGTGGTCCTTAAATTTAAGTGTAGCGTTATTATAGGATGGTAGCTGGGCTACAATTTTACCACACTCTGCTTGATGTTGCTCCATGATCCTATCACTGTGAGTAAATTGCAGACATACATTACACAATTTAAGAGTGTGTTCGTGTTTTGTCGTTTGGCCGCTTAATAATCTGTAAAAAATTTAAATGAAATCATTTATAATAAATATTATAAAAAGTTATATATATATATATTCCCTAGTACTTGACACTTTTAGCTTACCTAGACATATTTTGTATTAGAACATAATGATGACCAACGATATTTTCCAACAACAATAAGTTGATATGATTACATTTTTCCTTCTTTGTTATATAATACGGACCAACAACTACATTATTTTCCTCATCATAACCAAATACGTTTACGCTGATTCCACTATTCCGCTTCTCAAATATTTTAATATCTTTTAAAGATATTGGAAATATTAAATTCTTAAAATCTAGCGTTACACCATTTTGGGTACAAATGATGTCAGCAGTTATGTCATGAATATTGTATGAGCTACATCGCTGTTTACTCTTTATTTGAGAAGTATCTACTGCGGCGATCAGACACCACTTGAAACAATATTGATCGGTGTTTTCTACATTGATGCAAGCTTTTCTTTTTTGAAGTTTTTCTGGTAAACTCATCCAGTTTGCTCCTTTAACTAGAGAAGCTTTATTAATACTTAGCTCTGCTCGGACTATGCGTATCAAAGTCCAACCAGAGTCCTTCTCTTGAAATTCACTCATTTTATTTTGAATTTCTGAAATTTGGTTAGAAAATACTTCATATATTTCATCTCCTCTGGTCAACAAATTCATTTTAGCTCTATGATGAATAATATTGAACTCCAATTCCTCTCCCACAATTTTTACATATTCTGCCACAATACTCATATTAAATTTTATTACAGTGTGGCTTTGTAAATGACTTTCAAGCATCTCTATGAAAATTGATTCATTTTCACCAATGAAATCTTCTAGTAAAAGTTCATCTCTTTTATTATTTAATCCATACGTTACAATATTATTTTTGAACGCTTTGCTTATGGTGTAAAATTTCATATTATCTTTATGTCTTCCTTGCGTTTCTTCATCAATGCTGGTATTATTTATTAAATTACCTCCACAAGCATCCGCTCCTTGAAGTTCTCGTTGTTGTTGTTGTTGTTGTTGTTGTTGTTGTGGTTGATACTGTAGTTGTTGATGTTCATGAGTATTTGTGTACCATTGCATGGAGGTAGAGGGTTGTTGCCAATACATTTCTTTTTGTTGTTGTTGTTGTTGTTGTAGTTGATATTGCAATTGTTGGTCAGTATTTGGGTACCATTGCATGGCCGTAGGATATGGTAGCTGTTGTTGAGGATATTGATATTGTTGTTGCTGTTGAGGATATTGATATTGTTGTTGTTCTTGAAGATATTGGTATTGTTGTTGTTGTTGTTGTTGTAGTTGATATTGCAATTGTTGGCCAGTATTTGGGTACCATTGCATGGCCGTAGGATATGGTAGCTGTTGTTGAGGATATTGATATTGTTGTTGCTGTTGAGGATATTGATATTGTTGTTGTTCTTGAAGATATTGGTATTGCTGTTGTTGTTGTTGTTGTTGTTGTTTTTGTTGTTGAGGATATTGATATTGTTGCTGTTGTTGAGGATATATATATTGGTCCTCAACACCATGATTTTGGATATGATCCAAGAAACACTTTTGATATTTATATATCTTATTGCACATATTACATTTATATACCATTTTAATAATTTATAGAATGTATTGTATTTTTTAAGATTTTATATGATGATGATGCACTTGCTAGATACAATGCTGTACTTGCTGCTAGATTAGAGAACGTCTCAATTTATACGAATTACGTTCTATTCTTACATTGTTACAACATACATATGTATGAAGAAAGCATCGTCCTCTTCATCTACCATAAACTTTTCTTCTTCATTTTGGAAGTTTCCATTATAGAAGTATGCCATTTGGTTCTTTGGAATGACATCACATTCACCTATGTCGTTCTCAAAAATATCAATGTATGTATGTATATAAGTGTGCATGGTTTGTTTGACAAATGTCAGCCTCTTTACACAAAAAACAAAAAATAAATAAAACTAAATAAAACCAACAACAAAAACATTAATATCTCACCAGAATACATAATTTCTTTCTATAAATACCCTTCCAGCTCCATCAGCTAAAAGAATATTACAAAAAACAAATGCCGAGTACATACTATGATATTTTGTAACATCGCAACAGTGTGTACTAGTGTCAACGTTTGTCATTTTTGAAATTATTTCTTGTTGTGTGGTATTGCTTTCCCTATAAAAAAAAAACATAACGTGAAAGACGTTGCACACATTTTAAAAAATGATTAAAAACCATCGAGTACCCTCGTCACTTCACACCTTTGGTTAAAACAAAAATCTTATACATACATACACAGAAAGCATGCGCGCTAACGAAAATAAACTACGAGTATGTACATCAACCGACAGACATCTACAAACCATCGAGTACCCTCGTCACTTCACACCTTTGGTTAAAACAAAAATCGTATACATACATACAAACAAAGCATGCGCGCCAACATAATAAACTGCGAGTATGCACATCAACCGACAGACATCTACAAACCATCGAGTACCCTCGTCACTTCACACCTTTGGTTAAAACAAAAATCTTATACATACATACACAGAAAGCATGCGCGCTAACGAAAATAAACTACGAGTATGCACATCAACCGACAGACATCTACAAACCATCGAGTACCCTCGTCACTTCACACCTTTGGTTAAAACAAAAATCTTATACATACATACATAGAAAGCATGCGCGCCAACATAATAAACTGCGAGTATGCACATCAACCGACAGACATCTACAAACCATCGAGTACCCTCGTCACTTCACACCTTTGGTTAAAACAAAAATCTTAAACATACATACAAACAAAGCATGCGCGCCAACATAATAAACTGCGAGTATGCACATCAACCGACAGACATCTACAAACCATCGAGTACCCTCGTCACTTCACACCTTTGGTTAAAACAAAAATCTTAAACATACATACAAACAAAGCATGCGCCCCAACATACCCTCGAAGTGAACTAACCCTCGTCACTTCACACCTTTGACATTATTTTAAAATTTTCCCATAAATTACAAAATTTTTGACATTAATTACCCAAATTTGACAATTTTTATTGCCATAGAACCGGCAGTTCCCTACTACTAATATCGCATTATTAAAGTTTTTGGTTGTAAGTCGTTAAGAAAAGTATTTAAAAAAAATTTCAAATCCAGGGTAAGCAACAAAGTATTAAAAAGCCTGTCCTAAATAATTTCTTTGCGCATACAAAAGAAAACCAACAATAATACTGTGAATATTCCACACTTCTGTTGCAGTTTTTAAATTTGTAAATAGCGTAAATGCTAAATCTCCTTTCAATATTTTTTTCTATCTTGGAGCTTTATGGCGTATAATACAAAATATTCACATTCTCGAGGTATTAATTTTTTTAATACATGTATTTATTTATTGTATCTTCAAATATGAACAAACAATAATTATTCAAATCTTAAATCTAAAATATAATTGTTAGGACCGACCACTGGCGGAAAAATAAATGTATTTTGAGCAGTCTTTTACTCAACACTCCAGGTTGAGTAAAAGAGCCCTTGTGTCCCTCTTACTTAGGCAAATGTGTCCAGTAAAGTTCAAAATATTACGACCAAGCGGATTAGGATGTGTCTCGAGTTTTGTTAAGTATTTGCCTGCGTATTTTGCAATTTCTTCAGTCACGATGTATGTATGAATTCTTAATGTACAATGAATCAGATGTTATTAACCTTAAAATTATGTTTTGTTTTCGTTGAATTCTCTCTACATTGGAAGCAGAAGCAGTGCCCCATAACTGGATACCGTAACACCATATTGGCTTTAAAAGCGACTTGTATATTAAAAGTTTGCAGTCTAGGCTGAGTGTTGAATTTCTGCCAATCAGCCAATGTACCTGAGTTAATTTTAGTTTCATTTGAGTTAACTTATAGTCAATGTGATGTTTCCATGTAAGCCGTCGATCGAGGTGTATACCAAGATATTTCACATGTGAATGTTGAGGAACAACTTGATTATTAATCCGAATGGGGGAACAAGTAACTCTTCGTAAGGTAAATGTTATATGGACACACTTTTGTTCATTTACCTTAATTCTCCATAAGTTTAACCATAGTTCCATCTGGCTAATGTGTTCCTGGAGTTTTCGGGATGCCTCGTCAGGGTTTTCGTGCATACTAAGGCAGGCGGTATCGTCGGCAACTGTAGAAGTGTGGATACTACTGCTAACAGGCATATCACAAGTATAAATCAAATATAAAAATGGCCCCAGTATACTCCCCTATGGCACACCGGATGAGATAGTTTCAGGCATACTCATAAAGTGTCCTTCCACAACTGTAAATTTTCGTGCAACAATGTAACTTTCCAAAAGATTTAGAATGTTTATTGGTAAATATGTCTTCAATTTCAAAATCAGGCCTTCATGCCACACTTTATCAAATGCCTGAGAAACATCAATAAACACGGCAGAACAATACTTCTTTTCCTCAAATGTTTTTCTGATAAATTGAACCAATCTATGCGTTTGCTCAATGGTGCTATGCTGGCTTCTTAAACCAAATTGATGGTCCGGGATGCAACCATTATCAGTTAAAATTGAAGACAATTTTGTCATGAGTAGCTTTTCAAAAAGCTTTGACATTGTTGACAGTAAACTTATTGGCCTATATGACTCAGCCTTGGTAAGATCTTTACCTGGCTTTGGAACCATTTTAAATTTGACAAGCTTCCAGCAGTCTGGATAATACTCCAGTCGTAAAATGGCTTTAAAAATGAATAACAGGATTCTAATTGCAGTACGAGGTAACTTAATCAGCATCTGGTTACTAATTCCATCCATACCGGGAGCTTTTTTCGGGTTGAGTTCGGCAATTAGTTTTTGTACATCGCACATCGTAAGTTTTAAGGGTCGACGGGGTAGAGCAACTACACTCGGCAAATCAGCAACACCGGTACATGTATTTGGTGTAAATACGGATTTTAAATGCTCAGCAAATATGTTACCTTTTTCAGTATCGCTTCTTGCCCAACCTCCGGTAGATGTGCGCAGAGGTGGCTTAAACTCAACGGGTGTTGTAAACTTTTTAGCAGCGCACCACAAAGAGTAATTAGATGCTGGTGTGACATCAAGGCCTTCCAGATAATTTTTGAAAGATGCAGTTTTTTCAGATGCAAGCAACTCTTGGAGCCTTTTAGTGTACTCTTTAAATCTGATTTTGTGTTGAGGTGATCTGTGCTGTTGCCATTCCCTTCTAGCTCTTCTTTTTTCACGTACGAGATGTTCAGCGTCTGTAGAATAAATTTTATTGAACCCAGTATGCGGATGGGAGGTAGTGGCATGTTCAGAAGCTTGTTTAATATTCTCGTTAAGATTTTCAATGTTCGATTCAATATCATTGGGCGTTCTTAACGTAATATTTTCCGTGCAATGACTACTAAGATATTTTTTGAATCCTAGCCAATTAACACGATTTATCATCTTGACATATGAGTGAGGTAAAGCGCTTCTCAGTGGACTACAGATTGTACCGATCGTGGGAGAGTGATCAGACGACAGGTCTAGGGAAGCTTCAATGTGAATTAATTCCCTGGAAAGACTTTTTATGACGCCGAAATCTATAACATCCGGAATTTTTCGTACGTCAGTAGGCCAGTAAATAGGCTCCCCACTTGAAATAACATCCAAACCCATTTTTGAAATTGTGTTGAACAACGCCCTACCTCTAGGCGTAATAAGACGCGAACCCCAGAACGTATGCTTAGCATTGTAGTCGCCAGCTGCTACGAAACAAGGTCCAAGAGATTTGTAGAACTACTCGTATTGGTCCTCAGTGATTAAAAATCTGGGAGGGGAGTAAATTGAAGATATCACGAAATTTGTACAAAAATTTTCAATGCAGATATTTGTTGCTTGTAGATGTTCTTCACAAATGTTGTCAAGAATATAGTGCTTGAGTCTTGACTTTAATAGAATTGCTGATCCACCGCATGCTCTCCCTCTAGGGTCCTTTGTGTCATCGTTTCATCTAAATAAAATTTTACATGGTCTTGGTTACATTCTGAATAACATAAGTCTTTTCTTTTTAGACAGTATTTTATATGAATTAAATAATTTGTGTACTAAAAATTTATATTCTCTTTCTAACTTACTTTTAAAATATTTATTACCCAGCTAAAAAAATTATATATGGTCCATATATTTTTAATATATGAATGTATATAACTATATATGAATATGTATGAATTCATGTATGGAAATATATGGGATTATATATGGCAAAACTATTATATATGAACTCATATATGGACTAATATATGAAATGTATTATAATATATGAGCTCGTATATGAAAATTTAATTATGAAGCTCTTCATATGTGGATCCATATATAAATATAAGATTTTATATATGGAGCCATATAAGAATGTATACATACATGATCTCTCATAAGATCGGTTTTGCAATCAAAAAAGCTTGGAATTATATCACTGCTGGATTGGAAATCCATTAGAAAAAACATAAGTTTATACATATGCATACCCTCAACGTTTAAAAAAGAAAAAACTTTTGCTTGTATGATTTTATACATTGTGGCCCTATTTAATATATCAAATAATCAAAAGGATAATCCAGTCATTAATTTTATAGAAAATAAGAAAATTCTCTAGATAAGAAACAAAGTTCATATTACTGTATTGAAAACTATTGTTAAACGGATTATTTTGTTTTTATAATTAATTGGCTTAGTTTTAATCTGATTTCTTAAGCTAAATGTTATGTACGAATATGATTTATGTGTCTTTTAAATAATTGATTCACCTTTTGATGAATGAAATGACTTTTAGTTCGTTTTGAATTATTTGTGCAAACAAATGTTTCATTAAATACAAAATCTCTCTCTCAAGTCTAAAAAAATTTAATTTTAGTAATTTAAATTATTGCACAGCAGTGCGCTTTTGTCTCTCAAGATTGTATGAATATGAACTTTGCATACTGTGGAGGGAATTTACACATACATGTTTGAAAATGTATGAATATATATAATCATATATGCCCATATACCCTAATTTTTCGGATCCGAACCATATATGGGATATCATATATGCTCCATACATATTTTTTTAATATGAGTAAAAAATTAAAAGTTCATATCCTTAAAAATAGTTCATAAAAATACACACAAACATTCTCACATTCAAGGACAAGTTTACTGGCTTAAAGGAAATATTTACCAAAAATTAGAAAATGGATCAAAAGTTTAGGGAAATTGTAACCTAAGAACTAGTCAATCTCGTTTTAAATCAAAAAATAAATTTTAGGAAATGACTTACTCCTGGTTAGTTCACCAAATATTAGTAACTTGAAATGTATAAAAATGTATTCTATTTTAGAAAAATATTTGCCAGTTTTAAGTATTTTTTCTTTAAATTATAGAATATATCTTTTAGTTGCATTAAGCAAAAAATCTATGTAACTTTTTTATATTTCCGAGCAATATTTGAACTTAAAATATATTTTTTTTGAAAATAAAATAAAATTTTAAAATTCAAAAATTTCAATGCTTATTCAGGCTGCCCTGTTAGGCAATTGGTTAGAGTGCTTGCCCATCATTCAGAAGGTTGTTTGTTCAATACTTGTCTTCTCTCAAGGAATAAATATATTTATGTATGGTGAATTAATTAAAAATATAATATAATGTGAAGATTAGATATAATAAAAAAAACATACCATGTGGTATAAAATTTAATAAAAAATAAAAATAAGTACCAGAATTAAAGACATAAAAAAATTACTAAATTTGAGATCGAAGATGAAAAAATATTTTTCAAAGCTTGATGGGAAAATTTTATTTTGTTTTAGAAAAATTTTATTAAATATAAGAATATAATTACTATACTTCTCTATTTGAAGAAGGAAAAATAAATAAAAATAAAGAGTGACTGACTAACTTATACGTATAGTCTGCTAACAGACACACAAAGCACAATTAAATTAAAGATATCAAATATATAAATACAATAAGCTGAACTTTAATAAAATGAGAAAAAATCGTGTCTTCTACAACATCAAATAAAAGCTAAAGACGATCAGCCTTCATAAAATAAATATGTATATATCGTATTATCCATAATTAATTAATTCGTGTAGTATACGCGGTTACTCTATACTACAGAAACCGCCAAGAGAGTAGATTTAAATTCTTAGAAAACGACTTTATTTTCTGTTGATCGCTATTCAAGAAGAAAATTAGTGTGTTTATTATGGTTTAACTAATTTAAAAGTACATTCATATCTATACTTCTTAACATAAAAATCAAAAACAAATGTTATTCAATTCTATATTATATATATCTAAAATTCCAAAAAAGCTGTTACATATAAGTATGAAAGAATCTCCAGCGCTTCTAACTGCATCAGAGTTTAAGAAAAAAAAGCTCCTTTTATTCAATAGGAGACCAATTGAATAAAATTTTAATTTGAAACAGTAAGCAAAGGCATCAGCTTACTGCATTCTTATTCATAACCGTATAATAGAATATATAACCACCGAAGAACAAATTTTTTTAAGTTTTATAAATTAAGCCATATCTAAAATAAACATAAATTTTAAAGAGGACTAAGGTTTCAAAAGTAATTCAATTGATTGCATTGGAAAAAAGTAGTGTTTGTTTTCATCAATTATGAAAATAACAATTTCATTATAAAACTCCCCTTTGATTTTAAATGTGTATCAAAAAAATAAAAAAAGTTAAACCAAGCAAACTGACTAACAAAAAAACTGTCATCACCAAAGCTGGAGGTGCTGAATCAGTTTCATTTAAAAATGTTTATACATTTTTGAAAGGTTTTGCAATGTATACCCTCCAAAAATTTCTAACGTTAACTATATAGGCTGCATCAAGTTTAAGCAAATTTAAATTAAATATAGGAAATATTTCTGTTATAGTTACTATTACTTTAGAGTATGTATCTTCAGGAATTCAGCTTTACTTAAAAGAGAAAATCCTCACAAACTTTTAAATAAATGCAAATGAAAATTAAAACAGCGTTTTTTTTTAATTTCAAATAAAAAAACTGAAGATATTTCACATCTATACACAGCAACATCAGCAGCAACAACAACAACAACAACAACAAAAGACATGATATGACGAAAAAAATATGTATTCAAAGATTGAGATAAACACTTATTTGTATGTACATACATACATACATACATGCAAACATAAAATCAATTTGTAGATATGTATATATGTATACATATCAAATTTCTTATCAATGCTCAAGTATTTATTAGATCTTAACAATCACACTTACATATCTACATCATGAAAATATATTAAGCATAAATTCGCTTTGTCTACACTCAAGGAAATTGTGCTGCATAAAAATAAGAATGCGTCACATTAATTCAATAATAGAAAATGTATGTTGAGATACCTAAAAACTAATGAGTTTAATAAATGAATACTGTAAATTCATATTTTTCCATATTGAAATAAGAAATTTCAATATGACTACACCTTCGCTAATGTTTCTTATTAAATCAACATGGTTTTTACTGATTTTAAGTTGGTTTTTTTTTCTGTGTGTCGAAAAGTCGTCCAGTCAAAGAAGGCAGATGTAGTTAAACAAACAAAATCTGTAATATAAACAAATTTCTCAAAGGCAGACTTTAACGCGAGACAAATTTAAGCATGAAAAAATATAAAGCAATCGTAAGTATAAAAACATACTAGGATTAGGGAAGTTCAGATATATGATAGTATTTTATAGTACCAAATGTCGATATTGAAAACAATTTATTGCTACCTACATATAAATACCAGCGCGAGAAACTCATATACACACGCACACACACACATAGCAGGATTCATCTAAGAAAAATCGAAGAAAATTTTAACAACACTCCACCCTCACAAATCAAGACCAGCCTGAAATCCTCACAGATATACATTCACAAATTCCTATGGTCATACATACATACATACATATACAATATACAAAATTAATCTCAACAACAGAACACTCTCACCTACCTGAATTATGGATAGTCTTAAACTCCCACAGACATATATACATATAGATTCCCACGGCTACATATAACAAGAACATATCGCCTATAATAAATCACAATCATCTTAAATTCTCACAGCCATACATACATACTCACAATCAATCTACCTCAACAAAATCCTCACCCACCTCAAATCACGATCAGCCTTAAACTCCTACAGACAAACACACCTACAAATCCCTATGGCTACATATTACGTCAACAACCCTACCCACCCAAATCATAGTCAGCCTTAAGCTCCTACATACATACAAACATACAGATTCCCCCGGTTACATATTACTAGAATACCTAGAATATATACACACACACACAAACACACACACATACACAAACAAACACACACACACACACATACAGGCGATCCATCTACCTCCACAACACCCCCACCCACCTCAAATCACGATCAGGATTAAATTCTCACAGGCATACATACATGCATGTAATCGATCTACCTCAACTACACCCCCGACCCCCTGCTTATCACAACCTTGCTTAAATTCCTGCAGACAGATACATCCACAAAGTCCTACGGTTACATATTACAACACCTACAAACACCCATCTATCCAAATCACAGTCTACCAACACCTATATTAGCATTAGAAAAAATAACTTTCACGTTTCCCGTCGGCATAAGGACAAATCATTTCCATGATTTTCCCTTCGGTATTAGGGAAAAATAATAATCATGGTTTGCCGTCGGCATATAAACACATAAAAACCTCAAAACTATGAGTGACCTTAATACATTCACACAAAAATTCCCACGGTCAGGCGGACAGTCAGAGAGACAGATAAACAGACAGACATACTCTTAATGTAAACTAAAACTCTTAATGTAAACAAAAAACTCCTAATGTAAACAAACAACATCAAAGCGCCGCCAAAAACACAAATTTCCAAGAATTTAAGAATTATCAAATTTTAATTACCCAAATTTAACAATTTCAGCCAACAATTTTGCAATTTCAGTCACAATTTAACAATTTTAATCGGCGCCCGAACCGCCAGTTCACTACTACTGGTTAAGATGAGGAATTGAGAACCATGTAACCAGTTTGACTACAATTTATTTAATTTATTATAACAATTTTGTATCATTTGCAAACAACCATTAAATTTTTGGATAGTTTTTCATAAACTTTAATGAAGCTATTTTCCATACAAGTTTTTTTAATTGTAAATGTCTATAAATTTCACATGCAATAGATATTCGTATTCGCGAATATCATTTTAAATATTCGTATTCACGGATATCGTTTTATATATTCGAATTTACTATTATCAAAAATTGACATGCGGCACATGTACACTCAAAAAAAGACATATCCTTTTATTAAGAAAAAAAGTTTCTTAGATATTTTAATTGAACTGTAGTGAATTTTAATCAGAAATAGTTCATAGTTAGGCTCAAGTTCAGTAATTTCAATTCTTATTGAATGAAATATTTTTATTAATTAATGTGAGTTTCTAAAGAAGAGAAGAAAAATTAAACTTAGACTTTAAGCTGGGGGAAATACCGATACTTTTCTGTGCAGCCACGCACTTCATCAGCACCCTAGTCTATCTACTTGGGTAGACCACTACAATAATACTTACATGCATGTACCGATGGTACATCGAATAAGTAAAAATAAAAATAATTAATGTGATGATCGTAAAAAGATAAGTAAGAATAGTTAAACATACTGAGGTAGAGTAAAATAATTTCGTGCTAACCTAAATAGAAAAATGAAAAATTGGAAAAAACAGAAAATTAATAGTGATACTTATAAATGTGTTTACCAAAGGTAAATCAATTGTATACACAACAATCGTTTCTCATATTCCGTTCATTGTACATTTAAGTTAAATAGCTGATATTAATAAGAATCTCTACCCAAGTAGATAGACTAGGGTGCTGATGAAGTGCGTGGCTGCACAGAAAAGTATCGGTATTTCCCCCAGCTTAAAGTCTAAGTTTAATTTTTCTTCTCTTCTTTAGAAACTCACATTAATTAATAAAAATATTTCATTCAATAAGAATTGAAATTACTGAACTTGAGCCTAACTATGAACTATTTCTGATTAAAATTCACTACAGTTCAATTAAAATATCTAAAAAATTTCTCACTTAATACATCATGGGCACGTGACAAAAATATGTTCACTTGGCAATCACTGTTCACTTGGCCATCACAGTTTCAGAATGCTGGAAATCCAAGTAAAAACTGTAGAATGCAACAACAAGTAACATAGACCACTACAATAATACTTACATGCATGTACCGATGGTACATCGAATAAGTAAAAATAAAAATAATTAATGTGATGATCGTAAAAAGATAAGTAAGAATAGTTAAACATACTGAGGTAGAGTAAAATAATTTCGTGCTAACCTAAATAGAAAAATGAAAAATTGGAAAAAACAGAAAATTAATAGTGATACTTATAAATGTGTTTACCAAAGGTAAATCAATTGTATACACAACAATCGTTTCTCATATTCCGTTCATTGTACATTTAAGTTAAATAGCTGATATTAATAAGAATCTCTACCCAAGTAGATAGACTAGGGTGCTGATGAAGTGCGTGGCTGCACAGAAAAGTATCGGTATTTCCCCCAGCTTAAAGTCTAAGTTTAATTTTTCTTCTCTTCTTTAGAAACTCACATTAATTAATAAAAATATTTCATTCAATAAGAATTGAAATTACTGAACTTGAGCCTAACTATGAACTATTTCTGATTAAAATTCACTACAGTTCAATTAAAATATCTAAAAAATTTCTCACTTAATACATCATGGGCACGTGACAAAAATATGTTCACTTGGCAATCACTGTTCACTTGGCCATCACAGTTTCAGAATGCTGGAAATCCAAGTAAAAACTGTAGAATGCAACAACAAGTAACATAGACCACTACAATAATACTTACATGCATGTACCGATGGTACATCGAATAAGTAAAAATAAAAATAATTAATGTGATGATCGTAAAAAGATAAGTAAGAATAGTTAAACATACTGAGGTAGAGTAAAATAATTTCGTGCTAACCTAAATAGAAAAATGAAAAATTGGAAAAAACAGAAAATTAATAGTGATACTTATAAATGTGTTTACCAAAGGTAAATCAATTGTATACACAACAATCGTTTCTCATATTCCGTTCATTGTACATTTAAGTTAAATAGCTGATATTAATAAGAATCTCTACCCAAGTAGATAGACTAGGGTGCTGATGAAGTGCGTGGCTGCACAGAAAAGTATCGGTATTTCCCCCAGCTTAAAGTCTAAGTTTAATTTTTCTTCTCTTCTTTAGAAACTCACATTAATTAATAAAAATATTTCATTCAATAAGAATTGAAATTACTGAACTTGAGCCTAACTATGAACTATTTCTGATTAAAATTCACTACAGTTCAATTAAAATATCTAAAAAATTTCTCACTTAATACATCATGGGCACGTGACAAAAATATGTTCACTTGGCAATCACTGTTCACTTGGCCATCACAGTTTCAGAATGCTGGAAATCCAAGTAAAAACTGTAGAATGCAACAACAAGTAACATAGACCACTACAATAATACTTACATGCATGTACCGATGGTACATCGAATAAGTAAAAATAAAAATAATTAATGTGATGATCGTAAAAAGATAAGTAAGAATAGTTAAACATACTGAGGTAGAGTAAAATAATTTCGTGCTAACCTAAATAGAAAAATGAAAAATTGGAAAAAACAGAAAATTAATAGTGATACTTATAAATGTGTTTACCAAAGGTAAATCAATTGTATACACAACAATCGTTTCTCATATTCCGTTCATTGTACATTTAAGTTAAATAGCTGATATTAATAAGAATCTCTACCCAAGTAGATAGACTAGGGTGCTGATGAAGTGCGTGGCTGCACAGAAAAGTATCGGTATTTCCCCCAGCTTAAAGTCTAAGTTTAATTTTTCTTCTCTTCTTTAGAAACTCACATTAATTAATAAAAATATTTCATTCAATAAGAATTGAAATTACTGAACTTGAGCCTAACTATGAACTATTTCTGATTAAAATTCACTACAGTTCAATTAAAATATCTAAAAAATTTCTCACTTAATACATCATGGGCACGTGACAAAAATATGTTCACTTGGCAATCACTGTTCACTTGGCCATCACAGTTTCAGAATGCTGGAAATCCAAGTAAAAACTGTAGAATGCAACAACAAGTAACATAGACCACTACAATAATACTTACATGCATGTACCGATGGTACATCGAATAAGTAAAAATAAAAATAATTAATGTGATGATCGTAAAAAGATAAGTAAGAATAGTTAAACATACTGAGGTAGAGTAAAATAATTTCGTGCTAACCTAAATAGAAAAATGAAAAATTGGAAAAAACAGAAAATTAATAGTGATACTTATAAATGTGTTTACCAAAGGTAAATCAATTGTATACACAACAATCGTTTCTCATATTCCGTTCATTGTACATTTAAGTTAAATAGCTGATATTAATAAGAATCTCTACCCAAGTAGATAGACTAGGGTGCTGATGAAGTGCGTGGCTGCACAGAAAAGTATCGGTATTTCCCCCAGCTTAAAGTCTAAGTTTAATTTTTCTTCTCTTCTTTAGAAACTCACATTAATTAATAAAAATATTTCATTCAATAAGAATTGAAATTACTGAACTTGAGCCTAACTATGAACTATTTCTGATTAAAATTCACTACAGTTCAATTAAAATATCTAAAAAATTTCTCACTTAATACATCATGGGCACGTGACAAAAATATGTTCACTTGGCAATCACTGTTCACTTGGCCATCACAGTTTCAGAATGCTGGAAATCCAAGTAAAAACTGTAGAATGCAACAACAAGTAACATAGACCACTACAATAATACTTACATGCATGTACCGATGGTACATCGAATAAGTAAAAATAAAAATAATTAATGTGATGATCGTAAAAAGATAAGTAAGAATAGTTAAACATACTGAGGTAGAGTAAAATAATTTCGTGCTAACCTAAATAGAAAAATGAAAAATTGGAAAAAACAGAAAATTAATAGTGATACTTATAAATGTGTTTACCAAAGGTAAATCAATTGTATACACAACAATCGTTTCTCATATTCCGTTCATTGTACATTTAAGTTAAATAGCTGATATTAATAAGAATCTCTACCCAAGTAGATAGACTAGGGTGCTGATGAAGTGCGTGGCTGCACAGAAAAGTATCGGTATTTCCCCCAGCTTAAAGTCTAAGTTTAATTTTTCTTCTCTTCTTTAGAAACTCACATTAATTAATAAAAATATTTCATTCAATAAGAATTGAAATTACTGAACTTGAGCCTAACTATGAACTATTTCTGATTAAAAAAAGTTTCTAAATAGACAAAAATAAAAAATGTAGAAACCCAGCTAAAAAAATTATATATGGTCCATATATTTTTAATATATGAATGTATATAACTATATATGAATATGTATAAATTCATGTATGGAAATATATGGGATTATACATGGCAAAACTATTATATATGAACTAATATATGGACTAATATATGAAATGTATTATAAGATATGAGCTCATATATGAAAATTTAATTATGAAGCTCTTAATATGTGGATCCATATATAAATATAAGATTTTATATATGGAGCCATATAAGAATGTATGCATACATGATATCTCACATAAGATCGTTTTTGCAATCAAAAAAGGCTTGGAATTTTATCACTGCTGAATTGGAAATCCCTTAGAAAATACATACGGTATGCAAAGTTTATATGCGTGTCCTCAACGTTTAAAAAAGAAAAACTTTTTGTTAAAAAAAACCATTCTCTTATGTTTTTATACATTGTGGCCCCATTTAATATATCAAATAATCAAAAGGATAATCCAGTCATAAATTTTATAGAAAATAATTAAATTATCTAGATAAAAAACACAGTTCGTATTACTGTATTGAAAACTATTGTTAGAGGGATTATTTTTTCTTTTATAATTAATTGCATTAGTTTTTAATCTGATTTATTAAGCTAAATGTTATGTACGAATATGATTTAAATGTTTTTAAAATAATTGATTCACCTTTTGATGAATGAAATGACTTTTATTTCGTTTTGAATTATTTGTGCAAACAAAGGTTTAATTAAATACAACCTCTCTCTGAAGTCTAAAAAATTTAATTTTAGTAATTTAATTTATTGCACAGCAGTGCGCTTTTGTGAATCAAGAGTGTATGAGCATAAACTTTGCATACTGTGGAGGGAATTTACACATACATGTATGAAAATGTATGAATATATATAATCATATATGCCCATATACCCTCATTTTTCGGATCCGAACCATATATGGGATATCATATATGCTCCATACATATTTTTTTTAGCTGGGAAATTAAATTTTTTAGACTTGAGAGGTTGTATTTAATGAAAAGTCATTTCATTCATCAAAAGGTGAATCAATTATTTAAAAAACACAAATCATATTCGTACATAGCATTTAGGTTAAGAAATCAGATAAAAAGTTAATGCAATTAATTATAAAGGAAAAAATAATCCCTCTAACAATAGTTTTCAATACAGTAATATGAACTTTGTTTCTAATCTAGAGAATTTTGTTATTTTCTATAAAATTAATGACTGGATTATCCTTTTGATTATTCGATATATTAAATGGGGCCACAATATATAAAATCATACAAGAATGATTTCTTTGCATACCGTATGTATTTTCTAATGGATTTACAATTCAGCAGCGATAAAATTCCAATCTTTTTTGATTGCAAAAACGATCTTATGTGAGATACATTCTTATATGGCTCCATATATAAAATCTCATATTTATATATGGAGCCACATATGAAGAGCTTCATAATTAAATTTTCATATATGAGTTTATATGTTATAATACATTTCATATATTAGTCCATATATTAGTTCATATATAATAGTTTTGCCATGTATAATCCCATATATTTCCATACATGAATTCATACATATTCATATATAGTTATATACATTCATGTATTAAAAATATATGGCACTTTTTTCTCGTTCTGGTGATTTTTTTATTTTGGCGATTTTTTTTTTATTTTGGCACTTTTTTGCGCGTTTTGGGGATTTTTTGGTGTTTTTTTAATTTTGGCGATTTTTTTTCATTTTGGCGATATTTTTCACATGAACAATTATTTCGGTATTGGCGATTTTTTTCGGGTTTTGGCGTTTTTTTCATTTTGCCGATTTTTTTCATTTGGGCAATTTTTTTGAATTTTGCGATTTATTTTAGTGCTAGAATTTTTTTTTAATTTTGTCGATTTTTTTCGTTTTGGCGATTTTTTTTAAATTTTTGGCGATTTTTTTTTCATGTTTTCGCGATTTTATAATTTTCGGATTTTTTAGTTTTACCGTTTTTGAAAATTTCAAGAGTTTACCTCTTACGGTTTCCAAGATATAGCAAATTGTCAAAATTACATAGTCAAAATTGCATTAACTGATGGACCACCCTTTAATTTAAATTTTTTAATATTTTAATGTTAATTGTTATAAAATATAAAAATACACTAATTTTACAAATTTCAAGTGTCAATATACATATGTATGTACATACAATTGTATGTATATTACATGGGATTTTATCATTTTTCGTTGCTTCTTTTTGGAACACCCTTTAATTTTTAATTCTCATGTATTTGTTGTTGTAGCGGTCAAAGTTCTACATACTCTGTCCAAATTTCAGGTCCGTAGCTGATACGGTTCCTGAGAAAATACCGTGTGACGGACAGACGGACAGCGTCGCGAAAACAATAGGGTTCCTTGTTTCACCTATGGTGTACGGAACCCTAAAAACCAGGGTCCTAATTCCTGCACTCGTGATCGAAATTGCATTCGAATAGAAACTGATTCCGATAGCAAGAAAATTTCCGATGATGTCACCTGATACCAAGCGAATCGAGTTTTTGTTTCAGTGTTGGAAAAAGGCAAATAAATTCATTTCACACCACTGAATAAATTGTAAGCAAGAACATATGTTTGCCTACATGTATGTGTGCAAAATCATATGCATATACGTACTAGGGTTGCCAGTTTTATTTTTCGAAAAAGCTGGACAACAAAAAAATTAAAACATTTGCGCGGCACAAAAAAAAACTTTTAAATATTTTTTTTGCTTTAAAGAATATATTTGTTAAAACAAATTAATGTTTTTTACAAGGCAAATAAAAATATTCATACATCTTTCTTACATCAATTAAGAATTAACGAATTTTAACAGCTGGACTTGAACACAAAACAAAATAAAAAAATTAAAAAATATTCATTCGTGGCATTATTTTTGGATTTCACTGGCAAGTATTTTAACATTAATTCATACATATATATAAAATCGATTGCATTAATAATGCAATAAAATACATACATATGTACATTAGGCTTATGCGGAAAATAAAAAATTTGCAAAACGCGAAGGGCTCACTGGGTTTTCATATGCAGGAAAAAATTCTAAGACAAACTGCGTTTTTACTTTTTTGATATCTTAAAAAAAAGTTCCACACCAAATGCATTCATTTTCTGCAGCAAAAATGTGGATTTTTTAATTCCAAAAAAATCTCATATTTTCGTAATGACAATAAATGTTTGGTTAATAAATTATATACTTGTACCCGAGTTATGACAATTTGCAAATCGCACGTATTCTAAAATACGATGAGTAGTTTTCCAGTAATTCGCTAATTCCGATTTTGCAAAAAGTTACTTCTGTTTTCAGTACAATATCATTTATGCATATTAGGCTTATGCAGAAAATTAAAAAATTTGCAAAACGCGAAGGGCTCACTGGGTATGTTGTCATCGTATTTTAGAATACGTGCGATTTGCAAATGGTTATATCTCGAAAACCATGGATTAATGGATTAAAAAAAACAACAGAATTGTGATCAGCGGATCAAAATCTATAAAATTCGGGTACCAGTAGATCATTTATTAACAACAAATTTTTTGTCATTACGAAAATATGAGATTTTTTTGGAATTAAAAAATCCACATTTTTGCTGCAGAATATGCATTTGGAGCGGAACTTTTTTTTAAGATATCAAAAAAGTAAAAACGCAGTTTGTCTTAGAATTTTAGCCCGCATATGAAAACCCAGTGAGCCTTTGTGTTTAAAAAATACGCATAAGCCTAATGTAAATGAATACATATATATTGCACTTAATAAACAAGAGGTTATTAACTCAAAATTTCTAAAACTTCGCTTTTTGCGAGAACTCAACTAACAACATCAATATCTATCTACTGTAAAAACTCCGATTTCTCTTTCATCTCGAAAATCACATTTGAGACCATTTTTGTGATAGTGTAGTGACTTCCTTTATATCACCAAAAATTTATTATTTTGATTTAATACAAAAGTGGACAAAGAAATTTATCGTATATTTTCATAAAAAAAAGAATTATTTCGATTTGAACCGGTATTCAAGTTAAAAACAATCAAATTGTTTTAATTAAAATTATGTTGTATTTTGATTTGATACTGTGTTGTTGATAAAATTTGTTTTGCTTTGTGATTATAATTCGAAATGTGACTGTTTTTATGATAAAAAATTTGCAAATTTTTTTCCTCAATAATTGCAAGATTTTAAAATAAAAAAACAATGTAAATATATTTTCAAATGGAATTTGCTTACTATTATGGATTCGGATTTTCAAATTCTCTACTGAATTTGATTTTTCAGCTCTACTGAGCATTTTAAAATTTTGAGTTAATACCTTCTTGTTATTCAAGTGCGATATGTATATTAAATTTTATATTATTCTAAAGATCTTTAAATGAATTTGCATGTGAAACTTACAGTACGCAGGCGAATACGTCTTGTACTACATACACGGCGTGAATTATACTCTTTGAATATTGTAAGATGTACTTATTCTTTATTAGTTGAAAGTTGCTGATGTTTAATTGAAAATCATCCAATAAAACTAAAAAAGCCCGTTTTTAATTCCCGCGCGGTACAATCGCGACAATCCCGCGAATAGCGGTACGTATGGCAACAGTAATACGTACATACACACTTATTTGCAGAAAAAAAGACACGAATAGGAGGTATACATACATACATGTTATATTAATATTTAGTTAATTAATAACTTAATAATTTATTAGTGAATAGTTAGAGAAAAGAACACTAGCCATATTTTCGATTATTTTCTTGGTTGACCAGAAGCAGTTAATTTCTTATTTACATGCTCCCAGAGTTGGTTGACTGTTGCGCAAAACATTATTTTCTAAATCAGTGTTTTTATGTTATATTTAAAAACAACTAGAAATTCTTTATATATGTATTTTTTATACGTACATACATTTGTGCATACATTAATTTATAAATAAATAAGTAAAATATTGAACATATATTTTCTTTTACTTCGCTTGTTCTATGGTAAACGTCATTTCGAATGTATTTTTGCTTGCGAGTAAGAACACGAACGGTTGCATCCGAATGTATGCACGTTATCGAATGCTGTCATCAGAAATTTCTATATGTGTTATTAGAAATCGAATTGGAAAGTTCCAAGAGTTAAAAACTCGAACATTCGAGTAATAACTCGCTCGCAATCGAATACGAGAATTAGGCCCCAGAAGGCAAATTATGGCATTCGTTGTTGAATGAAATTACAAAATATTTTCATAGTTTATATGGAAATATTTCGTAATTTCGTTCGATAACGATTGCCGTTATTTGGCCCCTGATGGTAGACTTATAGTGAGTTCTGAAGCTCCTAATAATAAAAATAAAAATCTGATGATATACTTTTTCTAACGACAAATCCACTTTTTCAACAGCGATCAACTTCGCTTTGTCCAATGCAAACTAGTGATTCTTTTACATTACAGCTGCCTAGTACTTCGTCAGTTAAGCCATTGACATTATTCGCTTCAGGCTCGTGTTCATGACGTAACCCAGCTATAACTGCAGATAACAGTAGCTCAAACCCAAAGGTACAAGTCGGAATGGACAGATATATAACCGTGGTAAAGCGTGGGCGAAGCCCGAATTCTTAAAAAATTTCATATGTTCCAAAGATGTCAAGGAATAACAGCGCATCATCTACGAATCGCCAAAATCGTCTTTCATTATTGCAAGAGTCAAAAGTCCATTAAGCCACCACCTATATATGTGAGGGGAAAAAATGCTAACGCGCTTCTAACAAAACTACTCTCAAACGTTGGTAAAAATACTTTTCACGTAATTCCCATTAAACCAGGTAATATTGATGAAACTAAAATCTAAAAAAATTATAAAAAAGATTTCCGAAAAATGTTTATTGATTTAGAAAAATTTTTTTTTACACATACCAACTTAAGAGTGCTAAAGGCCTACAGATAGTATTAAAGTGCATAGATTCATATGTTAAGCCTACTAATATAATTAACAGAGAAACTGTCGCCCAACCACTATTTCGGATTATACTGGATCCTAATCACTTACAATTAAAAATATTAAACCTATCCAATTTATAGCGTAAAGTTTCTCTTACATCTAAAAATCACAGTTGAAGAGCCACGCAGGCGTTCAGGTCCTAAACAGTGCCATAATTGCCAAGAATATGGCCATACAAAAAACTTACTGCAACTTACCTACAGTTTGTTTATCTGCGGTGAATTGCATAAAACTGCTAGCTGCACTAAGCCAAAAGATCAAGCAGAAAAACATGTAGTAATTGTGGAGGTAACCTCACCGCTAACTATAGAGGATTCCCTGTATATTTTTTAGTTAAACAGGCTATGGGTCAAAAACCGAAGTCAGCTTCAGCTCAATAAGCAAACGCTTACTCCGCCGCTTTTGAGCAAGTGAGCCAACCAGTTACTTCACGTGTATCGTATGTCGATGCTGCTAAGGCTAGTTCTATTCCCACACAAAATATTTCACCACCAATTAATTCAAGGAATGCAAACTCAAGCTTTAACTTTAGTTGCCTTGAAGCTACTATGGAGAATCTGGTGCTAACTATAAACAACTTTACAACAAATATGACCAGCATGATGCACGAAATGGTGCGCATGCAGAATACACTACTTCAAGCATTAGTTAACAAACCATGAACATGTTAAAAATATGTTTCTGGAACGCATTGTTGGCATTCGCCAACATAAAAATGAAATTGAGCACTTCCTCATGGAAAAAAATATTGATATAATGTTGGTCTCTAAAACTTATTTGACTTCAAGAAGCTTATTTAAAATAAATGGTTACACTCTATATGCTTCAAAGGACCCGAGGGGGAGAGCATGCGGTGGGTCAGCAATTCTAATTAAGTCAAGACTCAAGCACTATGTCATTGATAACATTTGTGAAGAACATCCACAAGCAACAAATATTTGTGTCGAAAATTTAGTTACAAATTTCGTGATATCATCAATTTACTCCCCTCCTAGGTTCGCAATTACGTAGGATCAATTCGAGGAATTCTGCATATCTCTTGGACCTTGTTTCGTAGCAGCTGGGAGCTACAACGCAAAACATAAGTTCTGGGGTTCGCGTCTTATTACACCTAGATATCGCGCATTGTTCAACACAATTTCAAAAATTCGCTTCGTCGTACTTTTAAGTGGGGAACCCACTTACTGGCTTACGGATATACAAAAAATTCCCGATGTGATAGACTTTGGAGTCATAAAAATATCTCTAGGGATTTAACTCATGTTAAAGCTTCTATAGATCTCTCCTCTGATCACTCTCCCACAATTGTTACAATTTGTAGCCCACTAAGAAGTAACTTACTTCGCCCCATATGTGAAGATGATCAACCGTGTTAATTGGCTGAGGTTCAGAAAATACCTCAGTAGTCATTGTACGGATAACATTAAGCTAAGAACACATGATGATGTTGAATCTAATTGTCAATGTTAACGAACGAATAATAAGCAGGCTGCTGAACATGCCACTACTTCCCATCCGCAGACTGGGTTTAATAAAATGTATTCTAGAGATATTGAATGTCTCTTGAGTGAAACAAAATAAAATCAGATTTAAAGAGTGCACTAAACGACTCATAGAACTGCTTGCATTTGAAAAAACTGCATCCCTTAATAACACCCGTTGAGTTAAAACCACCTCTGCGCACATCTACCGGAGGTTGGACAAGAAGCAATACTGAAAAAGTTAAAATAATTGCTGAGCATTTAAAATCAGTATTTACAACTAACACATGTACTGGTGTTGTTGATTTGCCAAATGTAGTTGCGCTACCCCCTCAACCCATAAAATTTAAAACCATCACGCGTTTTAAAAATTTATTGCTAATTTTAAACCGAAGAAATTCCGGGTATTGATGGAATTATTAACCAAATGCTAATAAAGTTTCCTCGTATTCGAATCCTGTAATTTATTTTTAACGTAATTTAACGACTGGAGTATTATCTACACAGCTGGAAGCTTGACACGGGCAAAATGATTCTAAAGCCGGGCAAATACCTTTCCGAGCCTGAGTCATACAGGCAAATAAGCCTGCTATCAACAATATAGAAACTTTTCGAAAAACTACTCATGACAAAATTGTCCCCAGACCATCAATTTGGTTTTAGAAGTCAGCAGAGAACCATTGAACAAACTCATAGATCGGTTCAATTTATAAAAAGAACATTTAAAGAATAAACTATTGGTCTGAAAGAAAGAAAGTTACATTACTACCCGAAGGTTCTCGGTTGTGGAAGGAGAATCCATGAGTGTGCCCGAATTTTTATCAGCCGTGCCACAGGGGAACATACTGGGGCCAGTTTTGTATTTGATCTGTACTTGTGATATGCCTGTAAGCAGCAATATCCATACATATACGCTTGCCGATGATACAGCCTCCCTTAGTACGAACGAAACCCCTCACGAGTCTTCCCGATATCTACAAGAACATATTGGAAATGTGGTTGAACTTATAAAGCATTAAAGTAAATGAACAAAAGTATGTTGATATAACATATACCCTAAGAAGAGATACTTGTTCCCCTATTAGAATCAAAAATCAAAATATTCCTCAACATTCCCAAAAGAAATACCTTGGTATACACCTTGATCGAAGGCTTACATGGAAAAATCATATTGACTTTAAGTTAATGATTAATTAAGTGATTTAAAAATGCCACTAGTGACTGAAGAAATTGCAAGATACGCAGGCAAATACTTAACAAAACTCGAGTCACATCCTAATCCGCTTGCTCGTAATATTTTGAACTTTACTGGACACATCCGCCTAAAAAAGAGGGACACAAGGGCTATTTTACTCAACACTCTAGATGGGAATGCTTGAAAATTCATTTAATTTTCCTTTTTGATTATCACTACTTTGTATTATTTAAACTACCACTAAGTTTTGGCCGACACTGGTCGGGCTTAATAATTATATTTTAGCTTTAAGATTAGATCACTTATTGTTAGTTCATATTTGAAGATACAATAAATAAATATATGTATTAAAAACAAATAAGAAAAAATAGACACATTTTTTTAAATTATGCATTGCAACTTGCGTTTAGGAAGTCGGCCTATATAATACGTTCTTATTAATGAAAACCACATATATGTATGTAAAGTTTAAAAAATACTCTCGTTCGCATAATTTTTGTTTAAAATTATACTGTTGTTCAAAAACCCGTGAATCCACTTAATAATTATTAATGATAATACAAAAGTTAGTGAATACTATTAATACTGTTTACTTGCACTCAATTAGCTGACAAACAAAAATTTTTAATAAAAAGATATCATATTACACACTGAATTAACTGAAAATATTGTCACTTTAATCTGATT
Organism: Tachina fera; assembly: GCA_905220375.1. Lineage (NCBI taxonomy): Eukaryota > Metazoa > Arthropoda > Insecta > Diptera > Tachinidae > Tachina > Tachina fera. The sequence continues at coordinate 54,026,969 of LR999967.1, forward strand.
GGTCAATTTAACGTAAATTTTGTTTTAAGCATATTTGTTGACTCAACAATTAATTGTTAATAATTGTAGTATAAATATTCCAATAAAAATTATGTTTGTATCAGTAGTAAAAAACTCGCTTTTATTTATTGATCACATTACGTTCAAGTTCCAAGTGCTTGAAAGTAAAAATCTCTAATCTTCAAGTTCCAAGTGCTTGAAGACAAAAGAAAACAAAGAAAATTAGTACAGTTCAAATTTATGTGTTTGAATTGATTCATACTAATAAAACATTATTACTTTCATTCTAAACAACTGTTAATAGTAGAGCTTCATATCAAATTTATAGGGGACGTATGTATGTATAATCAAAAACTGGCATGAATTTAGCATAAGTGAAAAATTCCTGTAATGTAATGTAATTTTAACACCCGATTACATCCCCGCATGATTTTAAATGTAAAATTGTATGGCGAAACACGTTAAGAGCATGTTCAATTTTGCAACTTATGCTAACTTCATGCCAATTTTTGATTATTAATACGGCCGTAGGTGTTTACAATTTGTGCCAACATTGTATAGACCTTATTTATTACATATTTGCTTAGTTCACAACAATTTTTATCGTGTATTTGTGTATCAAATACACTTTTTGTTTTTTAATTGTGTACACCCTCTGTGTAGTGTATTAATGTATTTTGTATTTTTAATGAAAAAAGAAGAACAAGCTACATACAAATTCTCTCAGAGAGCCTCTCTCTGAATACAACATTTTAAAAACATATGAAATAAAAGTTTAATAGTGTATTTAATTTTTATATGAAAATTTCGTACAACAAATGTTACACTCTTGTATTTAATATGATATTACAATCGATACAGAGATACCAGAGGTGTTTGAATTAAGCAATTGTTTTGATTTATAACAGGGTTTTAAAATAGTTTTCTATAAAAAATTTGTTTTATAAACGCTTCATGTAGTAAAAAGACATTTTATGAATGAATGTATATGTATCTATCTGCTATTACAAAAAACATCTTTGTAAAAAGCAACTTTTTATAAAGATATTTAAAAAAGTATCTTAATATACACACATACCAAAATTATTTTGTCGTACAATTTTAAGTATCTTATGGTCCACCAATATTCTAATATTGGTGAAATGTATACACATGGTTTACACAATGTTGCACAATTTCAATGTTATCTAAAAATTCTTAACAAAAGCGGTAAAAAACACTTAAATTTGCTTGAAATAAAACCAAATTTCTAAATCGGCTTTTGTTTGTACTTGCAAACACACAACTACATACATCTCTTAATAAATTAATAATAATACACATACATAGTTGAGCAAGCAGTTGTACTGTTTATTACTATATTTTTACCTTCTCCTGTAAGATTGCAGTTATTTCAGTTAATGCGTTTCTACTTATCAACAACGATATGTACTATATATGTATGTATGTCAAATTAAAGTGATTTTGTCTTCTTTGATATTAAATAAAAATTTATGTAGACTTTTTTTAATTTCACATACATACATATGTCTTACATACTTATTTACATTAAAATATGTATGGAGCATTAAAAAAACAAAAACAATACAACAATATTATTCAATGTTGCTTCATTTAACATTTTAATTCTACTCTTGACGATTTTACAGCTTATTAACGTTTTAAAACACTGCACTGTAGACCATTTTACGAAATGGCGGCCAAAAGTATTTTTTTATGGTCACTGATTGAAATGTTAAAGTTCAAAGTTAACTAACCTCGGGAGCCAAAATCTTAACAGCCGTATTCATAAAAATTTTAAACAGCATTTCATAAGTTGTTTAAGCAATATTCGCTAAAATTGTATTCATAATAGAATTTTAGCTTAAAAACCGTTTTTTAAACCTTGCGTAAATTAGCAAATTTTAAAATTGACTGGCCCCATGTTTATACCAATTTTAAGATGACGTTGTTGTATTTTTGCTTTGTGTTTGTTTACATTTTTAGTTTTGCCTATATGTATGTTTGTGTGTACTTATGTATGTACGTAGATATGTACATGCGAATGCTATTTAGAAGAAGAAAATAAAATTGTATTTTTTAGAAGCTCATGATGAAATTTTAAATGAACTCCAAATAAATATTTACCAGGGAAGTAGCAATCAGCTTTCCATTCCCATTTCGTCTTTTCTCAATGTAGGTGTAAAGAAAAATAAAAATAATAATTATAGTGATGTATAAAAACTCACAACAAATAAAATAAAACTCGTTATTCTAGTGCTTCCTAATCTGCAATAAAAAAAATCATATAATAAGCACTTTTAAGAAAGATTCGCTGTAATCTATTTTTATTTTTTTAAATTTGGACGAGTTGGAACACATTTTTTATATATAAAAACAATATTTTTCCAAAAATGGACAAAAAACAAATACAGATACGAGTACTTTGTGAATTAATAATCGTTGTTTAGCAGAACTAGGATGGAAGTGACAAATAGATAATACAGTGTTGCCACGATATTTTTAAAAAAGCAAGTTAATTGATTTTTAGTTAAAACACTGATTATGAATACCAATATTTAAAAAACCTTATTTAGCCTTAAAATGTTTTTTAACTAATATGGTTTTTAAACCTCAATCAACTTTTTTTTATGAATACGGCTGTAAAACTTTATTTCAACTACATTACAGTGAACAGGGTGACACAGGGACATTTTCAGTATTTTGCTAAAATAAGAAATTTCTTAGTAAGCTTTTGATTTTCAAACATCTATAACTTTTTGGTTTTATAAGACATTCAACCGAAATAAATATTGTATAATTACCTTGTTTGTTAGATTTCAGTACGAGAAATTTTTTTAGAAATTAATTTGTTTTGTTCTTTTAAAAAGGTCCAAATATTCCTAAACTCTTCCATTTAACAGAGCATAACTTCCACAGGTCAAAAGAGTACAAAAAAAGATTAACATTTTTTTGTAGCCGAAACCCTCCTCTAAGCGCCTTTGCTCCATTGTACACCCGGTACGATCCAACCGTGACCAGCAGACACAAGGTCAAAATTTTAGTAAAATAGTTTTAAAAATCTTTTTTCTGTAATGCTATTTTTATTTTAGTATTTTAGTTTTTTATCAAACCGCAATTATGAAAGACGGTTTTTAGATGGATATGCGTGTTTCTAAATCATGTAGAGTTGGTCACAAAAATATCTTGCCACTTAAATAAAGTAAATTTATATAATTCAGGTCACAAATATACTTTGCTTTTTTAATTCATTTATCATGTTTATAAAGGCATGTAACAAAAACTCGTCAGGTAAAACTACAAAATTAAAAAGGATACTGGAATTAGGGCAATGTTTTTTGTTTTTTATGATTATGAAATTAAAATAAAATGGAAATTAAGGATAAAATTTATGCAAAATATTTTTGTGACTAGCTTTATAGGTGCACGGATGATACAATAATACAGGTAACCGCTAAGCGGCAGCTGTTTTGCTTGTTTCGTGACGTGATCTGCCAAATGTTGTTTATGTTTTACCAACACACGCGCACAGTGCCTATTAAAGCTTTACTAATACCAACAAGCTTTACAAAGCCGTAAACGTAAGTACCAAAGGAATAAAACATCCAATTAAAGTCCTTCAACCTGTAATATTTACAGTAGGTGAACAGGAAATCGAAGTAAGTTTTAAAATGTGTCTCACAATTATTAATGGAAAAGTTGCACAAGCTTTAACTGATGCAAAAGCATCGTCGAGCTGCATTATATGCCAACCGACATGAAGTCAATTAGATGGCTTACCATTCGAAAAGATGATAGTTTTAAAGCAACATACGATTTTGGATAGTCCCCTATTCATGCTAGAATTCGTTTTATGAAGCACATTCTTAAATAAGGTTATGATTTGGATTTTGGTCCTTTTAGTGAAAGAAAATTAAGAAAAAAGAGAGCAAAGAAAAAAAATTTAAGAAAAACATTTAGAATCAGGCCTACTGATCGATCAGCCAAAGCAAGGAGAAGGAAACGCAAATGAAGAAGCTGCATGATCTATTACAGGTGTCCACTTGGAACTAATAAGACGAATCAACATTATATTACAGATTCTAGCATGCAGCAGAAAGATAAATGCAAAAAAAATTTCGAGTACGCCAAAAAACCGCTATACTTTACAACGAAATATACTCTTGGAGATACATACATATATGCCATCCACAGTACACAAAATTTTGTAAAATTTTGTAATTCAACACAACATCCTACCAATAGGAGATCTGTCTGAAGAAACGCAAAACGAAAAAACAAACAAACAAACACTCCAGATTCTTTCGCTAGCACAACACACGTAAAATTTCCAGATGCTGTACTAATGAAGACTTGATTACTATTTTATTATGTACATCAGATCCATATATGTCCAATGTTCGACAAAAATTAGACCTAGAAACTAAACTACTTCTAGAAGATGAAAGTCAAAGCTATTTAGAACCAATATTTACTAAAATTGTTTATATAACAGTAATTTTAATTTTTAAGTTTACAAATTTATTAAAATTTTGCGTACAATATTTATAATGTATTTTTTTATTTAAATAGAAAACTATGTCTTCTTCATTAAAACCTCTTTATGTAAGGAAAATTTATAACAACCCAGGCAGAAAAAGACAATCACCACGACGTTGCTACGATTGTCTGTGGGTACAGCTAACATCAGTACAACATTCGTTTACCAAAATTTTTATGTACTCATAACATTAAAATGATAACGCCGAATGACAGTCCTCCGACTCTTGTTTTCAATGTTGTCACAATACTCTAAATACAAATTTATAAGGTTGTCACAATGTAAATTTCCCAACTTAAGTCACATTTTTGTATTTACGGTGTTGTAGCGGTATAGAATTATTGTAAACGGGGTATTGGGAAACTAACGTCGGATTTTTGAAAATACAGCGTTGTAGTGGTATATCATTACTAAGGACGCGGCATTTGTAAACGTTGAGTCATAATTATGTGTTTACAGTACTGTGGTGGTACAAAGATTTTGGATGAGTCGTAATTTTGTATTTACAGTGTTGTGAAGGTACATATTTTTTGGGCAAAGTCACAGTTTCTGCCTGGGAATGTTTGCATTTTGGATGTTCGCTTTTTGATAAGCTAATTTTTAACTCAAAATTTTTCAAAAACCAACCTTTGGCCCTTCGTTCTAAGAATTTCAAGAGGACCAAAGCTTCGCACTTTCTGAAAGAATTTAAGTGTTTAATAAATATAAGTTGTAAATGTGACACAAAATATAGGGCTTTTGTGCAAAACAAATCTTTTAAACACGTTTTAATGTCTCGCTTTTGTACCAAAAATCAGGTAAAACTTAAAATGCATTTTAAATCTATCATATCTATTTCTCTACCCGGTCGATTTTAAAGTTTTATATCTTAAACTTAAAACCTATGGTTTCACCTAGTGAACAAAAAGAAACGAAATACAAAATTCCAATCCAGTAAAAAGTTATATATTTTTGACCGCCATTTCGCGAAATGGTCCACTGTGTGCAGAACACATACACAATTACAATACATTAAACAGCTTAACATCACTGTAATAATTTTTGTACAATATACAAAGTCGAGGAAAGCTTTTGACGCCGCCAGAAAATAAACGGGGAAATAGAAGCAAAATCTGTATTTGTTCAGGTCATGTACTCAAATAGATTTGCAACCTCTATTACAGCCGTCAAAGTAAACTCAATTTAAATAAAGTGTTTTTTTACATTAAGGTAAAAAATTATAGTCCAATATCGGGTTATATATCTATTTAGCACCAAAACTTTAATTTTACGTAATAAAAACTCCACATTTTTTACCTCAAATGTCTACCAATACACACACCTATATACATTTATGTATTTTAGCGTTGCATAATAAAAAAGCATCGAATATTCGCGCTCCTCAACGCTGATCCTATTCGAAGTGCTTTTTAGAGGTTGCGATATTTCAATGGTTTTTGGGGGTTAGATTGAAATATCTATAACATACAATGATTTTCATGGTGATATTCATTGTTTATTTAAAAAAAAAATTGTTAATAAAACAAATAAATAAAGAATTAATAAAACTGTATATTTAGTACAAATTATCATATTTCTTATAATTTTGTAACTTATCGATAACCATTTTTGCAATATTAGCTTTACTAATAAAAAACTGTTCGATTCAGACATGTATATATTGATGTAAACAGTTTGCAATCTTGTTGGATTCTATAAAATTGTCTATTAATTATGTCTGAAACTGTTTAACTTAATAAATACATGTCTGATTCAAACAGTATTTCATTTGTGATTAGTTGCCCAGCTAAAAAATGAGATATGGTACATTTATTTTTAATATATGATTTTATATAAATATATATGAATATGTATGAATTCATGTATGGAATTTTGTGGGATTATACATGGAAAAACTATTGTATATGAACTAATATATGGAGTAATATATATAAAATGTATTATAACATATGAGCTCATATATGAAAATTTAATTATGAAGCTCTTCATATGTGGATCCATATATATATACATAAGATTTTATATATGGAGCCATATAAGAATGTATGCATACATGATATCTCACATAAGATCGTTTTTGCAATCAAAAAAGCTCGGAATTTTATCGCTGCTGAATTGGAAATCCATTAGAAAATACATACGGTATGCAAAGTTTATATGCGTACCCTCAACGTTTAAAAAAGAAAAACTTTTTGTTACAAAAAACCATTCTTGTATGATTTTATACATTGTGGCACCATTTAATATATCAAATAATCAAAAGGATAATCCAGTCATTCATTTTGATAGAAACGAACAAAAATCTCTATATAAGAAACAAAGTTCATATTACTGTGTTGAAACCTATTGTTAGAGAGATTATTTTTTCTTTTATTATTACTTGCATTAGTTTTTAATCTGATTTCTTAAGCTAAAGGTTATGTACGAATATGATTTATGTGTTTTTTAAATAATTGATTCACCTTTTGGTGAATGAAATGACTTTTAATTCGTTTTGAATTATTTGTCTAAACAAATGTTTCATTAAGAAATTTATTATTCGACATATTGTCTTAATTATATTTTAATTTGTAATTTATTTGCTGGTGGTTCAGCTTGGTCTATATACGTATTTCATTGTTGCTGTAACAAATCATCAGTAGACGTCAACCACACATTTTGAACAGTCACAAACCTCTTACTTTATGCACAGACTTTCAAAAACTATATGAGAATTCATAAAATAATAATATTTTTGAAAATCACAAAGCTTAGTAGGCTTTGTAACTCATACAAAACCCAGCAAATAATTTATATTCGATATGAATCTATTTTATTTTTCTACACCTTTATACAATTAGAAATCCATTGGATAACAATAAAAGTAATTACAAGGCAAAATGAAAAATAAAATCTAAAATTTAACATTTAAGAAATTTATTATTCGACATATTGTCTTAATTATATTTTAATTTGTAATTTATTTGCTGGTGGTTCAGCTTGGTCTATATACGTATTTCATTGTTGCTGTAACAAATCATCAGTAGACGTCAACCACACATTTTGAACAGTCACAAACCTCTTACTTTATGCACAGACTTTCAAAAACTATATGAGAATTCATAAAATAATAATATTTTTGAAAATCACAAAGACAAAATAAGCTTAGTAGGCTTTGAAACTCATACAAAACCCAGCAAATAATTTATATTCGATATGAATCTATTTTATTTTTCTACACCTTCATACAATTAGAAATCCATTGGATAACAATAAAAGTAATTACAAGGCAAAATGAAAAATAAAATCTAAAATTTAACATTTAAGAAGTTTATTATTCGACATATTGTCATAATTATATTTTAATTTGAAATTTATTTGCTTGTGGTTTAGCTTGGTCTATATACGTATTTCATTGGCGCTTAAACCAAATCATCAGTAGACTTCAACCACAAATTTTGAACAGTCACAAACCTCTTACTTTATGCACAGACTTTCAAAAACTATATGAGAATTCATAGAACAATAATATTTTTGAAAATCACAAAGACAAAATAAGTTTGGTAGGCTTTGAAACTCATACAAAACCCAGCAAATAATTTATATTCGATATGAATCTATTTTATTTTTCTACACCTTCATACAATTAGAAATCCATTGGATAACAATAAAAGTAATTACAAGGCAAAATGAAAAATAAAATCTAAAATTTAACATTTAAGAAGTTTATTATTCGACATATTGTCATAATTATATTTTAATTTGTAATTTATTTGCTGGTGGTTCAGCTTGGTCTATATACGTATTTCATTGTTGCTGTGACAAATTAATTAAGACAATATGTCGAATAATAAATTTCTTAAATGTTAAATTTTAGATTTTATTTTTCATTTTGCCTTGTAATTACTTTTATTGTTATCCAATGGATTTCTAATTGTATAAAGGTGTAGAAAAATAAAATAGATTCATATCGAATATAAATTATTTGCTGGGTTTTGTATGAGTTACAAAGCCTACTAAGCTTATTTTGTCTTTGTGATTTTCAAAAATATTATTATTTTATGAATTCTCATATAGTTTTTGAAAGTCTGTGCATAGAGTAAGAGGTTTGTGACTGTTCAAAATGTGTGGTTGACGTCTACTGATGATTTGTTACAGCAACAATGAAATACGTATATAGACCAAGCTGAACCACCAGCAAATAAATTACAAATTAAAATATAATTAAGACAATATGTCGAATAATAAATTTCTTAAATGTTAAATTTTAGATTTTATTTTTCATTTTGCCTTGTAATTACTTTTATTGTTATCCAATGGATTTCTAATTGTATAAAGGTGTAGAAAAATAAAATAGATTCATATCGAATATAAATTATTTGCTGGGTTTTGTATGAGTTACAAAGCCTACTAAGCTTTGTGATTTTCAAAAATATTATTATTTTATGAATTCTCATATAGTTTTTGAAAGTCTGTGCATAAAGTAAGAGGTTTGTGACTGTTCAAAATGTGTGGTTGACGTCTACTGATGATTTGTTACAGCAACAATGAAATACGTATATAGACCAAGCTGAACCACCAGCAAATAAATTACAAATTAAAATATAATTAAGACAATATGTCGAATAATAAATTTCTTAAATGTTAAATTTTAGATTTTATTTTTCATTTTGCCTTGTAATTACTTTTATTGTTATCCAATGGATTTCTAATTGTATAAAGGTGTAGAAAAATAAAATAGATTCATATCGAATATAAATTATTTGCTGGGTTTTGTATGAGTTACAAAGCCTACTAAGCTTTGTGATTTTCAAAAATATTATTATTTTATGAATTCTCATATAGTTTTTGAAAGTCTGTGCATAAAGTAAGAGGTTTGTGACTGTTCAAAATGTGTGGTTGACGTCTACTGATGATTTGTTACAGCAACAATGAAATACGTATATAGACCAAGCTGAACCACCAGCAAATAAATTACAAATTAAAATATAATTAAGACAATATGTCGAATAATAAATTTCTTAAATGTTAAATTTTAGATTTTATTTTTCATTTTGCCTTGTAATTACTTTTATTGTTATCCAATGGATTTCTAATTGTATGAAGGTGTAGAAAAATAAAATAGATTCATATCGAATATAAATTATTTGCTGGGTTTTGTATGAGTTTCAAAGCCTACCAAACTTATTTTGTCTTTGTGATTTTCAAAAATATTATTGTTCTATGAATTCTCATATAGTTTTTGAAAGTCTGTGCATAAAGTAAGAGGTTTGTGACTGTTCAAAATTTGTGGTTGAAGTCTACTGATGATTTGGTTTAAGCGCCAATGAAATACGTATATAGACCAAGCTAAACCACAAGCAAATAAATTTCAAATTAAAATATAATTATGACAATATGTCGAATAATAAACTTCTTAAATGTTAAATTTTAGATTTTATTTTTCATTTTGCCTTGTAATTACTTTTATTGTTATCCAATGGATTTCTAATTGTATAAAGGTGTATAAAAATAAAATAGATTCATATCGAATATAAATTATTTGCTGGGTTTTGTATGAGTTACAAAGCCTACAAGCTTATTTTGTCTTTGTGATTTTCAAAAATATTATTATTTTATGAATTCTTATATAGTTTTTGAAAGTCTGTGCATAAAGTAAGAGGTTTGTGACTGTTCAAAATGTGTGGTTGACGTCTACTGATGATTTGTTACAGCAACAATGAAATACGTATATAGACCAAGCTGAACCACCAGCAAATAAATTACAAATTAAAATATAATTAAGACAATATGTCGAATAATAAATTTCTTAAATGTTAAATTTTAGATTTTATTTTTCATTTTGCCTTGTAATTACTTTTATTGTTATCCAATGGATTTCTAATTGTATAAAGGTGTAGAAAAATAAAATAGATTCATATCGAATATAAATTATTTGCTGGGTTTTGTATGAGTTACAAAGCCTACTAAGCTTTGTGATTTTCAAAAATATTATTATTTTATGAATTCTCATATAGTTTTTGAAAGTCTGTGCATAAAGTAAGAGGTTTGTGACTGTTCAAAATGTGTGGTTGACGTCTACTGATGATTTGTTACAGCAACAATGAAATACGTATATAGACCAAGCTGAACCACCAGCAAATAAATTACAAATTAAAATATAATTAAGACAATATGTCGAATAATAAATTTCTTAAATGTTAAATTTTAGATTTTATTTTTCATTTTGCCTTGTAATTACTTTTATTGTTATCCAATGGATTTCTAATTGTATAAAGGTGTAGAAAAAAAAATTGATTCATATCGAATATAAATTATTTGCTGGGTTTTGTATGAGTTACAAAGCCTACTAATAGCATAGACAGACGACAGCGTTAATTTGCATTAGCAGTCTTAATTCAAATTAACTTGTGAATTATCTCCATCCCAATGCACATTAGATTTACCGTAAATGCACTAAATGAAATTGAATTAATACTGAATTTAGCTATTTCAATATGGTAATACCGTCAAAAGTGAATCAAAATTAAATTAATTTTTAATTTTAAAAATTAAAATGGATTCAAAGTCAGGAAATATAAGTTATTTTAATTGTTTTTAGAAAAAGAAAAAGAAATATTAAAAGCTCGACACAAATTTGTTCCATTTTAATATTTCCAAGGAAAATTATCGAAGTGTGTGTGTGTGTACGAAAGGAATGCACAAATTTTGTTTGTTGTTTACTTAATTCAAATACTGTCGTCTGTCAGGGTAAATTTTTAATTCACATTAGTAAGCTTTTAATGCAAATTAACGCTTTGGTCTATCTACGCTATAAGCTTATTTTGTCTTTGTGATTTTCAAAAATATTATTATTTTATGAATTCTCATATAGTTTTTGAAAGTCTGTGCATAAAGTAAGAGGTTTGTGACTGTTCAAAATGTGTGGTTGACGTCTACTGATGATTTGTTACAGCAACAATGAAATACGTATATAGACCAAGCTGAACCACAAGCAAATAAATTACAAAAAAAAATGTTTCATTAAATACAACCTCTCTCTCAAGTCTAAAAAATTTAATTTTAGTAATTTAATTTATTGCACAGTAGTGCGCTTTTGTGAATCAAGAGTGTATGAGCATGAACTTTGCATACTGTGGAGGGAATTTACACATACATGTATGAAAATGTATGAATATATATAATCATATATGCCCATATACCCTCATTTTTCGGATCCGAACCATATATGGGATAGCATATATGCTCCATACATATTTTTTTAGCTGGGTGGTTACGTTTTTTTACGCTTGTGTGGCAGATGGCACACAGATGTAAACCCGGCCTAAGCAAATATTGCTTTTGCTCCTCCTGCGGAGCAAAAGAAATATGAAAAAGTTATCAAAGAAAAGTGAAAAAAGTATCTCCAATACAATATAGCAAGCACAATAATGATAAGCCAGTAGTAAATGCATGTAATAAAAGATGTGAAACATAAAAGTCGCCATTCATCCCGACCTCTAAATCCCTTTGAGCCAATTTTTGGTATACACATATATTTGAGTAAAAGAAACAAAATCAAGCTTGTGGAGAAAGAATTGGACTATACTTTTACTTTTCCATACAAGCGTGGCCCACTCTAATGTATATAAATATATAAATGTGTATGGGCATTACCTAGCAAAAAATTGCACATTTCCATCTACCACCATTTCTAATTACCAAGTTTCATTGCTCGGTTACAAATCACATTACCTTAAATTTAAAACATTAATGTACAAGTTGCGAAGCGAAGAGACTATTTTTTTTGGATTAAATCGATTACGTGTATATAAAAAGTAAGTACTTCTGAAGAATCGATTATGTAAGTCTCGCGCCTTGTTAAAATCATTAAGTTGATGGAAGAGCTTCCACCATAAATGCTTAATTCCAAACCCGATTACCTTTTTTGAAATTTTGCTGGGTAGTTTATACTATCCCTATCTACATACTCACCCTCTTTAGCCTTTCGCGTTCAACTTCAGGATCAAGGTTTGATGATATTCTTAGCGATTCTCTAAACATCAACTCGCGCGCCTTCCTTTCCGCCCGAATTCTTTTTGGTAAAGCTCTTTTTTCTAGGGCTTGTTTCTTGACAAGTTCTTCCTCCTTTCGCTGAAGCATCCGTTTTACTTGGTCGAGCTCTTTTTCATGACGAACAATCATTTGGTGACGTTGCATAAAACACATTTCTTTTACGTGTCGTTTTGATAATTGATGTCGTTCATGAAGTTGTTTTTCTTCTAGCTCCCAAAAAAGTGCCTCACGTGTACGCATTGAATTTTGTTTCTGCTGTAAAAAGTTTCGATGTATTGTGGCAAGATGATCGTGATGCTTTTCACTTATTCGTCTTAACAGCATCTCATGCCTTTCTTTTAGTGAATCCAAAAATTTTCTTTCTTTTTCTTCGTGTTCCAGCTCCATTACTGATCGGCGTTTTTTAAATTCGTCCTTGCGTTTGTCCTTTGGTAACAAATCAACTTCTTGTTTAAGCAAATGAATTTCCTGTTTTAGATTTTCTCTAAAAATTTTGAGCTCTTTTTCTTGCTCAGCGCGTATACGCTTCGAAGATGACCGTAACTCATGTTCTTGAGCTTGTTCTGTTTTTTCAACTAATTGTTTATGTTGTCGGGCAAGAGAATCCATATCAGATTCGTAAGTCTTTTCAAGAGATGTTCTCTCCTGATCAAACCTGCGGTCCTGTTGTTCTTTACTTATTTGTTCTTTGAGTTGAAGATCAGTTTGCTGTTTCTTTTCGTGCTTTTGAAGCATTTTTAATTCTCGTAACTCCTGTTTACGAAAAACGTGATCATCATAGAATCGACCATTCTCTTCATCGCCGTAGATAACTCTGCTGGTTGTCGTTGTGACTTGAACACCGTCGATTTCAAATTTACGAGTACGTTTTCTAGTTTTTTTTCTAAGATTTTTTAATTCCATTTCCTCTTTGCTGAGACCAGAGCTACTATAGGTCTTATAACCACCAGCAGGCTTTTTAGGACGAATAATAACGTTTTCTCCTTCTTGTAAGTATTTTCTATCCACCTCCATTTCGATACGACTGTCATGACTAGCAGTAGTAGAAATACTTTCGGCATCACTTTTATCCACAGAAAGTGAAATTTTAACCTCTATCCCACGGCGAACGATTCGGTTTTCACTTTCTGTGTTTGATCGTATTGAATCACTTTCACTTCCATCACCATTGTAGGATGATTGATATTCCCTTTGACTACGATTAAGAGCACTATTAATATCACCCATTTCGGTAATTTTCATATTCTGTTTACTAAAAATGTAATCGTTATTCCTTTTTTCGATTTCAGTTTTATATTCGAGTAAGGAATAAGTGGGACTCTGGCTAGTTCCACGGAGATGGCTACTATCCTTTACATGTATTTTATCTCCCACAGTCACAACTGATACATGGCTAGTATCCATAAGACTTTCTTCCAAAGCTATTTTGTAAACCGAATCATTGTCATTAATAAAAGATGAACTTACTATTACCACTTCACTTTCATCCAATTTTCTACCTTCAACCTTACGCTGTTGAATAGCTTCATCAGTTTCTTCTTTTGAACTAGCCTCTTTGGATAATGTCGGAACCATTGAAGTTTGATTTTGCAAGGATTGAAGTGCAGATTCAAAATGACTATCATCTGTAGGAGCGTAATACTCATAATTTGAAAGCTCATTTGTATTCAATGTATCGTTAAGGTTGTTGGACACAATAATAATATCACTTTGATGCTGCACTGAACTATCAATAATAACAGGGGGATGTACACTCGTCACAACTGTTATTTGCGCCATTCCAGACTCTAAGCTATTTGGTAGTATATTTTGTGGAGCGATTAATTGTTCTAGCTGACATGGTGGAGGAGATATAGAAGACATGTCACTATTAATAGTTACCATCGACGTACTAGAGCTCAAGCCAGTCTCTCTTCCATCTATACTTTTATTCATAGATGCTGTAGATTTAACAGAAACAGTCGATGATGAGGAGACCGGCGAATGTGCCTGTGTGTATTCTTCATATTTTTTATCGATGTTTTCTGTTTGAATTTCGCTATGAATGTTCGATGTTATCATTGCAATTTCATCGTTAACAGAATTAGAATAAAAATCGGATGATGAAAGTTTTATTTTATTAAAAGCTGGTGGTGGTGGTGCCTTTCCTTTCTCTCTCTTAAGAACCTGAAATAAAAAATTTATTAAACATAAGTTATTGCAGGCAAGAATATCATAATCAAAAAAATTATTATTAACATTTCTAGTTATTAATGGCCGGATTTTGTAAAATAAAAAAAATTTTCGTTTCTGGTTGAAGCGAAAACGAAATTATTTTAAATTTTGTAAAACGTTACGTTGTTTTTGTTTCATGTCAAAATATAATTTAAAAATATATTATTCCTCATAACAAAAACATATAAAAATGTTTTCAAATTAAAATTTTATTATATTGTGGAATAATATCCACAAACGAAAACAAAAAATTGGGAATCAGCGGCATTATTTAACTTATTGGA
Source organism: Tachina fera (assembly GCA_905220375.1). Taxonomy (NCBI): domain Eukaryota; kingdom Metazoa; phylum Arthropoda; class Insecta; order Diptera; family Tachinidae; genus Tachina; species Tachina fera. The sequence continues at coordinate 54,042,041 of LR999967.1, forward strand.
TCTTTTTGAAACGGTCAATATTTCAGTATTGGTGTAAAATGTTATTGTGTATGAATATGTTTTGCATCCCACACGTGGATTCAGTTTAGATAGTTTGTCAAGAATAAGTTTCTATCCAAAATTTCTCAATTGCAATCGTCAAGGTCTCATGTTATTTCTAGGCAATCTCCTTACTTCACAACATTTTTCCCTTTATAAAGAAATAAATATATGTTCGCTATTATTGTCAAGTATGTATGTTGCATAACACCCTAACGATTACAAATTATAACATTTATGTTTTTTACAAACTGTCAAACTCCTCAAGTTTTAAGTTTTTTCATTTTACAATTGACGGGAACAAAGTAGTCATGAGGGTGTAAATATAGACTGTACGAGCATGGGCCAAGCTGCCCTGGAGAAATCTTGTGCACTTACATACTAATGTACTCACCATTGCAGCAAAACTAATGTAATAATGTTTTTTAAACTTTTAAAACGAATACATTTTAAAGAACATTTTGATATGACATTTAAGTCGTTTGAAAACGTTTACTACTGTTTTATAAAATACATTTATTTTACGTAAGATAAAATTTTCTTTTTCAACTGTTTTACAAGATTCACAATTAAAAATAAACGAAAAATTTCTATTTGAAACGTTTTGTTTTGTGTTACAAAATTAAGCCATAAAGACACACCAATGATAGAGCTGATTTTTAAACACAAGGACATCTGAGTAATTACACTAATTTACAAAATTATATTTTTTTGCATTACCATTTGATGAGAGGTAATGTTAAATATTTGCCTACGTATTTTCCAATTTCTTCATTCACTTGTGGCATATTTAAATCACGATGTATATTTGAATTTTTAATGTACCATGGATCCGATGTTATTAACCGTAAAATTTTGTTTTGTCTTCGTTGGATTCTCTCGACATTCGAAGCTGAAGCAGTGCCCCATAGTTGAACTCCGTAGCACCATATAGGTTTCAAAAGCGGCTTGTATATCAAAAGTTTTCAATCTAGACTGAGAGTTGAATTTTTACCAGTCAGCCAATGTACCGGAGTTAACTTAAGTTTCATTTGTGTTAGCTTAGAGTCCATGTAAGCCTTCGATCAAGGTGTATACCAAGGTATTTCACATGTGAATGTTGAGGAACAATTTGATTATTGATTCTATTGGGAGAAAAATTATTTATTCATAGTGTAAATGTTACCTGAACACACTTCTGTTCGTTTACCTTTATTCTCCATATTTTAACCATAGTTCCAGCAGGGTAATATGGGATGCCTCGTGAGGGTTTTCGTGTATACTAAGGCAGGCTGTATCATCGGCAAATGTATAAGTGTGTATATTACTGCTCCATGGCACATCACAAGTACATATAAAATACAAAACACCGGATCAGATAGTTACAAGCATACTAATAACGTATCCTTCCACAACAGTGAACTTCCGGGCAATAATATAACTTTCCAAAAGATTTAGAATGTAGGTAAGTCTGCAATTTTGAAATTAGGCCTTCATGCCACACTTTATCAAATGCCTGAGAAACTTCAATAAACAATGCTGAGCAATACTTCTTTTTTTAAGCTTTTCTTATAAATTGAACCAATCTATAAGTTTGTTCAATGGTGCTATGCTGACTTCTAAAACCAAATTGATGGTCCGGGATGCACCCATTACACTGGGGAAGAAACTTTTAACAAAGTCGTGACCAAATGAATTTGATACATGATCTTACTATAGAATGGTCAAAAGTAGAACAAATTTCGAGATATTGCAAAATTGCCGTTATTTGGGTTTTTTAAAAAGATGATATCGAAAGAAAACAAAATTGTTAAAAGAACCATAAACATTTTAATGATTTTTTGCAATTTTGCTTTTTTCAACTAAGTTTTTTTGAACCAAACAATTATATTTTTTTAATTTTGTCACTTGTCATCGAAAATGGTAAAGTTACATAAGATTAATTGAATTATCCCACTTTTATCAAATAAAAAAACTCAAGTAAATATAGAAATATGTACTCGATTGCTTAAACTGTTATCTATTTTAATTATTTTCTACATATCGCACATGGACCCAACAATATTCGCCCAACATCGCCTCATCATACGCCCCTTGATACCGACGTTCCATTTCTTGTATTTGTTGATGAAAACGCTCACCATGCTCGTGTGAGAGGCTTTATTGATTTTTTTCTCCATTAAATTACTGTCGTCAAAATCACTTGAATCCGATGAATCGGACTCATGCTTCCGCTTTGAACGAAGAGGACATTGTATTGGGTGTTTTTTATTGAGGTATAGAACTTTAAGTTGTCATCACTTTTTTAACTGGCGGCCATTTTGTCAGCTGTCAAGTGATTAATATTTAGTTTGGTTTGCCATTTCATCATGAACAGGTTGACAAAAGAACAACGCTTGCAAATCGTGCAAATTTATTTCGAAAATAATGGTTCAGTTCGCGAAGTTTACCGCAAGCTCCGTCCATTTTATGGTCGACATAATCGTCCATCAGAGCAATTAATTCGGTTAACCATGGATCGTTTTCGCACTACGTTTACTCTATGTGATAATACGCATCCGCAGAGACGTCGAACAGTGCGCACCGAAGAAACAATTGCCGCTGTAGAGCAAAGTGTTGAAGAAGACCCGAATGAATCGATTCGCCACCGTGCACAGCAATTGGAACTTTGTCCATCAACTTTATGGAAGATTTTGCGCAAAAATCTTGGCTTGCAACCTTACAAGATCCAGCTTGTGCAAGAATTAAAGCCGCGAGACCATGCAATGCGTCGTGATTTTGGTGTATGGGTCTAAAATGAGATTGATCTCGATGCTGATTTTCATCGCAAAATTTTGTTCAGTGATGAGGCTCATTTTTGGTTTAAGGGCTACGTCAACAAGCAAAATTGCCGCATTTGGAGTGAAGAGAATCCATATGAGACCCTTGAGACGCCATTACATCCACAAAAACTGGCTGTTTGGTGTGCTCTATGGGCTGGTGGAGTCATTGGGCCATACTTCTTCCGAAATAATGCTGGAGAGTCAGTTACCGTTAATGGAGACCGGTATAGAGCCATGATAACCGACTATTTTGTTCCCGAATTGGATGGCATGAACGTGGATGAGTTGTGGTTCCAACAAGACGGCGCTACATGCCACACAGCGCACGTCACAATCGATTTATTGAAGGAAACATTCGATGAGCGCATAATTTCGCGGAATGGACCTGTCAATTGGCCACCAAGATCGTGTGATTTGACACCATTGGATTATTTTCTTTGGGGATATGTGAAGTCACTCGTCTACGCCAACAAACCAGAAACGTTAGGGGACTTGGAAGCCAACATTCGTGGCGTTATTGCCAACATACGGCCCCATATGCTCGAAAAAGTGGTTGAAAATTGGACCTGGAGAATTGGGGAAATGTGAAGTCACTCGTCTACGCCAACAAACCAGAAACGTTAGGGGACTTGGAAGACAACATTCGTGGCGTTATTGCCAACATACGGTCCTATATGCTCGAAAAAGTGGTTGAAAATTGGACCTGGAGAAACACCTAAAACTAAAAAACACCCTGTACTTCAGGCATATGAGGAGTTGGTTTTGTAAACGAGTTGACATCTACATACTCAACAGACTCATGGCGTCTATTTTGATTTACTTGGGACTAGCAAAAATAACAGTCAATTTCGTGTTTCGTAGGCTCACGCCAAATTGCTGAAAAATCAAATGGCATCCTACTGCGGTATAGTGAATTAGCTTAATATTCTAAAGACATACTTCTTAAATGCAAAATTAAGAAATGTATAATTACTTTGCGCCCGACATACACATAGTTAATCGAGTTTTGCAGGAATTGCATATAGTATTTTGTGTCCAAGATTTCAAAGTGTTTTCCGGATTGACTTTAGAATACAGCCAAAATGCATTTTGTAATTGGCATAGCAAAACTTGTTCAGATTGTTCTGGCAAAAAAATTCACATTTTGCACTATGCATTTTATTTTTGTTAATATGAATTCTGCGTTTCAAGAGAATCAAAACCTTACGCAAACAATTTAAAATTGTAAAATTTCAATGTTTATAACACTTACAGCGCTCGTTTTACAAATTCTGCGTATTTACTTCCTTTAAGTTGTTGATTTAATAAAACCGTGAGTTAATTCACTAAAACTTCTGTAGCTTTGTAATTTTTTATCACACTGGACCTCTAAGGGAGCAAAATATTTGTATTAAAATTAGCTTATGTCCTATGTAAAAAAATCTTAAAATTTTTGATTGCTTGCTGAAAAAAATAAAACTTAAAAACAGCAAAATTGCATATAATCAAAAAATTTTTAATGAAGGTTGAAATTTCGTCCACCGTATCTCCATCATTTCTTGACTAATCTTGACATGCGGTGTATGCTTATTTTAGTAATTTTGTTATCTTTAAAGAAAAGTGTATAAACTGACGAATATTTTTGAAGATAATTGCATTTAAGCCACACCATCTTTTTTTAAAACCCAAATAACGGTAATTTGGCTATATCTCGAAAACTGTTCTACTTTCGACAATTTTGACTTCATATTCGGATTAAGCAAACAATTTTACATTATGATTGGGTGTGAGATACAATTGGTCAAAAGACTGTCACGTAGTGTTATCATTTAGAATTGGGGAAAATTTTATCATGAGTAATTTTTCAAAGTGCTTTGACATTGTTGACAGTAAACTTATTGGCCCATATGACTCAGCATTGGTAGGGCCTTTGCCTAGTTTTGGAATCATTTTTAACTTGGCAAGTTTTCAGCTGTAAAATGGCATTAAAAATTAATAACAGGATTCTAATTGCAGTATGAGGAAAGTTTATCAGCCTATTGTTACTAATTCCATAATACCTGGAGTTTTCTTCGGGTTGAGTTCGGCACTTAGTTTCTTAGTTTAGTGAACATCACGCGTCTTAAATTTTATGGGTCGAGGGGGTAGACTAATACACTCGGCAAATCAGCAACACAACTACATGTATTTGCGTAAAGACGGATTTTAAAGGCTCAGCAAATATTTTACATTTTTCCGTATCGCTTCTTGCCCAACCTCCGGTAGATGTGCGCTGAGGTGGTCTATACTCAACGGCGGTTTTAAACTTTATAGCAGCGCCACAAAGAGTAATTAGATGCTAGTCTCTCATAGAGATTTTCCAGATATTGTTTAAGAGATACATTTTTTTCCTATGCAAGCAGCTCTTGGAGTCGTTTAGTACACTCTTTAAATATGTTTAATATTTTCGTTAAGATTGGCAATGTTAGATTCTTTATCACCTGGTGTTCTTAGCATAATATTTTCCATACAAAGACTACTGAGGTATTTTTTGAACCCCAGCCAATTAACACGGTTGATGATCTTAACATATGGGTCAGGTAAGTCACTTCTAAACAGGCTACAAATTGTAACAATCGTGGAAGAGTGATCGGACGAGAGATCTAGATAAGCGCCAACTTGAATTAAATTCCTAGAGATATTTTTTGTGACGCCAAAATCTAAAACATCCGAATTTTTTTGTATGTCAGTAGGCCAATAAGAGCGCTCCCCACCCGAAATGACGTCCAAGCCCATTTTTGAAATTGTGTTGAACAATGCTCGACCTCTAGGTGCAATAAGACGCGAAACCCAGAACGTATGGTTTGCATTGTAGTCGCCAGCTGCTATAAAACAAGGTCCAAGAGACTTGTATATTGATTCTCAGTATTTGAAAATCTGGGAGGAGAATAAATTGATGATATCACAAAAACTTTCAATTGCAATATTTGTTGCAAGGTATTTACAAATGTTGTCAAGAATATAGTGTTTAAGTCTTGACTTTATTACAATTGCTGATCCACCGCATGCTCTTCCTCTCGGGTCTTTTGAATCATATAAGGTGTAGCCATAAATTTTAAAAAGGCTTCATGAAGTCAAATGTGTATCAGAAACCAACATTATATCAATATTTTTTTCGTGAGGAAGTGCTCAAGTTCATTTTATGTTGGCGAATGCCGTTTGCGTTAAAAAAAATAAATAAAAATATTTTTAACGTATTCATGGTTCGCTAACTAATGCTTGAAGCAGAGTATTCTGCATTCTCAGCATTTCTTGCATCATGCTAGTCGTATTTGTTCAAAAATTATTTATAGTCAGCACCAGATTCTCAATAGTAGTTTCAAGGCGTCTAAAGTTACAGCTTGAGTTTGCATTCGTAAAATGGTTTTGAGCTGGTATATTTTGTGTGGGAATAGAACTAGTATTAGCTGCATCGGCACACGATACACGGTAAGTAACTGGTTGGCTCACTTGCGCAAAAGTGCGGGAGGAAGTATCTGCTGATTGAGATGGAGCTAATTTAGGTTTTTCCGCCATAGTCTGTTTGACGAAAGAGTACACAGGACAGCCTCTGTAGGTAGCGGTTTGATTACCTCCACAATTACTGCTTTTTATCACTTTGATCTTTGGCCTATTAAAACTAGCAGTGCCGTGTAATTCGCCGCACACAACACAAGCAGAAGGTAAATTGCAGTAAGTTTTTTGGTGCCATTATCTTGACAATTGTGGCACTGTACGGGCTTGTGTGGTTCTGTTATTTTTCGGTTTACGAGATACTTTAAACTATAAATTGGATGGGTCTAATTTTTTCTCAATTTTATATTATTTGGCTCATGAAAATATGGCACATTTTCAAATTAATCATATTTTACAGTGAGTATACGCCGATAGAAAAGTACAAATCGTTAAAGAAAACGCCTGGTTTATGTTCATGTATGTAAAGGTGATACTTTTACATAATAGCTAAGACCAAACAGAAGAAAATCGACCGAAATATGAAATATTTATAAGCAATTGAGCGAATAAATAATAGTAATAAGTAACTCAAAATAAATAAATATATAATAATTTCAATATATTTGTGTGTGAGAAACTCATAGATTGTCGAAAAAAATTACATATTCGGAAAATATAAGTTTGGATTTAGTTTTAAGTGAAAAATATCCACTACAAACTCCAAAAATATGCTATTAAAAATAGCAGAAAATGGATTATTTGGATGTGAAAATTAAGTTTTAATCCAACATTCAATAATATTTTCATATAAAACAAGATAAAACTAATATAAACAACAACTTTAAGTTCAAAAGGACCACGATAGCATAATTAAAACATTGGAACTGGATGAATAACAGCACCCAGCAAAAAATTACACATTACCATCAGAACTACTTGCCCTATAATGACTTACTTTTCTGATTAACAAATTTCATTACTCGCTTACAAATCAAATTACATAAAATTTAAAAAAATTATGTTCAACTGATGTATTTGGGCAGCGTTCATCACAATAGCAAAGCCAAGTTTTTATTGAAATTAACGTCCAGTTAAAATGTTAAAACACATGTTACACATGTTTAAGTTGAAATGTAGAAACTACAAATCAATAGTATTTGTTAAATTAAAATTTAGTAGAAAAATATTGGAAATTAATTAATTCATACTAAGAACCTGCAAAAGACGTCTTATAAGAATTTTTAAGACATGAGGGCAATTTCAAATGCTTAACTTCAGTAAAATCTTCTGAAATAAACGCTAAACAACGTGTTCGGCAATACATTTGTTTAACTTATTGCAGGTATAAGAGTAAAGAAGAAAATAGTTCGTGACTGAAGAATTTGTGGTGCTTGTGCTTTTTTCTCTCATTGACGCGTATACTAACGTCATGCATGTACATACATACCTACATAATTTGTGTATGCTCTCATTTACATGAGTTGTGTGCGCTTGCTTTAAAAAACCTCCCTTAAACACAAACATAATAGCTTACCATCTAAATCTTACACACACACTCAAACGTACAATATGCAAAATAACAAGCATACATGTATGAACAGTACTTATTTTCATTTTTTGTTTAAACAAGACGTCTTGGCGACATCGCTTGTTAACAGTCATATACACGTACACTAATACAACCATCGTGCTTCGTTTATAGTACGACAGCATTTGTTATTGGCTCAGTATTATACATGCCACGAGAATACATTTAAAAAACAAGACGTATTTACATTTCAAGAGTGCTTACGCAGGCCACTACTTCATACTATTAATTAGTATTTTCGAAATTTCAATTAAACAGGTGTAACACGAGTCTTAATATCAGAACTAATAAGAAAACATGTGAAAACTATTCGGAAGTCAGAACATACACAATGGTAATTTTTAAATCCAACTTCATAATGGTAGAAAGATATTGCTTGTTCATACTATTGTTTCTTTTGGACATATGTTTATTTATTATTTATTTACAAGAAATACCGAAGTATATTTACTTGTCATGAAGTCTTTATTTATTTAATTTGAACATTTTACTTTTTTTTATGGTTAAGTAATTGTCTACATGCATTTCGTTCCCGCTTTTGGAGAAATCATCAGTAAACTTCAACAAAAAAAATATGATTTAGCTAGGTTATAGTAAGAGTCTTAATAATATATTGAGAATCACAACATACAAACATAACAAGTTTGAATGCCTCAAACAAAAATCTTTACAAAACAATCATCTTTATTCAATTGTGCTGCTTTTTTATTTTCCACCACCTTTAGACAATTAGCTGCTACATTGGGCAACAATAAAAGTATTAAAAATTACAAATAAAAATAAAACATTTATTTTCAACATGAAGTACCGAAGTAGACGAAGTGCATATATCCACCGAGCAAAAAATTTTCAAGATTTTGTAATGGGTAGTACTCTTTTAATGGCTTACAAATTAATGAGTGCTACATATTTGTCTAATTATTTTATATGTATAATAATAATGAATAAAATAACAACTTATGCATATAATTACGTAAAAGTACTAATTGTAGTACTTTCCACTTTATAACAAAATATGTATATGTACAGAAAAATGTATCGTGAAAATGAGCTTCGAAGGCAAAAAGTATATGGTACCGCGTACTTTTTGAACTTCTCAAACAAAAATAATTTTTTTAATACATGTATTTATTTATTGTATCTTCAAATATGAACTAACAATAAGTATTCAAATCTTAAATCTAAAATATAATTATTAGGACCGACCACTGTCGGACATGAACTTGTTAATAGTTATAAATAATACATAAGTAGTGATAATCCAAAAAAGAAAAAAATTTATAAAAAGTATTTTTAGTATTTTCCAGAAATCCCATCTGGAGTATTGAGTAATAGAGCCCTTGTGTCCCTCTTTTTTAAGCGGATGTGTCCAGTAAAGTTCAAAATATTACGAGCAAGCGGATTAGGATGTGACTCGAGTTTTGTTAAATATTTGCCTGCGTATTTTGCAATTTCTTCAATCACTAGTGGCATATTTAAATCACGATGTATATTGGAATTTTTGATGTACCATGGAGCCGATGTTATTAACCGTAAAATTTTGTTTTGCCTTCGTTGGAAGCTGAAGCAGTGCCCCATAACTGGATACCGTAACACCATATTGGCTTCAAAAGCGAGTTGTATATTAAAAGTTTACAGTCCAGGCTAAGTGTTGAATTTCTGCCAATCAACCAGTGTATTTAAGATAACTTAAGTTTCATCTGAGTTAGCTTAAAGTCAATATGATGTTTCCATGTAAGCCTTCGATCAAGGTGCATACCAGGGTATATGACTTGGGAATGTTGAGGAATACTTTGATTATTGATTCGAATTGGGGAACAAGTATCTCTTCTTAGAGTAAACGTTATATGGACACACTTTTGTTCGTTTACCTTAATTCTCCATAAGTTCAACCACATTTCCAATTGTGTAAATAACCTGTTTATTAGCTTTCTTGCCACATGCATATGACAAAAACATTTAAATAGACATTTTTTTTAATACATTTATTTATTTATTGTATCTTCAATTATGAACTAACAACAAGTATTCAAATCTTAAATCTAAAATATAAGTATTAGGCCCGACCACTGTCGGACATAAACTTAGTGATAGTTATAAATAATACATAAGTAGTGATAATCAAAAAAAAAAAAGAAAAAAATATTTTCAAGCAATCCCATCTGGAGTGTTGAGTATAAGAGCCCTTGTGTCATTCTTTTTCAAGCGAATGTGGCCAGTAAAATTCAAGATGTTACGAGCAAGCGGATTAGGATGTGACTCGAGTTTTCTTAAATATTTGCCTGCGTATTTTGCTATTTCTTCAATCACTAGTGGCATATTCAAATCACGATGTATATTTAAGTTTTTAATGTACCATGGAGCCGATGTTAGCAAACGTAAAATTTTGTTTTGCCTTCGTTGGATTCTCTCGACGTTAGAAGCTGAAGCAGTGCCCCATAACTGAATTCCGTAGCACCAAATTGGCTTTAAAAGCGACTTGTATAATAAAAGTTTGCAGTCTAGGCTGAGTGTGGAATTTCTACCAAGTTTCATTTGTATTAGCTTTGAGTCAATATGGTGTTTCCATGTAAGTCGTCGATCAAGGTGTATAGCAAGGTATTTTACATGTGAATGCTGAGGAACAACTTGATTGTTGATTCGAATTGGGGAACAAGTATCTCTTCGCAGGGTAAATGTTACCTGAACACACTTTTGCTCGTTTACCTTAATTATCCATAATTTTAACCATAGTTCCAGTTGTGTAATATGTTCTTGTAGATATTGCGAAGCCTCGTGAGGGTTTTCATGCATACTTAGGCAGGCTGTATCATCGGCAAACGTAGATGTATGGATATTGCTGCTCAAAGGCATATCACAAGTATAGATCAAATACAAAACTGGCCCTAGTATGCTACCATGTGGCACACGGGATGATATAGATTCGGGCACAGTCAAAAATTCTCCTTCCACAACCGTGAACTTCCGGTTAGTAATGTAACTTTCTAATAAATTCACTAAATTTATTGGAAGATATAATTTTAATTTTAAAATTAGACCTTCATGCCACACGTTATCAAATGCCTAAGAAACGTCAATAAACAGGGCATAACAGTACTTCTTTTCCTCAAATGTTTTTCATATAAATTGAACCAATCTATGAGTTTGTTCAATGGTGCTATGCTGACTTCTAAAACCAAATTGATGGTCTGGGATGCACCCACTATCAGTTAAAATTGGGGACAATTTTGTCATGAGCAGCGAAGAGTTTTGACATAGTTGACAGCAAACTTATTGACCTATATAACTCAGCTTTAGTATGATCTTTGCCCGGCTTTGGAATCATTTTGATTTTTGCAAGCTTCCAGAGTTGTGGATAATACTCCAGTCGTAATATGGCATTAGAAATAAACAGCAACATTCTTATTGCAATATGCGGCAAGTTCATCAGCATCTTGTTACTAATTCCATCCATACCTGGAGCTTTCTTTGGCTTGAGTTCAGCAATTACTTTATGTACATCACGCATCTTAAACTTTAAACTTTACTCGAGGGGGTAGAGCAACTACACTCGGCAAATCAGCAACACCAGTACATGTATATGGGGTAAATACGGATTTTAAATGCTCAGCAAATATTTTACATTTTTCCATATCGCTTTTTGCCCATCCTCCGGTAGATGTGCGCAGAGGTGGCTTAAACTCAACGGGTGTTTTAAGGTTTCTAGCAGCGCGCCACAAAGAGTAATTAGATGTTGGTGTGACATCAAGACCTACCAAATAATTTTTAAGAGATGCAGTTTTTTCAGATGCAAGCAACTCTTGAAGTCGTTTAGAACATTCTTTAAGCAAGCAACTCTTGATGTCGTTTAGAACATTCTTTAAGTCTTAGTTTAAGTTGGTGTGATCTGAGCTGTTGACATTCCCTTCTAGCTCTTCTTTTTTCACATACGAGATGTTCAATATCCCTGGAATAAATTTTATTAAACCCAGACTGCGGATGGGAGGTAGTGGCATGTTCAGCAGCCTGTTTAATAGTTTCGTTTAGATTGGCAATGTTAGTTTCAATGTCATTGGGTGTTCCTAACGCAATATTTTCCGTGCAATGACTACTAAGATATTTTTTGAATCCCAGCCAATTAACACGATTGATTATCTTCATATATGGGTGAGGTAATTCACTTCTTAGTGGGTTACAGATTGTAACGATAGTGTGGGAGTGATCGGAGGAGAGATCTAGAGAAGTTTTAACATTAATTAAATCCCTAGAAATATTTTTCATTACGCCAAAATCAATAACATCCGAAATTTTTCGTACGTCAGTAGGCGAATAAGTGGGCTCCCCACTCAAAATACCATCTAAGCCCCTTTTGAAATTGTATTAAACAAAGCTCGACCTCTAGGTGTTACAAAGCGCGACCCCCAGTACGTATGCTTTGCATTGTAGTCTCCAAATGCCACGAAACAAGATCCAAGCGATTTGTAGAACTTCTCCTACTGATCTTCGGTAACTGGAAATCTGGGAGGTGATATCACGAAATTAGATGATATTGATGATATCACGAAATTAGAACAAAAATTTTCTACAAAAATATTCGTAGCTTGCATATATTCTTCACTAACGTTGTCAAGAATATAGTGCTTGAGTCTTGACTTAATTAGAATTGCAGATCCACCGCATGCTCTCCCTCTAGGGTCCTTTGTATCATGCATAGTGTAGCCATTTATTTTGAAAAAGCTTCTCGAAGTCAAATGTGTCTCAGAGACCAACATTATATCATAATTTTTTTCCGTAAGGAAGTGCTCAAGTTAATTGTTATGTTGACGAATGCCGTTTGCGTTCCAGAAACATATTTTTAACGTGTTCATGGCTTGTTAATTAATGCTTGAAGCAGAGTATTCTGCATTCTCAGAATTTCTTGCATCACGGTAGTCATATTTGTTGTAAAGTTGTTTATAGTTTGCACCAAATTGTCAATAGTAGCTTCAATGCGACTAAAGTTAAAGCTTGAGTTTGCATTCGTTGAATTATTTGGAGGTAGAATATTTTGTGGGGGAATAGAATTTGTTTTAGCAGCTCCGGCATACGATACACGGGACGTAACTGGTTGGCTCATTTCCACAAAAGTGGCGGAGTAAGCGTTTGCTGATTGAGATGGAGCTAATTTGGGTTTTTGCACCAGTCTGTTTGACAAAAGAGTACACAGCACAAACCTCTGTAGTTAGCGGTGTGATTACCTCCACAATTACTGCATTTTTATCACTTTGATCTTTTGGCTTATTGCAATTAGCAGTGCCGTGTAATTCGCCGCACACAACACAAACAGTCGGTAATTTACAGTATGTTTTTGTGTGGCCATATTCTTGGCAATTTTGACACTGCACGGGGCCTGTTCGCTTATGTGGCTCTTCAACTGTGATTTTTCGGTATAAGAGGTATTTTAGGCTATAAATTGGGTGTGTCTCATTTTTTTTCAGCTGTATATCATTCAGCTCCAATTCCACACGAAATAGAGGCTGGGGGATCTTCTCCATATTGATTATGTTGGTAACATTTTTTACCTTAAATCCTTGTATCATCAGTGCATCTTTTACTTCTTCGAGATTAACATAAGAGTCAATACCCTTTAATACGATCTGCATACCTTTGGCACTCTTAAGCTGGTACGTACATATAAAAACTTCTTTTATTTTTTTCAAAATCAGTCACAATTTTGCGAAATTTTTTTTCTTCGTATATTTGAATTTTAGTTTCGTCAATGTTACCACGCTTTATTGGAATAACATGAAATGCGTTTCACCAATGGCCGAGACTAATTTTTTAATTAGGGCGTTAGAATTTTTCTCTCTCAAATATATAGGTGGTGGCTTAAAAGACTTTTGCGATGATGCAGCGGGCTTGTCGTCGGTGACTTGCAATAATGAAAATCGATTTTGACGATTGGTAGATGATGCGCTATTATCCCTAGACATCTTTGGAGCAGATGAAATTTTTGAAGAATTCGGGCTTCGCCCACGCTTTACCACTGTTATGTATCTGTCCATTCCGACTTGTACCTTGGGTTTTGAGCTACTTTTATCTGTAGTGATAACTCTATTAAGTGATGAACACGAGCCTGAAGGAGATGATATTACTGACTTATATGAAGAAGTACTAGGCAACTGCAATGTTAATGAATCACTATTTGGCATTGGACAAAGCGAAGTTGATCGCTGACGAAAAATTGGATTTGCCGTTAAAAAAATACTTTCATTAGATTTATTATTTGTATTATTTTCATTGAGAGCTACAGAACTCACAGTAAAATAGGCATTTCTGCCGTTAGAACTCACTTCATAATTTTTTGTATTTGAGGCACTTATATAGAGTATACCTCAAGGGCACCTTTTTGTGTTTCTTGTGTGTTTGTGGTTATTTTTTTGTTTTTGTAATTTATGATTGTTTATTTGTTTTTGAGTTACTCGTATAGAGTATTCCTTAATGTCACTGTTAGTGTTTTTTTTGTTTTCGGTTTTGTTTTTGTTATTTCCACTATGTAAAAATATTAGGAAAGCACATAAAGCTTATTTATTAAAGTCAGTATGTACCTATTACGAATAATATGCACTACGAATATTTTTTTTGTATAATTTTTTGTTTGTTTAATAAGAATGTAATAAAAATTCCGCTAATCGACTATTCACTATGAAGGTACAACGAGAACTCTCCATAGAATGCATAAAATATTATTAGAAAATAAATATTATTTTTATTTTTGTTCAATTTCTTCTAATAAAACTTTATTAGAAGAAATTGAACAAAAATAACGAAAAAGCAATAACACTGATAGTTATACTAGGACAAAATTTTTTTAGACGTTGCATATATGGTAGAAAATTTATTGTCATTACATTCACATAGAAGTCCAAACTCTAAATTAACTAGAATACGTTTAGAATTATCAGACTACAACTTTAAAATAACTTACAAAAGAGGAACTAACAACAATAACGCAAATGCATTGTCGATGATACAATTGGACTAAGAAACATTAAAAGAAATGATTCCTAATAAAATTGATGAAAGTGTAAAAAAAATCGCTGGTGATAATAAGAAACATGAATAAAATGACTATACAAAATGAGGAAACCAAAAACCTAGGTAAATACAGAAAAAATTAAAAGAACAAAAGTACACTTAAGAAAAATAATCAGGGTTATTCGGCTAGAGATGTGATTACAAGCAAACATATTTTTCTTTCACATTTCATGTATTCTAAAATACATTCTCACCACATTTACTTAACATTTTCTTTCGTCGTTCATTTTACCGCGTATTACAAAAGTCTGAAAAGAAATTGAAGCTACAAAGTTAAATTAAAAATAAACAAAAGAAATGTAAGAACATAAATAGTATTTAAAATCTTTGCGAAATTAAACTCATTTGTTTATTTTTGTACAGGTCTAAAAAACAAACATCTCCACAACAATTTCGCGTGATGGTTGACTTCATGATGACGCACCCCGATATTGGTAGAGGAGCCAGCCAACAAAGGCCGGAGGAGCAAAATAGATTATGGGAGGATCTGACCCAAAAACTCAATTCAACGAGTGTTCCAATAAGGGACGTTCCAGGATGGAAAAAGGTGAAATATAAGCAATTTAATTTGCAACAAAGGTGTACTAACAAAAAAGTTATTGCAGGTATGGGGAGACTATAAAGCTTATACAAAGCGAAAAATGGTAACGAACAAGCAACAAATGGAAGGAACGGGTGGTGGTCCGAATAAAACAATTCCATTGAATGATTTAGATACCCGTCTCCGGGATACTAAATATAAAAACGTTTGGTATTATAGAACCTGTGGAAGTTTTATCCCCAACAGTTTCTACATCATCCATTAGTGAAAACGTTTTGTTGGATGATATAAACGCAAGTTTTGAAATAAGAACAGGAAATAATGCAAAAAAGAGGAAAATTGAAAACTCAAATATGTTGCAACAACAGATAGAACTGCAAAAATCATTTTATGAAAACTATGTTACTTTGAAGAGGGAAGAGCTAGTTTATTTAAAAAAGATTGCTGATGGAATTCAGTCAATAAAAAAGTAATGAATCACCATATCATACATACAGTTAAGAGCTATACTTTCCATACAGCATAGTTTCATGAAACCTCCAAGTTTAAAAAATAAATTATACCAATACTCTTGTTGCTATGAAATATGAAAAAATTCAAGTGGTTGGGGCCGTCATCTTGCTTGAACATTCAGTGATTTTAACGAAACTAAAGCATCTACCACGAATAAATACATTGCCTTTTAAACCTTAATGTCAACTGCCGCACTTGCCGACTTAATACCGAAAATCACTGAATGTTCAAGCAAGATGACGGCTCCAACCACTTGAATTTTTTCATTTATTTTATACATGTATAAATTCATTTATTACAAACCTACCTATTCGCATAATTTATTTTTTTAACCTTTTTCATAGGTTTCATGAAAATTCAAAAATTATGGCTGTATGGGGAATTTAGACAATGACATACATATGTATGTGAATACGTGCATATATAAGTACCTAACCACGAATGTTCTATTTTTTTATTTGTTAATCAAAAATCACAAATTTATGACTATATATAATAGTCATAAATTTGTGATATATAATAGTCATAAATTTGTGATTTTTCAACTTGACTAAATTTCAATGTTATTTATGTTTCAATGTTATTTTTGTTTCTGTTTTTAAACTACTTAATGAAATAAAGTTTTTTATGTTTACGTTTTTATAGTTCAACTAAATGTCTCACATTATTTAACTCCTTTTAATTAAATAAGCAAATGCTTAACAATACTTTTTATTAAAATGTAGTTTACTTTTATTTTAAAATGCATACTTTTAAAAAGAATTTAATATATTATTTCTCAATAAAATAGCTTCATTGGAAATACTTTCATGCACTTCATCTGTGTCAATGACTTGTTCGATATTTGATATATCTCCAATGTCATCGGAATGATCATCAGGTCTAGCAAAATGAATCCGTATATTATGCAAAGCGCAGCATGCATTTACTATACGCGCTGCTTTTTGTGGACTATAATGGAGGCCTCTTGCGTTTGTCAAGCATCTAAAAGAATTCTTGAAAATTCCAATTGTCCTTTCTATTATATTTCTACCTTTAGAATGTGAAATATTAAATTTGGACTCTCTGCTGCCAACAGCCGGTGACCTATAAGATGTTAGAAGCCACGGCTCTAGTGGATAGCCAGCATCTCCCAAAATACGTAAATTATTCCCGTGGTGATACCTGTCCTCAAAGAGCTGTTTAATATTTGAAAGCCTCCAAACATGTGCATCATGGCAACTACCAGGAAATGTTGTATTTACAAAGCGTATCCTGTGTAAATGATCGCATCCCTTGAAAGAAGAAATTGAGCTTTTTAGCACATACATATATATACATAAATATATATGTATGTAAATGTCGATGGTCTAAAGTAGACGGGCCCTAACTAGCATTTTCACGAAATTGTTTTTCAGTGATTCCAATACCCTTCATACAAATACACCTATTCACAAAAATTTATTGGAATAGTGTAAAAAATTACACTATTAGAAGCAGTTTTACAAAGCAGTTGTACTATTTATTTTTATGTTTTTACATTTTCCTGTAAAGTTATGGCATTTCTACTTGTGACCAACGATATGTATGTACGTATTTATGTCCAATATGGTTATTCATTTGCAACAATGCAATTCTATTAAACAAAGCTAATGATTACGCCTGGTATGGACGATTTTCGCTAAAAGTACAATCGCGAATCTTCTTTGGTATGTTCATCCATTATAACCGATATCCATTTAGGACATAAATTTTCTTCGATTGCGACTAAAACATCGGACAAAACTTTTGAGAATGTCGATTGGGATATATTTAGTTGCCAGTCCTTGCCTATTCCATTTTGGTAGCTTCCTTCAGCGAAAAATCGCAAGGCTGCGGCCAACTTGTCTCAGGCTTTAAGCATGCCACTCGTCTTTCTGGTTTAAGTTTTTCCTTTATCTTAGACAAAATGTATTCAAAAGCCTCTTCATTGATTCTAAAATTTTTCCGGAAACTTTTTTTGATCAGTGGTAAGAAACTGTTAATTATGTACATATTGATAAAGATACCTGGTATCACTCATCAAAAATATGTCCATTGTTTTGTTTCTCAAGTTCTTAAGCACACTTCTTAAATTTCCACTGTCGCCATTCATAAAAAACCCAATAGAGTCCATTTTAACTTGATTTAAAATCTTAATTTTTCTATTTTAAAATTTTTGTTTTTACATACACATATCAAAAGTATTGATAATAATCAGCTGCTTTTGTTATTGTTTCACATAAATTTAGTGACCGCAAAAGCTTGATGACTTTTATCGATAAGTCATCACAAGTATTTTAGAATGTTTCAAATACTGAACGTCGAAAGTGAACAGTCACCTTCATTGAAATGAAAAGCGTATTCCCGAATAGCCCTGAATAATGGTAATACGAGTCCTAATGAGTCTGATCAACTCAAAGTTTGGGATTGTACATCCATGAGTAATATTAAACTTGGAAGAAAAGAAAAGAAGAAAATAAAAGTTGAAAACGATTCTGTTCTAAATGAAATGCGCATCAGATGTAGCGGTAATATTTATTACCTAGATAATATATTGGAGAAACTACCTTCTGTTTTAGGCAGAACAAATTATGTAAGATTCGCACTAAAAAAAGGTGACGAAATATTTAAGAAAATAAGTATGAAATAGTTTAAAGAAAAGTTAGATACGTGCAAAGAAAATGATGTAAAAATAAGGTTATATAACAATCCTCAAAGAATAACAAATGAAAACAGAAAAAATTATTTAATTAAGTTGTATCACAACACACCATGAGGAGACATTTCGAAGTAAGAAAAACTTTAATCAAATTGCAACGAAAATAAATATTGAAAGATATGTACAAAATGGTAAAAACGTACGTTTTAGTGTGATCTATGTCAGAGAAACAAACAAGTAAGACACACCAAAGAACCGTTATGCATTACAGACACACCAAATAATAGTTGTTCCGCTATAGTCATAGATTCAGTTGGCCCTTTACGACCTTCTGGAAACTATCAATATATATTAACAATGGAAAGTGAGTTAACTAAATACATAATAGATGCACCAATGGAAACAGAGGAAGCCAAATCAATCGCAAAGTGCTTAAAAGAAAATTTAATATTGAAGTATGGCATATTTAAAACACTAAAATCGGACAGAGATACAAAGTTTGTAAATGAATTTGCTAAAAGTAGAACATAAAATATCCACACCGTACCATCTTAATGAAATCATAAAGATATAAATAAATACTTTTTTTCATTCGTGAATGATGACTACTGGCATGACTGGATACCTCATTATTCTTTTGCATACAATATAACGCCTCGTGAAGACACAAATTACCACCATTTGAGTTAATATTTGACAAAATACTTACCTTACCAGGTGAAGAAATAACTAATAATGAATGTTAATTAAGTTAGAATTAAAAATTCACTCGAAAATGCTAGAAACATATAACAAAACTCACAGAATAGATCTTAGGATAGTAGACTTAGTTTTAATAAAAAAGGAGAATAGAAGAAATATGAAGCACCATATCATGGTCCTAACGAAATAATAAATATGGATAATATAAATGTAGAATCAAAAATTAATGGAAAAAGAATTAAAAGCTATTAAACGTAAGAATAAAATATTTTTAGCATAAGAATTGCGAACATTTATTTACAAAAAAAAAATTATTAGTTATCATAAGTTCCATAAGAACATAACACTAAAATTAAGAAAATCAACCAATATTTTACCACTTAAATAACACACTACTTTTTTAAATAAATAAATACTGTTTACGCCACGTTGAGTGCAACTTTTGCCCACCACTTTAATTGAGTATCTGAGTAAGCTTTAGTAAAAGCTCTCTCAACAAAGCCAAGGGCTTGAGTTAGTGGCTGCTTAATTACCTCTTATTATGTTCTATTATTCATTAACTCGAGATATTAGCTATCCATAAGACATATTGAAATAAAACTCGTTGTGAATTATTATTAAATTAGAGTTTTTTAATTTATGACTCTGGACACAAAACCTTTGGAACAAGCTCCTTGTAAGTGAACCCCCGCTGAAACATTTTTTGATCCTTCGAGCCGGATAGCAAGGATCTTGCCAAGGGAAACCCATAATTTTTCACCCTTATTAAAAAATAAGGTAAATCCCAATAATTTAATGAGACAAGGTATGTTCTTTAATATACATATGTATGTACGTATTTACATACATACAACGTTCATACACGCAAAATTGAATTTTAATATATGTACATATGTACATATTTACATTAAATCATCAAGTGCAATAATTTACGGTATTCATATATTCATATGTACGTTCACATCGTTCATGTACATACATACATATATAAATACATATGTACATATATATATCCATACATATGCATAAATATATAAAAATGCACATACATGTAAATATGTATATATACTTCGCTACTCAATACCGTTAAAAGTCATAAAATTTTTGCCTGCAAATTGAAATTATTAATTTAAAGAACGATATCCACAAGTGGTGTTAACATTGAGTGTAACATAAAATGCGATCTGTTTAACATAGAATGTAAATGTGGAAAACAGTAATGTGCATATGGTCATAGTGTAATATAAATTTTTATAACATGCATTCTAACAGAGATTAGTAAACACTCTTATTAAAAAAAAATAATAAAAATAATAAAAAGAGAAAATATACGTCCCTTTTTTTTAATCGTATCGCGATTTTAAATCAATCAAGTGATCTTCATGTTATTAACATATGCATGTAATTAAAATAGACAGTAACTTAAAAGAGCATTTAATTATTCCAATGTATACGTATGTATGTATGTAATTTATATCAACTCACATAAAAACATATTTCCATTAAATTAGCACAGTGGATTTGAATGAATTAAATTAGTAAAAAATACCCTCTCTTTGTTTACTAAATCTTTAAAATTCGTTAATAATAAGAATAATAAAAAACTACTTCTATGCAAACATACATACGTATTTTACATAAAATTACTCATACATATTCCAAATAATAACTAATAAGGTACTCCATTAAAACCTGTGACAAGAGTCTATCGTCAAAACTAAATATTTGGCTATAAATAAAAGCATATTAAAACCAAATAAACGCGAATATTAGTCTATTCTCTAATTTTTTCTTAAATTTACAACACAATATGTCATCACTAGCTAGCTTTATTAGAGCATCGGATCGTGTAGTAGAGTTCCATTCGTATTTAACTGATATTCCACAAGATGAGCATACTATTCACACTCTTGAGATCCAAAAAGAAGAAATTCTTCACCTATGGACTGTCCTACGCTTGGCGTATGATGCAGTCATGGAAAATTCTTCCTCGTTAGGTAAAGAGGTTACTATAGAAAGCATCAAGGGCAAATACTTTTCTGCGTACAATACTCATTTCAAAGGTTTGTCTAAAATAAGTGAGCTCTTAGACTCACTGAGGAAACAGTCCTCTGCCGCTTCATCAACACTGAACTCCCGCATACATTTACCGCCATGCGATATTGATGATTTTTATGGCGACTATAGCGCTACCATCTTTTAGGGATCAATTTTCAGGACTGTATGGTGCTCAAGAAAAAGTAGCTCCTGTAGAAAAACTTTGTCATTTATTAAAAAAGACAAAAGGAGAAGCACATGAGATAGTTCGTTCATGCCCCTTTACAAACGCAGGCTTTGCCATGGCGTGGCAAAGTCTTTTAGATAGATATGAGAACAAGAGAGTTCTCATCCATGCGCACTTAAAAATTTTATTCAATTTAACCCCTATTTCTAAAGAAAATGGCCCTAGCTTGAAAACCCTGCAGCGAACTATTAATAATTGTAAAGCTAACTTATCACTGCTAGAGGTTGATACAAGTCATTGGGACGTAATCTTTGTATATGTTTGTTCAACTTGTCTCTCTGATACTACCCTAAATCTATGGGAGCAATCTACACAGTGGCTCTACACAGTGGCTCACAATTACCGACTTGGCAGGAAATGGATACATTTTTAACCACCCGATTTCATACTCTGGAATCCGTGACAGATATTAGATCAACTGCAGATACTTCAAACCCAGGCACAAAACATTTTAATAAAATTAATGACAACCCACGTAAAGGAATGAAAGTAAACACTTTTCATACCAATGTGAATGCAATAAAGGGTATCCAATGTACGCTTTGTTCGGATTCTCATCCCATCAGATTGTGTCCAAAATTCCTCCAAATGTCCATTGATGAACGGCTTTCAACTGTTAAAAGCCAAAAACGTTGCACGAACTGCTTAGCCACATCACATGACTTTAAAAAATGTAAAAGTCAATATGTATGCTCTTTATGCAAACAAATTAATCTTACATCGTAATAATGCAAAGTCATCATCTACTGATACCTTTGCGAGTTCGAACGCTGGTGTTTTAGTGAACCCCACTACGACCACTAAAACCGAAATTTTAGGGCTTAATGGTGCCCGGACTGCAACTTCTGATCGTGTTTGTACTATCACTATTGCATCCCCCCTACATAAAAGGTTTGAAACACAAATCAATGTACTTGTTGTCCAAAAATTAACAGGCCAATTGCCATACACTCGTTGACCTCATTTATTCAGTCAGGACTTTCTGACTTACAAATGGCTGACGTCAATCTTCATAAAGGATCCCATGTTGATTTATTGTTAGGTGGTGGTATTTATCCCCAAATCCTGCAAAAAGGTGTACGATGGAACGAAGACCGATCTCTTGTAGCCCAAAACACTATATTTGGGTAGATTATCACCGGTAAAATTTCTCCTACTGTCACGTCTCCAATCATATCCTCATTTTATACAGAAATTACTCTTGATAAACAAGTTAGGCTTTTTTGGGAATTAGAAGAAATTCCTGACAGACATCGGATGTCAGCTGACGACGAGTATTGTGAGGAATTATTCAAAACTACTACAAGTCGAAATGAGTCAGGTCGTTTTGTCGTCTCCCTTCCATTTCGAAAAGACTTTCCCCAAGCTAAAACTCTTGGACTTTCTCGCAATCTTGCTCTTAGTCAGTATCTTCGAAATGAAAATAGATTAAGTAAACTTCCTGAAAAAAAGCTTAAATATGACGAGGTCATTAGAGAATACTTAATTTTAAGCCATATGATATCTGTCCCACCGACAGCAAAGTTCAATGAAACATCCTCTTACTACCTGCCTCACCACGCAGTTCTCAAGCCAGACAGCACCACAACGAAGCTTCGTGTAGTTTTTAATGCCTCTCACCCCACCACAAATGGAGTCAGTCTTAATGACGTCCTGTATCCAGGGCCTGTACTGCAAGCGGATTTGACTATTCTAATTCTTAGATGGCGTCTTTTTAAATATGTATTTAGTGCCGACATAAAAAAATGTACAGACAAATTCTTGTCAATCCCAAACACACCCCGTATCAACGAATTATATTTCGATCAGAACCCCAAGAAAACCCCAGTGATTATGATTTGCAAACAGTTACTTTTGGAGTAAACTGTGCCCCCTACTTGGCAATAAGGACATTGCACCAGCTAGCCAATGAATGTGAAAAATCAAACCCCGTTGTTGCTGATATTCTCAGAAATTATATGTATGTTGATGACATACTTTATGGCGCTTCCAGCCTCCCCCATGCACTCAAAACCCGGAACCATCTCACAGAGGTTCTGAGCTCAGCTGGATTTTCTCTTAGAAAATGGACAGCAAATCATAAAACTATTCTTCAAGAGTTACCCCCCGAACATTTATTAAATGAAAATTTTTTAAAACTTTCAGAGTCTAGCAATACCAAAACTCTAGGCTTGCGATGGAATGCTGAGCGCGATGTTTTCTATTTTAACCCCCAAAGTTTTCCTGATCGAAATAGTATTACCAAAAGAGAGGTTTTAACTGAAATAGCCAAGCTTTTCGATCCCGCTGGTTGGCGTGCTCCAAAAGTTATTGTTGCTAAAATTATTATGCAACAGATATGGAGAGATAAAACAATTGAAATTCCCCGTTTTGTAAATTTCGATTCCAGTTACCTCGTTGAGCTGCATGGTTTTTGCGACGCTTCAGAAAAAGCATATGCAGCAACACTATATTTGCGTGCGGAAAGTAGTAGTATTTTCTCATCTCTTATTAGCCAAAACTAAAGTAGC
The DNA here is from genome assembly GCA_905220375.1 of Tachina fera. NCBI lineage: Eukaryota > Metazoa > Arthropoda > Insecta > Diptera > Tachinidae > Tachina > Tachina fera. The sequence continues at coordinate 54,066,187 of LR999967.1, forward strand.
TCCTCTCAAATTTATTACTTTGCCCCGTAAAGAATTATGTGGGGCTGAGTTAATGGCAAAAATGATTCATTCTGTACAAAGTCAACTGAGTATAATCCCCTACCACTGTTTTCTCTGGACTGATTCTACAATAGTGTTATCATGGCTACAAAAACCTCCCTATACATGGACTACTTTTGTTGCCAATCGTGTAGCTTCTATTATTGAAAAAGTTGACAGCAACGCTTGGAGTCATGTTGATTCGAAGGATAATCCAGCAGATTTAGCCTCACGGGCACTGATGAAGAATCGCGACCTGTGAGAGCCCATGTTATTCAATTGGATGAATCTGACATCCTGTGTCGTTTCTCCGACCTTCCCAGGGCAATGCGTGTATTAAGTTATATGTTTAGATTTTTTCATGCAATTAGCCCTAAACATAGGCGAAATCGCACATACTTTACCTCAAAGTTAACACATGCTGAAGTTGTGTTCGTCAGGTCCAGATTAATAAAATTATGTCAAAGAATTTATTTCCCTGAATATGATCTTCTCTCCAAAGGTAGCCCACTGCCCCAAAAGAGTAATTTGTTATCTCTTAATCCTATCATAGATCGTGACGGAATAATGAGAGTAAATGGTAGGTTAGCACACACACCGACCTTATCTTATAACGAGCGCTTCCCAAAAATCCTGCCTTATAATGCACGGTTAACCCGCTTATATCTCGAATTTTTACATAATTGTTCCATTCATGGTACTAACTCCTTATTGATTCGGCTAATGCGACTGGAATTCTGGGTTCCAAAACTGAAAAATATTGCAAAGTTGACGGTACATAAATGCAAAACCTGTGTTTTGCAGAGGCGATTACGGAGCCAACAGCTAATGGCAAGCCTTCCCCCCGAACGAACCACTCTTTCCCGTCCATTCACTAATACGGGAGTCGATTTTGCCGGCCCTTTTGACATAAAATCTTTTGCAGGTCGAGGATGTAAAACAACTAAGGGATATGTCCTAGTTTTTGTCTGCTTTGCAACCAAAGCTATCCATCTCGAAGTAACGTCGGACTTATCTACCTCGGCATTTCTAGCAGCATTCGCCAGATTTTTTTCTCGCCGCGGGTCTCCTAAGGCAATTTACTCTGATAATGGAACTGCCTTCGTAGGCGCTGCTAATATATTAAATCATGACAGGGAAGATTTTTTCCTCAAGTTACGACAAAAGGTAATGTTACTTAATGCATTTCAGCCAGTTGAGTGGCATTTTATACCTCCTGGTGCCCCCCATATGGGCGGACTATGGGAGGCCGGCGTTAAAAGCTTTAAAACACACCTCAAGAAAGTTTCCCATGCACAAAGCTTTACTTATGAAGAGTTTTCCACAATGTTAGCAAGAAATGAAGCTTGTCTAAATTCACGACCTCTTACTTCAATGAGCAATGATCCCAATGACCTGTCGGCCCTAACTCCAGGGCATTTTTTGATTGGTGGCCCACTTCTTTCTCCTCCCGAACCCGATAATAGTTATCAAAGTTTAGGTTATCAAAATCGCTGGAAAAAGCTTCAAGTTATGCATCATGTACTTGCCCTTCGATGGAAAGAAGAATATTTGAAAGAACTTCATAAGAGAGTCAAATGGAAATATCCCCACAAAGATTTTGCTCAAGGTGATTTAGTAGTGATCAGACAGGATAACTTCCCTCCGACTAAATGGCGGCTTGGCCGCATAGAAAAGGTTTATCATGGCAAAGATTCTAGAGTTAGAGTTGCCGAAATTCGTACCGAAAGTGGTTTAGTAGTTCGACCCATTGTCAAATTAGTTCTTGTACCCATCTCGGAACAACACTAATTTTTATTAATTTTCCACAACTATCATGTCGCCACCACCTAGACGCCTAGAAGTCACGAGACGCCCAAAAGAAGCGCCATCTCGTACAAAGTTCGATTGTCGCATCTGTGAAAAGGACCATCCATTAAGAACTTGTCGTCGATTCAAACGCATGTCAATTAAGAAACGGAAAATGATAGTTCGCAAGTTTAAATATTGCTATAATTGTCTGGCGCACTCTCATCAACTTAATAATAGTCGGAGTCGTGATCGCTGTCATCTATGTCTAGAAGAACATCACACTTTATTACACCAACATACCCGAAAGCAGAGTGTCACTTCCAAGAAGCAACGAAGTAAAAAATCTACTAATGCCAAAAGTATTTGCCTTCCTAACAAAAGAACCACACAGGAAGCTACAACTATTGTCATCAATGTTAATACAAGACAATAAATATTTTGTATTTTTTTTGTTTTTTTTTTCTAATAAGGTGTAAACGTATATACGCATATCAACTTTCAATGAATTTTCATTATACGAATTATTATTATCTTTATTTTTATTTTTCTATGTTTCTAATTTTTTTATGAATTAACTATAAGTAGTTTGTACTCAATCTTGAAATTGCCTTACATATAAAATTTCCACCTTCCTCCCTTTCAAACTATTGTTACATTGCTGTAAGGGGGCGGGATGTTTACGCCACGTTGAGTGCAACTTTTGCCCACCACTTTAATTGAGTATCTGAGTAAGCTTTAGTAAAAGCTCTCTCAACAAAGCCAAGGGCTTGAGTTAGTGGCTGCTTAATTACCTCTTATTATGTTCTATTATTCATTAACTCGAGATATTAGCTATCCATAAGACATATTGAAATAAAACCCGTTGTGAATTATTATTAAATTAGAGTTTTTTAATTTATGACTATGGACACAAAACCTTTGGAACAAGCTCCTTGTAAGTGAACCCCCGCTGAAACATTTTTTGATCCATCGAGCCGGATAGCAAGGATCTTGCCAAGGGAAACCCATAATTTTTCACCTACATACGTATTGAAAGAAATCCATCCCGTATTATTAAAAAATAAGGTAAATCCCAATAATTTAATGAGACAAGGTATGTTCTTTAATATATGTATGTACGTATTTACATATGTACATACAACGTTCATACACGCAAAATTGAATTTTAATATATGTACATATGTACATATTTACATTAAATCATCAAGTGCAATAATTTACGGTATTCATATATTCATATGTACGTTCACATCGTTCATGTACATACATACATATATAAATACATATGTACATATATATATCCATACATATGCATAAATATATAAAAATGCACATACATGTAAATATGTATATATACTTCGCTACTCAATACCGTTAAAAGTCATAAAATTTTTGCCTGCAAATTGAAATTATTAATTTAAAGAACGATATCCACAAGTGGTGTTAACATTGAGTGTAACATAAAATGCGATCTGTTTAACATAGAATGTAAATGTGGAAAACAGTAATGTGCATATGGTCATAGTGTAATATAAATTTTTATAACATGCATTCTAACAGAGATTAGTAAACACTCTTATTTAAAAAAATAATAAAAATAATAAAAAGAGAAAATATACGTCCCTTTTTTTTAATCGTATCGCGATTTTAAATCAATCAAGTGATCTTCATGTTATTAACATATGCATGTAATTAAAATAGACAGTAACTTAAAAGAGCATTTAATTATTCCAATGTATACGTATGTATGTATGTAATTTATATCAACTCACATAAAAACATATTTCCATTAAATTAGCACAGTGGATTTGAATGAATTAAATTAGTAAAAAATACCCTCTCTTTGTTTACTAAATCTTTAAAATTCGTTAATAATAAGAATAATAAAAAACTACTTCTATGCAAACATACATACGTATTTTACATAAAATTACTCATACATATTCCAAATAATAACTAATAAGGTACTCCATTAAAACCTGTGACAAGAGTCTATCGTCAAAACTAAATATTTGGCTATAAATAAAAGCATATTAAAACCAAATAAACGCGAATATTAGTCTATTCTCTAATTTTTTCTTAAATTTACAACACAATATGTCATCACTAGCTAGCTTTATTAGAGCATCGGATCGTGTAGTAGAGTTCCACTCGTATTTAACTGATATTCCACAAGATGAGCATACTATTCACACTCTTGAGATCCAAAAAGAAGAAATTCTTCACCTATGGACTGTCCTACGCTTGGCGTATGATGCAGTCATGGAAAATTCTTCCTCGTTAGGTAAAGAGGTTACTATAGAAAGCATCAAGGGCAAATACTTTTCTGCGTACAATACTCATTTCAAAGGTTTGTCTAAAATAAGTGAGCTCTTAGACTCACTGAGGAAACAGTCCTCTGCCGCTTCATCAACACTGAACTCCCGCATACATTTACCGCCATGCGATATTGATGATTTTTATGGCGACTATAGCGCTTGGCCATCTTTTAGGGATCAATTTTCAGGACTGTATGGTGCTCAAGAAAAAGTAGCTCCTGTAGAAAAACTTTGTCATTTATTAAAAAAGACAAAAGGAGAAGCACATGAGATAGTTCGTTCATGCCCCTTTACAAACGCAGGCTTTGCCATGGCGTGGCAAAGTCTTTTAGATAGATATGAGAACAAGAGAGTTCTCATCCATGCGCACTTAAAAATTTTATTCAATTTAACCCCTATTTCTAAAGAAAATGGCCCTAGCTTGAAAACCCTGCAGCGAACTATTAGTAATTGTAAAGCTAACTTATCACTGCTAGAGGTTGATACAAGTCATTGGGACGTAATCTTTGTATATGTTTGTTCAACTTGTCTCTCTGATACTACCCTAAATCTATGGGAGCAATCTACACAGTGGCTCTACACAGTGGCTCACAATTACCGACTTGGAAGGAAATGGATACATTTTTAACCACCCGATTTCATACTCTGGAATCCGTGACAGATATTAGATCAACTGCAGATACTTCAAACCCAGGCACAAAACATTTTAATAAAATTAATGACAACCCACGTAAAGGAAAGAAAGTAAACACTTTTCATACCAATGTGAATGCAATAAAGGGTATCCAATGTACGCTTTGTTCGGATTCTCATCCCATCAGATTGTGTCCAAAATTCCTCCAAATGTCCATTGATGAACGGCTTTCAACTGTTAAAAGCCAAAAACGTTGCACGAACTGCTTAGCCACATCACATGACTTTAAAAAATGTAAAAGTCAATATGTATGCTCTTTATGCAAACAAATTAATCTTACATCGTAATAATGCAAAGTCATCATCTACTGATACCTTTGCGAGTTCGAACGCTGGTGTTAGTGAACCCCAATCTACAATATCGCTTGATAATCAGCCTTCTACCTCCGCATCTGCTATGCGCTCTCTTCAAACGTATTCTACTCAACTACAGTCCACCAAATATTTCTCTATTCTTCTTGGTACGGCTTTAGTCGACTTATGCATAGGTGGTACGCGGTCAACTGTTCGAGCATTGATAGATCCTGCATCTGAGGCTTCATTTATTTCAAAGGCTCTACAAAACAAATTTTCTTTGCGTTGTACGACCACTAAAACCGAAATTTTAGGGCTTAATGGTGCCCGGACTGCAACTTCTGATCGTGTTTGTACTATCACTATTGCATCCCCCCTACATAAAAGGTTTGAAACACAAATCAATGTACTTGTTGTCCAAAAATTAACAGGCCAATTGCCATACACTCGTTGACCTCATTTATTCAGTCAGGACTTTCAGACTTACAAATGGCTGACGTCAATCTTCATAAAGGATCCCATGTTGATTTATTGTTAGGTGGTGGTATTTATCCCCAAATCCTGCAAAAAGGTGTACGATGGAACGAAGACCGATCTCTTGTAGCCCAAAACACTATATTTGGGTAGATTATCACCGGTAAAATTTCTCCTACTGTCACGTCTCCAATCATATCCTCATTTTATACAGAAATTACTCTTGATAAACAAGTTAGGCTTTTTTGGGAATTAGAAGAAATTCCTGACAGACATCGGATGTCAGCTGACGACGAGTATTGTGAGGAATTATTCAAAACTACTACAAGTCGAAATGAGTCAGGTCGTTTTGTCGTCTCCCTTCCATTTCGAAAAGACTTTCCCCAAGCTAAAACTCTTGGACTTTCTCGCAATCTTGCTCTTAGTCAGTATCTTCGAAATGAAAATAGATTAAGTAAACTTCCTGAAAAAAAGCTTAAATATGACGAGGTCATTAGAGAATACTTAATTTTAAGCCATATGATATCTGTCCCACCGACAGCAAAGTTCAATGAAACATCCTCTTACTACCTGCCTCACCACGCAGTTCTCAAGCCAGACAGCACCACAACGAAGCTTCGTGTAGTTTTTAATGCCTCTCACCCCACCACAAATGGAGTCAGTCTTAATGACGTCCTGTATCCAGGGCCTGTACTGCAAGCGGATTTGACTATTCTAATTCTTAGATGGCGTCTTTTTAAATATGTATTTAGTGCCGACATAAAAAAATGTACAGACAAATTCTTGTCAATCCCAAACACACCCCGTATCAACGAATTATATTTCGATCAGAACCCCAAGAAAACCCCAGTGATTATGATTTGCAAACAGTTACTTTTGGAGTAAACTGTGCCCCCTACTTGGCAATAAGGACATTGCACCAGCTAGCCAATGAATGTGAAAAATCAAACCCCGTTGTTGCTGATATTCTCAGAAATTATATGTATGTTGATGACATACTTTATGGCGCTTCCAGCCTCCCCCATGCACTCAAAACCCGGAACCATCTCACAGAGGTTCTGAGCTCAGCTGGATTTTCTCTTAGAAAATGGACAGCAAATCATAAAACTATTCTTCAAGAGTTACCCCCCGAACATTTATTAAATGAAAATTTTTTAAAACTTTCAGAGTCTAGCAATACCAAAACTCTAGGCTTGCGATGGAATGCTGAGCGCGATGTTTTCTATTTTAACCCCCAAAGTTTTCCTGATCGAAATAGTATTACCAAAAGAGAGGTTTTAACTGAAATAGCCAAGCTTTTCGATCCCGCTGGTTGGCGTGCTCCAAAAGTTATTGTTGCTAAAATTATTATGCAACAGATATGGAGAGATAAAACAATTGAAATTCCCCGTTTTGTAAATTTCGATTCCAGTTACCTCGTTGAGCTGCATGGTTTTTGCGACGCTTCAGAAAAAGCATATGCAGCAACACTATATTTGCGTGCGGAAAGTAGTAGTATTTTCTCATCTCTTATTAGCCAAAACTAAAGTAGCTCCTCTCAAATTTATTACTTTGCCCCGTAAAGAATTATGTGGGGCTGAGTTAATGGCAAAAATGATTCATTCTGTACAAAGTCAACTGAGTATAATCCCCTACCACTGTTTTCTCTGGACTGATTCTACAATAGTGTTATCATGGCTACAAAAACCTCCCTATACATGGACTACTTTTGTTGCCAATCGTGTAGCTTCTATTATTGAAAAAGTTGACAGCAACGCTTGGAGTCATGTTGATTCGAAGGATAATCCAGCAGATTTAGCCTCACGGGCACTGATGAAGAATCGCGACCTGTGAGAGCCCATGTTATTCAATTGGATGAATCTGACATCCTGTGTCGTTTCTCCGACCTTCCCAGGGCAATGCGTGTATTAAGTTATATGTTTAGATTTTTTCATGCAATTAGCCCTAAACATAGGCGAAATCGCACATACTTTACCTCAAAGTTAACACATGCTGAAGTTGTGTTCGTCAGGTCCAGATTAATAAAATTATGTCAAAGAATTTATTTCCCTGAATATGATCTTATCTCCAAAGGTAGCCCACTGCCCCAAAAGAGTAATTTGTTATCTCTTAATCCTATCATAGATCGTGACGGAATAATGAGAGTAAATGGTAGGTTAGCACACACACCGACCTTATCTTATAACGAGCGCTTCCCAAAAATCCTGCCTTATAATGCACGGTTAACCCGCTTATATCTCGAATTTTTACATAATTGTTCCATTCATGGTACTAACTCCTTATTGATTCGGCTAATGCGACTGGAATTCTGGGTTCCAAAACTGAAAAATATTGCAAAGTTGACGGTACATAAATGCAAAACCTGTGTTTTGCAGAGGCGATTACGGAGCCAACAGCTAATGGCAAGCCTTCCCCCCGAACGAACCACTCTTTCCCGTCCATTCACTAATACGGGAGTCGATTTTGCCGGCCCTTTTGACATAAAATCTTTTGCAGGTCGAGGATGTAAAACAACTAAGGGATATGTCCTAGTTTTTGTCTGCTTTGCAACCAAAGCTATCCATCTCGAAGTAACGTCGGACTTATCTACCTCGGCATTTCTAGCAGCATTCGCCAGATTTTTTTCTCGCCGCGGGTCTCCTAAGGCAATTTACTCTGATAATGGAACTGCCTTCGTAGGCGCTGCTAATATATTAAATCATGACAGGGAAGATTTTTTCCTCAAGTTACGACAAAAGGTAATGTTACTTAATGCATTTCAGCCAGTTGAGTGGCATTTTATACCTCCTGGTGCCCCCCATATGGGCGGACTATGGGAGGCCGGCGTTAAAAGCTTTAAAACACACCTCAAGAAAGTTTCCCATGCACAAAGCTTTACTTATGAAGAGTTTTCCACAATGTTAGCAAGAATTGAAGCTTGTCTAAATTCACGACCTCTTACTTCAATGAGCAATGATCCCAATGACCTGTCGGCCCTAACTCCAGGGCATTTTTTGATTGGTGGCCCACTTCTTTCTCCTCCCGAACCCGATAATAGTTATCAAAGTTTAGGTTATCAAAATCGCTGGAAAAAGCTTCAAGTTATGCATCATGTACTTGCCCTTCGATGGAAAGAAGAATATTTGAAAGAACTTCATAAGAGAGTCAAATGGAAATATCCCCACAAAGATTTTGCTCAAGGTGATTTAGTAGTGATCAGACAGGATAACTTCCCTCCGACTAAATGGCGGCTTGGCCGCATAGAAAAGGTTTATCATGGCAAAGATTCTAGAGTTAGAGTTGCCGAAATTCGTACCGAAAGTGGTTTAGTAGTTCGACCCATTGTCAAATTAGTTCTTGTACCCATCTCGGAACAACACTAATTTTTATTAATTTTCCACAACTATCATGTCGCCACCACCTAGACGCCTAGAAGTCACGAGACGCCCAAAAGAAGCGCCATCTCGTACAAAGTTCGATTGTCGCATCTGTGAAAAGGACCATCCATTAAGAACTTGTCGTCGATTCAAACGCATGTCAATTAAGAAACGGAAAATGATAGTTCGCAAGTTTAAATATTGCTATAATTGTCTGGCGCACTCTCATCAACTTAATAATAGTCGGAGTCGTGATCGCTGTCATCTATGTCTAGAAGAACATCACACTTTATTACACCAACATACCCGAAAGCAGAGTGTCACTTCCAAGAAGCAACGAAGTAAAAAATCTACTAATGCCAAAAGTATTTGCCTTCCTAACAAAAGAACCACACAGGAAGCTACAACTATTGTCATCAATGTTAATACAAGACAATAAATATTTTGTATTTTTTTTGTTTTTTTTTCTAATAAGGTGTAAACGTATATACGCATATCAACTTTCAATGAATTTTCATTATACGAATTATTATTATCTTTATTTTTATTTTTCTATGTTTCTAATTTTTTTATGAATTAACTATAAGTAGTTTGTACTCAATCTTGAAATTGCCTTACATATAAAATTTCCACCTTCCTCCCTTTCAAACTATTGTTACATTGCTGTAAGGGGGCGGGATGTTTACGCCACGTTGAGTGCAACTTTTGCCCACCACTTTAATTGAGTATCTGAGTAAGCTTTAGTAAAAGCTCTCTCAACAAAGCCAAGGGCTTGAGTTAGTGGCTGCTTAATTACCTCTTATTATGTTCTATTATTCATTAACTCGAGATATTAGCTATCCATAAGACATATTGAAATAAAACCCGTTGTGAATTATTATTAAATTAGAGTTTTTTAATTTATGACTATGGACACAAAACCTTTGGAACAAGCTCCTTGTAAGTGAACCCCCGCTGAAACATTTTTTGATCCATCGAGCCGGATAGCAAGGATCTTGCCAAGGGAAACCCATAATTTTTCACCTACATACGTATTGAAAGAAATCCATCCCGTATTATTAAAAAATAAGGTAAATCCCAATAATTTAATGAGACAAGGTATGTTCTTTAATATATGTATGTACGTATTTACATATGTACATACAACGTTCATACACGCAAAATTGAATTTTAATATATGTACATACATATGTACATATTTACATTAAATCATCAAGTGCAATAATTTACGGTATTCATATATTCATATGTACGTTCACATCGTTCATGTACATACATACATATATAAATACATATGTACATATATATATCCATACATATGCATAAATATATAAAAATGCACATACATGTAAATATGTATATATACTTCGCTACTCAATACCGTTAAAAGTCATAAAATTTTTGCCTGCAAATTGAAATTATTAATTTAAAGAACGATATCCACAAGTGGTGTTAACATTGAGTGTAACATAAAATGCGATCTGTTTAACATAGAATGTAAATGTGGAAAACAGTAATGTGCATATGGTCATAGTGTAATATAAATTTTTATAACATGCATTCTAACAGAGATTAGTAAACACTCTTATTTAAAAAAATAATAAAAATAATAAAAAGAGAAAATATACGTCCCTTTTTTTTAATCGTATCGCGATTTTAAATCAATCAAGTGATCTTCATGTTATTAACATATGCATGTAATTAAAATAGACAGTAACTTAAAAGAGCATTTAATTATTCCAATGTATACGTATGTATGTATGTAATTTATATCAACTCACATAAAAACATATTTCCATTAAATTAGCACAGTGGATTTGGATGAATTAAATTAGTAAAAAATACCCTCTCTTTGTTTACTAAATCTTTAAAATTCGTTAATAATAAGAATAATAAAAAACTACTTCTATGCAAACATACATACGTATTTTACATAAAATTACTCATACATATTCCAAATAATAACTAATAAGGTACTCCATTAAAACCTGTGACAAGAGTCTATCGTCAAAACTAAATATTTGGCTATAAATAAAAGCATATTAAAACCAAATAAACGCGAATATTAGTCTATTCTCTAATTTTTTCTTAAATTTACAACACAATATGTCATCACTAGCTAGCTTTATTAGAGCATCGGATCGTGTAGTAGAGTTCCACTCGTATTTAACTGATATTCCACAAGATGAGCATACTATTCACACTCTTGAGATCCAAAAAGAAGAAATTCTTCACCTATGGACTGTCCTACGCTTGGCGTATGATGCAGTCATGGAAAATTCTTCCTCGTTAGGTAAAGAGGTTACTATAGAAAGCATCAAGGGCAAATACTTTTCTGCGTACAATACTCATTTCAAAGGTTTGTCTAAAATAAGTGAGCTCTTAGACTCACTGAGGAAACAGTCCTCTGCCGCTTCATCAACACTGAACTCCCGCATACATTTACCGCCATGCGATATTGATGATTTTTATGGCGACTATAGCGCTTGGCCATCTTTTAGGGATCAATTTTCAGGACTGTATGGTGCTCAAGAAAAAGTAGCTCCTGTAGAAAAACTTTGTCATTTATTAAAAAAGACAAAAGGAGAAGCACATGAGATAGTTCGTTCATGCCCCTTTACAAACGCAGGCTTTGCCATGGCGTGGCAAAGTCTTTTAGATAGATATGAGAACAAGAGAGTTCTCATCCATGCGCACTTAAAAATTTTATTCAATTTAACCCCTATTTCTAAAGAAAATGGCCCTAGCTTGAAAACCCTGCAGCGAACTATTAATAATTGTAAAGCTAACTTATCACTGCTAGAGGTTGATACAAGTCATTGGGACGTAATCTTTGTATATGTTTGTTCAACTTGTCTCTCTGATACTACCCTAAATCTATGGGAGCAATCTACACAGTGGCTCTACACAGTGGCTCACAATTACCGACTTGGCAGGAAATGGATACATTTTTAACCACCCGATTTCATACTCTGGAATCCGTGACAGATATTAGATCAACTGCAGATACTTCAAACCCAGGCACAAAACATTTTAATAAAATTAATGACAACCCACGTAAAGGAAAGAAAGTAAACACTTTTCATACCAATGTGAATGCAATAAAGGGTATCCAATGTACGCTTTGTTCGGATTCTCATCCCATCAGATTGTGTCCAAAATTCCTCCAAATGTCCATTGATGAACGGCTTTCAACTGTTAAAAGCCAAAAACGTTGCACGAACTGCTTAGCCACATCACATGACTTTAAAAAATGTAAAAGTCAATATGTATGCTCTTTATGCAAACAAATTAATCTTACATCGTAATAATGCAAAGTCATCATCTACTGATACCTTTGCGAGTTCGAACGCTGGTGTTAGTGAACCCCAATCTACAATATCGCTTGATAATCAGCCTTCTACCTCCGCATCTGCTATGCGCTCTCTTCAAACGTATTCTACTCAACTACAGTCCACCAAATATTTCTCTATTCTTCTTGGTACGGCTTTAGTCGACTTATGCATAGGTGGTACGCGGTCAACTGTTCGAGCATTGATAGATCCTGCATCTGAGGCTTCATTTATTTCAAAGGCTCTACAAAACAAATTTTCTTTGCGTTGTACGACCACTAAAACCGAAATTTTAGGGCTTAATGGTGCCCGGACTGCAACTTCTGATCGTGTTTGTACTATCACTATTGCATCCCCCCTACATAAAAGGTTTGAAACACAAATCAATGTACTTGTTGTCCAAAAATTAACAGGCCAATTGCCATACACTCGTTGACCTCATTTATTCAGTCAGGACTTTCAGACTTACAAATGGCTGACGTCAATCTTCATAAAGGATCCCATGGTGATTTATTGTTAGGTGGTGGTATTTATCCCCAAATCCTGCAAAAAGGTGTACGATGGAACGAAGACCGATCTCTTGTAGCCCAAAACACTATATTTGGGTAGATTATCACCGGTAAAATTTCTCCTACTGTCACGTCTCCAATCATATCCTCATTTTATACAGAAATTACTCTTGATAAACAAGTTAGGCTTTTTTGGGAATTAGAAGAAATTCCTGACAGACATCGGATGTCAGCTGACGACGAGTATTGTGAGGAATTATTCAAAACTACTACAAGTCGAAATGAGTCAGGTCGTTTTGTCGTCTCCCTTCCATTTCGAAAAGACTTTCCCCAAGCTAAAACTCTTGGACTTTCTCGCAATCTTGCTCTTAGTCAGTATCTTCGAAATGAAAATAGATTAAGTAAACTTCCTGAAAAAAAGCTTAAATATGACGAGGTCATTAGAGAATACTTAATTTTAAGCCATATGATATCTGTCCCACCGACAGCAAAGTTCAATGAAACATCCTCTTACTACCTGCCTCACCACGCAGTTCTCAAGCCAGACAGCACCACAACGAAGCTTCGTGTAGTTTTTAATGCCTCTCACCCCACCACAAATGGAGTCAGTCTTAATGACGTCCTGTATCCAGGGCCTGTACTGCAAGCGGATTTGACTATTCTAATTCTTAGATGGCGTCTTTTTAAATATGTATTTAGTGCCGACATAAAAAAATGTACAGACAAATTCTTGTCAATCCCAAACACACCCCGTATCAACGAATTATATTTCGATCAGAACCCCAAGAAAACCCCAGTGATTATGATTTGCAAACAGTTACTTTTGGAGTAAACTGTGCCCCCTACTTGGCAATAAGGACATTGCACCAGCTAGCCAATGAATGTGAAAAATCAAACCCCGTTGTTGCTGATATTCTCAGAAATTATATGTATGTTGATGATATACTTTATGGCGCTTCCAGCCTCCCCCATGCACTCAAAACCCGGAACCATCTCACAGAGGTTCTGAGCTCAGCTGGATTTTCTCTTAGAAAATGGACAGCAAATCATAAAACTATTCTTCAAGAGTTACCCCCCGAACATTTATTAAATGAAAATTTTTTAAAACTTTCAGAGTCTAGCAATACCAAAACTCTAGGCTTGCGATGGAATGCTGAGCGCGATGTTTTCTATTTTAACCCCCAAAGTTTTCCTGATCGAAATAGTATTACCAAAAGAGAGGTTTTAACTGAAATAGCCAAGCTTTTCGATCCCGCTGGTTGGCGTGCTCCAAAAGTTATTGTTGCTAAAATTATTATGCAACAGATATGGAGAGATAAAACAATTGAAATTCCCCGTTTTGTAAATTTCGATTCCAGTTACCTCGTTGAGCTGCATGGTTTTTGCGACGCTTCAGAAAAAGCATATGCAGCAACACTATATTTGCGTGCGGAAAGTAGTAGTATTTTCTCATCTCTTATTAGCCAAAACTAAAGTAGCTCCTCTCAAATTTATTACTTTGCCCCGTAAAGAATTATGTGGGGCTGAGTTAATGGCAAAAATGATTCATTCTGTACAAAGTCAACTGAGTATAATCCCCTACCACTGTTTTCTCTGGACTGATTCTACAATAGTGTTATCATGGCTACAAAAACCTCCCTATACATGGACTACTTTTGTTGCCAATCGTGTAGCTTCTATTATTGAAAAAGTTGACAGCAACGCTTGGAGTCATGTTGATTCGAAGGATAATCCAGCAGATTTAGCCTCACGGGCACTGATGAAGAATCGCGACCTGTGAGAGCCCATGTTATTCAATTGGATGAACCTGACATCCTGTGTCGTTTCTCCGACCTTCCCAGGGCAATGCGTGTATTAAGTTATATGTTTAGATTTTTTCATGCAATTAGCCCTAAACATAGGCGAAATCGCACATACTTTACCTCAAAGTTAACACATGCTGAAGTTGTGTTCGTCAGGTCCAGATTAATAAAATTATGTCAAAGAATTTATTTCCCTGAATATGATCTTCTCTCCAAAGGTAGCCCACTGCCCCAAAAGAGTAATTTGTTATCTCTTAATCCTATCATAGATCGTGACGGAATAATGAGAGTAAATGGTAGGTTAGCACACACACCGACCTTATCTTATAACGAGCGCTTCCCAAAAATCCTGCCTTATAATGCACGGTTAACCCGCTTATATCTCGAATTTTTACATAATTGTTCCATTCATGGTACTAACTCCTTATTGATTCGGCTAATGCGACTGGAATTCTGGGTTCCAAAACTGAAAAATATTGCAAAGTTGACGGTACATAAATGCAAAACCTGTGTTTTGCAGAGGCGATTACGGAGCCAACAGCTAATGGCAAGCCTTCCCCCCGAACGAACCACTCTTTCCCGTCCATTCACTAATACGGGAGTCGATTTTGCCGGCCCTTTTGACATAAAATCTTTTGCAGGTCGAGGATGTAAAACAACTAAGGGATATGTCCTAGTTTTTGTCTGCTTTGCAACCAAAGCTATCCATCTCGAAGTAACGTCGGACTTATCTACCTCGGCATTTCTAGCAGCATTCGCCAGATTTTTTTCTCGCCGCGGGTCTCCTAAGGCAATTTACTCTGATAATGGAACTGCCTTCGTAGGCGCTGCTAATATATTAAATCATGACAGGGAAGATTTTTTCCTCAAGTTACGACAAAAGGTAATGTTACTTAATGCATTTCAGCCAGTTGAGTGGCATTTTATACCTCCTGGTGCCCCCCATATGGGCGGACTATGGGAGGCCGGCGTTAAAAGCTTTAAAACACACCTCAAGAAAGTTTCCCATGCACAAAGCTTTACTTATGAAGAGTTTTCCACAATGTTAGCAAGAATTGAAGCTTGTCTAAATTCACGACCTCTTACTTCAATGAGCAATGATCCCAATGACCTGTCGGCCCTAACTCCAGGGCATTTTTTGATTGGTGGCCCACTTCTTTCTCCTCCCGAACCCGATAATAGTTATCAAAGTTTAGGTTATCAAAATCGCTGGAAAAAGCTTCAAGTTATGCATCATGTACTTGCCCTTCGATGGAAAGAAGAATATTTGAAAGAACTTCATAAGAGAGTCAAATGGAAATATCCCCACAAAGATTTTGCTCAAGGTGATTTAGTAGTGATCAGACAGGATAACTTCCCTCCGACTAAATGGCGGCTTGGCCGCATAGAAAAGGTTTATCATGGCAAAGATTCTAGAGTTAGAGTTGCCGAAATTCGTACCGAAAGTGGTTTAGTAGTTCGACCCATTGTCAAATTAGTTCTTGTACCCATCTCGGAACAACACTAATTTTTATTAATTTTCCACAACTATCATGTCGCCACCACCTAGACGCCTAGAAGTCACGAGACGCCCAAAAGAAGCGCCATCTCGTACAAAGTTCGATTGTCGCATCTGTGAAAAGGACCATCCATTAAGAACTTGTCGTCGATTCAAACGCATGTCAATTAAGAAACGGAAAATGATAGTTCGCAAGTTTAAATATTGCTATAATTGTCTGGCGCACTCTCATCAACTTAATAATAGTCGGAGTCGTGATCGCTGTCATCTATGTCTAGAAGAACATCACACTTTATTACACCAACATACCCGAAAGCAGAGTGTCACTTCCAAGAAGCAACGAAGTAAAAAATCTACTAATGCCAAAAGTATTTGCCTTCCTAACAAAAGAACCACACAGGAAGCTACAACTATTGTCATCAATGTTAATACAAGACAATAAATATTTTGTATTTTTTTTGTTTTTTTTTCTAATAAGGTGTAAACGTATATACGCATATCAACTTTCAATGAATTTTCATTATACGAATTATTATTATCTTTATTTTTATTTTTCTATGTTTCTAATTTTTTTATGAATTAACTATAAGTAGTTTGTACTCAATCTTGAAATTGCCTTACATATAAAATTTCCACCTTCCTCCCTTTCAAACTATTGTTACATTGCTGTAAGGGGGCGGGATGTTTACGCCACGTTGAGTGCAACTTTTGCCCACCACTTTAATTGAGTATCTGAGTAAGCTTTAGTAAAAGCTCTCTCAACAAAGCCAAGGGCTTGAGTTAGTGGCTGCTTAATTACCTCTTATTATGTTCTATTATTCATTAACTCGAGATATTAGCTATCCATAAGACATATTGAAATAAAACCCGTTGTGAATTATTATTAAATTAGAGTTTTTTAATTTATGACTATGGACACAAAACCTTTGGAACAAGCTCCTTGTAAGTGAACCCCCGCTGAAACATTTTTTGATCCATCGAGCCGGATAGCAAGGATCTTGCCAAGGGAAACCCATAATTTTTCACCTACATACGTATTGAAAGAAATCCATCCCGTATTATTAAAAAATAAGGTAAATCCCAATAATTTAATGAGACAAGGTATGTTCTTTAATATATGTATGTACGTATTTACATATGTACATACAACGTTCATACACGCAAAATTGAATTTTAATATATGTACATATGTACATATTTACATTAAATCATCAAGTGCAATAATTTACGGTATTCATATATTCATATGTACGTTCACATCGTTCATGTACATACATACATATATAAATACATATGTACATATATATATCCATACATATGCATAAATATATAAAAATGCACATACATGTAAATATGTATATATACTTCGCTACTCAATACCGTTAAAAGTCATAAAATTTTTGCCTGCAAATTGAAATTATTAATTTAAAGAACGATATCCACAAGTGGTGTTAACATTGAGTGTAACATAAAATGCGATCTGTTTAACATAGAATGTAAATGTGGAAAACAGTAATGTGCATATGGTCATAGTGTAATATAAATTTTTATAACATGCATTCTAACAGAGATTAGTAAACACTCTTATTTAAAAAAATAATAAAAATAATAAAAAGAGAAAATATACGTCCCTTTTTTTTAATCGTATCGCGATTTTAAATCAATCAAGTGATCTTCATGTTATTAACATATGCATGTAATTAAAATAGACAGTAACTTAAAAGAGCATTTAATTATTCCAATGTATACGTATGTATGTATGTAATTTATATCAACTCACATAAAAACATATTTCCATTAAATTAGCACAGTGGATTTGAATGAATTAAATTAGTAAAAAATACCCTCTCTTTGTTTACTAAATCTTTAAAATTCGTTAATAATAAGAATAATAAAAAACTACTTCTATGCAAACATACATACGTATTTTACATAAAATTACTCATACATATTCCAAATAATAACTAATAAGGTACTCCATTAAAACCTGTGACAAGAGTCTATCGTCAAAACTAAATATTTGGCTATAAATAAAAGCATATTAAAACCCAATAAACGCGAATATTAGTCTATTCTCTAATTTTTTCTTAAATTTACAACACAATATGTCATCACTAGCTAGCTTTATTAGAGCATCGGATCGTGTAGTAGAGTTCCACTCGTATTTAACTGATATTCCACAAGATGAGCATACTATTCACACTCTTGAGATCCAAAAAGAAGAAATTCTTCACCTATGGACTGTCCTACGCTTGGCGTATGATGCAGTCATGGAAAATTCTTCCTCGTTAGGTAAAGAGGTTACTATAGAAAGCATCAAGGGCAAATACTTTTCTGCGTACAATACTCATTTCAAAGGTTTGTCTAAAATAAGTGAGCTCTTAGACTCACTGAGGAAACAGTCCTCTGCCGCTTCATCAACACTGAACTCCCGCATACATTTACCGCCATGCGATATTGATGATTTTTATGGCGACTATAGCGCTTGGCCATCTTTTAGGGATCAATTTTCTGGACTGTATGGTGCTCAAGAAAAAGTAGCTCCTGTAGAAAAACTTTGTCATTTATTAAAAAAGACAAAAGGAGAAGCACATGAGATAGTTCGTTCATGCCCCTTTACAAACGCAGGCTTTGCCATGGCGTGGCAAAGTCTTTTAGATAGATATGAGAACAAGAGAGTTCTCATCCATGCGCACTTAAAAATTTTATTCAATTTAACCCCTATTTCTAAAGAAAATGGCCCTAGCTTGAAAACCCTGCAGCGAACTATTAATAATTGTAAAGCTAACTTATCACTGCTAGAGGTTGATACAAGTCATTGGGACGTAATCTTTGTATATGTTTGTTCAACTTGTCTCTCTGATACTACCCTAAATCTATGGGAGCAATCTACACAGTGGCTCTACACAGTGGCTCACAATTACCGACTTGGCAGGAAATGGATACATTTTTAACCACCCGATTTCATACTCTGGAATCCGTGACAGATATTAGATCAACTGCAGATACTTCAAACCCAGGCACAAAACATTTTAATAAAATTAATGACAACCCACGTAAAGGAAAGAAAGTAAACACTTTTCATACCAATGTGAATGCAATAAAGGGTATCCAATGTACGCTTTGTTCGGATTCTCATCCCATCAGATTGTGTCCAAAATTCCTCCAAATGTCCATTGATGAACGGTTTTCAACTGTTAAAAGCCAAAAACGTTGCACGAACTGCTTAGCCACATCACATGACTTTAAAAAATGTAAAAGTCAATATGTATGCTCTTTATGCAAACAAATTAATCTTACATCGTAATAATGCAAAGTCATCATCTGCTGATACCTTTGCGAGTTCGAACGCTGGTGTTAGTGAACCCCAATCTACAATATCGCTTGATAATCAGCCTTCTACCTCCGCATCTGCTATGCGCTCTCTTCAAACGTATTCTACTCAACTACAGTCCACCAAATATTTCTCTATTCTTCTTGGTACGGCTTTAGTCGACTTATGCATAGGTGGTACGCGGTCAACTGTTCGAGCATTGATAGATCCTGCATCTGAGGCTTCATTTATTTCAAAGGCTCTACAAAACAAATTTTCTTTGCGTTGTACGACCACTAAAACCGAAATTTTAGGGCTTAATGGTGCCCGGACTGCAACTTCTGATCGTGTTTGTACTATCACTATTGCATCCCCCCTACATAAAAGGTTTGAAACACAAATCAATGTACTTGTTGTCCAAAAATTAACAGGCCAATTGCCATACACTCGTTGACCTCATTTATTCAGTCAGGATTTTCAGACTTACAAATGGCTGACGTCAATCTTCATAAAGGATCCCATGTTGATTTATTGTTAGGTGGTGGTATTTATCCCCAAATCCTGCAAAAAGGTGTACGATGGAACGAAGACCGATCTCTTGTAGCCCAAAACACTATATTTGGGTAGATTATCACCGGTAAAATTTCTCCTACTGTCACGTCTCCAATCATATCCTCATTTTATACAGAAATTACTCTTGATAAACAAGTTAGGCTTTTTTGGGAATTAGAAGAAATTCCTGATAGACATCGGATGTCAGCTGACGACGAGTATTGTGAGGAATTATTCAAAACTACTACAAGTCGAAATGAGTTAGGTCGTTTTGTCGTCTCCCTTCCATTTCGAAAAGACTTTCCCCAAGCTAAAACTCTTGGACTTTCTCGCAATCTTGCTCTTAGTCAGTATCTTCGAAATGAAAATAGATTAAGTAAACTTCCTGAAAAAAAGCTTAAATATGACGAGGTCATTAGAGAATACTTAATTTTAAGCCATATGACATCTGTCCCACCGACAGCAAAGTTCAATGAAACATCCTCTTACTACCTGCCTCACCACGCAGTTCTCAAGCCAGACAGCACCACAACGAAGCTTCGTGTAGTTTTTAATGCCTCTCACCCCACCACAAATGGAGTCAGTTTTAATGACGTCCTGTATCCAGGGCCTGTACTGCAAGCGGATTTGACTATTCTAATTCTTAGATGGCGTCTTTTTAAATATGTATTTAGTGCCGACATAAAAAAATGTACAGACAAATTCTTGTCAATCCCAAACACACCCCGTATCAACGAATTATATTTCGATCAGAACCCCAAGAAAACCCCAGTGATTATGATTTGCAAACAGTTACTTTTGGAGTAAACTGTGCCCCCTACTTGGCAATAAGGACATTGCACCAGCTAGCCAATGAATGTGAAAAATCAAACCCCGTTGTTGCTGATATTCTCAGAAATTATATGTATGTTGATGACATACTTTATGGCGCTTCCAGCCTCCCCCATGCACTCAAAACCCGGAACCATCTCACAGAGGTTCTGAGCTCAGCTGGATTTTCTCTTAGAAAATGGACAGCAAATCATAAAACTATTCTTCAAGAGTTACCCCCCGAACATTTATTAAATGAAAATTTTTTAAAACTTTCAGAGTCTAGCAATACCAAAACTCTAGGCTTGCGATGGAATGCTGAGCGCGATGTTTTCTATTTTAACCCCCAAAGTTTTCCTGATCGAAATAGTATTACCAAAAGAGAGGTTTTAACTGAAATAGCCAAGCTTTTCGATCCCGCTGGTTGGCGTGCTCCAAAAGTTATTGTTGCTAAAATTATTATGCAACAGATATGGAGAGATAAAACAATTGAAATTCCCCGTTTTGTAAATTTCGATTCCAGTTACCTCGTTGAGCTGCATGGTTTTTGCGACGCTTCAGAAAAAGCATATGCAGCAACACTATATTTGCGTGCGGAAAGTAGTAGTATTTTCTCATCTCTTATTAGCCAAAACTAAAGTAGCTCCTCTCAAATTTATTACTTTGCCCCGTAAAGAATTATGTGGGGCTGAGTTAATGGCAAAAATGATTCATTCTGTACAAAGTCAACTGAGTATAATCCCCTACCACTGTTTTCTCTGGACTGATTCTACAATAGTGTTATCATGGCTACAAAAACCTCCCTATACATGGACTACTTTTGTTGCCAATCGTGTAGCTTCTATTATTGAAAAAGTTGACAGCAACGCTTGGAGTCATGTTGATTCGAAGGATAATCCAGCAGATTTAGCCTCACGGGCACTGATGAAGAATCGCGACCTGTGAGAGCCCATGTTATTCAATTGGATGAATCTGACATCCTGTGTCGTTTCTCCGACCTTCCCAGGGCAATGCGTGTATTAAGTTATATGTTTAGATTTTTTCATGCAATTAGCCCTAAACATAGGCGAAATCGCACATACTTTACCTCAAAGTTAACACATGCTGAAGTTGTGTTCGTCAGGTCCAGATTAATAAAATTATGTCAAAGAATTTATTTCCCTGAATATGATCTTCTCTCCAAAGGTAGCCCACTGCCCCAAAAGAGTAATTTGTTATCTCTTAATCCTATCATAGATCGTGACGGAATAATGAGAGTAAATGGTAGGTTAGCACACACACCGACCTTATCTTATAACGAGCGCTTCCCAAAAATCCTGCCTTATAATGCACGGTTAACCCGCTTATATCTCGAATTTTTACATAATTGTTCCATTCATGGTACTAACTCCTTATTGATTCGGCTAATGCGACTGGAATTCTGGGTTCCAAAACTGAAAAATATTGCAAAGTTGACGGTACATAAATGCAAAACCTGTGTTTTGCAGAGGCGATTACGGAGCCAACAGCTAATGGCAAGCCTTCCCCCCGAACGAACCACTCTTTCCCGTCCATTCACTAATACGGGAGTCGATTTTGCCGGCCCTTTTGACATAAAATCTTTTGCAGGTCGAGGATGTAAAACAACTAAGGGATATGTCCTAGTTTTTGTCTGCTTTGCAACCAAAGCTATCCATCTCGAAGTAACGTCGGACTTATCTACCTCGGCATTTCTAGCAGCATTCGCCAGATTTTTTTCTCGCCGCGGGTCTCCTAAGGCAATTTACTCTGATAATGGAACTGCCTTCGTAGGCGCTGCTAATATATTAAATCATGACAGGGAAGATTTTTTCCTCAAGTTACGACAAAAGGTAATGTTACTTAATGCATTTCAGCCAGTTGAGTGGCATTTTATACCTCCTGGTGCCCCCCATATGGGCGGACTATGGGAGGCCGGCGTTAAAAGCTTTAAAACACACCTCAAGAAAGTTTCCCATGCACAAAGCTTTACTTATGAAGAGTTTTCCACAATGTTAGCAAGAATTGAAGCTTGTCTAAATTCACGACCTCTTACTTCAATGAGCAATGATCCCAATGACCTGTCGGCCCTAACTCCAGGGCATTTTTTGATTGGTGGCCCACTTCTTTCTCCTCCCGAACCCGATAATAGTTATCAAAGTTTAGGTTATCAAAATCGCTGGAAAAAGCTTCAAGTTATGCATCATGTACTTGCCCTTCGATGGAAAGAAGAATATTTGAAAGAACTTCATAAGAGAGTCAAATGGAAATATCCCCACAAAGATTTTGCTCAAGGTGATTTAGTAGTGATCAGACAGGATAACTTCCCTCCGACTAAATGGCGGCTTGGCCGCATAGAAAAGGTTTATCATGGCAAAGATTCTAGAGTTAGAGTTGCCGAAATTCGTACCGAAAGTGGTTTAGTAGTTCGACCCATTGTCAAATTAGTTCTTGTACCCATCTCGGAACAACACTAATTTTTATTAATTTTCCACAACTATCATGTCGCCACCACCTAGACGCCTAGAAGTCACGAGACGCCCAAAAGAAGCGCCATCTCGTACAAAGTTCGATTGTCGCATCTGTGAAAAGGACCATCCATTAAGAACTTGTCGTCGATTCAAACGCATGTCAATTAAGAAACGGAAAATGATAGTTCGCAAGTTTAAATATTGCTATAATTGTCTGGCGCACTCTCATCAACTTAATAATAGTCGGAGTCGTGATCGCTGTCATCTATGTCTAGAAGAACATCACACTTTATTACACCAACATACCCGAAAGCAGAGTGTCACTTCCAAGAAGCAACGAAGTAAAAAATCTACTAATGCCAAAAGTATTTGCCTTCCTAACAAAAGAACCACACAGGAAGCTACAACTATTGTCATCAATGTTAATACAAGACAATAAATATTTTGTATTTTTTTTGTTTTTTTTTCTAATAAGGTGTAAACGTATATACGCATATCAACTTTCAATGAATTTTCATTATACGAATTATTATTATCTTTATTTTTATTTTTCTATGTTTCTAATTTTTTTATGAATTAACTATAAGTAGTTTGTACTCAATCTTGAAATTGCCTTACATATAAAATTTCCACCTTCCTCCCTTTCAAACTATTGTTACATTGCTGTAAGGGGGCGGGATGTTTACGCCACGTTGAGTGCAACTTTTGCCCACCACTTTAATTGAGTATCTGAGTAAGCTTTAGTAAAAGCTCTCTCAACAAAGCCAAGGGCTTGAGTTAGTGGCTGCTTAATTACCTCTTATTATGTTCTATTATTCATTAACTCGAGATATTAGCTATCCATAAGACATATTGAAATAAAACCCGTTGTGAATTATTATTAAATTAGAGTTTTTTAATTTATGACTATGGACACAAAACCTTTGGAACAAGCTCCTTGTAAGTGAACCCCCGCTGAAACATTTTTTGATCCATCGAGCCGGATAGCAAGGATCTTGCCAAGGGAAACCCATAATTTTTCACCTACATACGTATTGAAAGAAATCCATCCCGTATTATTAAAAAATAAGGTAAATCCCAATAATTTAATGAGACAAGGTATGTTCTTTAATATATGTATGTACGTATTTACATATGTACATACAACGTTCATACACGCAAAATTGAATTTTAATATATGTACATATGTACATATTTACATTAAATCATCAAGTGCAATAATTTACGGTATTCATATATTCATATGTACGTTCACATCGTTCATGTACATACATACATATATAAATACATATGTACATATATATATCCATACATATGCATAAATATATAAAAATGCACATACATGTAAATATGTATATATACTTCGCTACTCAATACCGTTAAAAGTCATAAAATTTTTGCCTGCAAATTGAAATTATTAATTTAAAGAACGATATCCACAAGTGGTGTTAACATTGAGTGTAACATAAAATGCGATCTGTTTAACATAGAATGTAAATGTGGAAAACAGTAATGTGCATATGGTCATAGTGTAATATAAATTTTTATAACATGCATTCTAACAGAGATTAGTAAACACTCTTATTTAAAAAAATAATAAAAATAATAAAAAGAGAAAATATACGTCCCTTTTTTTTAATCGTATCGCGATTTTAAATCAATCAAGTGATCTTCATGTTATTAACATATGCATGTAATTAAAATAGACAGTAACTTAAAAGAGCATTTAATTATTCCAATGTATACGTATGTATGTATGTAATTTATATCAACTCACATAAAAACATATTTCCATTAAATTAGCACAGTGGATTTGAATGAATTAAATTAGTAAAAAATACCCTCTCTTTGTTTACTAAATCTTTAAAATTCGTTAATAATAAGAATAATAAAAAACTACTTCTATGCAAACATACATACGTATTTTACATAAAATTACTCATACATATTCCAAATAATAACTAATAAGGTACTCCATTAAAACCTGTGACAAGAGTCTATCGTCAAAACTAAATATTTGGCTATAAATAAAAGCATATTAAAACCAAATAAACGCGAATATTAGTCTATTCTCTAATTTTTTCTTAAATTTACAACACAATATGTCATCACTAGCTAGCTTTATTAGAGCATCGGATCGTGTAGTAGAGTTCCACTCGTATTTAACTGATATTCCACAAGATGAGCATACTATTCACACTCTTGAGATCCAAAAAGAAGAAATTCTTCACCTATGGACTGTCCTACGCTTGGCGTATGATGCAGTCATGGAAAATTCTTCCTCGTTAGGTAAAGAGGTTACTATAGAAAGCATCAAGGGCAAATACTTTTCTGCGTACAATACTCATTTCAAAGGTTTGTCTAAAATAAGTGAGCTCTTAGACTCACTGAGGAAACAGTCCTCTGCCGCTTCATCAACACTGAACTCCCGCATACATTTACCGCCATGCGATATTGATGATTTTTATGGCGACTATAGCGCTTGGCCATCTTTTAGGGATCAATTTTCAGGACTGTATGGTGCTCAAGAAAAAGTAGCTCCTGTAGAAAAACTTTGTCATTTATTAAAAAAGACAAAAGGAGAAGCACATGAGATAGTTCGTTCATGCCCCTTTACAAACGCAGGCTTTGCCATGGCGTGGCAAAGTCTTTTAGATAGATATGAGAACAAGAGAGTTCTCATCCATGCGCACTTAAAAATTTTATTCAATTTAACCCCTATTTCTAAAGAAAATGGCCCTAGCTTGAAAACCCTGCAGCGAACTATTAGTAATTGTAAAGCTAACTTATCACTGCTAGAGGTTGATACAAGTCATTGGGACGTAATCTTTGTATATGTTTGTTCAACTTGTCTCTCTGATACTACCCTAAATCTATGGGAGCAATCTACACAGTGGCTCTACACAGTGGCTCACAATTACCGACTTGGAAGGAAATGGATACATTTTTAACCACCCGATTTCATACTCTGGAATCCGTGACAGATATTAGATCAACTGCAGATACTTCAAACCCAGGCACAAAACATTTTAATAAAATTAATGACAACCCACGTAAAGGAAAGAAAGTAAACACTTTTCATACCAATGTGAATGCAATAAAGGGTATCCAATGTACGCTTTGTTCGGATTCTCATCCCATCAGATTGTGTCCAAAATTCCTCCAAATGTCCATTGATGAACGGCTTTCAACTGTTAAAAGCCAAAAACGTTGCACGAACTGCTTAGCCACATCACATGACTTTAAAAAATGTAAAAGTCAATATGTATGCTCTTTATGCAAACAAATTAATCTTACATCGTAATAATGCAAAGTCATCATCTACTGATACCTTTGCGAGTTCGAACGCTGGTGTTAGTGAACCCCAATCTACAATATCGCTTGATAATCAGCCTTCTACCTCCGCATCTGCTATGCGCTCTCTTCAAACGTATTCTACTCAACTACAGTCCACCAAATATTTCTCTATTCTTCTTGGTACGGCTTTAGTCGACTTATGCATAGGTGGTACGCGGTCAACTGTTCGAGCATTGATAGATCCTGCATCTGAGGCTTCATTTATTTCAAAGGCTCTACAAAACAAATTTTCTTTGCGTTGTACGACCACTAAAACCGAAATTTTAGGGCTTAATGGTGCCCGGACTGCAACTTCTGATCGTGTTTGTACTATCACTATTGCATCCCCCCTACATAAAAGGTTTGAAACACAAATCAATGTACTTGTTGTCCAAAAATTAACAGGCCAATTGCCATACACTCGTTGACCTCATTTATTCAGTCAGGACTTTCAGACTTACAAATGGCTGACGTCAATCTTCATAAAGGATCCCATGTTGATTTATTGTTAGGTGGTGGTATTTATCCCCAAATCCTGCAAAAAGGTGTACGATGGAACGAAGACCGATCTCTTGTAGCCCAAAACACTATATTTGGGTAGATTATCACCGGTAAAATTTCTCCTACTGTCACGTCTCCAATCATATCCTCATTTTATACAGAAATTACTCTTGATAAACAAGTTAGGCTTTTTTGGGAATTAGAAGAAATTCCTGACAGACATCGGATGTCAGCTGACGACGAGTATTGTGAGGAATTATTCAAAACTACTACAAGTCGAAATGAGTCAGGTCGTTTTGTCGTCTCCCTTCCATTTCGAAAAGACTTTCCCCAAGCTAAAACTCTTGGACTTTCTCGCAATCTTGCTCTTAGTCAGTATCTTCGAAATGAAAATAGATTAAGTAAACTTCCTGAAAAAAAGCTTAAATATGACGAGGTCATTAGAGAATACTTAATTTTAAGCCATATGATATCTGTCCCACCGACAGCAAAGTTCAATGAAACATCCTCTTACTACCTGCCTCACCACGCAGTTCTCAAGCCAGACAGCACCACAACGAAGCTTCGTGTAGTTTTTAATGCCTCTCACCCCACCACAAATGGAGTCAGTCTTAATGACGTCCTGTATCCAGGGCCTGTACTGCAAGCGGATTTGACTATTCTAATTCTTAGATGGCGTCTTTTTAAATATGTATTTAGTGCCGACATAAAAAAATGTACAGACAAATTCTTGTCAATCCCAAACACACCCCGTATCAACGAATTATATTTCGATCAGAACCCCAAGAAAACCCCAGTGATTATGATTTGCAAACAGTTACTTTTGGAGTAAACTGTGCCCCCTACTTGGCAATAAGGACATTGCACCAGCTAGCCAATGAATGTGAAAAATCAAACCCCGTTGTTGCTGATATTCTCAGAAATTATATGTATGTTGATGACATACTTTATGGCGCTTCCAGCCTCCCCCATGCACTCAAAACCCGGAACCATCTCACAGAGGTTCTGAGCTCAGCTGGATTTTCTCTTAGAAAATGGACAGCAAATCATAAAACTATTCTTCAAGAGTTACCCCCCGAACATTTATTAAATGAAAATTTTTTAAAACTTTCAGAGTCTAGCAATACCAAAACTCTAGGCTTGCGATGGAATGCTGAGCGCGATGTTTTCTATTTTAACCCCCAAAGTTTTCCTGATCGAAATAGTATTACCAAAAGAGAGGTTTTAACTGAAATAGCCAAGCTTTTCGATCCCGCTGGTTGGCGTGCTCCAAAAGTTATTGTTGCTAAAATTATTATGCAACAGATATGGAGAGATAAAACAATTGAAATTCCCCGTTTTGTAAATTTCGATTCCAGTTACCTCGTTGAGCTGCATGGTTTTTGCGACGCTTCAGAAAAAGCATATGCAGCAACACTATATTTGCGTGCGGAAAGTAGTAGTATTTTCTCATCTCTTATTAGCCAAAACTAAAGTAGCTCCTCTCAAATTTATTACTTTGCCCCGTAAAGAATTATGTGGGGCTGAGTTAATGGCAAAAATGATTCATTCTGTACAAAGTCAACTGAGTATAATCCCCTACCACTGTTTTCTCTGGACTGATTCTACAATAGTGTTATCATGGCTACAAAAACCTCCCTATACATGGACTACTTTTGTTGCCAATCGTGTAGCTTCTATTATTGAAAAAGTTGACAGCAACGCTTGGAGTCATGTTGATTCGAAGGATAATCCAGCAGATTTAGCCTCACGGGCACTGATGAAGAATCGCGACCTGTGAGAGCCCATGTTATTCAATTGGATGAATCTGACATCCTGTGTCGTTTCTCCGACCTTCCCAGGGCAATGCGTGTATTAAGTTATATGTTTAGATTTTTTCATGCAATTAGCCCTAAACATAGGCGAAATCGCACATACTTTACCTCAAAGTTAACACATGCTGAAGTTGTGTTCGTCAGGTCCAGATTAATAAAATTATGTCAAAGAATTTATTTCCCTGAATATGATCTTATCTCCAAAGGTAGCCCACTGCCCCAAAAGAGTAATTTGTTATCTCTTAATCCTATCATAGATCGTGACGGAATAATGAGAGTAAATGGTAGGTTAGCACACACACCGACCTTATCTTATAACGAGCGCTTCCCAAAAATCCTGCCTTATAATGCACGGTTAACCCGCTTATATCTCGAATTTTTACATAATTGTTCCATTCATGGTACTAACTCCTTATTGATTCGGCTAATGCGACTGGAATTCTGGGTTCCAAAACTGAAAAATATTGCAAAGTTGACGGTACATAAATGCAAAACCTGTGTTTTGCAGAGGCGATTACGGAGCCAACAGCTAATGGCAAGCCTTCCCCCCGAACGAACCACTCTTTCCCGTCCATTCACTAATACGGGAGTCGATTTTGCCGGCCCTTTTGACATAAAATCTTTTGCAGGTCGAGGATGTAAAACAACTAAGGGATATGTCCTAGTTTTTGTCTGCTTTGCAACCAAAGCTATCCATCTCGAAGTAACGTCGGACTTATCTACCTCGGCATTTCTAGCAGCATTCGCCAGATTTTTTTCTCGCCGCGGGTCTCCTAAGGCAATTTACTCTGATAATGGAACTGCCTTCGTAGGCGCTGCTAATATATTAAATCATGACAGGGAAGATTTTTTCCTCAAGTTACGACAAAAGGTAATGTTACTTAATGCATTTCAGCCAGTTGAGTGGCATTTTATACCTCCTGGTGCCCCCCATATGGGCGGACTATGGGAGGCCGGCGTTAAAAGCTTTAAAACACACCTCAAGAAAGTTTCCCATGCACAAAGCTTTACTTATGAAGAGTTTTCCACAATGTTAGCAAGAATTGAAGCTTGTCTAAATTCACGACCTCTTACTTCAATGAGCAATGATCCCAATGACCTGTCGGCCCTAACTCCAGGGCATTTTTTGATTGGTGGCCCACTTCTTTCTCCTCCCGAACCCGATAATAGTTATCAAAGTTTAGGTTATCAAAATCGCTGGAAAAAGCTTCAAGTTATGCATCATGTACTTGCCCTTCGATGGAAAGAAGAATATTTGAAAGAACTTCATAAGAGAGTCAAATGGAAATATCCCCACAAAGATTTTGCTCAAGGTGATTTAGTAGTGATCAGACAGGATAACTTCCCTCCGACTAAATGGCGGCTTGGCCGCATAGAAAAGGTTTATCATGGCAAAGATTCTAGAGTTAGAGTTGCCGAAATTCGTACCGAAAGTGGTTTAGTAGTTCGACCCATTGTCAAATTAGTTCTTGTACCCATCTCGGAACAACACTAATTTTTATTAATTTTCCACAACTATCATGTCGCCACCACCTAGACGCCTAGAAGTCACGAGACGCCCAAAAGAAGCGCCATCTCGTACAAAGTTCGATTGTCGCATCTGTGAAAAGGACCATCCATTAAGAACTTGTCGTCGATTCAAACGCATGTCAATTAAGAAACGGAAAATGATAGTTCGCAAGTTTAAATATTGCTATAATTGTCTGGCGCACTCTCATCAACTTAATAATAGTCGGAGTCGTGATCGCTGTCATCTATGTCTAGAAGAACATCACACTTTATTACACCAACATACCCGAAAGCAGAGTGTCACTTCCAAGAAGCAACGAAGTAAAAAATCTACTAATGCCAAAAGTATTTGCCTTCCTAACAAAAGAACCACACAGGAAGCTACAACTATTGTCATCAATGTTAATACAAGACAATAAATATTTTGTATTTTTTTTGTTTTTTTTTCTAATAAGGTGTAAACGTATATACGCATATCAACTTTCAATGAATTTTCATTATACGAATTATTATTATCTTTATTTTTATTTTTCTATGTTTCTAATTTTTTTATGAATTAACTATAAGTAGTTTGTACTCAATCTTGAAATTGCCTTACATATAAAATTTCCACCTTCCTCCCTTTCAAACTATTGTTACATTGCTGTAAGGGGGCGGGATGTTTACGCCACGTTGAGTGCAACTTTTGCCCACCACTTTAATTGAGTATCTGAGTAAGCTTTAGTAAAAGCTCTCTCAACAAAGCCAAGGGCTTGAGTTAGTGGCTGCTTAATTACCTCTTATTATGTTCTATTATTCATTAACTCGAGATATTAGCTATCCATAAGACATATTGAAATAAAACCCGTTGTGAATTATTATTAAATTAGAGTTTTTTAATTTATGACTATGGACACAAAACCTTTGGAACAAGCTCCTTGTAAGTGAACCCCCGCTGAAACATTTTTTGATCCATCGAGCCGGATAGCAAGGATCTTGCCAAGGGAAACCCATAATTTTTCACCTACATACGTATTGAAAGAAATCCATCCCGTATTATTAAAAAATAAGGTAAATCCCAATAATTTAATGAGACAAGGTATGTTCTTTAATATATGTATGTACGTATTTACATATGTACATACAACGTTCATACACGCAAAATTGAATTTTAATATATGTACATACATATGTACATATTTACATTAAATCATCAAGTGCAATAATTTACGGTATTCATATATTCATATGTACGTTCACATCGTTCATGTACATACATACATATATAAATACATATGTACATATATATATCCATACATATGCATAAATATATAAAAATGCACATACATGTAAATATGTATATATACTTCGCTACTCAATACCGTTAAAAGTCATAAAATTTTTGCCTGCAAATTGAAATTATTAATTTAAAGAACGATATCCACAAGTGGTGTTAACATTGAGTGTAACATAAAATGTGATCTGTTTAACATAGAATGTAAATGTGGAAAACAGTAATGTGCATATGGTCATAGTGTAATATAAATTTTTATAACATGCATTCTAACAGAGATTAGTAAACACTCTTATTTAAAAAAATAATAAAAATAATAAAAAGAGAAAATATACGTCCCTTTTTTTTAATCGTATCGCGATTTTAAATCAATCAAGTGATCTTCATGTTATTAACATATGCATGTAATTAAAATAGACAGTAACTTAAAAGAGCATTTAATTATTCCAATGTATACGTATGTATGTATGTAATTTATATCAACTCACATAAAAACATATTTCCATTAAATTAGCACAGTGGATTTGAATGAATTAAATTAGTAAAAAATACCCTCTCTTTGTTTACTAAATCTTTAAAATTCGTTAATAATAAGAATAATAAAAAACTACTTCTATGCAAACATACATACGTATTTTACATAAAATTACTCATACATATTCCAAATAATAACTAATAAGGTACTCCATTAAAACCTGTGACAAGAGTCTATCGTCAAAACTAAATATTTGGCTATAAATAAAAGCATATTAAAACCAAATAAACGCGAATATTAGTCTATTCTCTAATTTTTTCTTAAATTTACAACACAATATGTCATCACTAGCTAGCTTTATTAGAGCATCGGATCGTGTAGTAGAGTTCCACTCGTATTTAACTGATATTCCACAAGATGAGCATACTATTCACACTCTTGAGATCCAAAAAGAAGAAATTCTTCACCTATGGACTGTCCTACGCTTGGCGTATGATGCAGTCATGGAAAATTCTTCCTCGTTAGGTAAAGAGGTTACTATAGAAAGCATCAAGGGCAAATACTTTTCTGCGTACAATACTCATTTCAAAGGTTTGTCTAAAATAAGTGAGCTCTTAGACTCACTGAGGAAACAGTCCTCTGCCGCTTCATCAACACTGAACTCCCGCATACATTTACCGCCATGCGATATTGATGATTTTTATGGCGACTATAGCGCTTGGCCATCTTTTAGGGATCAATTTTCAGGACTGTATGGTGCTCAAGAAAAAGTAGCTCCTGTAGAAAAACTTTGTCATTTATTAAAAAAGACAAAAGGAGAAGCACATGAGATAGTTCGTTCATGCCCCTTTACAAACGCAGGCTTTGCCATGGCGTGGCAAAGTCTTTTAGATAGATATGAGAACAAGAGAGTTCTCATCCATGCGCACTTAAAAATTTTATTCAATTTAACCCCTATTTCTAAAGAAAATGGCCCTAGCTTGAAAACCCTGCAGCGAACTATTAATAATTGTAAAGCTAACTTATCACTGCTAGAGGTTGATACAAGTCATTGGGACGTAATCTTTGTATATGTTTGTTCAACTTGTCTCTCTGATACTACCCTAAATCTATGGGAGCAATCTACACAGTGGCTCTACACAGTGGCTCACAATTACCGACTTGGCAGGAAATGGATACATTTTTAACCACCCGATTTCATACTCTGGAATCCGTGACAGATATTAGATCAACTGCAGATACTTCAAACCCAGGCACAAAACATTTTAATAAAATTAATGACAACCCACGTAAAGGAAAGAAAGTAAACACTTTTCATACCAATGTGAATGCAATAAAGGGTATCCAATGTACGCTTTGTTCGGATTCTCATCCCATCAGATTGTGTCCAAAATTCCTCCAAATGTCCATTGATGAACGGCTTTCAACTGTTAAAAGCCAAAAACGTTGCACGAACTGCTTAGCCACATCACATGACTTTAAAAAATGTAAAAGTCAATATGTATGCTCTTTATGCAAACAAATTAATCTTACATCGTAATAATGCAAAGTCATCATCTACTGATACCTTTGCGAGTTCGAACGCTGGTGTTAGTGAACCCCAATCTACAATATCGCTTGATAATCAGCCTTCTACCTCCGCATCTGCTATGCGCTCTCTTCAAACGTATTCTACTCAACTACAGTCCACCAAATATTTCTCTATTCTTCTTGGTACGGCTTTAGTCGACTTATGCATAGGTGGTACGCGGTCAACTGTTCGAGCATTGATAGATCCTGCATCTGAGGCTTCATTTATTTCAAAGGCTCTACAAAACAAATTTTCTTTGCGTTGTACGACCACTAAAACCGAAATTTTAGGGCTTAATGGTGCCCGGACTGCAACTTCTGATCGTGTTTGTACTATCACTATTGCATCCCCCCTACATAAAAGGTTTGAAACACAAATCAATGTACTTGTTGTCCAAAAATTAACAGGCCAATTGCCATACACTCGTTGACCTCATTTATTCAGTCAGGACTTTCAGACTTACAAATGGCTGACGTCAATCTTCATAAAGGATCCCATGGTGATTTATTGTTAGGTGGTGGTATTTATCCCCAAATCCTGCAAAAAGGTGTACGATGGAACGAAGACCGATCTCTTGTAGCCCAAAACACTATATTTGGGTAGATTATCACCGGTAAAATTTCTCCTACTGTCACGTCTCCAATCATATCCTCATTTTATACAGAAATTACTCTTGATAAACAAGTTAGGCTTTTTTGGGAATTAGAAGAAATTCCTGACAGACATCGGATGTCAGCTGACGACGAGTATTGTGAGGAATTATTCAAAACTACTACAAGTCGAAATGAGTCAGGTCGTTTTGTCGTCTCCCTTCCATTTCGAAAAGACTTTCCCCAAGCTAAAACTCTTGGACTTTCTCGCAATCTTGCTCTTAGTCAGTATCTTCGAAATGAAAATAGATTAAGTAAACTTCCTGAAAAAAAGCTTAAATATGACGAGGTCATTAGAGAATACTTAATTTTAAGCCATATGATATCTGTCCCACCGACAGCAAAGTTCAATGAAACATCCTCTTACTACCTGCCTCACCACGCAGTTCTCAAGCCAGACAGCACCACAACGAAGCTTCGTGTAGTTTTTAATGCCTCTCACCCCACCACAAATGGAGTCAGTCTTAATGACGTCCTGTATCCAGGGCCTGTACTGCAAGCGGATTTGACTATTCTAATTCTTAGATGGCGTCTTTTTAAATATGTATTTAGTGCCGACATAAAAAAATGTACAGACAAATTCTTGTCAATCCCAAACACACCCCGTATCAACGAATTATATTTCGATCAGAACCCCAAGAAAACCCCAGTGATTATGATTTGCAAACAGTTACTTTTGGAGTAAACTGTGCCCCCTACTTGGCAATAAGGACATTGCACCAGCTAGCCAATGAATGTGAAAAATCAAACCCCGTTGTTGCTGATATTCTCAGAAATTATATGTATGTTGATGACATACTTTATGGCGCTTCCAGCCTCCCCCATGCACTCAAAACACGGAACCATCTCACAGAGGTTCTGAGCTCAGCTGGATTTTCTCTTAGAAAATGGACAGCAAATCATAAAACTATTCTTCAAGAGTTACCCCCCGAACATTTATTAAATGAAAATTTTTTAAAACTTTCAGAGTCTAGCAATACCAAAACTCTAGGCTTGCGATGGAATGCTGAGCGCGATGTTTTCTATTTTAACCCCCAAAGTTTTCCTGATCGAAATAGTATTACCAAAAGAGAGGTTTTAACTGAAATAGCCAAGCTTTTCGATCCCGCTGGTTGGCGTGCTCCAAAAGTTATTGTTGCTAAAATTATTATGCAACAGATATGGAGAGATAAAACAATTGAAATTCCCCGTTTTGTAAATTTCGATTCCAGTTACCTCGTTGAGCTGCATGGTTTTTGCGACGCTTCAGAAAAAGCATATGCAGCAACACTATATTTGCGTGCGGAAAGTAGTAGTATTTTCTCATCTCTTATTAGCCAAAACTAAAGTAGCTCCTCTCAAATTTATTACTTTGCCCCGTAAAGAATTATGTGGGGCTGAGTTAATGGCAAAAATGATTCATTCTGTACAAAGTCAACTGAGTATAATCCCCTACCACTGTTTTCTCTGGACTGATTCTACAATAGTGTTATCATGGCTACAAAAACCTCCCTATACATGGACTACTTTTGTTGCCAATCGTGTAGCTTCTATTATTGAAAAAGTTGACAGCAACGCTTGGAGTCATGTTGATTCGAAGGATAATCCAGCAGATTTAGCCTCACGGGCACTGATGAAGAATCGCGACCTGTGAGAGCCCATGTTATTCAATTGGATGAATCTGACATCCTGTGTCGTTTCTCCGACCTTCCCAGGGCAATGCGTGTATTAAGTTATATGTTTAGATTTTTTCATGCAATTAGCCCTAAACATAGGCGAAATCGCACATACTTTACCTCAAAGTTAACACATGCTGAAGTTGTGTTCGTCAGGTCCAGATTAATAAAATTATGTCAAAGAATTTATTTCCCTGAATATGATCTTCTCTCCAAAGGTAGCCCACTGCCCCAAAAGAGTAATTTGTTATCTCTTAATCCTATCATAGATCGTGACGGAATAATGAGAGTAAATGGTAGGTTAGCACACACACCGACCTTATCTTATAACGAGCGCTTCCCAAAAATCCTGCCTTATAATGCACGGTTAACCCGCTTATATCTCGAATTTTTACATAATTGTTCCATTCATGGTACTAACTCCTTATTGATTCGGCTAATGCGACTGGAATTCTGGGTTCCAAAACTGAAAAATATTGCAAAGTTGACGGTACATAAATGCAAAACCTGTGTTTTGCAGAGGCGATTACGGAGCCAACAGCTAATGGCAAGCCTTCCCCCCGAACGAACCACTCTTTCCCGTCCATTCACTAATACGGGAGTCGATTTTGCCGGCCCTTTTGACATAAAATCTTTTGCAGGTCGAGGATGTAAAACAACTAAGGGATATGTCCTAGTTTTTGTCTGCTTTGCAACCAAAGCTATCCATCTCGAAGTAACGTCGGACTTATCTACCTCGGCATTTCTAGCAGCATTCGCCAGATTTTTTTCTCGCCGCGGGTCTCCTAAGGCAATTTACTCTGATAATGGAACTGCCTTCGTAGGCGCTGCTAATATATTAAATCATGACAGGGAAGATTTTTTCCTCAAGTTACGACAAAAGGTAATGTTACTTAATGCATTTCAGCCAGTTGAGTGGCATTTTATACCTCCTGGTGCCCCCCATATGGGCGGACTATGGGAGGCCGGCGTTAAAAGCTTTAAAACACACCTCAAGAAAGTTTCCCATGCACAAAGCTTTACTTATGAAGAGTTTTCCACAATGTTAGCAAGAATTGAAGCTTGTCTAAATTCACGACCTCTTACTTCAATGAGCAATGATCCCAATGACCTGTCGGCCCTAACTCCAGGGCATTTTTTGATTGGTGGCCCACTTCTTTCTCCTCCCGAACCCGATAATAGTTATCAAAGTTTAGGTTATCAAAATCGCTGGAAAAAGCTTCAAGTTATGCATCATGTACTTGCCCTTCGATGGAAAGAAGAATATTTGAAAGAACTTCATAAGAGAGTCAAATGGAAATATCCCCACAAAGATTTTGCTCAAGGTGATTTAGTAGTGATCAGACAGGATAACTTCCCTCCGACTAAATGGCGGCTTGGCCGCATAGAAAAGGTTTATCATGGCAAAGATTCTAGAGTTAGAGTTGCCGAAATTCGTACCGAAAGTGGTTTAGTAGTTCGACCCATTGTCAAATTAGTTCTTGTACCCATCTCGGAACAACACTAATTTTTATTAATTTTCCACAACTATCATGTCGCCACCACCTAGACGCCTAGAAGTCACGAGACGCCCAAAAGAAGCGCCATCTCGTACAAAGTTCGATTGTCGCATCTGTGAAAAGGACCATCCATTAAGAACTTGTCGTCGATTCAAACGCATGTCAATTAAGAAACGGAAAATGATAGTTCGCAAGTTTAAATATTGCTATAATTGTCTGGCGCACTCTCATCAACTTAATAATAGTCGGAGTCGTGATCGCTGTCATCTATGTCTAGAAGAACATCACACTTTATTACACCAACATACCCGAAAGCAGAGTGTCACTTCCAAGAAGCAACGAAGTAAAAAATCTACTAATGCCAAAAGTATTTGCCTTCCTAACAAAAGAACCACACAGGAAGCTACAACTATTGTCATCAATGTTAATACAAGACAATAAATATTTTGTATTTTTTTTGTTTTTTTTTCTAATAAGGTGTAAACGTATATACGCATATCAACTTTCAATGAATTTTCATTATACGAATTATTATTATCTTTATTTTTATTTTTCTATGTTTCTAATTTTTTTATGAATTAACTATAAGTAGTTTGTACTCAATCTTGAAATTGCCTTACATATAAAATTTCCACCTTCCTCCCTTTCAAACTATTGTTACATTGCTGTAAGGGGGCGGGATGTTTACGCCACGTTGAGTGCAACTTTTGCCCACCACTTTAATTGAGTATCTGAGTAAGCTTTAGTAAAAGCTCTCTCAACAAAGCCAAGGGCTTGAGTTAGTGGCTGCTTAATTACCTCTTATTATGTTCTATTATTCATTAACTCGAGATATTAGCTATCCATAAGACATATTGAAATAAAACCCGTTGTGAATTATTATTAAATTAGAGTTTTTTAATTTATGACTATGGACACAAAACCTTTGGAACAAGCTCCTTGTAAGTGAACCCCCGCTGAAACATTTTTTGATCCATCGAGCCGGATAGCAAGGATCTTGCCAAGGGAAACCCATAATTTTTCACCTACATACGTATTGAAAGAAATCCATCCCGTATTATTAAAAAATAAGGTAAATCCCAATAATTTAATGAGACAAGGTATGTTCTTTAATATATGTATGTACGTATTTACATATGTACATACAACGTTCATACACGCAAAATTGAATTTTAATATATGTACATATGTACATATTTACATTAAATCATCAAGTGCAATAATTTACGGTATTCATATATTCATATGTACGTTCACATCGTTCATGTACATACATACATATATAAATACATATGCACATATATATATCCATACATATGCATAAATATATAAAAATGCACATACATGTAAATATGTATATATACTTCGCTACTCAATACCGTTAAAAGTCATAAAATTTTTGCCTGCAAATTGAAATTATTAATTTAAAGAACGATATCCACAAGTGGTGTTAACATTGAGTGTAACATAAAATGCGATCTGTTTAACATAGAATGTAAATGTGGAAAACAGTAATGTGCATATGGTCATAGTGTAATATAAATTTTTATAACATGCATTCTAACAGAGATTAGTAAACACTCTTATTTAAAAAAATAATAAAAATAATAAAAAGAGAAAATATACGTCCCTTTTTTTTAATCGTATCGCGATTTTAAATCAATCAAGTGATCTTCATGTTATTAACATATGCATGTAATTAAAATAGACAGTAACTTAAAAGAGCATTTAATTATTCCAATGTATACGTATGTATGTATGTAATTTATATCAACTCACATAAAAACATATTTCCATTAAATTAGCACAGTGGATTTGAATGAATTAAATTAGTAAAAAATACCCTCTCTTTGTTTACTAAATCTTTAAAATTCGTTAATAATAAGAATAATAAAAAACTACTTCTATGCAAACATACATACGTATTTTACATAAAATTACTCATACATATTCCAAATAATAACTAATAAGGTACTCCATTAAAACCTGTGACAAGAGTCTATCGTCAAAACTAAATATTTGGCTATAAATAAAAGCATATTAAAACCCAATAAACGCGAATATTAGTCTATTCTCTAATTTTTTCTTAAATTTACAACACAATATGTCATCACTAGCTAGCTTTATTAGAGCATCGGATCGTGTAGTAGAGTTCCACTCGTATTTAACTGATATTCCACAAGATGAGCATACTATTCACACTCTTGAGATCCAAAAAGAAGAAATTCTTCACCTATGGACTGTCCTACGCTTGGCGTATGATGCAGTCATGGAAAATTCTTCCTCGTTAGGTAAAGAGGTTACTATAGAAAGCATCAAGGGCAAATACTTTTCTGCGTACAATACTCATTTCAAAGGTTTGTCTAAAATAAGTGAGCTCTTAGACTCACTGAGGAAACAGTCCTCTGCCGCTTCATCAACACTGAACTCCCGCATACATTTACCGCCATGCGATATTGATGATTTTTATGGCGACTATAGCGCTTGGCCATCTTTTAGGGATCAATTTTCTGGACTGTATGGTGCTCAAGAAAAAGTAGCTCCTGTAGAAAAACTTTGTCATTTATTAAAAAAGACAAAAGGAGAAGCACATGAGATAGTTCGTTCATGCCCCTTTACAAACGCAGGCTTTGCCATGGCGTGGCAAAGTCTTTTAGATAGATATGAGAACAAGAGAGTTCTCATCCATGCGCACTTAAAAATTTTATTCAATTTAACCCCTATTTCTAAAGAAAATGGCCCTAGCTTGAAAACCCTGCAGCGAACTATTAATAATTGTAAAGCTAACTTATCACTGCTAGAGGTTGATACAAGTCATTGGGACGTAATCTTTGTATATGTTTGTTCAACTTGTCTCTCTGATACTACCCTAAATCTATGGGAGCAATCTACACAGTGGCTCTACACAGTGGCTCACAATTACCGACTTGGCAGGAAATGGATACATTTTTAACCACCCGATTTCATACTCTGGAATCCGTGACAGATATTAGATCAACTGCAGATACTTCAAACCCAGGCACAAAACATTTTAATAAAATTAATGACAACCCACGTAAAGGAAAGAAAGTAAACACTTTTCATACCAATGTGAATGCAATAAAGGGTATCCAATGTACGCTTTGTTCGGATTCTCATCCCATCAGATTGTGTCCAAAATTCCTCCAAATGTCCATTGATGAACGGTTTTCAACTGTTAAAAGCCAAAAACGTTGCACGAACTGCTTAGCCACATCACATGACTTTAAAAAATGTAAAAGTCAATATGTATGCTCTTTATGCAAACAAATTAATCTTACATCGTAATAATGCAAAGTCATCATCTGCTGATACCTTTGCGAGTTCGAACGCTGGTGTTAGTGAACCCCAATCTACAATATCGCTTGATAATCAGCCTTCTACCTCCGCATCTGCTATGCGCTCTCTTCAAACGTATTCTACTCAACTACAGTCCACCAAATATTTCTCTATTCTTCTTGGTACGGCTTTAGTCGACTTATGCATAGGTGGTACGCGGTCAACTGTTCGAGCATTGATAGATCCTGCATCTGAGGCTTCATTTATTTCAAAGGCTCTACAAAACAAATTTTCTTTGCGTTGTACGACCACTAAAACCGAAATTTTAGGGCTTAATGGTGCCCGGACTGCAACTTCTGATCGTGTTTGTACTATCACTATTGCATCCCCCCTACATAAAAGGTTTGAAACACAAATCAATGTACTTGTTGTCCAAAAATTAACAGGCCAATTGCCATACACTCGTTGACCTCATTTATTCAGTCAGGATTTTCAGACTTACAAATGGCTGACGTCAATCTTCATAAAGGATCCCATGTTGATTTATTGTTAGGTGGTGGTATTTATCCCCAAATCCTGCAAAAAGGTGTACGATGGAACGAAGACCGATCTCTTGTAGCCCAAAACACTATATTTGGGTAGATTATCACCGGTAAAATTTCTCCTACTGTCACGTCTCCAATCATATCCTCATTTTATACAGAAATTACTCTTGATAAACAAGTTAGGCTTTTTTGGGAATTAGAAGAAATTCCTGATAGACATCGGATGTCAGCTGACGACGAGTATTGTGAGGAATTATTCAAAACTACTACAAGTCGAAATGAGTTAGGTCGTTTTGTCGTCTCCCTTCCATTTCGAAAAGACTTTCCCCAAGCTAAAACTCTTGGACTTTCTCGCAATCTTGCTCTTAGTCAGTATCTTCGAAATGAAAATAGATTAAGTAAACTTCCTGAAAAAAAGCTTAAATATGACGAGGTCATTAGAGAATACTTAATTTTAAGCCATATGACATCTGTCCCACCGACAGCAAAGTTCAATGAAACATCCTCTTACTACCTGCCTCACCACGCAGTTCTCAAGCCAGACAGCACCACAACGAAGCTTCGTGTAGTTTTTAATGCCTCTCACCCCACCACAAATGGAGTCAGTTTTAATGACGTCCTGTATCCAGGGCCTGTACTGCAAGCGGATTTGACTATTCTAATTCTTAGATGGCGTCTTTTTAAATATGTATTTAGTGCCGACATAAAAAAATGTACAGACAAATTCTTGTCAATCCCAAACACACCCCGTATCAACGAATTATATTTCGATCAGAACCCCAAGAAAACCCCAGTGATTATGATTTGCAAACAGTTACTTTTGGAGTAAACTGTGCCCCCTACTTGGCAATAAGGACATTGCACCAGCTAGCCAATGAATGTGAAAAATCAAACCCCGTTGTTGCTGATATTCTCAGAAATTATATGTATGTTGATGACATACTTTATGGCGCTTCCAGCCTCCCCCATGCACTCAAAACCCGGAACCATCTCACAGAGGTTCTGAGCTCAGCTGGATTTTCTCTTAGAAAATGGACAGCAAATCATAAAACTATTCTTCAAGAGTTACCCCCCGAACATTTATTAAATGAAAATTTTTTAAAACTTTCAGAGTCTAGCAATACCAAAACTCTAGGCTTGCGATGGAATGCTGAGCGCGATGTTTTCTATTTTAACCCCCAAAGTTTTCCTGATCGAAATAGTATTACCAAAAGAGAGGTTTTAACTGAAATAGCCAAGCTTTTCGATCCCGCTGGTTGGCGTGCTCCAAAAGTTATTGTTGCTAAAATTATTATGCAACAGATATGGAGAGATAAAACAATTGAAATTCCCCGTTTTGTAAATTTCGATTCCAGTTACCTCGTTGAGCTGCATGGTTTTTGCGACGCTTCAGAAAAAGCATATGCAGCAACACTATATTTGCGTGCGGAAAGTAGTAGTATTTTCTCATCTCTTATTAGCCAAAACTAAAGTAGCTCCTCTCAAATTTATTACTTTGCCCCGTAAAGAATTATGTGGGGCTGAGTTAATGGCAAAAATGATTCATTCTGTACAAAGTCAACTGAGTATAATCCCCTACCACTGTTTTCTCTGGACTGATTCTACAATAGTGTTATCATGGCTACAAAAACCTCCCTATACATGGACTACTTTTGTTGCCAATCGTGTAGCTTCTATTATTGAAAAAGTTGACAGCAACGCTTGGAGTCATGTTGATTCGAAGGATAATCCAGCAGATTTAGCCTCACGGGCACTGATGAAGAATCGCGACCTGTGAGAGCCCATGTTATTCAATTGGATGAATCTGACATCCTGTGTCGTTTCTCCGACCTTCCCAGGGCAATGCGTGTATTAAGTTATATGTTTAGATTTTTTCATGCAATTAGCCCTAAACATAGGCGAAATCGCACATACTTTACCTCAAAGTTAACACATGCTGAAGTTGTGTTCGTCAGGTCCAGATTAATAAAATTATGTCAAAGAATTTATTTCCCTGAATATGATCTTCTCTCCAAAGGTAGCCCACTGCCCCAAAAGAGTAATTTGTTATCTCT
The DNA here is from genome assembly GCA_905220375.1 of Tachina fera. Lineage (NCBI taxonomy): Eukaryota > Metazoa > Arthropoda > Insecta > Diptera > Tachinidae > Tachina > Tachina fera. The sequence goes on from LR999967.1 coordinate 54,109,614, forward strand.
TAATCCTATCATAGATCGTGACGGAATAATGAGAGTAAATGGTAGGTTAGCACACACACCGACCTTATCTTATAACGAGCGCTTCCCAAAAATCCTGCCTTATAATGCACGGTTAACCCGCTTATATCTCGAATTTTTACATAATTGTTCCATTCATGGTACTAACTCCTTATTGATTCGGCTAATGCGACTGGAATTCTGGGTTCCAAAACTGAAAAATATTGCAAAGTTGACGGTACATAAATGCAAAACCTGTGTTTTGCAGAGGCGATTACGGAGCCAACAGCTAATGGCAAGCCTTCCCCCCGAACGAACCACTCTTTCCCGTCCATTCACTAATACGGGAGTCGATTTTGCCGGCCCTTTTGACATAAAATCTTTTGCAGGTCGAGGATGTAAAACAACTAAGGGATATGTCCTAGTTTTTGTCTGCTTTGCAACCAAAGCTATCCATCTCGAAGTAACGTCGGACTTATCTACCTCGGCATTTCTAGCAGCATTCGCCAGATTTTTTTCTCGCCGCGGGTCTCCTAAGGCAATTTACTCTGATAATGGAACTGCCTTCGTAGGCGCTGCTAATATATTAAATCATGACAGGGAAGATTTTTTCCTCAAGTTACGACAAAAGGTAATGTTACTTAATGCATTTCAGCCAGTTGAGTGGCATTTTATACCTCCTGGTGCCCCCCATATGGGCGGACTATGGGAGGCCGGCGTTAAAAGCTTTAAAACACACCTCAAGAAAGTTTCCCATGCACAAAGCTTTACTTATGAAGAGTTTTCCACAATGTTAGCAAGAATTGAAGCTTGTCTAAATTCACGACCTCTTACTTCAATGAGCAATGATCCCAATGACCTGTCGGCCCTAACTCCAGGGCATTTTTTGATTGGTGGCCCACTTCTTTCTCCTCCCGAACCCGATAATAGTTATCAAAGTTTAGGTTATCAAAATCGCTGGAAAAAGCTTCAAGTTATGCATCATGTACTTGCCCTTCGATGGAAAGAAGAATATTTGAAAGAACTTCATAAGAGAGTCAAATGGAAATATCCCCACAAAGATTTTGCTCAAGGTGATTTAGTAGTGATCAGACAGGATAACTTCCCTCCGACTAAATGGCGGCTTGGCCGCATAGAAAAGGTTTATCATGGCAAAGATTCTAGAGTTAGAGTTGCCGAAATTCGTACCGAAAGTGGTTTAGTAGTTCGACCCATTGTCAAATTAGTTCTTGTACCCATCTCGGAACAACACTAATTTTCATTAATTTTCCACAACTATCATGTCGCCACCACCTAGACGCCTAGAAGTCACGAGACGCCCAAAAGAAGCGCCATCTCGTACAAAGTTCGATTGTCGCATCTGTGAAAAGGACCATCCATTAAGAACTTGTCGTCGATTCAAACGCATGTCAATTAAGAAACGGAAAATGATAGTTCGCAAGTTTAAATATTGCTATAATTGTCTGGCGCACTCTCATCAACTTAATAATAGTCGGAGTCGTGATCGCTGTCATCTATGTCTAGAAGAACATCACACTTTATTACACCAACATACCCGAAAGCAGAGTGTCACTTCCAAGAAGCAACGAAGTAAAAAATCTACTAATGCCAAAAGTATTTGCCTTCCTAACAAAAGAACCACACAGGAAGCTACAACTATTGTCATCAATGTTAATACAAGACAATAAATATTTTGTATTTTTTTTGTTTTTTTTTCTAATAAGGTGTAAACGTATATACGCATATCAACTTTCAATGAATTTTCATTATACGAATTATTATTATCTTTATTTTTATTTTTCTATGTTTCTAATTTTTTTATGAATTAACTATAAGTAGTTTGTACTCAATCTTGAAATTGCCTTACATATAAAATTTCCACCTTCCTCCCTTTCAAACTATTGTTACATTGCTGTAAGGGGGCGGGATGTTTACGCCACGTTGAGTGCAACTTTTGCCCACCACTTTAATTGAGTATCTGAGTAAGCTTTAGTAAAAGCTCTCTCAACAAAGCCAAGGGCTTGAGTTAGTGGCTGCTTAATTACCTCTTATTATGTTCTATTATTCATTAACTCGAGATATTAGCTATCCATAAGACATATTGAAATAAAACCCGTTGTGAATTATTATTAAATTAGAGTTTTTTAATTTATGACTATGGACACAAAACCTTTGGAACAAGCTCCTTGTAAGTGAACCCCCGCTGAAACATTTTTTGATCCATCGAGCCGGATAGCAAGGATCTTGCCAATGGAAACCCATAATTTTTCACCTACATACGTATTGAAAGAAATCCATCCCGTATTATTAAAAAATAAGGTAAATCCCAATAATTTAATGAGACAAGGTATGTTCTTTAATATATGTATGTACGTATTTACATATGTACATACAACGTTCATACACGCAAAATTGAATTTTAATATATGTACATATGTACATATTTACATTAAATCATCAAGTGCAATAATTTACGGTATTCATATATTCATATGTACGTTCACATCGTTCATGTACATACATACATATATAAATACATATGTACATATATATATCCATACATATGCATAAATATATAAAAATGCACATACATGTAAATATGTATATATACTTCGCTACTCAATACCGTTAAAAGTCATAAAATTTTTGCCTGCAAATTGAAATTATTAATTTAAAGAACGATATCCACAAGTGGTGTTAACATTGAGTGTAACATAAAATGCGATCTGTTTAACATAGAATGTAAATGTGGAAAACAGTAATGTGCATATGGTCATAGTGTAATATAAATTTTTATAACATGCATTCTAACAGAGATTAGTAAACACTCTTATTTAAAAAAATAATAAAAATAATAAAAAGAGAAAATATACGTCCCTTTTTTTTAATCGTATCGCGATTTTAAATCAATCAAGTGATCTTCATGTTATTAACATATGCATGTAATTAAAATAGACAGTAACTTAAAAGAGCATTTAATTATTCCAATGTATACGTATGTATGTATGTAATTTATATCAACTCACATAAAAACATATTTCCATTAAATTAGCACAGTGGATTTGAATGAATTAAATTAGTAAAAAATACCCTCTCTTTGTTTACTAAATCTTTAAACTTCGTTAATAATAAGAATAATAAAAAACTACTTCTATGCAAACATACATACGTATTTTACATAAAATTACTCATACATATTCCAAATAATAACTAATAAGGTACTCCATTAAAACCTGTGACAAGAGTCTATCGTCAAAACTAAATATTTGGCTATAAATAAAAGCATATTAAAACCAAATAAACGCGAATATTAGTCTATTCTCTAATTTTTTCTTAAATTTACAACACAATATGTCATCACTAGCTAGCTTTATTAGAGCATCGGATCGTGTAGTAGAGTTCCACTCGTATTTAACTGATATTCCACAAGCTGAGCATACTATTCACACTCTTGAGATCCAAAAAGAAGAAATTCTTCACCTATGGACTGTCCTACGCTTGGCGTATGATGCAGTCATGGAAAATTCTTCCTCGTTAGGTAAAGAGGTTACTATAGAAAGCATCAAGGGCAAATACTTTTCTGCGTACAATACTCATTTCAAAGGTTTGTCTAAAATAAGTGAGCTCTTAGACTCACTGAGGAAACAGTCCTCTGCCGCTTCATCAACACTGAACTCCCGCATACATTTACCGCCATGCGATATTGATGATTTTTATGGCGACTATAGCGCTTGGCCATCTTTTAGGGATCAATTTTCAGGACTGTATGGTGCTCAAGAAAAAGTAGCTCCTGTAGAAAAACTTTGTCATTTATTAAAAAAGACAAAAGGAGAAGCACATGAGATAGTTCGTTCATGCCCCTTTACAAACGCAGGCTTTGCCATGGCGTGGCAAAGTCTTTTAGATAGATATGAGAACAAGAGAGTTCTCATCCATGCGCACTTAAAAATTTTATTCAATTTAACCCCTATTTCTAAAGAAAATGGCCCTAGCTTGAAAACCCTGCAGCGAACTATTAATAATTGTAAAGCTAACTTATCACTGCTAGAGGTTGATACAAGTCATTGGGACGTAATCTTTGTATATGTTTGTTCAACTTGTCTCTCTGATACTACCCTAAATCTATGGGAGCAATCTACACAGTGGCTCTACACAGTGGCTCACAATTACCGACTTGGCAGGAAATGGATACATTTTTAACCACCCGATTTCATACTCTGGAATCCGTGACAGATATTAGATCAACTGCAGATACTTCAAACCCAGGCACAAAACATTTTAATAAAATTAATGACAACCCACGTAAAGGAAAGAAAGTAAACACTTTTCATACCAATGTGAATGCAATAAAGGGTATCCAATGTACGCTTTGTTCGGATTCTCATCCCATCAGATTGTGTCCAAAATTCCTCCAAATGTCCATTGATGAACGGCTTTCAACTGTTAAAAGCCAAAAACGTTGCACGAACTGCTTAGCCACATCACATGACTTTAAAAAATGTAAAAGTCAATATGTATGCTCTTTATGCAAACAAATTAATCTTACATCGTAATAATGCAAAGTCATCATCTACTGATACCTTTGCGAGTTCGAACGCTGGTGTTAGTGAACCCCAATCTACAATATCGCTTGATAATCAGCCTTCTACCTCCGCATCTGCTATGCGCTCTCTTCAAACGTATTCTACTCAACTACAGTCCACCAAATATTTCTCTATTCTTCTTGGTACGGCTTTAGTCGACTTATGCATAGGTGGTACGCGGTCAACTGTTCGAGCATTGATAGATCCTGCATCTGAGGCTTCATTTATTTCAAAGGCTCTACAAAACAAATTTTCTTTGCGTTGTACGACCACTAAAACCGAAATTTTAGGGCTTAATGGTGCCCGGACTGCAACTTCTGATCGTGTTTGTACTATCACTATTGCATCCCCCCTACATAAAAGGTTTGAAACACAAATCAATGTACTTGTTGTCCAAAAATTAACAGGCCAATTGCCATACACTCGTTGACCTCATTTATTCAGTCAGGACTTTCAGACTTACAAATGGCTGACGTCAATCTTCATAAAGGATCCCATGTTGATTTATTGTTAGGTGGTGGTATTTATCCCCAAATCCTGCAAAAAGGTGTACGATGGAACGAAGACCGATCTCTTGTAGCCCAAAACACTATATTTGGGTAGATTATCACCGGTAAAATTTCTCCTACTGTCACGTCTCCAATCATATCCTCATTTTATACAGAAATTACTCTTGATAAACAAGTTAGGCTTTTTGGGAATTAGAAGAAATTCCTGACAGACATCGGATGTCAGCTGACGACGAGTATTGTGAGGAATTATTCAAAACTACTACAAGTCGAAATGAGTCAGGTCGTTTTGTCGTCTCCCTTCCATTTCGAAAAGACTTTCCCCAAGCTAAAACTCTTGGACTTTCTCGCAATCTTGCTCTTAGTCAGTATCTTCGAAATGAAAATAGATTAAGTAAACTTCCTGAAAAAAAGCTTAAATATGACGAGGTCATTAGAGAATACTTAATTTTAAGCCATATGATATCTGTCCCACCGACAGCAAAGTTCAATGAAACATCCTCTTACTACCTGCCTCACCACGCAGTTCTCAAGCCAGACAGCACCACAACGAAGCTTCGTGTAGTTTTTAATGCCTCTCACCCCACCACAAATGGAGTCAGTCTTAATGACGTCCTGTATCCAGGGCCTGTACTGCAAGCGGATTTGACTATTCTAATTCTTAGATGGCGTCTTTTTAAATATGTATTTAGTGCCGACATAAAAAAATGTACAGACAAATTCTTGTCAATCCCAAACACACCCCGTATCAACGAATTATATTTCGATCAGAACCCCAAGAAAACCCCAGTGATTATGATTTGCAAACAGTTACTTTTGGAGTAAACTGTGCCCCCTACTTGGCAATAAGGACATTGCACCAGCTAGCCAATGAATGTGAAAAATCAAACCCCGTTGTTGCTGATATTCTCAGAAATTATATGTATGTTGATGACATACTTTATGGCGCTTCCAGCCTCCCCCATGCACTCAAAACCCGGAACCATCTCACAGAGGTTCTGAGCTCAGCTGGATTTTCTCTTAGAAAATGGACAGCAAATCATAAAACTATTCTTCAAGAGTTACCCCCCGAACATTTATTAAATGAAAATTTTTTTAAACTTTCAGAGTCTAGCAATACCAAAACTCTAGGCTTGCGATGGAATGCTGAGCGCGATGTTTTCTATTTTAACCCCCAAAGTTTTCCTGATCGAAATAGTATTACCAAAAGAGAGGTTTTAACTGAAATAGCCAAGCTTTTCGATCCCGCTGGTTGGCGTGCTCCAAAAGTTATTGTTGCTAAAATTATTATGCAACAGATATGGAGAGATAAAACAATTGAAATTCCCCGTTTTGTAAATTTCGATTCCAGTTACCTCGTTGAGCTGCATGGTTTTTGCGACGCTTCAGAAAAAGCATATGCAGCAACACTATATTTGCGTGCGGAAAGTAGTAGTATTTTCTCATCTCTTATTAGCCAAAACTAAAGTAGCTCCTCTCAAATTTATTACTTTGCCCCGTAAAGAATTATGTGGGGCTGAGTTAATGGCAAAAATGATTCATTCTGTACAAAGTCAACTGAGTATAATCCCCTACCACTGTTTTCTCTGGACTGATTCTACAATAGTGTTATCATGGCTACAAAATTTTAAGGTTAATAACATCTGCTCCATGGTACATTAAGAATTCAAATATACATCGTGATTTAAATATCCCACTAGTGATTGAAGAAATTGCAAAATACGCAGGCAAATATTTAACAAAACTCGAGTCACATCCTAATCCGCTTGCTCGTAATATTTTGAACTTTACTGGACACATCCGCTTAAAAAAGAGAGATACAAGGGCTCTAATACTAAACACTCCGAATGAAGTTGCTTGAAAATTTTTTTTTGCTTATCACTACTTATGTATTATTTACAACTATCAATTAGTTATGTCTGGCATTGGTCGGGCCTATTAATTATATGTTAATTATATGTTAAAATCCGTATTTACACCAAATACATGTACCGGTGTTGCTGATTTGCCGAGTGTAGTTGCTCTACCCCCTCGACCCTTAAAATTTACGATATGTGATGTACAGAAATTAATTGCCGAACTCAATCCGAAAAAAGCTCCCGGTATGGATGGAATTAGTAACCAGATGATGATTAAGTTACCTCGTACTGCAATTATAATCCTGTTATTAATTTTTAATGCCATTTTACGACTGGAGTATTATCCAGACTGCTGGCAGCTTGCCAAGGTTAAAATGATTCCAAAGCCAGGTAAAGATCTTACAAAGGCTGAGTCATATAGGCCAATAAGTTTACTGTCAACAATGTCAAAGCTTTTTTGAAAAGCTACTCATGACAAAATTGTCTTCAATCTTAACTGATAATGGGTGCATCCCGGAACATCAATTTGGTTTTAGAAGCCAGCATAGCACCATTGAGAAAACGCATAACGGGTATTTTAAGCTTTCTAGCAGCGCGCCACAAAGAGTAATTATATGTTGGTGTGACATCAAGACCTTCCAAATAATTTTTAAGAGATGCAGTTTTTTCAGATGCAAGCAACTCTTGAAGTCGTTTAGAACACTCTTATGTCTGAGTTTATGTTGGGGTGATCTGTGCTGTTGCCATTCCCTTCTAGCTCTTTTTTTCACATACGAGATGTTCTATATCCCTGGAATAAATTTTATTAAACCCAGACTGCGGATGGGAGGTAGTGGCATGTTCAGCAGCCTGTTTAATAATTTCTTTAAGATTGGCAAAGTTAGTTTCAATGTCATTAGGTGTTCTTAACGCAATATTTTCCGTGCAATGACTACTAAGATATTTTTTGAATCCCAGCCAATTAACACGATTGGTCATCTTCATATATGGGTGAGGTAAGTCACTTATTAGTGGGTTACAAATTGTAATGATAGTGGGGGTGTGATCGGAGGAGAGATCTAGAGAAGTTTCAACATTAATTAAATCCTTAGAAATATTTTTCATGACGCCAAAATCAATAACATCCGGAATTTTTCGTACGTCAGTAGGCCAACAAGTGGGCTCCCCAATCGAAATAACATCTAAGCCCATTTTTGAAATTGTATTAAACAAAGATCGACCTCTAGGTGTTACAAGGCGCGACCCTCAGTACGTATCCTTTGCATTGTAGTCTCCAGCTGCCACGAAACAAGATCCAAGCGATTTGTAGAACTTCTCATACTGAACTTCGGTAACTGAAAATCTGGGAGGTGAATAAATTGATGATATCACGAAATTAAAACAAAAATTTTCTACAAAAATATTCGTAGGTTGCATATATTCTTCACTAACGTTGTCAAGGATATAGCGCTTGAATCTTGACTTAATTAGAATTGCAGATCCACCGCATGCTCTCCCTCTAGGGTCTTTCGTAACATGCATAGTGTAGCCATTTACTTTGAAAAAGCTTCTCGAAGTCAAATGTGTCTCAGAAACCAACATTATATCAATATTTTTTTCCGTAAGGAAGTGCTCAAGTTAATTTTTATGTTGGCGAATGCCGTTTGCGTTCCAGAAACATATTTTTAACGTGTTCATGGCTTGTTAATTAATGCTTGAAGCAGAGTATTCTGCATTCTCAGCATTTCTTGCATCATGGTAGTCATATTTGTTGCAAAATTATTTATAGTTTGCACCAAATTGTCAATAGTAGCTTCAAGGCGACTAAAGTTAAAGCTTGAGTTTGCATTCGTTGAATTATTTGGAGGTGGAACATTTTGTGGGGGAATAGAATTTGTTCGGCATACGATACACGGGAAGTAACTGGTTGGCTCATTTGCACAAAAGTGGCGGAGTAAGCGTTTGCTGATTGAGATGGAGCTAATTTGGGTTTTTGCACCATAGTCTGTTTGACAAAAGAGTACACAGGACAACCTCTGTAGTTAGCGGTGTGATTACCTCCACAATTACTGCATTTTTTATCACTTTGATCTTTTGGCTTATTGCAACTAGCAGTGCCGTGTAATTCGCCACACACAACACAAACAGTGGGTAATTTACAGTATGTTTTTGTGTGGCCATATTCTTGGCAATTATGGCACTGTACAGGACCTGATCGCTTATGTGGCTCTTCAACTGTGATTTTTCGGTATCAGAGGTATTTTAGGCTATAAATTGGGTGTGTCTCGTTTTTGTTCAGCTGTATATCATTCGGTTCCAATTCAACACGAAATAGAGGCTTGGGGATCTTCTCCCTATTGATTATGTTGGTAACATTTTTTACCTTTGTGCATCTTTTACTTCTTCGGGATTAACATAAGAGTCAATACCCTTCAATACGATCTGCATACTTTGGTACTTTTAAGCTGGTACGTATAAAAACTTGTTTTATTTTTTTCGAATTCAGTCACTATTTTGCGGAAATCTTTTTCTTCGTATATTTGAATTTTAGTTTCGTCAATGTTACCACACTTTATTGGAATAACATGAAATGCGTTTTCACCAATGGCCGAGACTAATTTTTTAATTAGGGCATTGGAATTTTTCTCTCTTAAATATATAGGTGGTGGCTTAAAAGACTTTTGCGATGATGCAGCGGGCTTGTCGTCGGTGACTTGCAATAATGAAAAACGATTTTGACGATTGGTAGATGATGCGCTATTATCCCTAGACATCTTTGGAGCAGAAGAAATTTTTGAAGAATTCGGGCTTCGCCCACGCTTTACCACTGTTATGTATCTGTCCATTCCGACTTGTACCTTGGGTTTTGAGCTACTTTTATCTGTAGTGATAACTCTATTAAGTGATGAACACGAGCCTGAAGGAGATGATATTACTGACTTATATGAAGAAGTACTAGGCAACTGCAATGTTAATGAATCACTATTTGGCATTGGACAAAGCGAAGTTGATCGCTGACGAGAAATTGGATTTGTCGTTAAAAAAATACTTTCATTAGATTTATTATTTGTATTATTTTCATTGAGAGCTTCAGAACTCACAGTAAAATAGGCATTTCTGCCGTTAGAACTCACTTCATAATTTGAGGTACTCATATAGAGTATTAGGGCACTTTTTGTGTTTTTTTGCTTACGGTTTTTTTTTTGTTTTTGTAATTTATGATTGTTTATTTGTTTTTGAGTTACTCGTATAGAGTATTCCTCAATGTCACTGTTTGTGTTTTTTTTGTTTTCGGTTTTTTTTGTTTTTGTTATTTCCACTATGTAAAAATATTAGGAAAGCACATAAAGCTTATTTATTAAAGTCAGTATGTACCTATTATGAATAATATGCACTACGAATATTTTTTTTGTATAATTTTTTGTTTGTTTAATAAGAATGTAAGAAAAATTCCGCTAATCGACTATTCACTATCAAGGTACAACGAGAACTGAACAAAAATAATGGGTTATTCCGTCAAATTGTAAGTACTTACGACTGGGGAGTACATAGACTTTTTTGCATTCTAGAAGCAAAATTTTTTGCTGGGCAATTGCTTAACCATAAGAATAAGTAAATTTTTCAAATAAAATAAATAAAGAATATTTCAAATAAATATACTTCGGTATTTCATGTATGTAATTAAATCTTTTATTTTTCTTTTTGCTTTTCAATAAACTCTCATGCCCTTTCGTTTGAGCAACAAAAATTTTTTTAACTACTCGTATGTTAAAATGTTAAAACATTGTGACACTTAGTACACTGGTTTGAATACCCCAATTATCTTATAAATTATAATTTTAGAATCCGACAAGTTAAAAAATACATATATGCATCAGGAAACAATAACACTACATGACAGTTTTTTGACCTAATATATGTAAAATCGTTCGCTGAATCCGAATATATGTAAAGTCAAAATCGGCGAATGCAGAAAATTTTTCGACATATAGCCAAATTACCGTTATTTGGGTTTTTAAAAAATATTCGTCGGTTTATATACTTTTTTCTTTTCGTTAAAAGATACAGTGAATAAAATTTCAAACTTCAATAAAAATTTTATGATTTTTTTTTTGCAATTTTGCTGTTTTCAAGTTTTCTTTTTTTAGCCAAGCAATTAACAATTTTAAGATTTTTTACTTAGGACGTTAGCTAATTTATAACTAACATAATTGGGGTATTCACAAGGGTGTCTTAAGTGTCATAATGTTTTAACATTTTAAAAATTGTTGTTGTGACTTAAACAAAAAGGTCATAAAGTAATAAGACTTTCTCAGCTATGTTGTGAGGAGGAGGAGGATGAGGAGCGTGAGGATTTACCAACGGAATTGAGAGAGAGAGAATAAGCATTGTAAAAAGGTGCTAAAACCAAAATACAAATAAGTACAATATTTATAATTGTAAATTATGAGCGGTTGCTCACAGCAGTCATATTTTTTCGTTTTATTACTTTAAAACGTGTTAATTTATGAGTACCTTCTAAATTCCGTAAATAATTAATCAATACAAACATTTTGCGCCCTAAAAGATCCAGACTGGTACAATTACAATGACAAAGCTACATAAGATTTAGTGAATAAACCCACTTTTCGGTTTTATTAAATCAAAACCCAAAGGAAGAAAATACTCAGAGTTTGATAAACGAACACTGTAAATGTTATAAACATTGACAGTACACAGTTTTAAATTGTTTGCTTAACGTTTTGCTTCTCTTGGAACACAGATTTCATATTAACAATTTAAAATGCATAGTGCAAAACGTGAATTTTTTGCCAGAACAATCCGAACAAGTTTTGCTATGCTTGTGGAGTTTACAGCCGTCAAATTTTTCCAGCTAATTGCAAAATGCATTTTGGCTGTATTTTAAAGGCAATCTGGAAAACATTTTGAAATCTTGGACCTCAAATACTATATGCAATTCCTACAAAACTTGTATAACTATGTGTATGTCGGGTGTAAAGTAAATTTTCCTTTTATTAATTTTGCATTTAAAAAGTATGCCTTCAGAATATTAAGCTAATTCACTATATTGCAGTCCGTATATGCCATTTGATTTTCCAGCAATCTGGCGTGAGCCTACGAATCAAAGAATTTACTATTATTTTTGCTTACCCAGCTAAAAAAATATGTATGGAGCATATATGATATCCCATATATGGTTCGGATCCGAAAAATGAGGGTATATTGCACATATTCATATATATAATTATATATGGTCCATATATTTTTAATATATGAATGTATACAACTAAATATGAATATGTATGAATTCATGTATCGAAATATATGGGATTATACATGGCAAAACTATTATATATGAACTAATATATGGACTAATATATGAAATGTATTATAACATATGAGCTCATATATGAACATTTAATTATGAAGCTCTTCATATGTGGATCCATATATAAATATGAGATTTTATATATGGAGCCATATAAGAATGTATGCATAAATGATATTTAACATAAGATCGTTTTTGCAATCAAAAAAAGCTTGAAATTTTATCACTGCCGAATTGGAAATCCATTAGCAAATACATACGGTATGCAAAGTTTATATGCGTACCCTCAACGTTTAAAAAATAAAAACTTTTTGTTACAAAAAAACCATTCTTGATATATCAAATAATCAAAAGGATAATCCAGTCATTAATTTTATAGAAAATAACAAAATTTTCTAGATAAGAAACAAAGTTCATATTACTGTATTGAAAACTATTGTTAGACGGATTATATTTTCTTTTATAATAAATTGCATTACTTTTTAATCTGATTTCTTAAGCTAAATGTTATGTACGAATATGATTTATGTGTTTTTTAAATAATTGATTCACCTTTTGATGAATGAAATGACTTTTAGTTCGTTTTGAATTATTTGTCAAAACAAAATTTCAATAAATACAACCTTTCTCTCAAGTCTAAAAAAAGTTAATTTTAGTAATTTAATTTATTGCACAGCAGTGCGCTTTTGTGAATCAAAAGTGTATGAATATGAACTTTGCATACTGTGGAGGGAATTTACACATACATACATGTTTGAAAATTTATGAATATATATAATCATATATGCCCATATACCCTCATTTTTCGGATCCGAACCATATATGGGATATCATATATGCTCCATACATATTTTTTTAGCTGGGTTGAAATTATTGAGTTTTAAAATTTTATTTTATGTACAAAAAAATAAATTTCAAGTTCAAATATCCTTCGAATGTATGAAAAATTTACTTAGATTTTTTGCTAAATGCAAATTAGTAATAAATTCTATAATTCAAACAAAAAATACTTAAAACTGGTAAATATTTTTCTAAAATTTGGTATACCTTTTTACAGTTTTTAAGTAAGTAAAATTTCATGAACTAGTCAGGAGTAATTCATTTCCTAAAGTTTATTTTTTGATTTAAGACGAACTTGACTAGTCCTTAATATAAAATTTCCTTAAGTTTATAACCATTTTCCTACCCTTAGTAAATATTTCCTTTAAGTCAGTAAACATTTCCTGAAATATGAGAAATTTATTGTGTATTTTTATGAACTATTTTTGAGGATATGAACTTTTTATTTTTTACTCATATTAAGTAATTTTTACTAGATTCTTGTAAAAATTTACTTAAACTTAGAAAAAATTACTTAAACTTAGAAAATTTTTTTACTTCAATTGAGGAAAAAAAATTATTAATAATAGTACATGTCTTTTTTTTTATTGTATATAATTTTTTTAGCTGGGTTGTGTTTTTTTTATTTGATAAAAGTGGGATAATTCAATTAACCTTCTGTAACTTTATAATTTTTGCACCGATCTGTATTCTATTGAGCACAAAATATTTCTGTTAAAATAATTGTAATGCGTGAAGGTGCAGGATTCAAAGGTTAGCCCTAACGTGTAGTAGTCAGTGTGCGTGTGTTTGTGAGGCCCTATAGTCCCTTGTTTAGTTTTTACAGCTGTCAGGGAGACCAGCTTATCAGTAGGCACTCGAAAAAGGTGCCAAGAGATTTTGAGAATTTAATTAAAAAACAAGGCAAGTTATTGCCAGTTGGCGTTTAGAAATTAAAGTCTGATTTATTGAATAATTTTCCCTGCTTATATACTAGTTTTATAAATCTTAATTAGCCCTTCTAACCTACGATTAATATTTACAATTATCTTTTGTTTCTTTCTTCACTATGACAATGGTAAGCATTATTTTAAACGACCAATCAAAAAAAGAAATTTGTAATTATTAATTTATATTGCGACTAAAAAGTACGTCACTCAATTTCTCGCATTCAGCATTCTTCATTAAACACATTCACCACAGCAAGCTACCAACTACGAAATGTCAAAAATAGAATACACATGTTTATATGAGAATAATTATTTTGAAGACAGCAAGGCAACATGGCGGCAGGTTGTTGCCTATGCTGATTTTGTCGTTGTAGTCCAATTAAACTAATTTCTATTTCTTTGGCTGCAATGAGAAAATTCACTGTTACCAGTATAACACAAAATGTTGAATGAGTGATATCGTACAATTATTTCATATTTTTTAACAGAAACAAAATCCAAAATTTGATGTAAAGAATAAATTTATTAATTTTTATACTTTTGCGTCATATAAGTACACTTTGAAAGAGTAATTTAATTTTTATAAATGCGAAATATTTGAAGGTGGCAATACTTAACTATGTATTTATACTTAAATATGGGGTGCAGATGGTGCTGCTGCCGTCTCCAAAATAATTAAGTAGCTGGCTACGAGGCGACAAATGCTGCTAGCGGCATTTGAAGTCGTGTGTTCGTGTAGCCTGCTGTGGTGAATGTGTTTAATGCATTATTCTTTTGGGCTCTGTTGCAATGCTATTGCTGCTATTGCAGCAATGCAAGTAATTTTACAGTGCATTACTATAAGTGTGGTACACTACATAATCTAACGTGATAAGTTACAAAATTTAAAAAATATTAATTATTTGGTTTAAAAAACTAAGTTGAAAAAAGCAAAATTGCAAAAAATCATTAAAATTTTTGTGAGATTTGAACTTTGTTACACTGTAGTTCAGACATTTCTTGATAAATTTTTACAAGCAACCAGTGGTTATTTTAATAATTTTATTTTCTATCAAGTAGAAAAAAGAAATAAAAAATCTATCTAATACTTATCAAGATTATTTTATTAAAGTGATATTCACCCCTATCGTGAATATTTTTCCCTCGAAATATTTCCCTTCTATCTAAAGTTGCAATCGTGAATTATTTCTACGTGAAAAACTCGAATGTTCGAAAAAAATTGGCATCGCCGATTTTCATTCCCGTGAGCTTTTCCCCAAAAAATATGTGTACTTTTTCACAAACGTTTTATTTGGGAATAAAAAAAATAAAAGCACAATGTAAATAGTTTCTGTTATTTCTTAAACTTGTTTGATTTTATTTTTAAAAGGAGTGAAAATGTAATCAATTTATTTATATTAAAGTATACATATATGTATGTTTACATACATATATATTTATATTATAGTATATACGGCCAACAATTCTTCATGCTTTTCACTTACATATGAACATAACTTCCGACAAACACAGTGAAATTAATGCATCTCTCAAATTTCTTCGGTTTATTTTTTCCAATCAAAAAAACATAAATCCGAGCAAAATGCTGTTCGTTTTCCTGAATAATAACAATTTACTAAGAAAATTTAAAAAAAATTCACGTAAAAAGTAAAAAAATACAATTGCATTAATTCACAATAGCATGTTCGACTAGCAACAGATGTTTATTTTATTCCCTAATAATTGGCGATGCCAATTTCTTGTTTATGCGAATAAAAAAATTATTCCCTTGAGATTCGCGATAAGGCACGAAGGCCTAGTTTTAAAATTGAAGACATATCTGTCAATAAACATTCAAAAGCTGGGTCCTGTCTTGTATATACTTGTGATATGCCTATGAGCAATAATATCCACACATCTACATTTGCCGATGATACAGCATGTATGAGTGTGCACGAAAACCCTTATGAGGCAACCTGAAATCTTCAGGAACATATTACCCAGCTGGAAATATGGTTGAACTTATGGAGAATTAAAGTCAATGAACAAAAATGTGTCCATATAACGTTTACCTTAAGAAGAGATGCTTGCTGCCCCATTCGAATCAACAATCAATATATTCCTCAACATTCCCAAGTGAAAAACCTTGGTATACACCTTGACCGAAGGTTAACATAGAATCATCATATTGACTCTAAGTTAACTCAGATGAAACTTACGTTAAGTCAAATATATTGGTTGATTGGCAGAAATGCAACACTTAGTCTGAACTGCAAACTTTTAATATACAAGTCGGTTTTGAAGCCAATATGCTGCTACGGAATTCAGTTGTGGGGCACTGCTTCAGCTTCCAATGTCGAGAGAATCCAACGAAGGCCAAACAAAATTTTAC
Source organism: Tachina fera (assembly GCA_905220375.1). Classification (NCBI taxonomy): domain Eukaryota; kingdom Metazoa; phylum Arthropoda; class Insecta; order Diptera; family Tachinidae; genus Tachina; species Tachina fera. The sequence goes on from LR999967.1 coordinate 54,126,010, forward strand.
GGTTAGTAACATCGGCTCCATGGTACATCAAAAATTATAATATACATCGTGATTTAAATATTCCACTAGTGATTGAAGAAATTGCAAAATACTAAGCAAATATTTAACATAACTCGAATCACATCCTAATCCGCTTGCTCGTAATATTCTGAACTTTACTGGACACATCCGCCTAAAAAATAGGGGCACACGGGCTCTTATACTCAACACTCGAGATTGGACTAATTGAAAATACTTTTTCCCCCTTTTTTGACTATCACTACTTATGTATGTATTATTAATAACTATTAACAAGTTTATGTCCAACAAAGGTCGGGACTAATAATTATGTTTTAGATTTAAGATTTGAATACTTATTCTAAGTCCATATTTGAAGATAATATAAATAAATACATGTATTAACAAAATAAATACATGTATTAACAAAAAAAAAACATTAAACAATATTATCCGAGAAAAATACACTATTTGAATGGTCAACAATTTGTGATTTTGTATTTAAATATCTCAAAAAATTTATTAATGAGTCTAACCTGATTACAATATCCTGATTTCACCAAGGCATTTTGCATTACAACAGATGCAACCAAACATGCATGTGGGGCGGTTTTAGCACAATAATACGAAAATAAACATTTAACTATTGCTTGTGCATCTTAAACATTCACAAAGGGAAAAAGTAACAAATCAACCATTGAGCAATAATTAACTGGAATTTATTGGGCAATTACCCACTTCAGACCATATATATATGGAAAACACTTTCTTGTCCGTACTGATCATAGGCCACTTTCTTATTTGTTTTCAATGAAAAATCCAAGCTCCAAGTTAACAAGAATTAGACTCGATTTGGAAAAATATGACTTTACAGTAGAATATCTTAGGGGAAAAGATAACTATGTTGCTGAAGCTATATCGCGAAATTGCAATAAATGACTTAAAGGACATGAATAATAAAATTTGTTCTATATTAAGGGTCACGACATTGTTTTACATATTAATAACTAAAAGAATATCAAATACCATTTGCATGTGCAGCGGACAGAGTACACTTGATACTATGTTTTGTGCCGCCAGCCGCTATATTAATAATTACAATACTTAAAGCAATACATGTATGTTTTTATAATTGTTTTTGTAAACATGCCGTACATTGTTGTGTGTGTGGCGCACTTAAGCTCCACGATGAGAAACTAATTTATTGTTTTGAGTAGATAATATAACATTTAATTTTCCCATGAAAATTTTAAATTTAAATTAAAAACAACTCAATCCTAAATTTTTGCTAGCGCCTAAAATTTATAATAGACTGATAAAATATATATTAAATAGGCATAATAATAAAAATTAGATATTGACTGCATTTTTGCAAATCACTCATTTATGCAATCTAGGTTATTCTCATAAGTAGTATATAAGACAAGCATTTTTGGAAAACAAAAAGAGATAAACTTGAACCCTCTAGGAGCTCTCATTGAAGAGCTCTAGAAACAATTTTTTTTTTTTAAATACATTTATTTATTTATTGTATCTTCAATTATGAACTAACATAAGTATTCAAATCTTAAATCTAAAATATAAGTATTAGGCCCGCCCACTGTCGGACATAAACTTAGTGATAGTTATAAATAATACATAAGTAGTGATAATCGAAAAAAAAGGAAGAAAAAAATATTTTCAAGCAATCCCATCTGGAGTGTTGAGTATAAGAGCCCTTGTGTCCTTCTTTTTCAAACGGATGTGACCAGTAAAATTCAAGATGTTACGAGCAAGCGGATTAGGATGTGACTCGAGTTTTGTTAAATATTTGCCTGCGTATTTTGCTATTTCTTCAATCACTAGTGGCATATTCAAATCACGATGTATATTTGAGTTTTTGATGTACCATGGAGCCGATGTTATCAAACGTTAAATTTTGTTTTGCCTTCGTTGGATTCTCTCGACGTTAGAAGCTGAAGCAGTGCCCCATAACTGAATTCCGGAGCACCATATTGGCTTCAAAAGCGACTTGTATAATAAAAGTTTGCAGTCTAGGCTAAGTGTTGAAGTTCTTCCTATCAGCCAATATATCTGAGTTAGTTTAAGTTTCATTTGTATTAGCTTTGAGTCAATATGGTGTTTCCATGTAAGTCTTCGATCAAGGTGTATACCAAGGTATTTTGCATGTGATTGTTGATTCGAATTGGGGAACAAGTATCTCTTCGCATGGTAAATGTTACCTGAACACACTTTTGTTCGTTTACCTTAATTCTCCATAATTTTAACCATAGTTCCAGTTGTGTAATATGCTCTTGTAGATATCGGGAAGCCTCATGAGGATTTTCGTGCATACTTAGGCAGGCTGTATCATCGGCAAACATAGATGTATGGATATTACTGCTCAAAGGCATATCACAAGTATAAATTAAATACAAAACTGGCCCCAGTATGCTCCCCTGTGGCACACCGGATGATATAGATTCAGGCACACTCATGAATTCTCCTTCTACAACCGTGAACTTCCGGGTAGTAATGTAGTTTTCTAATAAATTCACCAAATTTATTTGTAGATAAGATTTTAATTTTAAAAATAGGCTTTCATGCCACACTTTATCAAATGCCTGCGAAACGTCAATAAACAGTGCAGAAAATTACTTTTTTCTTCAAATGTTCTTCTTATACATTGAACCAATCTATGCGTTTGTTCAATGGTGCTATGCTGACTTCTAAGCCCAAACTGATAGTCTGGGATGCACCCACTACCAATTAGAATTGGGGACAATTTTGATATGAGCAGTTTTTCTAAAAGTTTTGACATTGTTGACAGCAGACTTATTGGCCTGTATGATTCTGCATTGGTAAGATCTTTGCCTGGCTTTGGAATCATTTTAACTTTGGCAAGCTTCCAGCTGTGGGGATAGTACTCTAGTCGTAAAATAGCATTAAAAATGAACAACATGATCCTAAATGCAATACGATGCAATTTTATTAGCATTTGGTTACTAATTCCATCAATACCCGGTGCTTTCTTCGGGTTGAGTTCAGCAATTAGATTTTGTACATCACACATTTTAAATTGTATGGGTCGAGGGGGTAGCGCAACTACACTCGGGAAATCAACAACACCAGTACATGTGTTTGGGTTAAATACGGATTTTAAATGTTTTGCAAACAAGTTACCTTTTTCAATATCACTCCTGGCCCAAACTCCGGTAGAAGTGCGAAGAGGTGGTTTAAACTCAACGGATGTTTTAAGATTTCTAGCAGCGCGCCACAAAGAATAATTAGATGCTGGTGTGACATCGAGATTTTCCTGATAGTTTTTAAGAGATGCAGTTTTTTCATATGCAAGCAATTCTTGGAGTATTTTAGTGCACTCTTTTAATCTAATTTTATTTTGGGGTGATCTATGCTGTTGCCATTCTCTTCTAACTCTTCTTTTTGCACATACGAGAGGTTCAATATATGTAGAATATATTCTGTTAAACCCAGTCATCTCATCATGAGTTCTTACCTTAATGTTTTCAGTGCAATGACTACTAAGATATTATTTGAATCGCAGCCAATTAACACGACTGACCATTTTCACATATGGGTGAGGTAGATCACTGCTTAGTGGGCTACAGATTGTAACGATCGTGGGAGAGTGATCGGACGATAGATCTAAGGAAGGTTCAACATGAATTAATTCCCTAGAAATATTTTTCATGACGCCAAAATCTATAACATTCGGAATTTTATGTATGTCAGTAGGCCAGTAAGTGGGCTCCCCACTCGAAACAACGTCCAAGCCCATTTTTGAAATTGTGTTGAACAACGCTCGTCCTCTAGGTGTGATAAGACGCGAACCCCAGAAAGTATGTTTTGCATTATAGTCTCCAGCTGCTACGAAACAAGGGCCAAGATTTTTGAAGAAATCCTCGTATTGATCCTCAGTAATTGCGAATCTAGGAGCGGAGTAAATTGATGATATGACAAAATTTGTGCAAAAATTTTCGATACAAGTATTCGTTGCTTGTAGATGTTCTTCACAAATGTTGTGAAGAATATAATGCTTGAGTCTTTATTAAACTTTAGACTTTATTAAAATTGCTGATCCCCCGCAAGCTCTTCCTCTTGGGTTCTTTGACTCATATAAAATGTAGCCATTAATTTTAAAGTCAAATGAGTCTCAGAAACCAACATTATATCAATATTTGTTTCCGTGAGGAAGTGCTCAAGTTCATTTTTATGTTGGCGAATGCCGTTTGCGTTCCAGAAACTTATCTTTAACGTGTTCATGGCTTGTTAACTAATGCTTGAAGCAGTGTAGACTGCATTCGCAGCATTTCTTGCACCATGCTAGTCATATTTGTTGTAAAGTTTTTTATAGTTAGCACGAGATTCTCAATAGTAGCTTCAAGGCGACTAAAGTTAAAGCCCGAGTTTGCATTCGTTGAATTATTTTGAGGCGGAATATTTTGTGTGGGAATAGAACTAGTCTTAGCTGCATCGGCATACGATACACGTGAAGAGACAGGTTGGCTCATTTGAGTAAAAGTGGCGGAGTAAACATTTGCTGTTTGTGTTGGAGCTAATTTAGGTTTTTGCCCCATAGTCTGTTTAACGAAAGAATAGACAGGACATCCTCTGTAGTTAGCGGTGTGATTACCTCCACAATTACTACATTTTTTTTCTGCTAAATCGTTAGGCTTAGTACAACCAGCAGTACCGTGCAATTCACCGCAGATAACATAAACTGAAGGTAACTTGCAGTAAGTTTTTGTGTAACCATATTCTTGACAATTATGGCACTGTACGGGTCCAGAACGCTTGTGTGGTTCTTCAACTGTTATTTTTCGGTATAAGAGATATTTTAAATTGTAAATTGGATGAGTCTCGCTGTTTTTAAATTTTATATCGTTTGGCTCAAGTTCGACGCGAAATAGAGGTTCAGGAATCTTCTCCCTATTTATTATGTTAGATACATATTTTACCTTAAATCCCTGGAGGCCGAGTGCATCTTATATTTCTTCGGGAGCAACATAGGAATCGATGCCCTTCAATACGATCTGCAGGCCTTTAGCACTTTTAAGCTGATATGTGTAGAAACTTTTCTTACTTTTTTCAAATTCAGTAATCAGATTGCGAAAATCTTTTTCTTCATAAACTTGAATTCTGGTTTCATCACTGTTACCACGTTTTATTAGAACGATGTGAAATTTATTCTCACCAATGACTGAAATTAAATTTTTTATAATAGCGTTTGAATTTTTTTCTCTCAAATAGATTGGTAGCGGCTTGGATGTTTTGTTCGTAGATACATCAGGTTCGTTGTTATCATCTTGTAGTATTTGAAAACGATTTTGACGGTTAATAGAGGATGCGCTGTTATCCCTAGACATTTTTGGAGCAGATGAAATTTTCGACGACTTTGGGCTTCGTCCGCGCTTTACCACTGTCCATTCCCACTTGGACCTTGGGTTTTGGGCTGCTCTTAACTTCAGTAACAACTTGGTTAAGTGATGACTACGAGCCCGAAGCGGATGATATCGCTGAGTTAAATGTAGAAGTACTAGGCAACGGTAATGTTAACGAATCACTAGTTGGCATTGGACAAAGCGAAGTTGATCGCTGACGAAAAAGTGGCCTCGCCGTTAAAAAAGTCTACTATCAGATTTCTTATTTATTTTGTTATCATTAAGAGCTTCAGAGCTCTCAGTAGGTCTATCATCAATTACACAGATCACCTCAACATAAACTAAGACTTAAAGAATGTTCTAAACGACTTCAAGAGTTGCTTGCATCTGAAAAAACTGCATCTCTTAAAAATTATTTAAAAGGTCTTGATGTCACACCAACATCTAATTACTCTTTGTGGCGCGCTGCTAGAAAGCTTAAAACACCCTTTGAGTTTAAGCCACCTCTGCGCACATCTACCGGAGGTTGGGCAAGAAGCGATACTGAAAAATGTAACATATTTGGTTTTGCTGATTTGCCGAATGTTGTTGCTCTACCCCCCCCCCCCCCACCCCCCCTGCCAGTAAAATTTACGATGTGTGATGTACAAAAACTAATTGCCGAACTCAACCCGAAAAAAGCTCCCGGTATGGATGGAATTAGTAACCAGATGCTGATTAAGTTACCTCGTACTGCAATTGGAATCCTGTTATTCATTTTTAATGCCATTTTACTAGTGGAGTATTATCCACACTGCTGAAAGCTTGCCAAAGTTAAAATGATTCCAAAGCCAGGTAAAGATCTTATCAAGGCTGAGTCATATAGGCCAATAAGTTTACTGTCAACAATGTCAAAGCTTTTTAAAAAGCTACTCATGAAAAAATTGTCTTCAATTTTAGCTGATAGTGGGTGTATCCCGGACCATCAATTTGGTTTTAGAAGCCATCATAGCACCATTGAACAAAAAAACATTTGAGGAAAAGAAGTATTGTTCTGCCCTGTTTATTGATGTTTCTCAGGCATTTGATAAAGTGTGACATGAAGGCCTAATTTTGAAATTGAAGACATACTTCCCAATAAACATTCTAAATCTTTTGGAAAGTTATATTCTTGCACGAAAATTTACAGTTGTGGAAGGACACTTTATGAGTATGCCTGAAACTATCTCATCCGGTGTGCCACAGGGAAGTGTACTGGGGCCATTTTTATATTTGATTTATACTTGTGATATGCCTGTGAGCAGTAGTATCCACACTTCTAGATTTGCCGACGATACAGCCAGCTTAGTATGCACGAAAACCCTGATGAGGCGTCCCGAAAACTCCAGGAACACATTAGCCAGATGGAACTATGCTTAAACTTATGGATAATTAAGGTAAATGAACAAAAGTGTGTTCAAGTAACATTTACCTTACGAAGAGATACTTGTTCCCCCATTCGGATTAATAATTAAGTTGTTCCTCAACATTTACATGTGAAATATCTTGGTATACACCTCGATCGACGGCATACATGGAAACATCACATTGACTACAAGTTAGCTCAAATAAAACTAAAATTAACTCAGGTACATTGGCTGATTGGCAGAAATTCAACACTTAGCCTAGACTGCAAACTTTTAATATACAAGTCGCTTTTAAAGCCAATATGGTGTTACGGTATCCAGTTATGGGGCACTGCTTCTGTTTCCAATGTAGAGAGAATTCAACCAAGACAAAACAAAATTTTAAGGTTAATAACATCTTCTCCGTGGTACATCAAGAATTCAAATATACATCGTGATTTAAATATGCCACTAGTTACTGAAGAAATTGCAAAATACGCAGGCAAATATCTAACAAAACTCGAGTCACATCCTAATCCACTTGCTCGTAATATTTTGAACTTTACTGGACACATCCGCTTAAAAAAGAGAGATACAAGGGCTCTAATACTAAACACTCCGAATGAAGCTGCTTGAAAATAATTTTTCTCGCTTATCACTACTTATGTATTATTTACAACTATCACTTAGTTATATCTGACATTGGTCGGGCCTATTAATTATATGTTAGATTTAAGATTTGAATACTTATTATTAGTTCATATATGAAGATACAATAAATAAAAAAACATGCATAAAAAAAATTTCTAAAAACTATTCCAAATTTTACATGTTAAAAAGCTTTGCTTCAAATAATATTTAAAATTTTTTAATTTTTTTAACATGAACACATATTGTAGACATATACCTATTTAGTTTTTTTACCAAAATTTTTTTAAAAAATATTTATGACACACATTGTTATTTAGATAAATATAAAATAATGTTTGTCACTGCAAAAGAAAAAATCCATTCAAAAACAATTTAAAACAAAATATCAAAAACTACATATAAAAGAAAGAAATATCCTGAAGAAGTTAGCCAAAAGCTAACGAAATATCGATAAATAAAAAACAATATATATTAAATTGACCTAAAGCTTAAAAAAATAGTTTCATTAAATATATACAATAGGTCGAAAAATTAGATAAACGATACGAAATATTTAAAAAATTCCCCTCAACAAAATTTTCATCGAAACATATTACAATTTCCTAAAGCCATGTACAGACGATTGTCAGATCTTACAATATTTTCAGATCTGTCAATGTGCTGGCAATGTACTGGCAATCGAAACTTGCCAGTACAGTATTCCTTGTCAGTTCACACGATTGTAAGAAAATCTTACAATTTATTGCCAGACGGTTGTATGGCAAAAAATTCATCTGACAAAATCGTCAGTGGAAAAATTGACAGTTCACACGGTTATCATATGCACAAATTGTCAGATCTGCTTTCATGCGTTGCCAGACTCAAAACATATTTTACAAATTGTTATCAATTGTTATCAATCGTTTGTGTTTGGTTTAAATTTAAAAAGAGAATGTATAAATTATTATGGACCATAAAGAAGCAATTGCAATGATTTTGTGTGCATATATTTTATTATAAATGTTTTATTTAAAATCAAGCGTGTGCAGTGTTGCCCACAGAAATAATTCTCTTACAATGACGCCATTGTCAGATGCATAAACTTTGCACATCTGACAATATTAAAACGTCTGACAAATATCTGGCAATAATTTCACGGTGTGTTCACACGATTGTAAGATGTCTGAATATTTGTTGTCAGCTGCTAGTCCTTCCATGAACTGACAATGCTTTTTCTGGAAATGACGTCTGACAAAATTTGTCAGTTCACACGGTTGTAAGAAATTTTGAGCACATTTTACTGACAATATTGTAAGATCTGACAACCGTCTGTACATAGCTTAACGCATACAAACACAATAACCAATAAAAATGTATCACTTCTAAGTGAATAAAATATAAAAAATAGATACGAAATATTAAATAAATTCAGTGAAGTGCGACAGTATATATGAATTGCTTGTTCTCCCAGAAAGCAATTAAAATAGATAATGTAGATAACTGTTATCTATAGCCAGGTTTGTGTCTTCGCTAAATACTGGTATGAGAGTTGCCATATGATGGCGGAAAATGGTAAAAGGAGTATGTATTTGCTAAATAGTGGTGTGAGTGTTGCCATAGTCAGACGGAAAAAAGGGGTAAAAGGATAGTGAATTGGATAAATTTAGTATATTTACGTCATATGGCAGTGCTGTAAAGAGGTAAAATGTGTGTGAGTTGGCTAAGTCTTGATCACTGTGGCTGAGCTTACCCCAAAAGTAATTAAGTTTATCTTAATGGGTTTTGGGGTGAGCATTAGTATACAATAATAAGTGTAGGTGTCACTAGTGGAGAAATAATAATGGTTATGAGTCTTTGCTTAACAAAAGGCAAAATAAGTTTACCTTAATGGGTTTTGGGGTGAGCATTAGTGTACAATAATAAGTGTAGGAGTCACTAGTGGAGAAATAATAATGGTTATGAGTCTTTGCTTAACAAAGGCAAAATAAGTTTACCTTAAAGGGAGTTGGATGAGCAGTAGTGGAGAAAATAGTAGCGGTTTATGAGTTGGTTAAATCTTGATCAATGAGGCTTGGTTTATGGTGGTGAACACTAACGGTCTTTCCCACGATGTCAGCAGAATTCGATCGAACGATTTTGGTGACATCGTAGGACAGGCCGTAAATGAAGTTGGGATTTGTATTTAATGTTTAAAAGTATGTACCCATAAATTTTAGTTGAACTTGAATATGTATTTTGTGTTGTTATAGAGCGAACCGCAGCACAAAAAATATTAGAATTTGTTTTCGTATTATTTTCGAATGTTTTGAGAATGGTAACGGCTAACAATAGTTTGTTTTGTATGCAGGCAGGAAAGATTGAAAAGAAAGTATTTGATGATTTAGGGAAAATATGTACATACATATGTATGTTTATGTGTATGTATGTATGTATGTATATATGTATGTTATTTAGTAAAGGCACATGTAATGTGTTCGTATAAAATTTCTAATTGATATTTTTAGTTGATATTTTTGTTTAATAATTTGCATATGTCAATTCTATTTTTGTTTAATAATTTGCATATGTTAATTCTATTTTTGTTTAATAATTTGCATATGTTAATTCTATTATTTATTATATATTTAGTTTTGTTAGAGATTTTAGTGCGGAAATGCATAAAAATTAGACGAATTACTAGATTTGTTAATGCATGTGCGAATAGAAAATATGTTAATAAGGGTTAGGATTTTATAAGTAAACGATCGTGAGTGGAATAGGAAAGGGTTTAAAATGTAGTGAATTTGGTCAGCGTTACACGTGTATGTATGTATGTAATTGTATGTATGTATGTATGTATGTATGTATGTATGTACATATGTATGTACATATGTATGGATGGATAGGAGTGGATGTGTGTATGGATATGAGTGTGGAGTGAGGGAACAAATGCAATGTTTATGTGCATTAGCTTATCTCTTGATATTTTGTTTGTATTACGTTGTTGTTGTTGATGATTTTGTTTTTAGTATAAATGTCGAATCGTGGAACATTTTAAACTTAGTCAGTCAAGTTGCATTCATCGATTTCATTGATCGTTCTTATTAAAGTGAAAACAAGACGTGCCAAATAAGAACCAACGTGTAAATAAAGAATATATTCTTCATAATACTAAATAAATAAATCGATTTCATTGATCGTTCTTATTAAAGTGAAAAGAAGAAGTGCCAAAGAAGAACCAAAGTGTAAATAAAGAACAAATTCTTCATTATACTAAATAAATAAATAAATAAATATAACATATACATTAATCAGTGGAAAAATATTTAAAAAAAATGAGTTTCAAGTGCAGTATTTGTTCAAATGCATACTCACGTATGCTAAAGTTAAATAACCATTTACTGGTGCATAGGCCCTGTACATATTGCGGCCATGTCTCTTTAACCACATTCGAGAAAAAAGAACATGCTAAGATCCATGAGTGCCAAGATGAACAGCAGGATCCTCCGTCCACATCAACAGCAGCAGCGAAACGGAAGATTGCTGAAGATTTTAAAATGCCAAAAATTCAGCGGCTTGAGGAGGGACCCCTTGTAAGATGTGAGACTTGTAATGTGGATATAAATTCCAGCAAATGGTTCAACCACTGCGGAAAAGATTATCATAGGATTAATCTGAATAAATTTTTTGGAAACAAGATAGTGTTGGTTAAAAGTGCATTTAATTGTCGAATTCAATCCTACCGCTTCCCCAAAGGTGACAATGACTTAAATTTAGAAAATTATTTAAGAGATGGAAGCGTAATGTTTGAAAAATTGCTAAACTGTAGCTTAGCTGTACACTATCTAGTAAAATTCAATTTGGAATTAACAGCTCGCTATAAATTACCTGCGAATCCTACAATGCCAGAGGACGATATGTTTCATATAACACAAATGGTTCGGTTGACAAGAGCGGATAATATAGGTGACATGTTAAGGACTCAGATAGAATCAATAAGAACAAAGATGTCTGAGTTCCAGGAACGAGATTCTGGATGGACTTTAATCCAAATCAAATGGATGGATTTGAACGTCAGCAAAGCATCACCAATTCCAGGATCTCTGCACGTTAAAACACCCGTGGAACTAGAACTTAAGAAAGCATGCATCAACATACAAAACAATGATATATATTGTTTTAAATGGTGTGTGATAGCAGCTTTCTATACTGCGGAGAACATGCATCTACCGTCAACCTATAGAATAAGAAACATATCCGCTACAAACATTACGCTGGAATGCGGTAGGAGTTTGAACTTTGAAGGCATGATGTTTCCAAACGATGTCAAGGACATAAAAGTGTTTGAAAGAAAAAATCCTGACATTAGCGTTAATGTTTTTGGCTATGACAACAACCTGAAAAAAGTGGTTGGACCATTTTACATCACAAAATTGGAAAAAGAGGTCCACATTAATTTAATATTATTGGAAAGCCCATGTGGTGAAAATTATCACTACATATTAATAAAAAATATTTCAAGGTATTTATTTATAATTTTTATTTCTATTATCATTACTATTATTATTATTATTATTACTATTATTACTACATATGCATGAATTATTAATTTATTTTAATTACAACTGTTAATTACTTAATATGTTTCTATTTCAGATTACTATCAGCACAAATTTCTCAACATAACAGCATAAGCACCCTCATATGCAACTCGTGCCTATTCCACACCAATTCAGCTGAGGTTATGGCAGTGCATAAAACCAAAGAGTGTGGAAAATGTGTTGTGAGAATGCCAGAAACCCACAAGGCGTTGTTAAAATTTACCAACTTCCAAAACCAGATGGATGTTCCATTCGTAATATATGCAGATTTTGAATGCATATTGGAAAATGTAAGTGATAATGAGCATTCCTTTATTAAGAAGCACATACCATGTGCTTATTCATTTTATATTAAGTGTAGTTTTAATGATAGTTTAGATAGGTTTAAAATTTTTGTAAATAGGGATGAAAACGTAAATGTAGGTGCACATTTTGTGAATTCTATAATTATTGAATGTAGGGATATTTACAAAAAACATTTTGAAAATGTTTTATCAATGACCCCCTTAACTCCTTTAGAAGAAGAACTTTTTGAAAGTGCTAGAGATTGCCATATTTGCGGTAACCCCTTAGGCAATGAATTAAAAGTAAAAGATCACTGCCATTTTTCAGGTAAATATAGAGGGGCAGCACACAAATCGTGCAATTTAAATTATAAAGTGTCAAAGTTTATACCAATTTTATTTCACAACTTCTCCTCTTACGATTGCCATTTATTCGTAAAAGAATTATTAAATGTGAAAGGAAATACAAACGTAATACCTTTGACTAAGGAACGTTATATTTCCTTATCTCATACTATAGAGGTATATAGTTCCGATGAAATTGACACTGGAAAGAAGCAGAAACATGTTGAGTTAAGGTTTCTAGATTCTTTCAGGTTTATGGCATCTAGTTTAGACACTTTAGCTGGAAACTTATCTGATAAAGATTTAAAAACAGTTAAAAGGTTTTTCCCACAACAAGATGATTTTAATCTCATGAAGCGAAAAGGCACTTTTCCATATGAGTATGTTGATACATATTCCAAATTAGATGATGAAAAACTCCCTGGAATTAATGATTTTTTTTCTGAACTGAATAATAAAAAATGTTCAGAAGAAGACTATTTACATGCGCAAAAAGTATGGGAAACATTTAGTTGTAGAACCATACGCGATTACATGAGTTTGTACCTTAAAACTGATGTTCTTTTGCTGACAGACATTTTTGAAAACTTTCGAAAAGTTTGCAAAAAAATACATTGTCTTGATCCACCTCATTATTATACACTCCCAGGTCTGTCTTGGGATGCAATGTTAGGGCATACAAAAATTGAGTTAGAACTTCTGACAGATCTGGAAATGTATAATTTCATCAAACGTGGCATTCGAGGTGGTCTTACACAGTGCTGTAAAAGACATAGTAAGGCAAATCATAAGTATCTGAGTACTTATGATAAAACAAAACCCTCTGAGTATATTTTATACTTAGATGCAAATAACCTTTACGGTTGGGCTATGTCTGAATATCTTCCGTCAGGTGGTTTTTCATGGACAAATGAGTTTATACACCCACATGACATTCCATCTAATTCGGAAATAGGTTATATATATGAAGTTGACCTAGTTTACCCTTCTGATTGTCATGATCGCCACAATGACTTACCATTTTGTGCTGAAAACAAAATAATTGGCGGAAGTAAACATGAAAAATTAGTAGCTGATCTTTCAAATAAAAAGAGGTATATAATACATTATAAAACCTTGGAACAATGTTTGAGTAATGGTGTAGTTTTGGAGAAAGTTTACCGCATTCTTCAATTCAAACAAAGACCATGGTTGAAATCATATATTGATTTAAATACACAGTATAGAGCCAGAGCTAATAATTCATTCGAAAAAGACTTTTTCAAATTATTAAATAATGCTGTGTATGGCAAAACCATGGAAAATGTTGACAAGCGGAAAGATGTACACTTACGTAGTGAATGGAGTCGTACTAACCGCAACCATTTAGGTATAGGAGAACTGATATCCAAACCGAATTTTCATAGCATATCACAATTTACAGACTCAATGTGGGCTATACAAATGAATAAAACTGTAACATATTATAATAAGCCCATTTATTTAGGTTTCTGCATATTAGAACTATCAAAGTGGAAAATGTATGATTTCCACTATAGCTACATGAAACCGAAATATGAAGAGAAAGTAAATTTGAACTATATGGATACAGACTCCTTTATCTATTCTATTCAAACAGATGATTTCTATAGTGACATAAGGAATGACTTGAAAGATCGTTTTGACACTTCGTCATACGCAGAAAATAATCCTTTTTATTTCCCGCTCTTAAACAAGAAGGTATTGGGTATGATGAAGGATGAAACAGAGGGGAAGTTTATAACCGAATTTGTTGGACTAGCACCAAAAGTTTATTCATACACTACTGAAGGTGGTGAAAATGTTAATAAGGCAAAGGGGGTTAAGAAGTGCATTGTAAATAATTATACTCTAGATGTATATAAAAATGTTTTATTTACAAAACAAGAAATTACAACATGTATGCAAACATTTACGTCAAAATTACATACTATTTTAACCAGAGAAACAAATAAAGTAGCCTTAAGTTGTAAAGATACAAAACGTAGAATAAGTAATAATAATATTAACACATATGCGTGGCACCATTACGAATTAGAAAGCGGTAATGGTGATGTAGAATTAGATTTGTTAATAAAAGAAATAGAAAGGAGTAACGCAAATTCAAATGCTTTGAATTTATTAATTAATCAAATAGAAAATTTAGAATAATAAGTGATTATATATAAAAACAGTAATGTTTTATAGCAAACACTTAAAATATTTGTAAATATAAAATAAGAAAATTTGATTGTAAATATTAAATATTATATTTATCTGCAAACGTTGTACAATTTTGAAATATTTTTAAATTTAAGTAAGAAAAACTGTTGTAAATAAAAAAAAATTGTTATATTGTTTTTTGAAAATTTATTTTTCTTAATAAACGAATGCTCATTATCAACTACATTTTCCAATATGCAATAGAATTTTTAAAAATATTTGTAAATATAAAATAAGAAAATTTGATTGTAAATAATAAATATTATATTTATCTGCAAACGTTGTACCATTTTGAAATATTTTTAAATTTAAATAAGAAAAACTGTTTGTAAATAAAAAAATTGTTATATTGTTTTTTGAAAAATTCTTTATTAATTATTTATTTCATAGAGTACATGGGAAATGTGTAAGTATTACTATAAAGTGTTTAAATAATTTTTTGAACAATTCCAGTTAGTGGTGTATACTCCATCAATCGATCATAAAGAATCAAACAGTAGGCATTTGTATTTTGTGGTACCGGCTTACTAGTTTCAAACTCTATTTTAACATCAATAGGTCCGCTCTTTATCATTTCATTTTGATAGCTCACATCAATTACAATGATTGGTTTGTTTTTGAATTCTTCACAGGTGAGAAGTGGTTGAGGTTCCCTCATATAGTAATTTTGTTGAAATTTTGCATACATATCATATAAAATTGCATAACGATTATCATCAAATTTAAGGTTCAAGTCATCATATGGATAAGAGTCTGAATTTAAGTGTACTTTAATATTTTTTAAGTCTGAATGAATATATTTATTATCATTTTCCAAAACTAATATTATAAATCTGGGACTCTCTCTATTCAGTGATAACTTTACATTCCAATTGTGATTCCTCCCACCAACAAAAGTGGGATTGAAATAACAATCCCAGCTGCGAAATGCAATACGTAAAGAAGAGCCACCTTTAATAATCTTCATTATTTGTAGTTTCTTAGAATCTGAAAGTTGAACGTGTGGAATTCTCCATGTTATGTTTGTAATTGATAAACTTAGAACTGCATTTGCATCTGTTGAATAGTATGCATTTGCGTCACTTGAACTTCGTAGTAGAATAAGTTCATGTTTACTATTCAGTATAATTTTATTGAAATCTTCAGCAAATCCCATTAGTAATTTTAAAGGTACGCAAAAATTGAATTTAGATATAGCTAGTTCCTCAGAAACACACCATCCAGCATTTCTCATCATATTGCTTTCAAATTGATTTAATGAAACATAATTCTTGATTGTACTACATGTTCCCAAGTATCGGGTTCGATCAATTTCAACTCCATTAATTTCATAACGTATTTCATCAAACAAATATGCAACACAATTATTCTTCAGTCTTACATTTGACGGTTCTTCGCCTTTACTATTCTTTATATTTCCTTCTATAAATAAAAAGCTTTCCGAAGGTAAAACATATAGGTCTTGATTTTGTAGGGTAATTCGAATTTCATCATTGTTTTTAAATGACTGAATATATGGTACATAACTATGAAAGTCTTTTTTTGTTATACTCTCGTCCGAAAGCGGTTGCTCCAATACGTTAAGTATATCAGACATTTTTGTTTACTTTAAATTTAAGTAGCTTTAAGAATCTTTTATTTTCTTCTGTTAACTTTGGTCTTATAGCTTTAACAGTATCTGTAGGAATGTTCAGATTGATATTTCTTCTTGTGGTTTTATTATAAATTATCATTTTTGTCTTGGCCTTAAATGCAACCTTAGTGTTATCTCTTCACCTCTAAAGTTTATTAAACGTCCCTCTTGATCAACAATCCAAATTTTAAGATATGTTATTTCCTTAACGTTTACTGGTAGATAAACTAGATTGTTAGGGTTCACGTCCAATTTATAACCTGGAGGAACGTCTAAGGCAAATTCGTGAAGTATATGTGCTGGAGAGTCATTCATGTATGCTCCTTGTATTATATTACATTGAATTTGTATAGCATTAACTTTCATAATATTTACAAGTTGATTAGATAAATGTACTACTCCTGCCTTTAAATATTTTTCTGCAAAACCAAGCAATTTACCAATTGATCGCGTTCGATTAAAATAAATTATGTCGTGTGAATAACTTATTTCTATTTGTAAAGTATTATTATTTGGTTCAATTATTATGGTTTTATTAAAATTATTTTTTTTATATTGTGTAGTTATGAAATCGACAATGTCTTGCAACTCATAAGACCCTATGGGAATTTCAATAACTGCATCTCCAATATGGAAAAGATTATTATCGTAGTCTACATTTGGAATAGAATTATATGAATGGAAGTCGATTAGGGAGCATTCATACTCATCCGTTAAAATTATAGGTGGGAAATAATTTGCTTTTAAAATGGAAGAGTTTCCGCTTAATGCTAATGTTATTGACATGGTGAATGCTCAATTGTAAATGAAATAATAATGCTTGCATATTTTATAATATTTCAGTTTTATTTATCCATGAATTATGTTGACTTGGGAAACCTAACCATTTAACATATGCCTTATTTCCTCTAGTTCTCAATACTTTTTCAACCAAAAATGTATTCGGAAAACGTGTGCTATGTATTTCCTCCTTATAAAAGCCTCCTTTAATTTTATTTCCTTGATAGTCTTCTAACAAAAATGTTATAGGAAAAGTGTTCTGTATCGATCTTATTTTAAATATCTCTGTTGTCCAGTTTGGAGTGTATCCCTTTTCAAAAACGTTTTTGTATTTACTAATACGGACGTAATCTCCAACTTTATATCGTGAAGGTTTGAAAATTTTCAAATTACTATATACAGTATTCAAGAGATGCTTTTCATTCTTATGAGTTACTTCATTTGGTGCCATTTTTATTTTTCCATGTTTTTTCTTATTGTACTGTTTAATCAAACTTTTATAAATATCAATCCATTTATAAGTTCCGTTGTTACTAAACTCTTTCCACATAATCTCTTTCAAGGTTCTATTGAAGCGTTCAACAATTGAAGCTTTCATTACACTATATGTAGAGTAGTGATTAATTGAATATTTTCGCATCAACCCTCCAAACTCTTTATTGAAAAATTCTCTACCATCATCGGTCTGTAAATTTTTAGGAACACGCCCCATAACAAGTATTTTCTTGAATGCATTACAAACTTCTGAGGCAGTTTTAGATTTAATTGCTTCAGCCCACGCATATTTTGAAAATGTATCTATGACAGTTAACATATATTTATAACCATTATTATATGCTGAATAATTTCCCATTTCTACCAAGTCGGCTTGCCAGAGATCATCAATTCCTTTCATAATAACTCTGCGTCGTAAGAAGTTCTTCCGAGCTCGTGAATGAAGCTCATTAACTACTGCTCTTTTTTCCATTGTATGGTGATATTGTTGTCATTACGTTATATATATCCGCTATTTTCTTATTTAAGTCTTTTATTTCACTTCTTAGCAGCACAACTTCCTCACTTATTCCCCTTTTTAAATTCTCTTTCATGTGTCTTATTTGTAAAATCAAATAAGCTTTGTTAACAGCATCAAGTCCATCTAAAGGTGAAGCTACGTTTATAATCCTTTTATTGTCAATGTTTATTTTATTTCCATCCAGTATAAAACCAAAATGCTTCAAGAGGTATTTTCTTCTTCCTTCGTTACTAGACCTTTGATTAAAATAATGACCGAATTTGTCGACAGTCATACTCTTTGTTTTATCACCTCTACTCAATTATATTTGCTTCTCTCAATTCTTCAATTATTGATACTATTTCATTAGAATGATTATTATTTCCAGCTTGTTGTGATGCTATTAACAGTCTCAATCGATCTACAATTTCATTAGGATTGTCCCAGTATATATAGTTTGGTTTATTAAGATTTACTCTCATTAAACCTTCACCAATGTGAGTAGTAGCAAATAATTTATTAATTATTTTTTTATACTTGAAGCCTCTATTTCCTTTAAGTCGGTTACTGGGATCGTAGTTTACTCTATGTGCATTTGTATCAAGTAAAATTTGTTTATAAATATCTAGTTCAGTTGAGTCATACTGTTCCGGCCTTTTGTGAAATAGTAATGAGTAAAGGCCTGGAGTTAATGCCCAAGATTTATTTCCTATGGTTATTTTGTCATCACTTAGCTTAAGATATGAATTTCCAAATTTCCAATCACCATTTTCATCCTTATAAGGTCCAAATATGGTATCGAATTTTTTGTTTTCAAACAAATCTGTTAAATTAAATTTCCAATCATTATCTTGGGAATAAAATGATTCATTCAAGTGTGAATCTTCTTTATTTTCACTTTTTCCTGGTAAAGGACTAAAACACTCTTTTTTAGTGGGAGTACTGGTAATAATCTTTTTCTGGTGTCCTTTAATTTTATTATAATTTTCAGATTTAATTCTTTCATCAGAAAATTTCATTGGATCCAATGAATCATCAGATAACTTTACAAGTTTTTTAAGTGGTTCTGTTATAGGTTTAAATGTATGTTCTAATTTATTAAACGATTCTGCTTCACCTTGTTTGATACTATCGAATTTCTTTTTTAGAACTTTTCTTGATTTAACCAATTCTTTTAATATACTTTCTTCCATGTTGTGTTGCTGGAGAATAGCTTAGCTAGTTACAAACTGATTTTGGAAACAGCAAAACAGCTTTTTCAAACAGCAAAACAGCTTTTTAAACAGCTTTTTAAAACAGCTTAACAGCTTTTTGAAACAGCAAAA
The DNA here is from genome assembly GCA_905220375.1 of Tachina fera. Classification (NCBI taxonomy): domain Eukaryota; kingdom Metazoa; phylum Arthropoda; class Insecta; order Diptera; family Tachinidae; genus Tachina; species Tachina fera. The sequence continues at coordinate 54,145,543 of LR999967.1, forward strand.
CAGCTTTTTTAAACAGCTAAACAGCCTTTTGAAACAGCTTAACAGCTTTTTTAAACAGCTTAACAGCTTTTTGAAACAGCAAAACAGCTTTTTGAAACAGGTAAGCCAGCTTTTAATTAGAAAATGTCCGCAGCAGTTGGATGAATATTTATAACTAATGTTGAATGAAAACATCAAAGCCTTTTCTATAGCGCCCATTCCACACATCATCATCCTTACTGATCACAAGAAATCCATATTTTTCCTTCCAACATTCATTGCATATATTCTGAAACATTTTGGGACTCATATCACTTCCAACATGATCATTATAAATATGTTTTAAATTTAAGTCGTCTTGTTTAAACACTATTATAAAGTTTGCATTATCTCGTACTAAATGTTTTGGAATACGTGTATACGTTTGACACAAATAAAACGAATCTATATCTTTATGACGACCCATACAAAAATATGATCTAATATTATTCTGTTTTTCGCATGCAACATCATCAAAAATCATTATAGAGCTTCCCTTTGCCTTATCAGGTGATATAACATCTTCATTCTCTGTAAATGTGTAAAGACCCATTCCCTTTACTGATGAAATAAGTTTTTCAAGGTACTTATATTTTGGCTGTTGTAATGATTTTGAATACAAGTAAATATTTTTAAACTTTAATCCATTCGGGCTTTCGATTAAACTGAGCATTACATTTGTTTTCCCGCAATTAGATGGACCTACTATTAATGCTCTTATAGAATTTGGTAACAGGCAACTGTGTTTAGTTCGGCTATTGTATTCAATGAAATCAAAATTTCTTACTAAGATATTTGAATGTTGCTTAATCAAATGCATCTTTACAACTGACAGTTATTTTAAAATTTAATTCATTCACAATCATATATATGTATATTGACAACTTTAAATTTATTTACAGATATAATTAAAAGTATAAATGATTGTGTATTCAAGTAAAAAATTTAATGCAAAACAGACTGTTCAAGGAAAAGGACTCGTAAATAGTTTGATTAATTCACTACCAGTTGAACTTCATTTACCTGGATATCAATTTTGTGGACCTGGAACAAAATTAGAAAAACGGTTGAAGAGAGGAGATAGAGGAATTAATCCATTGGATGCTGCTTGTCGAGTTCATGATATTGCTTATTCTCAGAGTACTGATATTAAAAAACGTCATCAGGCGGATAGAGAACTAGCTAATAAAGCTTGGGAAAGGGTAACAGCTAAAGACAGCACATTCGGAGAAAAAATAAATTCGTACCTTGTAACAAACGCAATGAAATCTAAAGTGAAATTTGGTTTGGGTGTTAAATCCAAAAACTTTAAGAAAAATTGTAAGCAAAACCATTTTCGTAATGCAATTAAAGCAGCTACAACTATCTTAAAGAAAAATAAGCCTACAGATATAAACGATGCTATACAACTTGCACGAAATGTTATTAAACATTCTTTTCTTGGGAAAAAATCTGAAGTAAAAGTTCCAAGAATTATTAGAGTTCCCAAAATTGGCGGCTTATTACCTTTGATACCGATACTTACAGCACTTGGAACATTAGGTGCAATGGCTTCTGGAGGTTCACAAATTGCTAAAGCTATTACTATAGCTAAAAATGGTAGAGAACAGCTGGAAGAAAGTAAACGACATAACAGAGCATTAGAGGAAATAGCAATAGGAAAAGGTCTCTATCTTAAACCTTATAAAAAGGGATATGGAATATTTTATACGAAAACTACACCAAAAAACTATTAAAGCAGCTACCCAAAAGACCACTAACAGATATGGATTTAAATACTTTTGGAAAGAAGTATATTCATCACTTTAGAGGAGTTTATATGAGAGATGAACTTCCTAATATTCCACGGAGGATAGGATGTGGAATTATCAACTTAGACTCTAATAACGGAGATGGTACACATTGGGTAGCATATTATAAAAATAATGATAAGGTGGAATATTTTGATAGTTTTGGTAATCTTCAACCACCCTTAGAAGTATTAAGATATTTGGGAAACAATATAAAGTATAACTATAAGAGATATCAGAAATTGAATGCATTTAATTGTGGACATTTATGTTTAAACTTTTTAATAAAATACGAAATAAAAAACTATGCGGAATAAAAAAAGAAAAATAAACACACATAATTTGTTTAATTAATTTATTTATAGCTTCATTTCATTTTTTATCCATTCTTAACAATAGTCTGTGTATTTTTACATCTGTTAAAATTTTGCTTTACATTTTTTTTCCTATTTCGTAACAAAGACGTGTCAGATCAACTTCAATATCTCTTTCATTAATTCCTTTTATGTCGCTTAGTTGTATATTAGTTTTTCTCAATACTGAACACGTTGGAATGTAGTAGTCATAATAAAAATGTAGAATTTGCTTCCTGAGCATGCCGTTCCAACATATAATTGAAGTTAAAAATATTCCAACCCCAATTAGAGATTTCCATGTATCTGGCTCTATTTTTATTTTGTAGTTGTCCTGTTGAATAATTAAGCGATAGCTACCGTTTTTATATTGAAATATATAGGCGGTATTCCTTTCAGTAGTGTCATCTATTAAATTGACTGAATTTAAAAATTCTCTTTGAGAAAGGACACTGCTAATATAAGTTTTATAGTGCATTAAACGTAGCCACTCATCCCGATCCAATCCAATAAAATGTTTATTTTTATAATGTAGCCATATCATTGGCTTAAATCCATTTAGAGTTGAAAACCCACAAGAAATTTTTAATTTTAAATTCAGGAAGTACTCCAGCTCAAAAACCACATCCTGTATTTGAGGTTTCTTTGGTTGTTCAAAAAAATTTCTCATTTTATTTTCCATTTTCAAAAGAGAGTATTAATTTTTTTTACTATACACCTCGGAAGTAAATTTTAAACTGATGATGACTTCACTCTAAAAAATCCCTTTATATTGAAAATATTTTGAGTACTATGCTCTACTTACTTATCTATGTACTTACATACATACATACATACAATTACATACATACATATATGTATGTTGTCTCAACGTTTCTAAGAAAAAATAAAACATGTAATTTATATTTCCTTTTAAATATTTTATTTTTTTTTAATGAAAAATTATAAAATTTAATTTGTTTGCATATGTCAATTGTTTCAAATGTTTATTAATTCATTTCAATCTTCCTTTCGGTTAAAGGTGGCAGTCGATAAAATGTGATGAAATAAGCTTCTATATTTGTCAATAATCTTCTTCACCCTTAGTCTTTTCATATGAAAAAAGTAGCATGTACACATGCCAACAACGTCTTCATTTGAATTGTCGTCATGAGAGCAAGGTATCTTATCATCAAAATTCTCGTAATCAGTTTTGAATGCTCGAAGAAAAGACAGATGTTCTTCGAAAATTATATTTCCGAACTCTTGTAAAAAATCATTTATAAAATCCATCGTTCCAGTTTAAAATCTTAATGAAAACTACTCATTGATTTGTTAAATCTTCGTATTATGTACTTACATATGTACATATGTTTTTTATATGGTTGAATTCATATAAATTAAACAAATATTTGTGCAATCTCATTTGTTTTTTGTTTTTATTTAAAATATTTCTTTAAATACTTTTTAAATAGTTTCTATTTAAATGTAGCAAAAGGATAATAATCTCTTACAGGAGGAACTGGCTTTAACTCCAATCTGTATAAATCACTATTGTGGCTATCATTTACAGGATATTTAGAAATAAGATAAGCGCCTGTAGATAAATTTTCAATATCCTTTTCACTTAGTGAATTAAATCTCTTTGGTAAATATAAAATGTTCGTTCCCAGTTCTAAGACAATAGTTTCCCCATACTTTGTCGTAATACGCTCAGCTCCAGTTATATGGTACTCCTCTAGAGATAACATGTCCTTCACACTAAGTCTCTGCCTGGCGTTCAATTTATTGAAGGTAGAAATTAACTCCTCGTTGGTGCTCATTGTTATGTAACTTATATTAAACTGTGAACTTTTATACATCAGTACAAATTATTTATAATTTTTTTCACATCAAAGATATATTCATCTCTCTATCTCTCTTTCTTTCTCTCTCTCTTTATTTCCTTATTAATTAATTTTTTCCTTCAACTTTATTAACATTTATTACATGTTGTATTTTATTTCATTTATATAATGTTAAACAGATTTTATTTAAATATAATTAAAAAAACTTAAATCTAATATAATATATTTAAAAACTTAAATCTAATATAATCTTATCTCCTTCGTCGTCCCACCAGAATTCATGAAATCTGGACAGAAGGTCATCCCCTTCTTTATCGTACAGGAATTCGTAAACTTCATCCTCGAAAAAGTTAGTATGGTATCCCATCTGGTTGTTGGGAATATCCTCTTCGCTCCAATTCTGCGTAGAGTTTATGTAGTTTAATACTACTTCTTGTACTGAATTATTGACGTCAAATTCCGTCAAACCGCTTATGGAAAGTGGGCTGACCGAAGGCTTGATGACGCCGAAGTCTTCCTCTAACGATATAATAAGCGGACTAGATTCCATTTTGATTTGTTTTTTTAAATTTTTAAATTAGATGTATCGCTTGCAATTGAATTTCACTGAATAATTTCAAAATGTTCCACGATTCGACATTTATACTAAAAACAAAATCATCAACAACAACAACGTAATACAAACAAAATATCAAGAGATAAGCTAATGCACATAAACATTGCATTTGTTCCCTCACTCCACACTCATATCCATACACACATCCACTCCTATCCATCCATACATATGTACATACATATGTACATACATACATACATACATACATACATACATACAATTACATACATACATACACGTGTAACGCTGACCAAATTCACTACATTTTAAACCCTTTCCTATTCCACTCACGATCGTTTACTTATAAAATCCTAACCCTTATTAACATATTTTCTATTCGCACATGCATTAACAAATCTAGTAATTCGTCTAATTTTTATGCATTTCCGCACTAAAATCTCTAACAAAACTAAATATATAATAAATAATAGAATTAACATATGCAAATTATTAAACAAAAATAGAATTAACATATGCAAATTATTAAACAAAAATAGAATTGACATATGCAAATTATTAAACAAAAATATCAACTAAAAATATCAATTAGAAATTTTATACGAACACATTACATGTGCCTTTACTAAATAACATACATATATACATACATACATACATACACATAAACATACATATGTATGTACATATTTTCCCTAAATCATCAAATACTTTCTTTTCAATCTTTCCTGCCTGCATACAAAACAAACTATTGTTAGCCGTTACCATTCTCAAAACATTCGAAAATAATACGAAAACAAATTCTAATATTTTTTGTGCTGCGGTTCGCTCTATAACAACACAAAATACATATTCAAGTTCAACTAAAATTTATGGGTACATACTTTTAAACATTAAATACAAATCCCAACTTCATTTACGGCCTGTCCTACGATGTCACCAAAATCGTTCGATCGAATTCTGCTGACATCGTGGGAAAGACCGTTAGTGTTCACCACCATAAACCAAGCCTCATTGATCAAGATTTAACCAACTCATAAACCGCTACTATTTTCCCCACTACTGCTCATCCAACTCCCTTTAAGGTAAACTTATTTTGCCTTTTGTTAAGCAAAGACTCATAACCATTATTATTTCTCCACTAGTGACTCCTACACTTATTATTGTACACTAATGCTCACCCCAAAACCCATTAAGGTAAACTTATTTTGCCTTTTGTTAAGCAAAGACTCATAACCATTATTATTTCTCCACTAGTGACACCTACACTTATTATTGTATACTAATGCTCACCCCAAAACCCATTAAGATAAACTTAATTACTTTTGGGGTAAGCTCAGCCACAGTGATCAAGACTTAGCCAACTCACACACATTTTACCTCTTTACAGCACTGCCATATGACGTAAATATACTAAATTTATCCAATTCACTATCCTTTTACCCCTTTTTTCCGTCTGACTATGGCAACACTCACACCACTATTTAGCAAATACATACTCCTTTTACCATTTTCCGCCATCATATGGCAACTCTCATACCAGTATTTAGCGAAGACACAAACCTGGCTATAGATAACAGTTATCTACATTATCTATTTTAATTGCTTTCTGGGAGAACAAGCAATTCCTATATACTTGCGACTTTGACCTGCGCACGAAAGGTTCCATACGGACACGAGATATGTAATTCAATACGAACTTTAGACAATATAAACTATAGTTTTGGCATTTTTTTCGTTTCTGGGTTTTTTCGGTTTTACGCGTTTTTTTTAGTTTAGGAGTTTTTTGAATTTATTGGCGCTTTCTGAGTTTTGGCACTTTTTTCACGTTTTTGGCGATTTTTTTTTTGGTTTTTGAAGTTCTTTTAATTTTGGCGATTTTTATTATTTTGTCGTTTTTTTTATTTTGGCGATTTTTTTAGTTTTGGCACTTTTTTTTCTCGTTTTGAGGATTTTTTTCCGTTTTTTTCGTTTACTTTATTTTTTGGCAATTTTTTTCGTTTTGGCGATTTTTTTAAATTTGGCGATTTTTTTTTTAATTTTAGCGATTTTTTGCATTTTGGCGATTTTTTTCACATAAACAATTATTTTGGTTTTGGCGCATTTTTCGCGTTTTGCGATTTTTTTCGGTTTTTGCCGTTTTTTTCATTTTGGCGATTTTTTTTCATTTAGACGATTTTTTCGAATTTGGCGATTTATTTTAGTGCTAGAATTTTTTTTTTTAATTTTGTTGATTTTTTTTCGTTTTGGCGATTTTTTTAAAATTTTTGGCGATTTTTTTTCAGGTTTTGGCGATTTTTTTCGGTTTGGCGATTTTATAATTTTCGGATTTTTTAGTTTTACCGTTTTTGAAAATTTCAAGAGTTTACCTCTTACGGTTTCCAAGATATAGCAAATTGTCAAAATTACATAGTCAAAATTGCATTAACTGATAGACCACCCTTTAATTAAAATTTCTTAATATTTTAATGTTAATTGTTGTAGTCTATATAAAAATACACTAATTTTACAAATTTCAAGTGTAAATATACATATGTACATACAATTGTATGTATATTACATGGGATTTTAACATTTTTCGTCGCTCGTTTTGGAGAACCCTTTAATTTTTAATTCTCATATGTTTGTTGTTGTAGTGGTCAAGGTTCTACATACTCTGTCCAAATTTCACGTCCGTAGGTCTTACGGTTCCTGAGAAAATGCCGTGTGAAGGAGAGACGGACAGCGTAGCGAAAACAATAGGGTCCTTTTTTCACCTTTGGTGTACGGAACCCTAAAAAATTACCCTCAACAAAATTTTCATTTCCTTATTGATTTCATTAGGTTGCCTTATTGATTTTTTCAATAAGGTATTCCTTATTGTTTTCATTAGGTTACTATGTTATTATGTGTAAAGCATCTTATTAATTTTTTAATAAGGAAATCTTCTTGTTTTTATTACACCGAAAGAATTTTGCTTTATAAATCCAACGAAAAAATTTCATTAGATTTTTTTCATAAATGTAATGAAAGTTTCACAAATCTAATAAACAATTTCACGATAATTGTGAAAGAATTTCATTGAAATATTTTCTAAAAAAGTTCAATTCCCTGTGTGCTTTGAATTGAAATTAAATATAAATATAAAATAAATAAAAACAATATTTAACATAATCAATATAATATAAAGCTTATTGAATAAAAATAAAAAATGTATAATAAAAGAAAAAGTCTTATTTAAGCGTGTTATTTAAACTCGTACCCCTTATGCAAAAAAAATATTTTACTATAGCTTTAAAGTTCATATTAGTTGCCAAGCACTAACATTGCTTTGTTAAGAAATTGTATGCAAAACACAACTTTAATTATTTTATTATTTAATAATAAATACTGGTAACACCACCGTGTTCAACAAGCACTTCAAAGCTTATGATGTACAAAATCGAATATAATTCAAGGTTGGACTGGACCGGTACAACTTTTTTTTAATTTTCGGTATCGGTAACGGTATCGGTATTTTTTTTTTATTTCGGTATCGGTATTACCGGTACATACCGTTACCGAGCTTATAATACCGGTATACCGATATTACTGATAAATTTAATAGTTCAGACAGTAGACAGAGCAAAAAAATAATTTTTTGTTGGTCAATTAACTTCGAAAATTTAAATAGCTGTTAATAAGAATCTCTACCCAAGTAGATAGACTAGGGTGCTGATGAAGGGAGTGGCTGCACAGAAAAATATCGGTATTTCCCTTAGCTATAAAGTCTAGCTTCATTTTTTTTTTCTCTTCCTTAGAAACTCACATTAAGTAATAATAATATTTCATTCAATAAGAATCGAAATAACTGAACTTAAGCCCGAATAAGAAATAATTTCTGATTAAAATTCACTACAGTTCAATTAAATATAAAAATGTCTGATATTTCCAAAAATCTTATTTGCGTCCGGCGAAAAATAAGAAGAATACTGCAAAAATACTGAAAAGTCCCAGTTTTAGGATTTTGTAATTTTTTTTTTAAATTCCCGGGAACTCAAAAGCAAATTGTTTTTGTTATTACTTTCTGTGTATTGCATCATTTTCTACCTAAAAAAGACTTTTCAGCCGAAAATATTTATTGGCAAAATTTTTTTATAAAAGCGAAATAATTAACCCACTTTCTTTAATGTTACAAATTTTGTCCCTTATTCGTAATAAGTTTCATTTTCTAAATCTAACAACAGTTGACTCCTCCATTAGCAGAACAGTGGACAAAGGTTGGTAAAACATTCAATTTTGTATATTTTTTCTCGAATATTTCCTAAACTGTAAGCGAAACCCCATAAATGTAGCATACTTTTTGTAGCTCTTAGATAGAAAAAAAATATACTTGCAAAAATCCTTTTTATCTTATCAAAAACATGAGCTTTGCATCGATTTTAATTTTTCATTAACCCAAGTTTACCCATTTTGGTTTCCCTTTAAAGATATACGGCCTTATGTATAATCAAAAATTGGCATAAGTGGCAAAATTGAACATGGTCTTAACATGATTGCCATAAAATTTTACATTAAAAATCATGCTAGGATGTAATCGTGTGTTAAAACTACATTATGTGGCGATTTTTAATGTCAAGTTTTATAGAGGAATTCGTCAACACGTAATTCAATTTTGTCACTTATGCTAACTTTATGCCATTTTTTGATTATTCATACTGCCGATATAGTCCAAATTCCAGACTTAAACTCTGTGACACCTCCTCAAATGCTGTATTAAATTAATAACAATCGGACAGCTAGTTTAACTCCATAAGAATGTGTAAAGGCGAACAAAAAGTTAAGAAAGTTAATTGAAATATATTTTTGAAATTTTATTTTTGGTGGGAATCGGTATACCGGTAAGTAAAGCAACATAATTTAAACAATATGAGCTTCTGACATTGAAAGGAAAACAGATAAACATTTCTATGAAATATACGTAAAAAAATATGAGGAACAAAGAAGAATTATCACAATTTCTTTTATTTGAATGAAATGAGCATTTATCCAGCTTTTTTCAATTTGTTGTTTTTGTACAATTTATTTTAATATTTTTTATGGATTTTAAAATGTATTTTGAATCAGTTGGATAATTTGATGATGTTTTCCATTACATGACATGATATATAAACAAAAATATTTGAGGTAAAAAACACACGTTTTGAAAATATCAACTTAAAGTAGTATTAACAAACGTGGGGACCTACTTTAGAATTTTGATATAATAATTTTTTTAGAATACAACTTTATTTAGCATTGCTTTACAAAGCTTTGTTTTTTTTTTGCATAAGACCCGTAGTGTGCAAATAATTGTGTTTTTAATAATATATTATATATATTTGTACACACATATGTGCGTACGTATGTATGTATATAAAAGTGTATTTACTAAATTATTTTGTTTTCTGAGATGGCAGACAACTGTTCCAGCTTCTGAGGGACTTGGATTGGGAAGCAGCCTATCACTATATGAGTAAGTAATAAATATAGGCTCATAAGCAAAAGCTTAATGTGTGTTATATATTTTATCGGATGTGCATATTGTTTTTGTTGTTTGCGTCTTTGCATTTGGTTTTACAACATCATATCACAAAAATTGGAACTTTAAGTTAATAATGCAGAATTAATCCTCATTTCGTTATTCGGAATATGTAAACATTCGGTTCCGTTCTGTAAACCGATCGATTTGAAACCGCAGGATTTTAGAAAACTAACTCCGACAATAGAAATATTTGTTTAGAATATCATATCTGGAAGAAAATTATAGTGTATGATTTTAAACACGTCTGCAGGACCGTTATTAATTTTTTGAAAACGAGAAATTTACTCGGATTCGGTTCACAGAAAGGGGCCGATTTTATGTAGATATCTCGTATATTTAACTCTTGAGAGAAAAAAATTTTCTTTTTGCATTCAGTTGTGTGTAAATTGATGACTTTAAACTTGTTTCCTGTAAAATTACTTTCTTGAGTTATAATGTTCAAGTAATGGGGTTAATTTGTAATCTTATTTGTAGTTGCATCACAAAACTACAGATAAAAATATATATACATAATATGTATTAAGAGTAAAAAATATGAAAACCTTGTGCACACACATGTCTCGTTGGTTTTCATTGTATAATTATTTTCTTTTGCCCAACTCGCGGTAACACCGGACTCAGAAAAATGTTATCGCTCTAGGTGACCAAGAACCCCTAGATTCTTAATGACATAGTTTCCCTTAAAGCAATGATGGGGTTGCACTTTTGGAGCGATAACGATTATTAATGCAATCAGCTTAGAAACGTGGGCTTTAATTATTCATTGATGACAAAGAGGCAGTATTTTGCAGATATTTGTATTTATTTAAGACTGTTTTATTTTTTAAACTATTCAGAATTTGTTATTATATTACATACATATTTGATTTTTTGATACATATACGTAGTATTTCAATTAGTTTTAAATTAATTTTTTCCTGAACGACTTTTACCTCGTTTATTACGTTTGCATTTGGATTTTCTATTTTTGATTAGGTTTTACCCATTTTTGGTAATTTAAAAGTTTTCTTTTAAAATTTTTTTCTTCATTAGGAAAAATTCTAATTCTATGTGTGTCTCATTAATTATGTCTTCCTTAGTGGGAGTTCCTTCTATTGCCAAAAGTTTCTACAAATCTGTTAGAAAACTGATTGCTTTATTCATTTCTTCTTCCTCGTTAGGAGTTTCTAAAATTTCTTAGAATCCCTTCTTATTTGGTTTTCAGGCTTTAACTTTCTTCTATTCATCAAAAAAATTAGGTCCTTACAAAATTAACTACAAAATTAATGATTGTTTTATTTGTTTATAACAACATATTCTTATTTATATTAAAATAAGCATTACAATTTTTATATATATTTTATATAAATTTTTCTTGAGAAGAAAAAAAATAGTTAGAAGGCGAAAGAAAAAAAGTTTTTCGACGGCGGTTAACGCCTACCGAACTAAGAGTGCGCCGCAATTAGTGCACTTCTTTATTAGTTTTTAATCTTATTAACTTACATAGAATGTGTATACGTTGCCACATTTTGGTCGCGTCGGACCAGGTTGGTGGGGGATCTCTATTGATTTCTCGCAGCAACAGGGCGAGCCTTTTGAGCCTTCAGAGGTATCCACCCCTTCGCTTCGATACCTTCGGCATGTACAAGGAATCTTCATTTTTTGTTTTGTTGATTCTTTTGAGGTAGTCTTGTTAAGTCAGGGGTTGTGGTTCCACCTTTTTTCTTATTTATCCATCAGAAATATTGTCTCCTTATTGGTTTTCGAGCTTTCGTTATTTATTTTCAATAGGTGCCTTTTGGCCAGGCGGACTTCTTTTACCTCTGGCAGAGCGTTTTGGCTGGTCTGCCAGGACCCATTAATTTAAAATTTGTCGTTTCAAATATATTTCTTTTATTTTTCAATGTTAATTATTTTATATTTTTAAAGTTCAGAAAGTTGTGAAAACTGGCAGGATCGCCATGTAAAAATGTTAAATAAAACTCTTGATATTTTAATGAATTGAACTTTGTTCGTTTCTAGAGTTCTTCGATGAGAGCTCATAGAATGTTCAAGTTTATCTTTTTTGTTTTAATAAAATTGCATGTCTTATATACTACTTATGAGAATAACCTAGATTGCATAAATGAGTGATTTGCTAAAATGCACTCAATATCTTATTTCTATTCTTATGTCTACTTAACGTATATTTTACCAGTCTATCATAAATTTTAGGCGCTAGCCAAAATTTGGGATTGAGTGGTTACGTTCTGCAAGTGCAAGGTTTGAATTCTTTCATCCTTTTTTAAAAAATTATTCATCCTTTTTCTTGGAAAAGCTATAAAATATGTCTAATTAAAATAGCCAGATAGACAGAGGAGGCAAACGATCACAAAAATTTCATTAAAAAATATAACAATTCAAACACAAAACGTCTAATAAGAAAATATTTAAATATCAAGTGTACTAAATACTAACGGTCTTATTCATAAAAATTCCTTATTTCAGCTTTAATCTGTAAATTACTTATGAAACAGATTTTGCTTTATTAAGCTCTAATAAATATTTGTAATCATAACTGATTAATATGTAATTTTATGTTGGCAATATCATGTCACTTTCTCTCTCAGTTTATGTTTAGTGATGCATACAACGAAGAATCGATTATCTAGGTAGTCTGTCAGAGTCAAATAAAAAGTATACAATTACACAAAATGTGATTAAAATCTAACTTAAAATTATGTTTTATAACTTTTTATAAATAAAAAAAACTAAAAAAATTTAAATGTTGTAAAAGATTGTATTTAAACACATTTATATTCGACTGAGTACAGAAGTAGGCAAATACCCACTTCATTGTGGTCGATTATGCATCACTATTTTGTTTGAATTTTAAAATCTTATTGTACATACATACATACATATGTATGTGAGCATGCAGTAACATGCCTGTCGGAAATTTGGCTAACTTTAAACTAACTTTAAGCTAACTATTTCGCAAGTAGTACTGACTACACTTGGTTTATTTCGCAATGTAATCAACTGACTACTTTAACATTGCGATATCCTAGGCGGTAGTCAATTGGCTCCCTCTGCATTACTTTCAGCTAACTTAAAGTTGACTTTTTTAAACCAACTTGTAGCGGTAAATTAAAAAATGTTTCTGGGGTTCGAACATGTATCATCACAACTTGTGTACTCAACGCGCTACCACTCAGCTAAGCTACCATCAAATATAACAACAGCAAAATGTTAACATAAAACTGAAATGAGGTTCAAAGTAGCTGAGAAAAAGTTTGTTGGCTCTCATCAAATTGGACTACGTACTCAACTTATAAATTAATTTTGGGTTTGTTCTGGATGACATGGCAGTTAGCTTTTAGTCAATCTAAGAAAAGTTAACTATAAGTTAACTATTTTTGTAGTCAACTACACCTTCTCCGATAGGGCAAGTATACATACACATAGATAGAAAGAATCAATCTTTCATACACACACACATAAACAAGAAAATCGCAGCATGAAAATCCCCAAAATCCCATTATTTATATTAGACGACATGTTTTTTCCCGGTTTTTAATTCCCAAAACATGTCGAACGTCCCCATTACCATTCTAATCTTTCCCCCTGAACTGAACTTTAATTTAAATAATATTACCCAGCTTGACACATATATTTTTAATATATAAATGTATATAAATATATCTGTGGCAAAAAGGAAAAAGTGCTTAAGTCGAGGTAAACTAATTTTGAGTTAATAACAGCACCGTGATCTGCATATTCGAATGTACCCCTGGTCAAAATTATTTGTGAGATTTTTCAGGAATTAATTTTTTTTATTCATATATTTATTTATTGTATATTCAAATATGAACTAACAATAAGTAATCAAATCTTAAAGCAAAAATACAATTATTAGGCCCAGTTCTCGTTGTACATTCATAGTGAACAGTCAATTTAGCGGAGTTTTTATTTCATACTAAACAAAAAAAAATTGTACGAAAAAATATTCGGAATACATATTGTTATTGTTAGCTTTATTTGCATTGCTAATATTTTTTACATAGTCATAATTAACAAAAACAAAAAAACCGTAATCAAAAAAAAAAAAACAAACAAACAAACAAAAGTGCCCTTGAGGAATACTCTATATGAGTACCTCAAAAACAAATAACTGTGAAGTGAGTTCTAATGGCAGAAATGCCTATTTTACTGTGAGTTCTGAAGCTCTTAATGAAAATAATAAAAATAAAAAATCTAATGATAGACTTACTGAGAGCTCTGAAGCTCTTAATGATAATAAATTAAATAAGAAATCTGATAGTAGACTTTTTTTAACGGCGAGACCACTTTTTCGTCAGCGATCAACTTCGCTTTGTCCAATGCCAACTAGTGATTCGTTAACATTACCGTTGCCTAGTACTTCTGCATTTAACTCAGCGATATCATCCGCCTCGGGCTCGTGGTCATCACTTAACCAAGTTTTTACTGAAGTTAAGAGCAGCCCAAAACCCAAGGTCCAAGTGGGAATGGACAGATATATTACAGTGGTAAAGCGCGGACGAAGCCCAAAGTCTTCGAAAATTTCATCTGCTCCAAAAATGTCTAGGGATAACAGCGCATCCTCTATTAACCGCCAAAATCGTTTTCAAATATTACAAGTTGACAACAACGAACCCGATGTATCTACGAACAAAACATCCAAGCCGCCTCCAATCTATTTGAGAGAAAAAAATTCAAACGCTATTATAAAAAATTTAATTTCAGTCATTGGTGAGAATAAATTTCACATCGTTCCAATAAAACGTGGTAACATTGATGAAACCAAAATTCAAATTTATGAAGAAAAAGATTTTCGCAAACTTATTACTGAATTTGAAAAAAGTAAGAAAAGTTTCTACACATATCAGCTTAAAAGTGCTAAAGGCCTGCAGATCGTATTGAAGGGCATCGATTCCTATGTTGCTCCCGAAGAAATAAAAGATGCACTCGTCCTCCAGGGATTTAGGGTAAAAAATGTATCTAACATAATAAATAGGGAGAAGATTCCTCAACCTCTATTTCGCGTCGAACTTGAGCCAAACGATATAAAATTGAAAAAAAGCGAGTCTCATCCAATTTATAATTTGAAATATCTCTTATATCGAAAAATAACAGTTGAAGAACCACACAAGCGTTCTGGACCCGTACAGTGCCATAATTGTCAAGAATATGGTCACACAAAAACTTACTGCAAGTTACCTTCAGTTTGTGTTATCTGCGGTGAATTGCACGGTACTGCTGGTTGTACTAAACCTAAAGATCTAGCAGAAAAAAAATGTAGTAATTGTGGAGGTAATCACACCGCTAACTACAGAGGATGTCCTGTCTATTCTTTCGTTAAACAGACTATGGGGCAAAAACCTAAATTAGCTCCAGCACAAACAGCAAACGCTTACTCCGCCACTTTTGCTCAAATGAGCCAACCTGTCACTTCACGTGTATCGTATGCCGATGCAGCTAAGACTAGTTATATTCCCACACAAAATATTCCGCCTCAAAATAGTTCAACGAATGCAAACTCAAACTTTAATTTTAGTCGCCTTGAAGCTACTATTGAGAATCTAGTGCTGACTATAAATAATTTTACAACAAATATGACTAGCATGATGCAAGAAATGCTACGAATGCAGTCTACACTGCTTCAAGCATTAGTTAATAAGCCATGAACACGTTAAAGATAAGTTTCTGGAACGCAAACGGCATTCGCCAACATAAAAATGAACTTGAGCACTTCCTTGCGGAAAAAAATATTGATATAATGTTGGTCTCTGAGACACATTTGACTTCGAGAAGTCTATTTAGGATTAATGGCTACATTTTATATGATTCAAAGGACCCAAGAGGAAGAGCTTGCGGGGGATCAGCAATTTTAATAAAGTCAAGACTCAAGCATTATATTCTTGACAACATTTGTGAAGAACATCTACAAGCAACGAATATTTGTATCGAATATTTTTGCACAAATTTTGTCATATCATCAATTTACTCCCCTCCTAGATTCGCAATTACTGAGGATCAATACGAGGATTTCTACAAATCTCTTGGCCCTTGTTTCGTAGCAGCTGGAGACTATAATGCAAAACATACTTTCTGGGGTTCGCGTCTTATCACACCTAGAGGACGAGCGTTGTTCAACACAATTTCAAAAATGGGCTTGGACGTCATTTCGAGTGGGGAGCCCACTTACTGGCCTACTGACATACATAAAATTCCGGATATTATAGATTTTGGCGTCATGAAAAATATTTCTAGGGAATTAATTCACGTCGAAGCTTCCCTAGATCTATCGTCCGATCACTCTCCCACGATCGTTACAATCTGTAGCCCACTGAGAAGTGCTCTACCTCACCCATATGTGAAAATGGTCAGTCGTGTTAATTGGCTGCGATTCAAGAAATATCTTAGTAGTCATTGTACTGAAAACATTAAGCTAAGAACTCATGACGATATTGAATCTAATATTGCTAATCTTAACAAAAATATTAAGCAGGCAGCTGAACATGCCACTTCCTCCCATCCGCAGACTGGGTTTAACAGAATATATTCTACAGATATTGAACTTCTCGTATGTGCAAAAAGAAGAGCTAGAAGAGAATGGCAACAGCACAGATCACCCCAAAATAAAATTAGATTAAAAGAATGCACTAAAAGACTCCAAGAACTGCTTGCATATGAAAAAACTGCATCTCTTAAAAACTATCTGGAAAATCTCGATGTCACACCAGCATCTAATTATTCTTTGTGGCGCGCTGCGAAAAGAATTAAAACACCCGTTGAGTTTAAACCACCTCTGCGCACTTCTACCGGAGTTTGGGCCAGGAGTGATATTGAAAAAGGTAACTTGTTTGCAAAGCATTTAAAATCCGTATTTACCCCAAACACATGTACTGGTTTTGTTGATTTCCCGAGTGTAGTTGCGCTACCCCCTCGACCTTTAAAATTTAAAATGTGTGATGTACAAAATCTAATTGCTGAACTCAACCCGAAGAAAGCACCGGGTATTGATGGAATTAGTAATTAGAATCATGTTATTCATTTTTAATGCCATTTTACGACTGGAGTATTATCCCCACAGCTGGAAGCTTGCCAAAGTTAAAATGATTCCAAAGCCGGGCAAAGATCTTACCAAGGCAGAATCATACAGGCCAATAAGTCTGCTATCAACAATGTCAAAACTTTTCGAAAAACTGCTCATGTCAAAATTGTCCCCAATTCTAATTGGTAGTGGGTGTATCCCAGACCATCAGTTTGGTTTTAGAAGTCAGCATAGCACTATTGAACAAACGCATAGATTGGTTCAATGTATAAGAAGAACATTTGAAGAAAAGAAGTACTGTTCTGCACTCTTTATTGACGTTTCGCAGGCATTTGATAAAGTGTGGCATGAAGGCCTAATTTTAAAATTAAAATCATATCTACCAATAAATTTGGTGAATTTATTAGAAAGTTATATTACTTCCCGGAAGTTCACGGTTGTGGAAGGAGAATTCATGAGTGTGCCCGAAACTATATAATCCTTTGTGCCACAGGGGAGCATACTGGGGCCAGTTTTGTATTTAATTTATACTTGTGATATGCCTTTGAGCAGCAATATCCATACATCTACGTTTGCCGATGATACAGCCTGCCTAAGTATGCACGAAAATCCTCATGAGGCTTCCCGATATCTACAAGAACATATAACACAACTGGAACTATGGTTAAAATTATGGAGAATTAAGGTAAACGAGCAAAAGTGTGTTCAGGTAACATTTACCCTGCGAAGAGATACTTGTTCCCCAATTCGAATCAACAATCAAGTTGTTCCTCAGCATTCACATGTAAAATACCTTGGTATACACCTTGATCGACGACTTACATGGAAACACCATATTGACTCAAAGCTAGTACAAATGAAACTTAAACTAACTCAGATATATTGGCTGATTGGTAGAAACTCAACACTCAGCCTAGACTGCAAACTTTTATTATACAAGTCGCTCTTGAAGCCAATATGGTGCTACGGAATTCAGTTATGGTGCACTGCTTCAGCTTCTAACGTCGAGAGAATCTAACGAAGGCAAAATAAAATTTTACGTTTGATTACATCGGCTCCATGGTACATAAAAAACTCAAATATACACCGTGATTTGAATATGCCACTAGTGATTGAAGAAATAGCAAAATACGCAGGCAAATATTTAACAAAACTCGAGTCACATCCTAATCCGCTTGCTCGTAACATCTTGAATTTTACTGGCCACATTCGCTTGAAAAAGAAGGACACAAGGGCTCTTTTACTCAACACTCCAGATGGGATTGCTTGAAAATATTTTTTTTTCTCTTTTTTTTGATTATCACTACTTATGTATTATTTATAACTATCAATAAGTTTATGTCCGACAGTGGTCGGGCCTAATACTTATATTTTAGATTTAAGATTTGAATACTTATTGTTAGTTCATAATTGAAGATACAATAAATAAATAAATGTATTAAAAAAAAAATAATAATAATTATTAGGCCCGATCAGTGTCGGACATAATCTTAGTGATAGTTATAAATAATATATAAGTAGTGATAATCAAATAGGAAAAATAAATCTATTTTTAAGCAGTCCCATCAAGAGTGTTGAGTAAAAGAGCCATTTTCCCTTTTTTTTAGGCGGATGTGTCCAGTAAAGTTCAAAATATTACGAGATAGCGGATCAGGCTATGACTCGAGTTTTGTTAAGTACTTGCCTGCGTATGCAATTTCTTCAGTCACTAGTGGCATTTTTAAATCACGATGCAAATTTGAATTCTTAATGTACCACGGATCAGATGATATTAACCTTAAAATTTTGATTTGTCTGCGTTGAATTCTCTATATTGGAACCTGAAGCAGTGCCTGATAACTGTATACCGTAACACCATATTGGCTTCAAAAGCCACTTGTATTTAAAAAGTTTGCAGTCCAGGCTAAGTGTCGAATTTCTGCCAATCAACCAATGTATTTCAGATAACTTAAGTTTCATCTGAGTTATCTTAAAGTTAATATCATGTTTCCATGTAAGCCTTCGATCAAGGTGTATACCAAGGTATTTCACTTGGGAATGTCGAGAAATATTTTGATTGTTGATTCGAAAGGGGGCACAAGTATCTCTTCTTATGTAAACGTTACATGGACAGACTTTTGTTCAACCACACTTCTAATTGTGTAATAGCTTGTTGTAGATATCGGGAAGCCTCGTAAGGGTATTCGTACATACTAAGGCAGGCTGTATCATCCGCAAATGTAGATGTATGGATATTGCTGCTCAAAGGCAAATCACAAGTATAGATCAAATACAAAACTGACCCTAGTATGCTCCCTTGTGGTACAAAGGAATTCTCCTTCCACACGCAAAGAAAAAACATGATTCAGAAATGATCACTACGGTAATTTTGTGTTCAGTTCTATCTCATATGGTTGAAAGAATTAAGTTATTCTAATAAAAATAGAGTTCGAACATTATATTTTTATTCTAAGCATTTAAATGTATGCAAATTATTACAATATGGTCGTCATTTCTCAATTATTCATTATAGTTGATTCAATCATACTAAACTTGTGGCGAATAAAATTCTGAAGAACAATATACCTACATACATACATACATATCTACATACTTCAACAAAATAAAAGTTAAATTAAATCTAATTTAAAAGCTTCTTACTGTTTTAAAAGAAACAAATAACTTTCGCATGCATGTTATATTAAATATACTCGTACATATGCATACCTTTGTGTCAAAAATTTATATTGTTAACATTTTACAATGTTACATAAAAAGAGAATGTTTATCGTCATTATTATATTTTGCTTAAAAAATTTTATTCTTGTTAAGGTGATAGTTTTGCTAATACAAACTAATTATGGTTGTATAGAAAACACAATACCAAAATATAAATTCTTCTTCTTCAGTTTTCTCAAATTAAATACAAGCATCAGTCAGACTTTAGATCGCAAAGTAAAAGAAAATAATAAAATATATTACCGGTAAAAGTGAGTCAAATAAAACTAATAAAAACCATATTCAAGGAAAAAAGAAGTTAGTTCCATTCCATGCACCTTAATTATTGTATATTTATTGAAGCAGGTACGAAAATCGTTAATTTTTATTAATTTTGCCATATTATTTACATACGTATGTATGTGCAATGTACATACATGCTTATTTCTCATTTGCAGCAAAAGAGGTGCACCATATCAATGCCAATCAAACAAATGGCAATTTTGAAATTTTCACCCAGAGCTTCGCCATAAAGCTATGTACATATGTACATATGTATATAATTATAGGATAAGTATTTGTATTTTCAAAACATGAGTTTAAATAAAAAATTATGCAAATAAAAAATTATTTTTTATAGTGTAGTTCTTAGGAACACAATAATATGATCAAAAAGATAATTATCATAATACTGACAAAAATAAATATATAGTTAACGGGAAATGGGAGCATACTTGTAGTGAACATAATAAAATGTTTAACACGAACATATATTGTGATTCACATAGCAGAACATATAATGTTTCGAATGGCTTTATTATATTACATGTTTGACATAATTATAATCGCAAACATTAATGATAGTTTGCGATTGTGATTGTACTAACTATGTTTTTTCTTTGCGTGCACAACCGTGAATTTTCGCGTAGTATTGTAACTTTCTAGTAGATTAAGAAACTGTATTGGTAGATATGATTTCAATTTTAAAATAAGGTCGAAAACATTTGTTGTTAGCATCTCACCAACTTTTTTTATTTGCATAATTTATTATGTTTGTAAAATTTTAAAATAAATAAATAATTTTAAAAAAAGGCCTTCATGCCACATTTTATCAAATGCCTGAGAAACCTCAATAAACAGGGCAGAACAATACTTCTTTTTTCAAATGTACTAATAAATTGAACGAATCTGTTCTGTGCTATGCTGACTTCTAAAACCAAATTGATGGTCTGGGATGCATTCACTACCTCTTAGAATAGGGAAGAATTTTGTCGTCAGCCGCTTTTCGAAAAGTTTTGACATTGTTGACAGCAGATTTATTGGCCTGTATCACTCAGCCTTGGAAAAAGCTTTGGAATCACTTTGTCCTTGGCAAGCTTCCAGCTGTGTGGATAAAACTCCTAGTCGTAAAATTACGTTAAAAATAAGTAACAGGATTCTTATTGCAATACAAGGCAACTTTATTAGCATTTGGTTACTAATTCCATCAACACCCGGAAATTTCTTTGGGTTGAGTTCAGCAATAAATTTTCAGGCGTTTTAAATTTTATGGGTTGAGGGGGTAGCGCAGCTACATTTGCCAAATCAACAACACCAGTACATGTGTTAGGGGTAAATACTGATTTTAAATGCTCAGCAAATATTTTACCTTTTTCAGCATCGCTACTTGCCCAACCTCCGGTAGATGTGCACAGAGGTGGTTTTAACTCAACGGGTGTTTTAAGTTTTTTTTAGCAGAGCGCTACAATGAGTAATTACATGCTGGTGTGACATCAAGACTAGGGATAAAGCGATACGCCGTTTTGCCGATCCGATAACGATACCCAAAAAGGAATATCTACGATACCCATTCCGATATAAGCTAAAATTAACAAAACCTTTTATTATACAAAATTATAGTGTAAGAGATTATTAATATTTAAAATTGATATATGAATTCATTCTTAACAAAAAACAAATTATTTTTTAATACATTTTTTAGCATTGAGAGAACATATCACTACTATGGTGCAAAGCAAAACAAAAGAAACGTTTAATTTGTCTGTTTAGACTTTATCTCCTACTTTTAATATGTCATTTCCCTTAGTTTTTATGCAAAAAAAAATTGTTGAAATTTGTTTAAAACAGCTTTAAAAAATTTAAGTAGTATCGACGTATCGAAAGTAAAATATCGCCGACATCGATATATCGGCAAATCAGAAATATCGCCGATATATCGGAATCGGTATTCGTATTCGTTACTTCCCTAATCAAGACCTTCCAGATAATTAGTAAGGGATGCACTTTTTTAATGCAAGCAGTTCTGAGTCGTTTAGTGCACTCTTTAAACCTGTTTTTTTTGTGGTGATCTGTGCTGTTGCCATTCTGTTCTAGCTCTTCTTTTTTCACTCACGAGACGTTCAATATCTCTAGAATAAATTTTATCAAACCCACTCTGCGGATGGGATGTAGTGGCATGTTCAACAGCCTGCTTATTATTTTCGTTAAGATTGACAATATTAGATTCAACATCATCATCAGTTCTTAGCTTAATGTTATCCGTACAATGACTACTGAGGTATTTTCTGAACCTCAGCCAATTAACACGGTTGATCATCTTCACATATGGGCGAGGTAAGTTAGTTCTTAGTGGGCTACAAATTGTAACAATCGTGGGAAAGTGATCGGAGGAGAGATCTATAGAAGCTTCAACATAAATTACATCCCTAGAGATATTTTTCATGACTCCAAAGTCTTTAACATCCGGAATTTTTTGTATGTCCGTAAGCCAGTAAGTGGGTTCCCCACTTCAAATGACGACGAAGCGAATTTTTGAAATTGTGTTAAACAATGCGCGATATCTAGGTGTAATAAGACGCGAACCCCAGAACTTATGTTTTGCATTGTAGCTCCCAGCTGCTACGAAACAAAGTCCAAGAGATTTGCAGAATTCCTCGAATTGATCCTCCGTAATTGCGAACCTAGGAGAGGAATAAATTGATGATACCACGAAATGTTTAACAAAATTTTCGACATTTGTTGTTTGTGGATGTTCTTCACAAATGTTATCAATGACATAGTGTTTGAGTATTGACTTAATTAGAATTGCTGACCCACCGCATGCTCTCCCCCTCGGGTCCTTTGAATCATATAGAGTGTAACTGATTATTTTAAATAAGCTTCTTGAAGTCAAATTAGTCTCAGGGACCAACATTATATCAATATTTTTTTCCATGAGGAAGTGCTCAAGTTCATTTTTATGTTGGCGAATGCCAATAATGCGTTCCAGAAACATATTTTTAACATGTTCATGGTTTGTTAACTAATGCTTGAAGCAGTGTATTCTGCATTCGCAGCATTTCTTGCATCATGCTGGCCATATTTGTTGTAAAGTTGTTTATAGTTAGCACCAGATTATCCATAGTAGCTTCAAGGCGACTAAAGTTAGTTTGAGTTTGCATTCGTTGAATTATTTGGCGGTGAAATATTTTTTGTGGGAATAGAACTAGCCTTAGTAGCATCGGCATGCGATACACGTGAAGCAACTGGTTGGTTTACTTGGGCAAAAGAGGCGGAGTAAGCGTTTGCTTATTGAGCTGGAGCTGACTTAGGTTTCATTATCTCCACTATTACTACAATTTTTTTCTGCTTGATATTTTGGCTTAGTGCAGCTAGCAGTACCATGCAATTCATCGCTTGGATAGTATTTAGGACCCTCCAGAGTACCAAACCTATATGGTGTAGTACGTGTGCTCTTCCACATTTTGCCTTGATCTTCTCAAGAAATTTCACTAAAAATCATTTTTTTCAAAATCGATTATTTCAATTCCCAAAATTATTTGAGTAACGTGATCAATTGGATCACATTAAGGACCCTCCAGAGTACCACACCTATATGGTGTAGTACGTGTGCTCTTCCATATTTTATCCAAATGACCACTAATCTTCTCAAGAAACTTTACTAAAAATTTTCAAAATCGATTATTTCAATTCCCAAAGTTATTTGAGAAACGTGATCAATTGGATCACATTAAGGACCCTCCAGAGTACCACACCTATATAGTGTAGTACGTGTGCTCTTCCATATTTTATCCAAATGACCACTAATCTTCTCAAGAAACTTTACTAAAAATTTTCAAAATCGATTATTTCAATTCCCAAAATTATTTGAGAAACGTGATCAATTGGGTCACATTTAGGACCCTCCAGAGTACCACACCTATATGGTGTAGTACGTGTGCTCTTCCATATTTTATCCAAATGACTACTAATCTTCTCAAGAAAATAGTGTTTTCTTAAATCTGATTTATTGGCTCTACCGGACATATTTTCACCACAATATTTTTTTAAAATTTTATAAACTACATTTTGGAGCAGTTTTTCAAAAAAAAAAATTATCTATCTCGATCCAGTTCCAAGGATTTGGAATCATAATCCATTTAGCGGTTACTGTTAAATAGCTAACAGTGCTCTGTTATGTGCTTAACATGCTATGTTAGAACTGTTGGTTCCTGTCTCTGCTAGTTAAATTCGAATATATCTTCACACACAGGAATAAACAAGAAACATAGAAGAGAAAAACCACAGAAAATCTCATAGAAGGGCCGAAAAAATTAAAATAATATTCTGTATAATGGTTTATCAAACGCTTAAAGTAGCATAGGGGCTACATTAAAAATGTCGAAGTTATGAAACGTTTATTAAACGTTTAATAGGCTGTTAAGCATTTATGAATAGTATTTTTTCGATTTTTGCTTATTAATCTGTTATAAAGCGTTTATGAATAAGACGGTAAATAAAGATTTTTTCATAAACGGCAAACATTTACGCTGTAAATTATTGCTGGTTATTGCATGGTTCATTTTCTTTCATTCTTATTTTAAATAACTGATCCTTTCTATTTGAAAAGCTATAAAAATGTGTAATAAAAATATACAGAACTGCCTCAAACATGTTAGATATTTAGATATTTTATACACAGTTATATTCATAACAATAGAAATGACCAATGTACACAATCACACACATTTGTAATAAAAAGAGACAACAAGATATGTGATATAAGAACACAGATAGAAAATTATTCAATGCAAACGCAACCCACACAAACAAACATAACATAATGAAATATCCTAACGCACACAAAAACTATAACCAATAGAAATGTATCACTTTTAATAAGATAGAAAGAGATAAAATAAAGATACGAAATATTTAAACGATTCCCCGTAACAAACCTTTCATTTCAAATTATCTTGCAATAAAAATATTTTGATGAAAAAAATAACACAACGGCTACACCTAGCATGATGTGCACTTTTACATTGATCCTTATGGGAGACTTTGATACACACATAAAATAGCAAGAAGAAAAATAACTCTACTTTCAAACCTAGCATGATGTGCAATTTTACAGTGATCCTTATAACACTTTAACACCGGATGAACATAAGAACACTACTCCCTTTACTAAATAATAGCAATACGTTATCGTTGTCTGCATTAAGAACTAATTTTGAAGTAATGACATTTAGTTTGCTTTATCATTGTGAGACTTTGTGTTTCGTAGTGTTTGTTAATAATATTTATACAAATGGAAGACAGGAACAACATAAACGCCAATTATTGATAGCAATAATACAATAATTTTGCTCCAACTGTGATACAATGTTTACTTCTTCTACTGTGATAGATATTTTAATTTTAAGTTTGTTTTTTAATTCAATTATTTTTGTATTTATTTTAATATTTTGTATGTATATGTTTTTTATATATGACGATATTTAAAATCTTAATGTAGAAAGTGATTAAAAACTATATATTAAATAAAACGTATCCCTGAACAAGCTGGAAAATACCAGCGATACGTTGGACAAAATAATGTAATAAATAGTTTTTTATTTACATTCAAATATAATTAAGCCATTGAAAGTCCACTATTAGTTTACTCTATAATATCAAGAAGAAATAAGAGAAAAAGTATCATAATATTTATACAAATGGATAATCGCAAAATATTCAATTGGCTTGTGCCACCGTAGGTCTCTCAATAACACAGGTCAACAAAATGAAATTTATTGTCTAAGGTCAAAGGTTTCGTAGACAATTTGTATACACTAAGTACTGTGTATCAATCCCTCTAAATCAGTTTTTTTGAATTGGCTTTGTTTGTCTTGCCAACAGTGTTGTTTAGCGTTTGTTTTAGAATATTTCGCTGTAGTAAAGCATTTGAAAAATCGCTCGTCTTGAAAGGTCTTATAAATGGTCTTGTGCAGGACACTAAAACATACATATGTTCCTATGCACATTCTTAAAAAATATGTAAATCAGGCATATTGTTTAGCTTGTTTATAATTTTTTGGAAATCCTCGTTTATGCTGATATTTTACACTTTTCTTCTCCTGCTAGAAACATGCACACTAGGATCATAAATAGAATCACTTGATTGAACAAAAACATTTTAAATTGTGTTTCTTGTAAAATAGTTTATTGCAATGTGAAATATTTTCTTCATTAGGAGAAATTTATAGCTGGTAAAAAGCTAAAAATATATGAAATATATATAAGTAAGTATGTAGGTACATATTTGTATAAGTATATACGTAAATTGATTTATTTACGTACTAGTGATGCACGAATATTCGTATTCGTGTTAGAATTGTCGAATAATAAGCCATTTTCAGGCGAATACGAATACAAATATTTATCCAAACAAATTAAATAAATAAATGCTTAAATCCTAAAATAAATTCAAATAAATGGCTAAAAATTTTAGTTTGTACAAACCCATTAGTTATTTTTATAGAAATGTGTGCTTTGTAACATTTTGAAATATTATTTAATGCCGATCATTAAAATTTTGGGTACTTTTTATTAAATTGCAAGTACGCCAACAAGAGTGTGAAGTCCTTTTTAATAAAAAAATTTTAATATTTCATATTGCAGGCGTAAATAGAACTCCAACTTAATGTCTATAGATTTCACATATAATATTCGCATTCTCAAATATCGTTTGAAATATTCGTATACGTATGCGCGAATATCACTCGTTACATCACTATTACGTACATGAGCATGGAAAAAGCAAGGCAACTGTTTGTGTTGTTTGAAATTAACTTTTTACTAGAAATGTGCAAATGTCGTGATTTTATCGTGATCAAGTTTATAATTAATCACGCGTGAGTTCGTAAGCGAGACTTAAAATAAATTACTCGTGCGTGAGCTATTTTTAAGAATCACGCACGAATTCTCACGCTCTCACGAGATATCATTCCTGCATATGTACATATGTACCTGTATTGTTTTAACCTGAAATATATTTGCTGGTGGTTAAACATTATCAGCCGTATTCATAAAAAAAAGTTGATTGAGGTTTAAAAACCATATTAGTTAAAAAACATTTTAAGGCTAAATAAGGTTTTTTAAATATTGGTATTCATAATCAGTGTTTTAACTAAAAATCAATTAACTTGCTTTTTTAAAAATATCGTGGCAACACTGTATTATCTATTTGTCACTTCCATCCTAGTTCTGCTAAACAACGATTATTAATTCACAAAGTAATCTGTATTTGATTTTTGTCCATTTTTGGAAAAATATTGTTTTTATATATAAAAAATGTGTTCCAACTCGTCCAAATTTAAAAAAATAAAAATAGATTACAGCGAATCTTTCTTAAAAGTGCTTATTATATGATTTTTTTTATTGCAGATTAGGAAGCACTAGAATAACGAGTTTTATTTTATTTGTTGTGAGTTTTTATACATCACTATAATTATTATTTTTATTTTTCTTTACATCTACATTGAGAAAAGACGAAATGGGAATGGAAAGCTGATTGCTACTTCCCTGGTAAATATTTATTTGGAGTTCATTTGAAATTTCATCATGAGCTTCTAAAAAATACAATTTTATTTTCTTCTTCTAAATAGCATTCGCATGTACATATCTACGTACATACATAAGTACACACATACATACATACAGGCAAAACTAAAAATGTAAACAAACACAAAGCAAAAATACAACAACGTCATCTTAAAATTGGTTTAAACATGGGGCCAGTCAATTTTAAAATTTGCTAATTTACGCAAGGTTTAAAAAACGGTTTTTAAGCTAAAATTCTATTATGAATACATTTTTAGCGAATATTGCTTAAACACCTTATGAAACGCTGTTTAAAATTTTTATGAATACGGCTGTATGTATATGCATTTCATTGTTAGTTTAACCACTTATTTTGAACAGTCACAAAACTCTTATGCATAGACTATCGAAAACTTTTTGAGAATTCCCAAATCATATTTTTGAAAATCACAAACGCAAAATCAGCCGTAATAGGGTTAGAAACTTAGGTTGAGTTTACATTTGACATTTCATGTGTGCCATGTGCCCAAAAGAGCGTAACCAGTAATTGCTAATGAAAAACTTTGATTCTGACACGTATTTATTAAGTTAAACGGTTTCATACATAAAAACTATAAAATTTTATAGGATCCAACATTATTATTATTAAATCAATAAATAAATAAATGTCTGAATCAAACAGTTTTTGATTAGTAATTAGTGGCTACGATTTCTTTGAAACATGACACATAGATGTAAATCCAGCAGTAGCTAAATCAGGTAGCATATCCCAATGCAGCTGTAAAGTAATGCATGCATTTAGTTACCTGTTATTAGCATTAACTACAATTACATGGAAAAACACATCGTATAATAATGAGAAATATTTTTTATTGGGAAAAGTGTACATATACTTATTGTATGTACATATCATATTGCAAATATAGTTTTGGTTTTTTTTATTTATGTACAATTGTAGTTCTAAGCAGCCATTGTGTGAATAAAAATAGATAAGTTAAACGCATTCTATATATTTTTTGAATTGCACCCTACAACCGGAATATCTCAAGAGTAGTTAAATATATTGTTATAATTTTTTCAGGCGTACTAAACAAACTCATATGAAATTTAAAAATACCAATTTAGGAAAATAAACTTATTTTAACATATTTTTTTATGGTACACAACTATATTTTCCCTAAATTTTTACCTTAGCTTAGCTCAAAATGCTTTATCCGGTAAAAATCGGATAATTATTTAAAAAGTTACATACAAGCCTAGTACTGAAGAGAGAAATCCATGCAACAATTCCACAGTCTGTAAAAACATTTTTATTTGTGATGCACTATAAGGAATTTTGAAGAATAATATGTCAATTTCTACATGAAAAATATATGTACTTATATATGTATTTACATACATGTGTACCAATCGCCAGCGATGCCAATTTAGCGCGATTCGCGCTAGATTTAGCGCGTTTTAACTATGCCAAACGCGCTTTTTTCGACCTAGCGCTTTTTATAAAAGACGCGCTAACTTAGCGCCACAGTAGTGGCCACAATGTACTTACATGCACTTAAGTATTCTTTAGCCACAGTTGCACATATAGGTATTGTTCAAATTTTTTTAGTAACTTTGTTTCTTCTTATAACTACTACATGAATGCAATTCAATCAAATTAACTTGTTGGAATATCCTAATATATTAAAATTTCACGTGTAATTATATCCACCACTTTATTACTTGTTTTATTTGTTTTGCCTATCAAAAAGTACAACAGTGAACATACATAAATAATCTCAAGTGTATGTGTGTATATGTGTATTGTAAAACAAAGAATGAAAATAAAATTTTTGCTTTTTTCTGAGTTTAAAATAAGAAACAATAAAAAAATATTTAAAATCAATGAATATTTTCTGCTGCTGTTTGCTTGAGTTTAAAAAATGCAAAAACAGTGTTTTCCGTACGGAATGTGCGTTCAGTTTGGCACTTAACTTAAGCAAATTACATTTGACGAAACTTGACGAAAAGTTCCATAAGTACATTATAGTTTGCCACATACGTTTTATATGTAACCGCACAGTTGCTTAAGTTCGCTTATTCCTATTATAGTTGGGCCTTTAAGCAATTAAGATGCCACTTTTAGGTTTCCATAATGTACTTACATGCACTTAAGTATTATTTAGCCACAGCTGCACATATAGGTATTGTTCACAATCTTTTAATAATTTTGTTTCTTATTATATCTACTAAATGAATGCAATTCAATCAAATTAAGTTGATGGAATATCCTAATCTACTAGAAATTCACGTATAATTATATCGACCACTTTATTACTTGTTTTATTTGTTTTGCCTACTAAAAAGTACAACAATGAACATACATAAATAAAGTCATGTGTATGTGTGTGTATACGTGTATTGTAAAACAAAGAATGAAAATAGAAGTTTTGCTTTCTTTTCTGAGTTTAAAATAAGAAACAATAAAAAAAATATTTCAAATCAATGAATATTTTCTGATGCTGTTTGCTTGAGTTTAAAAAATGCACAAACAGTGTTTTCCGTACGTAAACTTATTGTGCGTTATGTGCGTATGCAAGCCTGTGGGTGTTGGTACATTCATATGCGCATACATACTTACTAAAGACCTGCACAAGACGTCTTATAAGAACTTTGAAGACATAAGGGCAATTTCAAATGCTTTACTACAGGGAAATAGTTCGTGACTGAAAAATTTTTGGTGTTTGTGTTTTTTTCTCTCATTGGCGCGTATACAAACGTCAATCATGTACATACATACATACACAATTTGTGTATGCTCTTTTATTTTTCTGCGCACATACAAACGCACACGTGCATTTACATGAGTTGTGTGCGCTTGCTTTAAAAAACCTCCCTTAGACACAAACATAATAGCTTACCATCTACATCTTACACACACACCCAAAAGTACAATATGCAAAATAACAAGCATACATGTATAAACAGTACTTCTTTTCATTGTTTGTTATAAACAAGACATCTTGGCGGCATCGCTTGTTAACAGCCATATACATGTACACCAATACATCCATCGTTCCACGTTTATAGTACGACAGCATTTATTATTGGCTTAGTATAATGTATGCCCCGAGAAGACATTTAAAAAACATGACGTATTTACATTTCAAGACTTCTTACACCGGCCACTAATACATACATACATATGTTCCTATGCACATTCTTATAAAATAGGTAAAACAGGCATGTTGTTTAGATTGTTTATCCTTTCTTTGCAACGCTCGTTTATGTTGATATTTTATACTTTTCTCTACCTGAAGAAACATGCTCAATAGGATTATAAATAGAACCACTTGATTCAACAAAAAGATTTTAAGTTGTGTTTCTTTTAAAATATTTTGTTACGATTTGAAATATTTTCTTTATTAGGTGAAACTTTAAGCTGATAAAAGGCTAAAAATATATGAAATATATACATACATATATGTTGGTAATTATTTGCATAAGTATATACATATGTACGTAAATTGTTTTATTTACGTACATGAGTATGCATGGAAAAAAGCAAAGCAACTGTTTGTGTTGTATGAACTTAACTTTTTACTCTCTTGTTTATGTGTGCCACCTTTTCCTTATGTTTCTAAATTACATATGTATGTAGTTTTTAATTATACTATTTGTTATTTATTTCTATGTATATTTATTTGTTTTTTAATCAATAAACCAGACCAGATTATATATTTCAATATTTTAATATACGCAGCGGCAGCGGCTCAAGCAATAAAAAATATTATATTGCATTTGGCTTAGCGCGGCATCGTAACTGCAAAACTTAAGGCTGAGTTATCCGACTGTAATGTAATGTAACTGCAACGTAGGAAACAGCTGATCGATATTTTTATATGAAAAGCAGGTTGCGTTACATTACATCTCTATACCCATTTTCATTACTTTTCCCATAGCAATATCGATCAGCTGTTTCCTAATGTTGCAGTTACTTTATACTACAGTCGGCTAACTAAGCCGTTAGATCTCTTCATTTGACTATTAAAGTTAAATAACATGAATACAAACGTTTCACTGCTACACTGGAATGAAACATTTTTTCATTACTTAAACCAGAATTGCAATCTGTGAAACTGTGAAAAGACGGTGTGAAAAGTTGCTACGAAAAGGAAAATAAAATGTTTATTATTTCACTTCACATTATCACAGAACCTGAATCGACCCCCAGGGCTTAATATGCGTCCAAAGGCCTTTATGGTACTCTACATTCCAGTTTACGGAAGCAGGATTCGAGTTTTTCTTTTTTAAATACATTTATTTATTTATTGTATCTTCAATTATGAACTAACAATAAGTATTCAAATCTTAAATCTAAAATATAAGTATTATGCCCGACCACTGTCGGACATAAACTTAGTGATAGTTATAAATAATACATAAGTAGTGATAATAAAAAAAAGAGAAAAAAACATATTTTCAAGCAGTCCCATCTGAAATGTTGAGTATAAGAGCCCTTGTGTCCTTCTTTTTCAAGCGGAAATGGCCAGTAAAATTCAAGATATTACGAGTATGCGGTTTAGGATGTGACTCGAGTTTAGTTAAATATTTGCCTGCGTATTTTGCTATTTCTTCAATCACTAGTGGCATATTCAAATCACGATGTATATTTTAGTTTTTGATGTACCATGGAGCCGATGTTATCAAACGTAAAATTTTGTTTTGCCTTCGTTGGATTCTCTCGACGTTAGAAGCTGAAGCAGTGCCCCATAACTGAATTCCGTAGCACCATATTGGCTTCAAAAGCGACTTAGTTAGTTAAAGTTTCATTTTTATTAGCTTTGAGTCAATATGATGTTTCCATGTAAGTCGTCGATCAAGGAGTATACCAGGGTACTTTACATGTGAATGCTGAGGAACAACTTGATTGTTGATTCGAATTGGGGAACAAGTATCTCTTCGCAGGGTAAAAGTTACCTGAACACGTTTACCTTAATTCTCCATAATTTTAACCATAGTTCCAGTTGTGTAATATGTTCTTGTCGATATCGGGAAGCCTCATGAGGATTTTCGTGCATACTTTGGCAGGCTGTATCATCGACAAACGTAGATGTATGGATATTACTGCTCAAAGGAATATCACAAGTATAAATTAAATACAAAACTGGCCCCAGTATGCTCCCCTGTGGCACACCGGATGATATAGTTTCGGGCACACTCATGAATTCTCCTTCCACAACCGTGAACTTCCGGGTAGTAATGTAACTTTCTAATAAATTCACCAAATTTATTGGTAGATATGATTTTAATTTTAAAATTAGGCCTTCATGCCACACTTTATCAAATGCCTGCCAAACGTGAGTAAACAGTGCAGAACAGTACTTGTTTTCTTCAAATGTTCTTCTTATACATTGAACCAATCTATGCGTTTATGCGGATTTAAGTTGCTTTAAAAATTTCGTGTGTACAACTTCACCGAAATTTCTGCCCTTTTCTGCATTTCTATCCCTGTAAATGCTACGTATATGTACATCTGTTTTCATACAGCCTTACACACTTCCACAAGCTGAATTAGCTGTGTCGTCATGTCATGCGTCCAGTGGGCTTGAGTTTTCTGACATTCTTCTGGGCTTTTCCAGTTTCTTTTCCATTTTCATACTTTTAAATTTTATAGCCGCACATATAAAAAATTCTTTCGGTATTTTCGCAATGTCAAAATGTCAACACGATGACATTTTCTTTTTGTGTTTGTAATGCAGCCTAGTTATTCTTACAGATGTTTACATCAGATGCGTACGCAGTTTGTGTGGTAATGCCACACAACGAAAAATGTCGAAAATGACAAACGTTACCACTAGTTCCCACTGTTAATTTTGCCATATTGGTCACAAGATGTCACAGTGCGTACTCGGCTTAAGTTTGAAGCCTTTCAATGATATTTTATTCTATATATCTTATAATTAATAATTACTTTGTATGAGAGGTACCCATCCCTCTGCTCCTATCGCATATTGGGACCACCTGTGGAGTATACCATTTCATATAGCAAAAGAATTTTTAATACCTGTTTACAAATGACGGAGAAATCGGTGAACATACAAAAAAAATAATATATATACATATATGACGAACATATAACCTCCTTCTTTATTAAAGTCGGTTAGAAAGAAAGATTCTCGATTGGCCAAAAATTTTATTTTCAGAATTTTTTTGCTATTATCACCTTTTTTTAATTGATTATGACAATGTTATATTTTCACATACCTTTTTATCATCCGTAGTTTTTGTAGCAAAAGAAGAAGGATCTACCATGGTTATATCTTCTGGTATATTTTCCAATTGTGCAGAATGCTGTTGTTTTTTTGAAACCATGGGTGAATAATTTATACTCTTTTCGAATTCTGATTCATTCTCATAAATTTTTAGTTTATTAATTGGTATTACTGTTGTGCTTTGTCCAGCTAAAATATCATTGGTTGAATGTTTTATACCTTGTGAAGTACTGATATGAGCCTCCTCTATGGTGTTTCTCGATAAGGATGTGGGTGTGCCTGGTACTTAAATATATAAATAATAAGTTAGTTGCTTTAACACAAGTAAATTAAGATATATTTTATTAAAAAATGATCTACTGTAAAGAAAATATTTTATGAAACAGCTTTAATCACAAAATAATGTGTATTTCGTTTGTTTATAAACAAATGAGAAGCTGTCCAGTCTACTCAATAGCTTTAAATAATGGATGATGATGAACTTGATCGATTTAGGCGAAACATGCATGATTTTTTATTAAAATATAAACATTTATGACGTTTCAATATATATGTATATTATGGCCTATTTCTCACCTGCGAAAGAAAACGTTCGACTTACAATTTATATTGAAAACAACAATAAAATATGAAAATTTGTTTTCAATATAAATTGTAAGTCGAACGTTTCCTTTCGCAGGTGAGAAATAGGCCATTAGTACTCTCAGTTACCATCAGGAGCACAAGGCCATCACAAGACGTTTCGATAGTTTCACAAAATGTCTTTTTTTGTTAAAGAAATACTTCGGAGAACGAAATTTTAAAAATTTTTCATATAAACTTCTAAAATTTCGATAGATTTGGAGTGCCGTACCTTGCCAGTAGAGTGGTAATGGGGACGTTCGACATGTTTTGGGAATTAAAAAACCGGGAAAAACATGTCGTCAGCTCCCATTAATACAAAAATGTTGGCAACCCTAATACAAATGGGGGGATTTTCATGCTGCGAATTTTTTGGCTATGTGTCTGTGTATGGAAGATTGATTCTTGCTGCGTATGTGTATGTATACTTGTGTGCACAACTTTTGTTGTTATTGTAGAGAAACGTTGTGTTTACAGTGAATGGATGTGTGTATATGCGGGTGTTTGTATGTGTGTGTGTGTGTGTGTGTGTGCAATTGTATTTTTGTATTGTATTTTTGTATTTACCCTGTTGCTAATTTTTGGAGTAGTTACGTTTTGGAACAGTCCTATACTAGTTATAAAGAGACTGAACTAAGAAGCTTGATGAAATATTGGCTGCACTTCTCTACAAGCCACGCACTGTCTCTTTTTCTCTCTTTTGTTCGTCATGTAAACAACATAGAAAAAAGACTTTTTATAAACTAGTATAACAGTAACTAGTCCTTCAACTAGTATGCAACTCTGCACAAAACAACTAGTTGTGCTCCTATGACAACCCAATCTAAAAGTCGATAGTTCGTTGTATGAAAAAAAAAACAGATGCGCAACCAGTCTGAATTCAAAAGCAACTAGTATGTTTCTGATCACATACTAATCCTTTTATCTGCAGGGTAGTTGTATGTTTGCTGGTGTCCGCTACTTTTGTTGTAGTGGTAGACATATATTATACCCCTGTAGGAAATACCAATTTTGAAAATATACTGACTCGCTTTTGACTTGCCACTAGTACTAATGTCTAATTATCACCCATACAAAACTTTGTACTATAGACATTTAACATGTGCTTGTTATTGAAAACCTACTAGTAATACTAAAACAATTAACTACGTTGGAGTTATAGAAGCATAGAGAAATATCAACCAGGAAGTTAGTTACTGGTACATTTCTATAATTTACATACGTACAAATGTATGTATATTGACAAGTTGTTGACAATTCTACCGTCTTTGTGTTGATCATATCAGCTTTTCCTCTTTCTTTTATAATGACGGATAGAAAATGACTTATTATACTACAATTGTCACTAGAATTTTAGTGTTGATACAAAGACACTTCACTGCAGGGTAGTGACAAGATATTTGTGTGTATGTAGTAATCGTAACTTGATCGATTTTGGTTTGCTGTTGTGAGTTCTCGTTGCTATGCGTATGCATTAATTTTTATTTTTTATTTGTATATCTGTGGAAATAGTCCTATACCTCCACAGAGTGGCAACCCTGATATCTGTTGTGTATGGAAGTGGAGAGGGAATGCATTTGATAATGTATGTATATGTTTTTGGACTAATGTACGTGATCGTATGGTGGGGGATAGACTTGTGCCATTTAGTTCATTTCAGTGACCGGTCAGTATAGTTCATTATTTATAAATGAACTAGTTCGTTCATTTAGTTCAATCGCTCTTTTTAGTTCAATGAACTAGTTACGTCTTTTTACTTCAATGATTGTACATCTACAATTCTACATACATATTATGTATGTATGTATGTTGTGGTCTTTAACAATATTAAAAGCACGGATTCTGCGATTAAAAAAGTTTACGAAAACTAAAATTAATAAATTTGCTTTATAAAGGGTTTATAATAGGTATAAACTTTATATGCAAAACAAATTTAGTGTGAATTTTTTTAGAAATCTCATAAATCCAAAATAATTTGTGTGTTTTCTTGTTTATTATTGCATTTGGGGTAGTAGTAGCCAGCAATAACTAAATACACATACATATGTACATACATACATATAGATGAGTATAGAAGCAAAGCACACAAACAAAAAAGGGAAAGCAAAACGTTGAAAACATTTAGTTCATTTTTTGTTAGTTCATTTTGTGTCTTAGTTCTTAGTTCAAAAACTGAACTAGTTCAAAAATTGAACTATTAAGCGTAAAACAATTGAAATTGAAAACAATAGTTCGTTCATGAACTACACAAGACTAGTGGAGGAGGAAGGTATTGTTATGAAACCTTCGATTATTTATTTAGGAAATATTGTTTCGTATATCATGACCGAGGAATTTGAATTTCATAATATTATAAAATTTCATTATGTATGTTTGTGTTTGTATATTACGTCATCACCTCTTTGTGTGTCTGTGTGTGAGAGTGAGTGAGACTTTCTCACTCTAGTACGAGAATTTATGTGTACATTGAAATAAATTGTTTGTCATGCAAGACATTTGGTAGTATAAAATATCATAACTTTATTCAAACTTTTCTAATCCTAGTAATAAGTGCGAGCACTTATAGTAACCACCCTGTACTAAAAATAGCACACTGCATTGCCAACATGCAAGTCGTTACTTTGAAAATTCAAAAACTAACGGACAATCGAATCACGTACAAACATCTAGAAACGGCGACATGAATTATCCCGATTGTGTTAGAAGAATGTTTAATCATCTCGCTACCAATAAACAAACACGCCTAAACAGCCAAATCGTTGTGCGGAAATAGTTTCTTCCAGTTGGTTTTATTAAGTACAAAACACTCATGTTACTACGCCATCTATTAGCGAACATTCTAGATCCGGTTTTGCAGTATAAAATGAGTTGCCGTATGTGAGAAGTCAGTTAGTACTAATTGGAATTTAGGGGAGTGAACATTGTTGAAAGTAAAAGACATCGTGCGGTGAATAATAACGTTAAGAAGTAAATAAGAAAAGACAAGTTGTAGTAGTAACTATAATAGAAATATTAATTATATTTAATGAAACTTTTGTTTAAAGTTGATGCAACGTTAGTTAGTCAATGTTAGAAATTTTTGCGGGTATACAATTTTTTCTAACCATAGCCTTTTTTCTTCACGTTCTACATTTATTTTGGAAATCTTGCATTGTCTTTTAATCCGCCACTACAGCTTTGGTGATCATAGTTTTTTTTTGTTTTTTTTTGTTAGCCGGTTTGCTTGTTTTTACTTTTTTAAAAGGGAGTTTTATAATTTTTTTTTTTTTTTTTTTTTTTTTTTATTTATTGTATCTTCATATATGAACTAACAATAAGTATTCAAATCTTAAATCTAACATATAATTAATAGGCCCGACCAATGCCAGACCTAACTAAGTGATAGTTGTAAATAATACATAAGTAGTGATAAGCAAAAAAAAAAAATAAAAAATTTCAAGCAGCTTCATTCGGAGTGTTTAGTATTAGAGCCCTTGTATCTCTCTTTTTTAAGCGGATGTGTCCAGTAAAGTTCAAAATATTACGAGCAAGCGGATTAGGATGTGACTCGAGTTTCGTTAGATATTTGCCTGCGTATTTTGCAATTTCTTCAATCACTAGTGGCATATTTAAATCACGATGTATATTTGAATTCTTAATGTACCATGGAGCAGATGTTATTAACCTTAAAATTTTGTTTTGTCTTCGTTGAATTCTCTCTACATTGGAAGCTGAAGCAGTGCCCCATAACTGGATACCGTAACACCATATTGGCTTTAAAAGCGACTTGTATATTAAAAGTTTGCAGTCTAGGCTGAGTGTTGAATTTCTGCCAATCAGCCAATGTACCTGAGTTAATTTTAGTTTCATTTGAGTTAACTTATAGTCAATGTGATGTTTCCATGTAAGCCGTCGATCGAGGTGTATACCAAGATATTTCACATGTGAATGTTGAGGAACAACTTGATTATTAATCCGAATGGGGGAACAAGTATCTCTTCGTAAAGTAAATGTTATATGGACACACTTTTGTTCATTTACCTTAATTCTCCATAAGTTTAACCATAGTTCCATCTGGCTAATGTGTTCCTGGAGTTTTCGGGATGCCTCATCAGGGTTTTCGTGCATACTAAGGCAGGCGGTATCGTCGGCAAATGTAGAAGTGTGGATACTACTGCTCACAGGCATATCACAAGTATAAATCAAATATAAAAATGGCCCCAGTATACTCCCCTGTGGCACACCGGATGAGATAGTTTCAGGCATACTCATAAAGTGTCCTTCCACCACTGTAAATTTTCGTGCGAGAATGTAACTTTCCAAAAGATTTAGAATGTTTATTGGTAAGTATGTCTTCAATTTCAAAATCAGGCCTTCATGCCACACTTTATCAAATGCCTGAGAAACGTCAATAAACAGGGCAGAACAATATTTCTTTTCCTCAAATGTTTTTCGGATAAATTGAACCAATCTATGCGTTTGCTCAATGGTGCTATGCTGGCTTCTAAAACCAAATTGATGGTCCGGGATGCACCCATTATCAGTTAAAATTGAAGACAATTTTGCCATGAGGAGCTTTTCAAAAAGCTTTGACATTGTTGACAGTAAACTTATTGGCCTATATGACTCAGCCTTGGTAAGATCTTTACCTGGCTTTGGAATCATTTTAACCTTGGCAAGCTTCCAGCAGTCTGGATAATACTCCAGTCGTAAAATGGCATTAAAAATGAATAACAGGATTCTAATTGCAGTACGAGGTAACTTAATCAGCATCTGGTTACTAATTCCATCCATACCGGGAGCTTTTTTCGGGTTGAGCTCGGCAATTAGTTTTTGTACATCACACATCGTAAATTTTAAGGGTCGAGGGGGTAGAGCAACTACACTCGGCAAATCAGCAACACCGGTACATGTATTTGGTGTAAAAACGGATTTTAAATGCTCAACAAAAATGTTACCTTTTTCAGTATCGCTTCTTGCCCAACCTCCGGTAGATGTGCGCAGAGGTGGCTTAAACTCAACGGGTGTTTTAAGCTTTTTAGCAGCGCGCCACAAAGAGTAATCAGATGCTGGTGTGACATCAAGCCCTTCCAGATAATCCCCAAAAGATGCAGTTTTTTCAGATGCAAGCAACTCTTGGAGTCTTTTAGTGCACTCTTTAAATCTGATTTTGTGTTGAGGTGATCTGTGCTGTTGCCATTCCCTTCTAGCTCTCCTTTTTTCACGTACGAGATATTCAACGTCTGTAGAATAAATTTTATTGTACACAGTATGCGGATGAGAGGTAGTGGCATGTTCAGAAGCTTGTTTAATATTCTCGTTAAGATTTGCAATGTTCGATTCAATATCATTGGGTGATCTTAGCGTAATATTTTCTGTGCAATGACTACTAAGATATTTTTTGAATCCCAGCCAATTAACACGATTTATCATCTTGACATATGGGTGAGGTAAAGCGCTTCTCAGTGGGCTACAGATTGTAACGATCGTGGGAGAGTGATCGGACGAGAGATCTAGGGAAGCTTCAACGTGGATTAATTCCCTAGAAATACTTTTTATGACGCCGAAATCTATAACATCCGGAATTTTTTGTATGTCCGTAGGCCAGTAAGTAGGCTCCCCACTCGAAATAACATCCAAGCCCATTTTTGAAATTGTGTTGAACAACGCCCTACCTCTAGGCGTAATAAGACGCGAACCCCAGAACGTATGCTTAGCATTGTAGTCGCCAGCTGCTACGAAACAAGGTCCAAGAGATTTGTAGAACTTCTCGTATTGGTCCTCAGTGATTGAAAATCTGGGAGGGGAGTAAATTGAAGATATCACGAAATTTGTACAAAAATTTTCAATGCAGATATTTGTTGCTTGTAGATGTTCTTCACAAATGTTGTCAAGAATATAGTGCTTGAGTCTTGACTTTATTAGAATTGCTGATCCACCGCATGCTCTCCCTCTAGGGTCCTTTGTATCATATAAAGTGTAGCCATTCATGTTAAAGAGGCTTCTAGAAGTCAAATGAGTCTCAGAGACCAACATTATATCAATACTTTTTTCCGTAAGGAAGTGCTCAAGTTCATTTTTATGTGGAGTTTTATAATGAAATTATTATATTCATAATTGATGAAAACAATCGCTACTTCTTTTGCGATGAAATCGTTTGAATTACTTTTGAAACCTTGTACGTTATAAAATTTATGTTTATTTTCCATATTGCCATTTGATATGTATATATTCAATTATACGATTATGAATAAGAATGCAGCAAGCTGATGTCTTTGCTTACTGTTTCAAATTAAAATTTTATTCAATTGGCCCCCTATTGAATAAAAGGAGTTTTTTTCTTAAACTCTGCTGCAGTTAGAAGCGCTGGAGATTCTTCCATATATGTAACAGCTTTTTTGGAATTTTAGATACATATAATATAGAATTAAATAACATTTGTTTTTAATTTTTATGTTAAGAAGTATAGATATGAATGTACTTTTAAATTAGTTAAATCATAATGAACAAACTTATTTTCTTCTTGAATAGCGATCAACAGAAAACAAAGTCGTTTTCTATGAATTTTAGATCTACTCGACGTTCCTGTAGTATATAGGAACCGCGTATACTACAGGTATAAATTAATTATGGATAATTAAATTTTAAAAAATTAATTGTTCAAATTTTGTTGCTTGATACTGATACTAAGTTTATATTAATACGATATATATTTATTTTATGAAGACTGATCGTCTTTAGCTTTTAATTGATGTTCTAGAAGACTCGATTTTTTCTCATTTTATTAAAGTTCAGCTTATTGTATTACTATAAAGACTTACTTAGTGTATAAAATAGAAAAGTTCATCTCAACATTAAAATGTTTGCGATTAAAGTTAACTCAACATATGAGAAAAAAAACTGCTAAATATAGTATACAGTAATTTGAAGATGATAAAATGTTGAAACTATATGAAAATAAAATTAAAAAGGAAAAATCTACTTTGTCTTGTTTTTGAATTGATTAAGAATGATAGGTCTTAGGAAAGATAATTAACTTAATGTATTGTAATTCTCTAAACTTGTAGGTAAGTATGAAATATTGTGAAAACTTAAGCATTCAAAATGAAGTAAAACACCGTGTAATATTCAGCAACACATCAAATTATTAGTTTTTATAGTAAAAGATGTACATTTTACATTTTAAAAGATCTTCACTTTGTTCAGTTCTATAGCTATCAGATATTTAGCAAATATAAATAAACTAAAGAAATTGAACTTTGAATGTAGATATGTATAAAGGAGTATCAAACAAATTTAGTGAATAATGTAAACAGATATTACTTTATATCTGTATCTGTATGAGTAGCAAATAAAATTATCGAAAAAATGAAAGCATGTCGAAGCATGTGTAATTAAAAAAATTCCTCACGTCATACAAATAAAATACATATGTACAATGCTGCATATCTCTATTTGGCGCTTCAACTGCATTTCCGGTTCTGAACCAGTACGGAATATAGAGACTTACTAAGAAAATGCAGATATTACGAATTCCATTCAACTGATGAAATTTTAAAGTGTGCATGAAACAAGTATATTTTTAGACAATAGATAGCCTTGGACATGAATCTTGCATGAGACGTAGCTCCAGGTGTACGAAAAGTGAAATTGGGAATGCTACCACTAAGAAAAATGAATGCAAGTTGTAGGAGTTCTCTATAATCATGACGAATGTGAACTTTAGCTAAATATTCAAGACAAAAGTTCTTGCTTGCTTCGCGTTCTTGGACAGGTATGACTCTCAAAACTTGATCATCCTGCATACAAGTGCTGAATCCCTTTAAATAAAATGTGCTCCATTCTCGTGCAAATCGTTCAAAAATCACCACCTCTGGGCCACTTGATTTTCCTACATTAATCTCAAATACAGCTTTTAATAGAATTTCTGCAATATGGTGGCGACATGGTAACCACAATAAGCTGCGTTCCAATACAGTTCCAGCACCACTATGAGAGCCAGTAGTTGCAGCAGTTGTATCAAAACATATCATTTCTAACGAATTTTGCATATTCATTTTTAGCAAATATTCGTAGACTGATTGAGCAACTGCAGCACCTGTTCCATCTTTAATAATCGGGATAGTTATCAATTTTCACCGTTCTCCGACGTGAGTACAATAGCCAAGCGGTCAACTTTGTCCTTTCCAGCAAGTGCGGGAAGTAGCTTTCCGTCCCAATGCAAAACAAATGTTTCAGGGATCTAAGTAAAAAACTTAAGCTCAAAAAAACTTAAAACTTGGCCAAAATAAAAAATATGTACCTAGAAATTTTCAATAATTTGTTTGACATGACGCCGACGATATTTTTTACGTTGTTCACGCAAACTTGTGCAATTCAGAACAAGATCCTCAATATTGTGACCCAACGCTTTGGTAGTTGCACTGATGAAGTGTATAGCAAATGGAGTTGACATATTGCCAGCATCCATACAAGCAAGCATTCTATCGTCTATAAAATTCACTTTCCACGTCTTTGAATCGGCTTATTGGAGCAACTTGGAATGTTGTCACTCTGTTCATCCATCGCCTGATTATCTTCTACCGATTCATCACTTTCAAATTCAACATATTCCATAGTCAAGTCTGTTTATGAAATTAAGTGGTAAAAATAGCCACTGCCTGTCCAAATACTAATAATAATTACCTGAAGTGCCTTTTTTCTTTTCATTATTTTCTTTTCGACGTTTTTCATCTTCCAATCTTTGTGCCTTTCTTTTTTCTTTATTTGTAACATTTCTATCGACACAAGTCATGCTACCAACGCGTCCATTTTCTCGCTGCTTCGTTAGAAAGTCTCTATCTTCCTGTATACTCATCAGCTTGAGTGCGTCAACGTGTGCAATGTCAAAGAAATTATTTAAATTTTCCTTAAAGTCATTTTCTTTTTTGCGATAACTCGGAAAAGGAGAATTGCCCACTTTTTGGACTGTTCTCCACTCTTCATAAAGTTTAATGACTTTTGCAGCACATGTTCTTTGATCTGGAGTTGGTATTCTAGCTTTTTCCCAAAAAGGCAATATTTCAGCCAACACCAATCTTGCACTTTCTTTAACTGTTTTATTTTCACAACGAACATTATAAAAAAAAACACTGAAGCACTTGTTGTTTTGATGGCAATTTCACACCAACTATTTTGGGTTCACATTTACCGATCAAATACACATTTGTATCAGCAGATCGAAGCCGTTTCAACGATGAAATTTTCTTTTGAGCCATTAATTACGAAAATTAACAGAGTAATTTATTTTACATAAACGAAACCTTTCACAACAATATTCAAATTTACAATGACAAAACTTTATATATTTATGTCAAAAGCATTGCAATGTGTGCAGTAACAGAGCTAGAACAACGGTACTTTTAGACCAGACGTTGCAAAAAATCTCCTTATAGCAAAACAACAAAAAAATTAAAAAAATTCTGCTTGCGCAGAAGTCAAATGAGTTCATTATAGCTGTTAGAGGAATAACAGCAATTAACTTAAGAGAGCAACTATCAAGAAAAAACGTGCACAAGAAAAGCATAAGAATTTTGAGGTGAGCAACGAAAAAATAGTTTTACGGTTGTTTCAATAATAGTTGCTGGTATAGATATTATTGGTATTTTTTAATTTCTATAAATATTTTCGTCT
This sequence comes from Tachina fera, assembly GCA_905220375.1. NCBI lineage: Eukaryota > Metazoa > Arthropoda > Insecta > Diptera > Tachinidae > Tachina > Tachina fera. Next base: position 54,189,750 of record LR999967.1, read on the forward strand.
TATTGTTTTAGCAGAAGCACTATAATTTTTTACAACTTAAAGCTGAATTGAAAATTATAATAAACATTTATTTGATTTTTAAAAATTTGGTGATTTGGTGATTTTTCAAAATTTTGACCTTTGACCCCATTATGGCACGGGTAGGCACCATGCGATCAGCCTGAAAATTTACTACATCAATTTTGGCATTAAATCGCATATTTTCATTGCTACCCGCATTCAAAATTCCAAAAAATTAAAAACCCCATATTAGCTGCGCCAGGTCTAATGTACATATGCATCTTTTGTGTAAAAAATTCCAAAGAGTGAACTCGAAAATTCTAATAGCATAGATTTTTAATTGAAACACCACTACATGTCGGACTCTCGCGTCTTTATCGATAGAAGCATGCTAAGGCATGCATGCTAGTAAAAGAAATATGAATAAAGCTGTTAGATGATGATGATGAAATAATAATATAATGAATTCGCACACAGCAATTGTATCTGGATCAATACAACTCATGAATGTGTTGTATACAGGTATGATTGGTGGTGATGAGGAACTTTTTCAAGTGAAAAATCAATACATCTGCATGCGATACAATCCAGCCTACGTTAACAAGAATTACTTCAAGGGGTCATGTTGAAACACTTGAGGTAAAATTCTCCCAAACATGAATGTTTCTGACACTGTATGCAAATACTTATGGTGACTTGCTTGGTGGTGGAGGTAACTGAATTATATGTGATAGATTTTCTAGAACAGTTGATTATTAAACATGTATTTCCTTGTATATGAACTAATTTTTACATACATATATATATTTATCTATAAGTATACTTTTAAAAATTATATATGTAAATGTTCTCTACTTCAAGTAGTAAAATAAAAAATTAGTGACACATTAGAAGGAAAAATTAATAAAAATAAATAGTGACTGACTGACTTATACGTACAGTCTACTAACAGATACAAAAACCACAATTAAATTAAAGATATCAAAAATATGAAATTCATATTATGAATACAATAAGCTGAACTTTAATAAAATGAGAAAAATCTAGTCTTCTAGAACATCAATTAAAAGCTAAAGAATTAGTCTTCATAAAATTTGGTCTTCATAAAATAAATATATATCGTATTAATGTAAACTTAGTATCAGTATCAAGCAACAAAATTTGAACAATTAATTTTTTAAAATTTAATTATCCATAATTAATTTATTTCTGTATATACTACAGGAACGTCGAGTAGATCCAAAATTCTTAGAAAACGACTTTGTTTTCTGTTGATCGTTATTCAAGAAGAAAATAAGTTTGTTCATTATGATTTAACTAATTTCAAAGTACATTCATATCTATACTTCTTAACATAAAAATCAAAAACAAATGTTATTTAATTCTATATTATATGTATCTAAAATTCCAAAAAAGCTGTTACATATATGGAAGAATCTCCAGCGCTTCTAAATGCAGCAGAGTTTAAGAAAAAAGCTCCTTTTATTCAATAGGGGGCCAATTGAATAACATTTTAATTTGAAACAGTAAGCAAAGACATCAGCTTACTGCATTCTTATTCATAATCGTATAATTGAATATATACATATCAAATGGCAATATGGAAAATGAACATAAATTTTATAACGTACAATGTTTCAAAAGTAATTCAAACGATTTCATCGCAAAAGAAGTAGCGATTGTTTTCATCAATTATGAATATAATAATTTCATTATAAAACTCCCTTTTAAAAAAGTAAAAACAAGCAAACCGGCTAACAAAAAAAAAACAAAAAAAAACAAAAAAAACTATGATCACCAAAGCTGTAGTGGCGGATTAAAAGACAATGCAAGATTTCCAAAATAAATGTAGAACGTGAAGAAAAAAGGCTATGGTTAGAAAAAATTGTATACCCGCAAAAATTTCTAACATTGACTAACTAACGTTGCATCAACTTTAAGCAAATGTAAATTAAATATAATTAATATATTTCTATTATAGTTACTATTACTATAGAGTATGTATCTTCAAGAATTTAGTTTTACTTGAAAGAGCAAATCCTCACAAACTTTTAAGTAAATGCAGATAAAAATTAAGAACATCGTTTTTTTAATTTCAAATAAAAAACTATGAAGATATTTCACATCTATACACAACAACATCAGTAACAACAACAACAACAACAAAAGACATGACGAAAAAACATGTATTCAAAGATTGAGCTAAACACTTATTTGTATGTACATACATACATACATGCAAACATAAAATCAATTTGTAGATATGTATGTATAGATATCAAATTTATTATCAATGCTCAAGTATTTATTAGATCTTAACAATCACATTACATATCTACATCATGAAAATATATGAAGCATAAATTCGCATGATCATGCACTCAAGGAAATTCTGCTGCTTAAAAATAAGAATGCCTCACATTAATTCAATAACTTTCAATATAATAGAAAATGTACATATATTACGATACCTACAAACTAATGAGTTTAATAAATGAATACTGTAAGCTAATATTTTTTCATATTGAAATAATAAATTTTTAATATGACTAAACCTCCGTTAATGTGTCTTATTAATTCTACATGGTTTTTCTCTGAGTGGACGGCTTATCGTCCAGTCAAAAAAGGCAGATGTAGTTAAATAAACAAAATCTGTAATATAAACAAATTTCGCACAAGCAGACCTCAACGCTGGCACTTTTTTCTAAAGAAAACAAAGAAAACTTAAGCATGAGAAAATATAAAGCAATCGTAAGTATAAAAACATACTAGGATTAGAAAAGTTTGATATTACGATATGATATACAAAATATATATGTATACCAAATGTCTGGCATGACAAACAACTTATTTCAATTTACACATAAATACTCGTACTAGCGTGAGAAAGTCTCACTCACTCTCACACACAGACTTACAAAGAGGTGATGACGTAATACACAAACACAAACATACATATATAATGAAATTTTATAGTATTATGAAATTCAAATTCCTCTGTCCTGAAATACGAAACAATATTTCCTAAATAAATAATCGAAGGTTTCATAACAATACTTTCGTCCCGCACCATTCGATAACGTACATTAGTCCAAAAACATATACATACATTATCAAATGCATTCCCTCTCCACTTCCATACATAACAGATATCAGGGTTGCCACTCTCTGGAGGTATAAGACCAGAGATACAATTAAAAAATAAAAATTAATGCATACGCATAGCAACGAGAACTTACAACAGCAAACCAAAATCGATCAAATCACAATTACTACATTCACACAAATTTCTTATCACTACCCTGCAGTAAGTAACTTCCTGGTCGATATTTATCAATGCCTCCATAACACCTACGTAGTCAATACCTACTTAATTGTTTTAGTATTACTAGTAGGTTTTCAATAACAAGCACATGTTAAATGTCTATAGTACAAAGTTTTGAATGGGTGATAATTAGAGATTAGTACTAATGGCAAGTCAAAAGAGAGTCAGTACATTTTCAAAATTGGTATTTCCTACAGGGGTATAATATGTATAATAATTGTCTACCACTACAACAAAAGTAGTGAACAAACATACAAGTAAATACAAAAACGCACACAATTGCACACACACACATACAAACACCCACATATACATACATCCATTCACTGTAAACACAACGTTTCTCTGCAATTTTTTTTTTTTTTTTTTTTTTAATACATATATTTATTTATTGTATCTTCAAATATGAACTAACAATAAGTGATCAAATCTTAAAGCTAAAATATAATTGTTTAGCCCGACCAGTGTCGGCCAAAACTTAGTGATAATTTAAATAATACAAAGTAGTGATAATCAAAAAGGAAAATTAAATGTATTTTCAAGCATTCCCATCTAGAGTGTTGAGTATAAGAGCCCTTGTGTCCCTCTTTTTTAGGCGGATGTGACCATTCAAATTCAAAATATTACGAGCAAGCGGATTAGGATGTGACTCGAGTTTTGTTAAGTATTTGCCTGCGTATCTTGCAATTTCTTCAGTCACTATTGGCATTCTTAAATCACGATGCAAATTTGAATTCTTAATATACCATGGAGCAGATGTTATTAACCGTAAAATTTTGTTTTGCCTTCGTTGGATTCTCTCTACATTGGAAGCTGAAGCAGTGCCCCATAACTGGATACCGTAACACCATATTGGCTTTAAAAGCGACTTGTATAATAAAAGTTTACAGTCCAGGCTAAGTATTGAATTTCTGCCAATCAACCAGTGTATTTGAGATAACTTAAGTTTCATCTGAGTTAGCTTAAAGTCAATATGATGTTTCCATGTAAGTCTTCGATCAAGGTGTATACCAAGGTATTTCACTTGGGAGTGTTGAGGAATATTTTGATTATTGATTCGAATTGGGGAACAAGTATCTCTTCTTAGGGTAAACGTTATATGGACACACTTTTGTTCATTTACCTTAATTCTCCATAAGTTCAACCACATTTCCAATTGTGTGATATGTTCTTGTAAATATCGGGCAGCCTCGTGAGGGTTTTCATGCATACTAAGGCAGGCTGTATCATCGGCAAACGTAGATGTATGGATATTGCTGCTCAAAGGCATATCACAAGTATAGATCAAATACAAAACTGGCCCCAGTATGCTCCCCTGTGGCACACCGGATGATATAGATTCGGGCACACTCACGAATTCTCCTTCCACAACCGTGAACTTCCGGGTAGTGATGTAACTTTCTAATAAATTCACTAAATTTATTGGTAGATATGATTTTAATTTTAGAATTAGACCTTCATGCCACACTTTATCAAAGGCCTGAGAAACGTCAATAAACAGGGCAGAACAATACATTTTTTCTTCAAAAGTTCTTCTTATAAATTGCACCAATCTATGAGTTTGTTCAATGGTGCTATGCTGGCTTCTAAAACCAAATTGATGGTCTGGGATGCACCCACTATCAGTTAAAATTGGGGACAATTTTGTCATGAGCAGCTTTTCGAAGAGTTTTGACATTGTTGATAGCAGACTAATTGGCCTGTATGACTCAGCCTTGGTAAGGTCTTTGCCCGGCTTTGGAATCATTTTGACCTTCGCAAGCTTCCAGCTTTGTGGATAATACTCCAGTCGTAAAATGGCGTTAAAAATAAATAACAGGATTCTAATTGCAATATGGGGCAAGTTTATCAGCATATTGTTACTTATTCCATCAATACCTGGAGCTTTCTTCGGGTTGAGTTCAGCAATTAGTTTCTGAACATCACGCGTCTTAAATTTTATGGTTCGAGGGGGTAGCGCAACTACACTTGGTAAATCAACAACAACAGTACATGTGTTTGGGGTAAATACGGATTTTAAATGCTCAACAAATATGTTACCTTTTTCAGTATCGCTTCTGGCCCAACCTCCGGTAGAAGTGCGCAGAGGTGGTCTATATTCAACGGGTGTTTTAAGCTTTCTAGCAGCTCGCCACAAGGAGTAATTAGATGCAGGTGTGGCATCAAGATTTTCCAGATAATTTTTAAGACATACAGTTTTTTCATATGCCAGCAGCTCTTGGAGTCGTCTAGTGCACTCTTTAAATCTAATTTTATTTTGGGGTGATCTGTGCTGTTGCCATTCCCTTCTAGCTGTCCTTTTTTCACGTAAAAGACGTTCAATGTCTGTAGAATAAATTCTATTAAACCCAGTCTGCGGATGGGAAGTAGTGGCATGTTCAGCAGCCTGTTTAATATTTTCGTTAAGATTTTCAATGTTAGATTCAATATCACCTGGTGTTCTTAGGTTAATATTTTCCGTACAATGGCTACTGAGGTATTTTTTGAACCCCAGCCAATTAACACGGTTGATCATCTTTACATATGGGACAGGGAAGTCACTTCTTAGTGGGCTACAAATTGTAACAATCGTGGGAGAGTGATCGGAGGAGAGATCTACAGAAGCTTCAACATGAATTAATTCCCTAGTGATATTTTTCATGACTCCAAAATCTATAACATCCGGAATTTTTTGTATGTCCGTAGGCCAGTAAGTGGGCTCCCCACTTGAAATGACGTCCAAGCCCATTTTTGAAATTGTGTTGAACAACGCTCGTCCTCTAGGTGTGATAAGACGCGAACCCCAGAAAGTATGTTTTGCATTATAGTCTCCAGCTGCTACGAAACAAGGGCCAAGAGATTTGTAGAAATCCTCGTATTGATCCTCAGTAATTGCGAATCTAGGAGGGGAGTAAATTGATGATATGACAAAATTTGTGCAAAAATTTTCGATACAAATATTCGTTGCTTGTAGATGTTCTTCACAAACGTTATCAAGGACATAGTGTTTGAGTCTTGACTTAATTAGAATTGCTGACCCACCGCATGCTCTCCCCCTCGGGTCCTTTGAATCATATAGAGTGTAACCATTTATTTTAAATAAGCTCCTTGAAGTCAAATGAGTCTCAGAGACCAACATTATATCAATATTTTTTTCCATGAGGAAGTGCTTAAGTTCATTTTTATGCTGGCGAATGCCGTTTGCGTTCCAGAAACATATTTTTAACATGTTCATGGTTTGTTAACTAATGCTTGAAGCAGTGTATTCTGCATTCGCAGCATTTCTTGCATCATGCTAGTCATATTTGTTGTAAAGTTGTTTATAGTTAGCACCAGATTCTCAATAGTAGCTTCAAGGCGACTAAAGTTAAAGCCTGAGTTTGCATTCGCTGAATTATTTTGCGGTGAGACATTTTGTGAGGGATTAGAACTAGCCTTAGCAGCATCGGCATACGATACACGTGAAGTAACTGGTTGACTTACTTGAGCAAAAGAAGCGGAGTACGCGTTTAATGGTTGGGCTGGAGCTAACTTAGGTTTTTGACTCATAGTCTGTTTAACAAAAGAATATACAGGGCATCCTCTATAGTTAGCGGTGTGATTACCTCCACAATTACTACATTTTTTTTCTGCTTGTTCTTTTGGCTTAGTGCAGCTAGCAGTACCATGCAATTCACCGCAGATAACACAAACTGTAGGTAAATTGCAGTAAGTTTTTGTATGGCCATATTCTTGGCAATTATGGCACTGTACAGGACCTGAACGCTTACGTGGCTCTTCAACTGTGATTTTTCGGTGTAACAGAAACTTTACGCTATAAATTGGATGGGTTTGATTTTTTTTCAATTGTATGTCATTCGGCTCCAGTTCAATGCGAAATAGGGGTTGGGCGACCTTTTCTCTGTTAATTATATTAGTAACGTTTTTTACCTTAAATCCTTGGTCTAGAAGTGCACATTTTACTTCTTCGGGCTCAACATATGAATCTATGCCCTTTAGTACTATCTGTAGGCCTTTAGCACTCTTAAGTTGGTATGTGTAAAAGTTTGTTTTATTTTTTTCAAAATCATTTACAATTTTTCGAAAATTGTTTTCATCGTATATTTGGATTTTAGTTTCATCAATATTACCTCTTTTGATTGGAATTACGTGAAAAGTATTTTCACCAATGGTCGACAGTAGTTTTTTTAGAAGCGCGTTAGAATTGTTTTCCCTCACATATATTGGTGGTGGCTTAAAAGACTTCTGAGATGATGAAGCGGTCTTCTCGTTATCGTCTTGCAATAATGAAAAACGATTTTGGCGATTCATGGATGATGCGCTGTTATCCCTAGACATCTTTGGAACAGATGAAATTTTAGAAGAATTCGGGCTTCGCCCACGCTTTACCACGGTTATATATCTGTCCATTCCAACTTGTACCTTTGGTTTTGAGCTACTGTTATCTGTAGTGACAACTTGGTTAGGTGATGAACAGCCCGAAGCGAATGATTTCAATGTCTTAACTGACGAAGTACTAGGCAACTGTAATGTTAAAGAATCACTAGTAGGCATTGGACAAAGCGAAGTTGATCGCTGTCGAAAAAGTCGATTTGTTGTTAGAAAAAGTGTATTATCAGATTTTGTATTTTTATTAAGAGCTTCCGAACTCACAGTAAGTCTGTCATCAGGTTTTTTATTTTTATTGTTATCATTATGAGCATCAGAACTCACAGTAAAATAGGCATTTCTGCCGTTATAACTCACTTCACATTGATTTGTTTTTGAGGTACTCATATAGAGTATTCCTCAAGGGTACTTTTGTTTGTTTGTTTGTTTGTTTTTTTTTATTACGGTTTTTTTGTTTTTGTTATTTATGACTATGCAAAAAAATATTAACAAAGCAATTACAGCTTATTTATCAAAGTTAATAATATGTATTACGAATATTTTCTTTTATATGATTTTTTTGTTAAGTATGTATGTAAAAAAAAAAAACTCCGCTATGACGTTAGTTCACTATGAAGGTACAACGAGAACTCTTGCAATAACTCTCTGCAATAACAACAAAAGCTGTGCACACACCCTGTCGAAAATTTGGCTAACTCTAAACTAACTTTAAGCTAACTATTTCGCAAGTAGTACTGATTACACTTGGTTTATTTCGCAACATTTCTATCGACACAAGTCATGCTACCAACGCGTCCATTTTCTCGCTGCTTCGTTAGAAAGTCTATATCTTCCTGTATACTCATCAGCTTGAGTGCGTCAACGTGTGCAATGTCAAACAAATTATTTAAATTTTCCTTAAAGTCATTTTCTTTTTTGCGATAACTCGGAAAAGGAGAATTGCCCACTTTTTGGACTGTTCTCCACTCTTCATAAAGTTTAATGACTTTTGCAGCACATGTTCTTTGATCTGGAGTTGGTATTCTAACTTTTTCCCAAAAAATCAATATTTCAGCCAACACCAATCTTGCACTTTCTTTAACTGTTTTATTTTCACAACGAACATTATAAAAAAACACTGAAGCACTTGTTGTTTTGATGGCAATTTCACACCAGCTATTTTGGGTTCACATTTACCGATCAAATACACATTTGTATCAGCAGATCGAAGCCGTTTCAACGATGAAATTTTCTTTTGAGCCATTAATTACGAAAATTAACAGAGTAATTTATTTTACATAAACGAAACCTTTCACAACAATATTCAAATTTACAATGACAAAACTTTATATATTTATGTCAAAAGCATTGCAATGTGTGCAGTAACAGAGCTAGAACAACGGTACTTTTAGACCAGACGTTGCAAAAAATCTCCTTATAGCAAAACAACAAAAAAATAAAAAAAATTCTGCTTGCGCAGAAGTCAAATGAGTTCATTATAGCTGTTAGAGGAATAACAGCAATTAACTTAAGAGAGCAACTATCAAGAAAAAACGTGCACAAGAAAAGCATAAGAATTTTGAGGTGAGCAACGAAAAAATAGTTTTACGGTTGTTTCAATAATAGTTGCTGGTATAGATATTGTTGGTATTTTTTAATTTCTATAAATATTTTCGTCTTATTGTTTTAGCAGAAGCACTATAATTTTTTACAACTTAAAGCTGAATTGAAAATTATAATAAACATTTATTTGATTTTTAAAAATTTGGTGATTTGGTGATTTTTCAAAATTTTGACCTTTGACCCCATTATGGCACGGGTAGGGACCATGCGATCAGCCTGAAAATTTACTACATCAATTTTGGCATTAAATCGCATATTTTCATTGCTACCCGCATTCAAAATTCCAAAAAATAAAAAACCCCATATTAGCTGCGCCAGGTCTAATGTACATATGCATCTTTTGTGTAAAAAATTCCAAAGAGTGAACTCGAAAATTCTAATAGTATAGATTTTTAATTGAAACACCACTACATGTCGGACTCTCGCGTCTTTATCGATAGAAGCATGCTAAGGCATGCATGCTAGTAAAAGAAATATGAATAAAGCTGTTGATGATGATGATGAAAAGCTATTTTTTATAATGAATTCGCACACAGCAATTGTATCTGGATCAATACAACTCATGAATGTGTTGTATACAGGTATGATTGGTGGTGATGAGGAACTTTTTCAAGTGAAAAATCAATACATCTGCATGCGATACAATCCAGCCTACGTTAACAAGAATTACTTCAAGGGGTCAACCAGTAAACCTCATGTTGAAACACTTGAGGTAAAATTCTCCCAAACATGAATGTTTCTGACACTGTATGCAAATACTTATGGTGACTTGCTTGGTGGTGGAGGTAACTGAATTATATGTGATAGATTTTCTAGAACAGTTGATTATTAAACATGTATTTCCTTGTATATGAACTAATTTTTACATACATATACTTATATATTTATCTATAAGTATACTTTTAAAAATTATATATGTAAATGTTCTCTACTTCAAGTAGTAAAATAAAAAATTAGTGACACATTAGAAGGAAAAATAAATAAAAATAAATAGTGACTGACTGACTTATACGTACAGTCTGCTAACAGATACAAAAACCACAATTAAATTAAAGATATCAAAAATATGAAATTCATATTATGAATACAATAAGCTGAACTTTAATAAAATGAGAAAAAATCTACTCTTCTAGAACATCAATTAAAAGCTAAAGAATTGGTCTTCATAAAATTTGGTCTTCATAAAATAAATATATATCGTATTAATGTAAACTTAGTATCAGTATCAAGCAACAAAATTTGAACAATTAATTTTTTAAAATTTAATTATCCATAATTAATTTATTTCTGTATATACTACAGGAACGTCGAGTAGATCCAAAATTCTTAGAAAACGACTTTGTTTTCTGTTGATCGTTATTCAAGAAGAAAATAAGTTTGTTCATTATGATTTAACTAATTTCAAAGTACATTCATATCTATACTTCTTAACATAAAAATCAAAAACAAATGTTATTTAATTCTATATTATATGTATCTAAAATTCCAAAAAAGCTGTTACATATATGGAAGAATCTCCAGCGCTTCTAAATGCAGCAGAGTTTAAGAAAAAAGCTCCTTTTATTCAATAGGGGGCCAATTGAATAACATTTTAATTTGAAACAGTAAGCAAAGACATCAGCTTACTGCATTCTTATTCATAATCGTATAATTGAATATATACATATCAAATGGCAATATGGAAAATGAACATAAATTTTATAACGTACAATGTTTCAAAAGTAATTCAAACGATTTCATCGCAAAAGAAGTAGCGATTGTTTTCATCAATTATGAATATAATAATTTCATTATAAAACTCCCTTTTAAAAAAGTAAAAACAAGCAAACCGGCTAACAAAAAAAAAACAAAAAAAAAACAAAAAAAACTATGATCACCAAAGCTGTAGTGGCGGATTAAAAGACAATGCAAGATTTCCAAAATAAATGTAGAACGTGAAGAAAAAAGGCTATGGTTAGAAAAAATTGTATACCCGCAAAAATTTCTAACATTGACTAACTAACGTTGCATCAACTTTAAGCAAATGTAAATTAAATATAATTAATATATTTCTATTATAGTTACTATTACTATAGAGTATGTATCTTCAAGAATTTAGTTTTACTTGAAAGAGCAAATCCTCACAAACTTTTAAGTAAATGCAGATAAAAATTAAGAACATCGTTTTTTTAATTTCAAATAAAAAACTATGAAGATATTTCACATCTATACACAACAACATCAGTAACAACAACAACAACAACAAAAGACATGACGAAAAAACATGTATTCAAAGATTGAGCTAAACACTTATTTGTATGTACATACATACATACATGCAAACATAAAATCAATTTGTAGATATGTATGTATAGATATCAAATTTATTATCAATGCTCAAGTATTTATTAGATCTTAACAATCACATTACATATCTACATCATGAAAATATATGAAGCATAAATTCGCATGATCATGCACTCAAGGAAATTCTGCTGCTTAAAAATAAGAATGCCTCACATTAATTCAATAACTTTCAATATAATAGAAAATGTACATATATTACGATACCTACAAACTAATGAGTTTAATAAATGAATACTGTAAGCTAATATTTTTTCATATTGAAATAATAAATTTTTAATATGACTAAACCTCCGTTAATGTGTCTTATTAATTCTACATGGTTTTTCTCTGAGTGGACGGCTTATCGTCCAGTCAAAAAAGGCAGATGTAGTTAAATAAACAAAATCTGTAATATAAACAAATTTCGCACAAGCAGACCTTAACGCTGGCACTTTTTTCTAAAGAAAACAAAGAAAACTTAAGCATGAGAAAATATAAAGCAATCGTAAGTATAAAAACATACTAGGATTAGAAAAGTTTGATATTACGATATGATATACAAAATATATATGTATACCAAATGTCTGGCATGACAAACAACTTATTTCAATTTACACATAAATACTCGTACTAGCGTGAGAAAGTCTCACTCACTCTCACACACAGACTTACAAAGAGGTGATGACGTAATACACAAACACAAACATACATATATAATGAAATTTTATAGTATTATGAAATTCAAATTCCTCTGTCCTGAAATACGAAACAATATTTCCTAAATAAATAATCGAAGGTTTCATAACAATACTTTCGTCCCCCACCATTCGATAACGTACATTAGTCCAAAAACATATACATACATTATCAAATGCATTCCCTCTCCACTTCCATACATAACAGATATCAGGGTTGCCACTCTCTGGAGGTATAAGACCAGAGATACAATTAAAAAATAAAAATTAATGCATACGCATAGCAACGAGAACTTACAACAGCAAACCAAAATCGATCAAATCACAATTACTACATTCACACAAATTTCTTATCACTACCCTGCAGTAAGTAACTTCCTGGTCGATATTTATCAATGCCTCCATAACACCTACGTAGTCAATACCTACTTAATTGTTTTAGTATTACTAGTAGGTTTTCAATAACAAGCACATGTTAAATGTCTATAGTACAAAGTTTTGAATGGGTGATAATTAGAGATTAGTACTAATGGCAAGTCAAAAGAGAGTCAGTACATTTTCAAAATTGGTATTTCCTACAGGGGTATAATATGTATAATATTTGTCTACCACTACAACAAAAGTAGTGGACAAACATGCAAGTAAATACAAAAACGCACACAATTGCACACACACATAAAAACACCCACATATACATACATCCATTCACTGTAAACACAACGTTTCTCTGCAATAACAACAAAAGCTGTGCACACACCCTGTCGAAAATTTGGCTAACTCTAAACTAACTTTAAGCTAACTATTTCGCAAGTAGCACTGATTACACTTGGTTTATTTCGCAACATTTCTATCGACACAAGTCATGCTACCAACGCGTCCATTTTCTCGCTGCTTCGTTAGAAAGTCTATATCTTCCTGTATACTCATCAGCTTGAGTGCGTCAACGTGTGCAATGTCAAACAAATTATTTAAATTTTCCTTAAAGTCATTTTCTTTTTTGCGATAACTCGGAAAAGGAGAATTGCCCAGTTTTTGGACTGTTCTCCACTCTTCATAAAGTTTAATGACTTTTGCAGCACATGTTCTTTGATCTGGAGTTGGTATTCTAGCTTTTTCCCAAAAAATCAATATTTCAGCCAACACCAATCTTGCACTTTCTTTAACTGTTTTATTTTCACAACGAACATTATAAAAAAACACTGAAGCACTTGTTGTTTTGATGGCAATTTCATACCAACTATTTTGGGTTCACATTTACCGATCAAATACACATTTGTATCAGCAGATCGAAGCCGTTTCAACGATGAAATTTTCTTTTGAGCCATTAATTACGAAAATTAACAGAGTAATTTATTTTACATAAACGAAACCTTTCACAACAATATTCAAATTTACAATGACAAAACTTTATATATTTATGTCAAAAGCATTGCAATGTGTGCAGTAACAGAGCTAGAACAACGGTACTTTTAGACCAGACGTTGCAAAAAATCTCCTTATAGCAAAACAACAAAAAAATAAAAAAAATTCTGCTTGCGCAGAAGTCAAATGAGTTCATTATAGCTGTTAGAGGAATAACAGCAATTAACTTAAGAGAGCAACTATCAAGAAAAAACGTGCACAAGAAAAGCATAAGAATTTTGAGGTGAGCAACGAAAAAATAGTTTTACGGTTGTTTCAATAATAGTTGCTGGTATAGATATTGTTGGTATTTTTTAATTTCTATAAATATTTTCGTCTTATTGTTTTAGCAGAAGCACTATAATTTTTTACAACTTAAAGCTGAATTGAAAATTATAATAAACATTTATTTGATTTTTAAAAATTTGGTGATTTGGTGATTTTTCAAAATTTTGACCTTTGACCCCATTATGGCACGGGTAGGGACCATGCGATCAGCCTGAAAATTTACTACATCAATTTTGGCATTAAATCGCATATTTTCATTGCTACCCGCATTCAAAATTCCAAAAAATAAAAAACCCCATATTAGCTGCGCCAGGTCTAATGTACATATGCATCTTTTGTGTAAAAAATTCCAAAGAGTGAACTCGAAAATTCTAATAGTATAGATTTTTAATTGAAACACCACTACATGTCGGACTCTCGCGTCTTTATCGATAGAAGCATGCTAAGGCATGCATGCTAGTAAAAGAAATATGAATAAAGCTGTTGATGATGATGATGAAAAGCTATTTTTTATAATGAATTCGCACACAGCAATTGTATCTGGATCAATACAACTCATGAATGTGTTGTATACAGGTATGATTGGTGGTGATGAGGAACTTTTTCAAGTGAAAAATCAATACATCTGCATGCGATACAATCCAGCCTACGTTAACAAGAATTACTTCAAGGGGTCAACCAGTAAACCTCATGTTGAAACACTTGAGGTAAAATTCTCCCAAACATGAATGTTTCTGACACTGTATGCAAATACTTATGGTGACTTGCTTGGTGGTGGAGGTAACTGAATTATATGTGATAGATTTTCTAGAACAGTTGATTATTAAACATGTATTTCCTTGTATATGAACTAATTTTTACATACATATACTTATATATTTATCTATAAGTATACTTTTAAAAATTATATATGTAAATGTTCTCTACTTCAAGTAGTAAAATAAAAAATTAGTGACACATTAGAAGGAAAAATAAATAAAAATAAATAGTGACTGACTGACTTATACGTACAGTCTGCTAACAGATACAAAAACCACAATTAAATTAAAGATATCAAAAATATGAAATTCATATTATGAATACAATAAGCTGAACTTTAATAAAATGAGAAAAAATCTAGTCTTCTAGAACATCAATTAAAAGCTAAAGAATTGGTCTTCATAAAATTTGGTCTTCATAAAATAAATATATATCGTATTAATGTAAACTTAGTATCAGTATCAAGCAACAAAATTTGAACAATTAATTTTTTAAAATTTAATTATCCATAATTAATTTATTTCTGTATATACTACAGGAACGTCGAGTAGATCCAAAATTCTTAGAAAACGACTTTGTTTTCTGTTGATCGTTATTCAAGAAGAAAATAAGTTTGTTCATTATGATTTAACTAATTTCAAAGTACATTCATATCTATACTTCTTAACATAAAAATCAAAAACAAATGTTATTTAATTCTATATTATATGTATCTAAAATTCCAAAAAAGCTGTTACATATATGGAAGAATCTCCAGCGCTTCTAAATGCAGCAGAGTTTAAGAAAAAAGCTCCTTTTATTCAATAGGGGGCCAATTGAATAACATTTTAATTTGAAACAGTAAGCAAAGACATCAGCTTACTGCATTCTTATTCATAATCGTATAATTGAATATATACATATCAAATGGCAATATGGAAAATGAACATAAATTTTATAACGTACAATGTTTCAAAAGTAATTCAAACGATTTCATCGCAAAAGAAGTAGCGATTGTTTTCATCAATTATGAATATAATAATTTCATTATAAAACTCCCTTTTAAAAAAGTAAAAACAAGCAAACCGGCTAACAAAAAAAAACAAAAAAAAAAACAAAAAAAACTATGATCACCAAAGCTGTAGTGGCGGATTAAAAGACAATGCAAGATTTCCAAAATAAATGTAGAACGTGAAGAAAAAAGGCTATGGTTAGAAAAAATTGTATACCCGCAAAAATTTCTAACATTGACTAACTAACGTTGCATCAACTTTAAACAAATGTAAATTAAATATAATTAATATATTTCTATTATAGTTACTATTACTATAGAGTATGTATCTTCAAGAATTTAGTTTTACTTGAAAGAGCAAATCCTCACAAACTTTTAAGTAAATGCAGATAAAAATTAAGAACATCGTTTTTTTAATTTCAAATAAAAAACTATGAAGATATTTCACATCTATACACAACAACATCAGTAACAACAACAACAACAACAACAACAAAAGACATGACATGACGAAAAAAACATGTATTCAAAGATTGAGCTAAACACTTATTTGTATGTACATACATACATACATGCAAACATAAAATCAATTTGTAGATATGTATGTATAGATATCAAATTTATTATCAATGCTCAAGAATTTATTAGATCTTAACAATCACATTACATATCTACATCATGAAAATATATGAAGCATAAATTCGCATGATCATGCACTCAAGGAAATACTGCTGCTTAAAAATAAGAATGCCTCACATTAATTCAATAACTTTCAATATAATAGAAAATGTACATATATTACGATACCTACAAACTAATGAGTTTAATAAATGAATACTGTAAGCTAATATTTTTTCATATTGAAATAATAAATTTTTAATATGACTAAACCTGCGTTAATGTGTCTTATTAATTCTACATGGTTTTTCTCTGAGTGGACGGCTTATCGTCCAGTCAAAAAAGGCAGATGTAGTTAAATAAACAAAATCTGTAATATAAACAAATTTCGCACAAGCAGACCTTAACGCTGGCACTTTTTTCTAAAGAAAACAAAGAAAACTTAAGCATGAGAAAATATAAAGCAATCGTAAGTATAAAAACATACTAGGATTAGAAAAGTTTGATATTACGATATGATATACAAAATATATATGTATACCAAATGTCTGGCATGACAAACAACTTATTTCAATTTACACATAAATACTCGTACTAGCGTGAGAAAGTCTCACTCACTCTCACACACAGACTTACAAAGAGGTGATGACGTAATACACAAACACAAACATACATATATAATGAAATTTTATAGTATTATGAAATTCAAATTCCTCTGTCCTGAAATACGAAACAATATTTCCTAAATAAATAATCGAAGGTTTCATAACAATACTTTCGTCCCGCACCATTCGATAACGTACATTAGTCCAAAAACATATACATACATACATTATCAAATGCATTCCCTCTCCACTTCCATACATAACAGATATCAGGGTTGCCACTCTCTGGAGGTATAAGACCAGAGATACAATTAAAAAATAAAAATTAATGCATACGCATAGCAACGAGAACTTACAACAGCAAACCAAAATCGATCAAATCACAATTACTACATACACACAAATTTCTTATCACTACCCTGCAGTAAGTAACTTCCTGGTCTATATTTATCCATGCCTCCATAACACCTACGTAGTCAATACCTACTTAATTGTTTTAGTATTACTAGTAGGTTTTCAATAACAAGCACATGTTAAATGTCTATAGTACAAAGTTTTGAATGGGTGATAATTAGAGATTAGTACTAATGGCAAGTCAAAAGAGAGTCAGTACATTTTCAAAATTGGTATTTCCTACAAGGGTATAATATTTGTCTACCTCTACAACAAAAGTAGTGGACAAACATACAAGTAAATACAAAAACGCACACAATTGCACACACACACATACAAACACCGACATATACATACATCCATTCACTGTAAACACAACGTTTCTCTGCAATAACAACAAAAGCTGTGCACACACCCTGTCGGTAATTTGGCTAACTCTAAACTAACTTTAAGCTAACTATTTCGCAAGTAGTACTGATTACACTTGCTTTATTTCGCAATGTAATCAACTGACTACTTTAACATTGCGATATCCTAGGCGGTAGTCAATTGGCTAACTCTGCATTACTTTCAGCTAACTTAAAGTTGACTTTTTTAAACCAACTTGTAGTCAGTAAATTAAAAAAATTTTCTGGGGTTCGAACATATATCATCACAACTTGTGTACTCAACGCGCTACCACTCAGCTAAGCTACCATCAAATATAACAACAGCAAAATGTTAGCATAAAACTGAAATGAGGTTCAAAGTAGCTGAGAAAAAGTTTGTTGGCTCTCATCAAATTCGACTACGTACTCAACTTATAAATTAATTTTGGGTTTGTTCTGGATAACATGGCAGTTAGCTTTTAGTCAATCTAAGAAAAGTTAACTATAAGTTAACTATTTTTGTAGTCAACTACACCTTCTCCGATAGGGCAAGTATACATACACATAGATAGAAAGAATCAATCTTTCATACACACACACATAAACAAGAAAATCGCAGCATGAAAATCCCCAAAATCCCACTATTTATATTAGACGACATGTTTTTTCCCGGTTTTTAATTCCCAAAACATGTCGAACGTCCCCATTACCATTCTAATCTTTCCCCCTGAACTGAACTTTAATTTAAATAATATTACCCAGCTTGACACATATATTTTTAATATATAAATGTATATAAATATATCTGTGGCAAAAAGGAAAAAGTGCTTAAGTCGAGGTAAACTAATTTTGAGTTAATAACAGCACCGTGATCTGCATATTCGAATGTACCCCTGGTCAAAATTATTTGTGAGATTTTTCAGGAATTAATTTTTTTTATTCATATATTTATTTATTGTATATTCAAATATGAACTAACAATAAGTAATCAAATCTTAAAGCAAAAATACAATTATTAGGCCCAGTTCTCGTTGTACATTCATAGTGAACAGTCAATTTAGCGGAGTTTTTATTTCATACTAAACAAAAAAAAATTGTACGAAAAAATATTCGGAATACATATTGTTATTGTTAGCTTTATTTGCATTGCTAATATTTTTTACATAGTCATAATTAACAAAAACAAAAAAACCGTAATCAAAAAAAACACAAACAAACAAACAAAAGTGCCCTTGAGGAATACTCTATATGAGTACCTCAAAAACAAATAACTGTGAAGTGAGTTCTAATGGCAGAAATGCCTATTTTACTGTGAGTTCTGAAGCTCTTAATGAAAATAATAAAAATAAAAAATCTAATGATAGACTTACTGAGAGCTCTGAAGCTCTTAATGATAATAAATTAAATAAGAAATCTGATAGTAGACTTTTTTTAACGGCGAGACCACTTTTTCGTCAGCGATCAACTTCGCTTTGTCCAATGCCAACTAGTGATTCGTTAACATTACCGTTGCCTAGTACTTCTACATTTAACTCAGCGATATCATCCGCCTCGGGCTCGTGGTCATCACTTAACCAAGTTTTTACTGAAGTTAAGAGCAGCCCAAAACCCAAGGTCCAAGTGGGAATGCACAGATATATTACAGTGGTAAAGCGCGGACGAAGCCCAAAGTCTTCGAAAATTTCATCTGCTCCAAAAATGTCTAGGGATAACAGCGCATCCTCTATTAACCGCCAAAATCGTTTTCAAATATTACAAGTTGACAACAACGAACCCGATGTATCTACGAACAAAACATCCAAGCCGCCTCCAATCTATTTGAGAGAAAAAAATTCAAACGCTATTATAAAAAATTTAATTTCAATCATTGGTGAGAATAAATTTCACATCGTTGCAATAAAACGTGGTAACATTGATGAAACCAAAATTCAAATTTATGAAGAAAAAGATTTTCGCAAACTTATTACTGAATTTGAAAAAAGTAAGAAAAGTTTCTACACATATCAGCTTAAAAGTGCTAAAGGCCTGCAGATCGTATTGAAGGGCATCGATTCCTATGTTGCTCCCGAAGAAATAAAAGATGCACTCGTCCTCCAGGGATTTAGGGTAAAAAATGTATCTAACATAATAAATAGGGAGAAGATTCCTCAACCTCTATTTCGCGTCGAACTTGAGCCAAACGATATAAAATTGAAAAAAAGCGAGTCTCATCCAATTTATAATTTGAAATATCTCTTATATCGAAAAATAACAGTTGAAGAACCACACAAGCGTTCTGGACCCGTACAGTGCCATAATTGTCAAGAATATGGTCACACAAAAACTTACTGCAAGTTACCTTCAGTTTGTGTTATCTGCGGTGAATTGCACGGTACTGCTGGTTGTACTAAACCTAAAGATCTAGCAGAAAAAAATGTAGTAATTGTGGAGGTAATCACACCGCTAACTACAGAGGATGTCCTGTCTATTCTTTCGTTAAACAGACTATGGGGCAAAAACCTAAATTAGCTCCAGCACAAACAGCAAACGCTTACTCCGCCACTTTTGCTCAAATGAGCCAACCTGTCACTTCACGTGTATCGTATGCCGATGCAGCTAAGACTAGTTATATTCCCACACAAAATATTCCGCCTCAAAATAGTTCAACGAATGCAAACTCAAACTTTAATTTTAGTCGCCTTGAAGCTACTATTGAGAATCTAGTGCTGACTATAAATAATTTTACAACAAATATGACTAGCATGATGCAAGAAATGCTACGAATGCAGTCTACACTGCTTCAAGCATTAGTTAATAAGCCATGAACACGTTAAAGATAAGTTTCTGGAACGCAAACGGCATTCGCCAACATAAAAATGAACTTGAGCACTTCCTCACGGAAAAAAATATTGATATAATGTTGGTTTCTGAGACTCATTTGACTTCAAGAAGCCTATTCAAAATTAATGGCTACATTTTATATGATTCAAAGGACCCAAGAGGAAGAGCTTGCGGGGGATCAGCAATTTTAATAAAGTCAAGACTCAAGCATTATATTCTTGACAACATTTGTGAAGAACATCTACAAGCAACGAATATTTGTATCGAAAATTTTTGCACAAATTTTGTCATATCATCAATTTACTCCCCTCCTAGATTCGCAATTACTGAGGATCAATACGAGGATTTCTACAAATCTCTTGGCCCTTGTTTCGTAGCAGCTGGAGACTATAATGCAAAACATACTTTCTGGGGTTCGCGTCTTATCACACCTAGAGGACGAGCGTTGTTCAACACAATTTCAAAAATGGGCTTGGACGTCATTTCGAGAGGGAGCCCACTTACTGGCCTACTGACATACATAAAATTCCGGATATTATAGATTTTGGCGTCATGAAAAATATTTCTAGGGAATTAATTCACGTCGAAGCTTCCCTAGATCTATCGTCCGATCACTCTCCCACGATCGTTACAATCTGTAGCCCACTGAGAAGTGCTCTACCTCACCCATATGTGAACTAACACGACTGACCAGTGTTAGTTGGCTGACCAGTGTTAGTTGGCTGCGATTCAAGAAATATCTTAGTAGTCATTGTACTGAAAACATTAAGCTAAGAACTCATGACGATATTGAATCTAATATTGCTAATCTTAACAAAAATATTAAGCAGGCAGCTGAACATGCCACTTCCTCCCATCCGCAGACTGGGTTTAACAGAATATATTCTACAGATATTGAACTTCTCGTATGTGCAAAAAGAAGAGCTAGAAGAGAATGGCAACAGCACAGATCACCCCAAAATAAAATTAGATTAAAAGAATGCACTAAAAGACTCCAAGAACTGCTTGCATATGAAAAAACTGCATCTCTTAAAAACTATCTGGAAAATCTCGACGTAACACCAGCATCTAATTACTCCTTGTGGCGCGCTGCGAAAAGAATTAAAACACCCGTTGAGTTTAAACCACCTCTGCGCACTTCTACCGGAGTTTGGGCCAGGAGTGATATTGAAAAAGGTAACTTGTTTGCAAAGCATTTAAAATCCGTATTTACCCCAAACACATGTACTGGTTTTGTTGATTTCCCGAGTGTAGTTGCGCTACCCCCTCGACCTTTAAAATTTAAAATGTGTGATGTACAAAATCTAATTGCTGAACTCAACCCGAAGAAAGCACCGGGTATTGATGGAATTAGTAATTAGAATCATGTTATTCATTTTTAATGCCATTTTACGACTGGAGTATTATCCCCACAGCTGGAAGCTTGCCAAAGTTAAAATGATTCCAAAGCCGGGCAAAGATCTTACCAAGGCAGAATCATACAGGCCAATAAGTCTGCTATCAACAATGTCAAAACTTTTCGAAAAACTGCTCATGTCAAAATTGTCCCCAATTCTAATTGGTAGTGGGTGTATCCCAGACCATCAGTTTGGTTTTAGAAGTCAGCATAGCACTATTGAACAAACGCATAGATTGGTTCAATGTATAAGAAGAACATTTGAAGAAAAGAAGTACTGTTCTGCACTCTTTATTGACGTTTCGCAGGCATTTGATAAAGTGTGGCATGAAGGCCTAATTTTAAAATTAAAATCATATCTACCAATAAATTTGGTGAATTTATTAGAAAGTTATATTACTTCCCGGAAGTTCACGGTTGTGGAAGGAGAATTCATGAGTGTGCCCGAAACTATATAATCCTTTGTGCCACAGGGGAGCATACTGGGGCCAGTTTTGTATTTAATTTATACTTGTGATATGCCTTTGAGCAGCAATATCCATACATCTACGTTTGCCGATGATACAGCCTGCCTAAGTATGCACGAAAATCCTCATGAGGCTTCCCGATATCTACAAGAACATATAACACAACTGGAACTATGGTTAAAATTATGGAGAATTAAGGTAAACGAGCAAAAGTGTGTTCAGGTAACATTTACCCTGCGAAGAGATACTTGTTCCCCAATTCGAATCAACAATCAAGTTGTTCCTCAGCATTCACATGTAAAATACCTTGGTATACACCTTGATCGACGACTTACATGGAAACACCATATTGACTCAAAGCTAGTACAAATGAAACTTAAACTAACTCAGATATATTGGCTGATTGGTAGAAACTCAACACTCAGCCTAGACTGCAAACTTTTATTATACAAGTGAAGCCAATATGGTGCTACGGAATTCAGTTATGGGGCACTGCTTCAGCTTCTAACGTCGAGAGAATCTAACGAAGGCAAAATAAAATTTTACGTTTGATTACATCGGCTCCATGGTACATAAAAAACTCAAATATACACCGTGATTTGAATATGCCACTAGTGATTGAAGAAATAGCAAAATACGCAGGCAAATATTTAACAAAACTCGAGTCACATCCTAATCCGCTTGCTCGTAACATCTTGAATTTTACTGGCCACATTCGCTTGAAAAAGAAGGACACAAGGGCTCTTTTACTCAACACTCCAGATGGGATTGCTTGAAAATATTTTTTTTTTCTCTTTTTTTTTGATTATCACTACTTATGTATTATTTATAACTATCACTAAGTTTATGTCCGACAGTGGTCGGGCCTAATACTTATATTTTAGATTTAAGATTTGAATACTTATTGTTAGTTCATAATTGAAGATACAATAAATAAATAAATGTATTAAAAAAAAAAAATAATAATTATTAGGCCCGATCAGTGTCGGACATAATCTTAGTGATAGTTATAAATAATATATAAGTAGTGATAATCAAATAGGAAAAATAAATCTATTTTCAAGCAGTCCCATCAAGAGTGTTGAGTAAAAGAGCCATTTTCCCTTTTTTTTAGGCGGATGTGTCCAGTAAAGTTCAAAATATTACGAGATAGCGGATCAGGCTATGACTCGAGTTTTGTTAAGTACTTGCCTGCGTATGCAATTTCTTCAGTCACTAGTGGCATTTTTAAATCACGATGCAAATTTGAATTCTTAATGTACCACGGATCAGATGATATTAACCTTAAAATTTTGATTTGTCTGCGTTGAATTCTCTATATTGGAACCTGAAGCAGTGCCTGATAACTGTATACCGTAACACCATATTGGCTTCAAAAGCCACTTGTATATAAAAAGTTTGCAGTCCAGGCTAAGTGTCGAATTTCTGCCAATCAACCAATGTATTTCAGATAACTTAAGTTTCATCTGAGTTATCTTAAAGTTAATATCATGTTTCCATGTAAGCCTTCGATCAAGGTGTATACCAAGGTATTTCACTTGGGAATGTCGAGAAATATTTTGATTGTTGATTCGAAAGGGGGCACAAGTATCTCTTCTTATGTAAACGTTACATGGACAGACTTTTGTTCAACCACACTTCTAATTGTGTAATAGCTTGTTGTAGATATCGGGAAGCCTCGTAAGGGTATTCGTACATACTAAGGCAGGCTGTATCATCCGCAAATGTAGATGTATGGATATTGCTGCTCAAAGGCAAATCACAAGTATAGATCAAATACAAAACTGACCCTAGTATGCTCCTTTGTGGTACAAAGGAATTCTCCTTCCACACGCAAAGAAAAAACATGATTCAGAAATGATCACTACGGTAATTTTGTGTTCAGTTCTATCTCATATGGTTGAAAGAATTAAGTTATTCTAATAAAAATAGAGTTCGAACATTATATTTTTATTCTAAGCATTTAAATGTATGCAAATTATTACAATATGGTCGTCATTTCTCAATTATTCATTATAGTTGATTCAATCATACTAAACTTGTGGCGAATAAAATTCTGAAGAACAATATACCTACATACATACATACATATCTACATACTTCAACAAAATAAAAGTTAAATTAAATCTAATTTAAAAGCTTCTTACTGTTTTAAAAGAAACAAATAACTTTCGCATGCATGTTATATTAAATATACTCGTACATATGCATACCTTTGTGTCAAAAATTTATATTGTTAACATTTTACAATGTTACATAAAAAGAGAATGTTTATCGTCATTATTATATTTTGCTTAAAAAATTTTATTCTTGTTAAGGTGATAGTTTTGCTAATACAAACTAATTATGGTTGTATAGAAAACACAATACCAAAATATAAATTCTTCTTCTTCAGTTTTCTCAAATTAAATACAAGCATCAGTCAGACTTTAGATCGCAAAGTAAAAGAAAATAATAAAATATATTACCGGTAAAAGTGAGTCAAATAAAACTAATAAAAACCATATTCAAGGAAAAAAAGAAGTTAGTTCCATTCCATGCACCTTAATTATTGTATATTTATTGAAGCAGGTACGAAAATCGTTAATTTTTATTAATTTTGCCATATTATTTACATACGTATGTATGTGCAATGTACATACATGCTTATTTCTCATTTGCAGCAAAAGAGGTGCACCATATCAATGCCAATCAAACAAATGGCAATTTTGAAATTTTCACCCAGAGCTTCGCCATAAAGCTATGTACATATGTACATATGTATATAATTATAGGATAAGTATTTGTATTTTCAAAACATGAGTTTAAATAAAAAATTATGCAAATAAAAAATTATTTTTTATAGTGTAGTTCTTAGGAACACAATAATATGATCAAAAAGATAATTATCATAATACTGACAAAAATAAATATATAGTTAACGGGAAATGGGAGCATACTTGTAGTGAACATAATAAAATGTTTAACACGAACATATATTGTGATTCACATAGCAGAACATATAATGTTTCGAATGGCTTTATTATATTACATGTTTGACATAATTATAATCGCAAACATTAATGATAGTTTGCGATTGTGATTGTACTAACTATGTTTTTTCTTTGCGTGCACAACCGTGAATTTTCGCGTAGTATTGTAACTTTCTAGTAGATTAAGAAACTGTATTGGTAGATATGATTTCAATTTTAAAATAAGGTCGAAAACATTTGTTGTTAGCATCTCACCAACTTTTTTTATTTGCATAATTTATTATGTTTGTAAAATTTTAAAATAAATAAATAATATTTTAATTTGAAATTTATTTGCTGGTGGTTCAGCTTGGTCTATATACGCATTTCATTGTTGCTGTAACAAATCATCAGTAGACTTCAACCACACATTTTGAACAGTCACAAACCTCTTACTTTATGCACAGACTTTCAAAAACTATATGAGAATTCATAGAATAATAATATTTTTGAAAATCACAAAGACAAAATAAGCTTAGTACGCTTTGAAACTCATACAAAACCCAGCAAATAATTTATATTCGATGTGAATCTATTTTATTTTTCTACACCTTCATACAATTAGAAATCCATTGGATAACAATAAAAGGAATTACAAGGCAAAATGAAAAATAAAATCTAAAATTTAACATTTAAGAAATTTATTATTCGACATATTGTCAAAAATATTATTATTCTATGAATTCTCATATAGTTTTTGAAAGTCTGTGCATAAAGTAAGAGGTTTGTGACTGTTCAAAATGTGTGGTTGAAGTCTACTGATGATTTGTTACAGCAACAATGAAATGCGTATATAGACCAAGCTGAACCACCAGCAAATAAATTTCAAATTAAAATATAATTATGACAATATGTCGAATAATAAATTTCTTAAATGTTAAATTTTAGATTTTATTTTTCATTTTGCCTTGTAATTACTTTTATTGTTATCCAATGGATTTCTAATTGTATGAAGGTGTAGAAAAATAAAATAGATTCACATCGAATATAAATTATTTGCTGGGTTTTGTATGAGTTTCAAAGCCTACTAAGCTTATTTTGTCTTTGTGATTTTCAAAAATATTATTATTCTATGAATTCTCATATAGTTTTTGAAAGTCTGTGCATAAAGTAAGAGGTTTGTGACTGTTCAAAATGTGTGGTTGAAGTCTACTGATGATTTGTTTCTTCTTTTTACCTTAAATCCTTGGTCGATAAGTGCACATTTTACCTCTTGGGGCTCAACATATGAATCTATACCCTTTAATACTATCTGTAGGCCTTTAGCACTCTTAAGTTGGTATGTGTAAAAATCTTTTTCATCATATATTTGGATTTTAGTTTCATCAATATTACCTCGTTTAATTGGAATTACCAATTTTCACCAATGGTCGACAGTAGTTTTGTTAGAAGCGCGTTAGAATTTTTTCCCTCACATATATAGGTGGTGGCTTTAGCACGGTTATATATCCGTCCATTCCGACTTGTACCTTTGGTTTTGAGCTATTGTTATCTGTAGTGATAACTTGGTTAGGTGATTAACACGAGCCCGAAGGGAATGATGTCAATGGCTTAACTGACGAAGTACTAGGCAACTGTAATGTTAAGGAATCACTAGTTGGCATTGAATAAAGCGAAGTGGAACGCTGTCGCAGAAGTGGATTCTTATTGTTATCATTATGAGCATCAGAACTCACAGCAAAATACGCATTTCTTCTGTTATAACTCACTTCACAATTATTTCTTTTTGAGGTACTGATATAGAGTATTCCTCAAGGGCACTTTGTTTGTGGTTTTTGTTTGTTGTTTTTGTTTGTTGTTTTTGTTTTTTTTTGTTATTATGACTATGTATGTTATTTATCAAGATTGTTAATATGTATTACGAATATTTTTTTATGATTTTGTTTATTTAGTATGTATGTAAGAAAAACTCCGCTATGATATTAGTTCACTTTGAAGGTACAACGAGAACTATAGCACTATGACTTCCGACTTATGTTTTTTAGACTTCTAAATGTATTAATTATAGAGTGTGAAACCATGATTGCTTAAAATATAAGGGTTAACAGAGAATTTCCCAGCTTAACTGTAAACGAAAATTTCTGAAAATCGGCTTGAACGCTTAAAAGTGCTCTACCGTAATGAATTCATGTGCAGTCTGTTTTACTAGCCGCAACTAACATACCCTCTCTATACAACTGAAACACTACACTTTGTATGAGATAAACTTTAACTGTGGGTACGCAGAATTTTCATAAAACAAATTAAAAAAACCAGAAAAAATTCACATTAGCGGCTATTAAAAAATTATAATATTGTATAATTTGTATACATTTTAAATCTAATTGAATAAAAATGAATTTTCATTTAATATTTGTTAACGCTTTCATAATACCAAATATTATTTTTTTATTTAGCAAAATACTTTTGTTTAACACATCGAAAATGATTTTTGGGGGTTTAGCTGGATCGTATGCGCATTTCACTGTTGCTAATACAGATCATCAGGGAACCTTTACTCAAAAATTTCTTAGAAAAAAGTTATTATATTAAACTTTTATTCAGACAAATGAGAAGTTCAACAAATATCAAAGTTGAAACATTCCTCCTCATTGCGAATGGCGTCGTCGACGTCACCTGTCTACTCTTTGTCGACAAAAATGGACTACTTTAACATGCTACATTAATTAACATAGCCTTAGAGATTAGTAAGAGATTGTCGATAAGAGCCAATTGTTGCCGGTAAAGATTACACAAGTGACAATATTTACTGTCGTATTGATGTGACGTCGATGACGTCATTCGCAATAAGGGGGACTAACTCAATAATCAATGTGTTTTATTTTCTTACTTTAGTTGTAATAGTTGTAAGAAGTACGTAAAGAAAATAAATTTAAAACACAACTTGTGTGTTGCCACACAAGGATTATTATTGTTATTATTGTTATTATTATTAATAATTACACTGCACAACAGTGATTTGGATGTTTAAATAAAAATTACCGATTCTTTTGTATTTTTATCTCCTGATATGCCGTCCTTAGTTTTTCCCTATCAGCTCTAGTTATAAAGTGGTATTTTTTTATTTCGTAGAAGCAGCAAATTTAAAATATGTGATATATTAACTACAAATAACAAAAAAAATTCTGGTCTGGTCCATACAACTTTTTTTGCGGAATAATTGCATTAGTGACTTGTAAATTGACAAATATAAGAAATAGTTTTTTGGATGACGTTCGAAAAGAAATATTTAATGTATTTTTTATGTAAAGCACACTATCTCTGAAACAAGAAGGTCTAGAAAAGTAATTAACTTATTTTCGCAATCAGCGAACAAAAATACATAAGGATTAGTTATACCAGGTTAAAAAAATTAAAAACATTTTAAAGATTAAACTAAAAACAAACGGGTTTTTAACATCCTTACAATAACAGCAAGATATCCTGATATATTCATCAATGTGACTCTATCTACATACGTGAAAGAAATTTTTTCGTAGATTAATAATAAAATATAAAGTATTTTTAAGTTTGGAGGACCATTCGTTACATATTAACGCAATAATACAAACGTGGTGCAAATTATGCAGATGCTAAATGTAACTATATCTTTAAAACTAGAACTAATAGAGCTAATAAAACTAATGACGACATTGTAATCAGGGGATAAAAATACATAAGGATCGGCCATTGTTATTTAAACATCATATAAAAACATTGATGAAATCAAAATTCAAATTTATGAAGAAAGAGATTACCGCAAAATGGTTACTGAATTTTAAAAACAAATAAAACAAGTTTCTACACATACCAGCTTAAGCACAGCAAAAAACGTTTATACAAATAAATATTTTATCTCAGCATAGCAACAGTACATTGTGTAGTGTTGTTAATATTTTGCTGGCAGTTTTTTAAACACTGGTTTATTTTATTAGTAAGAGCATTTCTTTCATTCAGTCAACATGTCCGGGGAGTTGCGCAGTTTTAAAAAAGGAGTATTTCTAATAGGGAAATATGGAACGTAAAATGTCAAATTACCGGTTCAAAACTTTCTTCAAATGAACACGTACTTTCGGTTTTTTTATCATAATATCCTTAAGGTAAACTTACATAAGTCTTAATGAAAGCTCAAATGTTACTATTCGTTAATGTATTAGTTTTTTGGAAAAGGCACGAATACCAACTAGAAAATTAGGACGACAAAAATAAAAAAATTTAGGTAATTAAAAAATTAAATTGACCACACTATTTGCAAGCGAAGACCCAGACTAGCTTAAAACTATATGATTCTTGAATATCTTTCACTTTGTATGCTTATAACGGCACTCTAAATGACATGTAAAAAATAAAAATCAAAAATACGAGTATTTTATGCAAATTCAAAAGTAAATAAAAGGCGTTGTAGATGCGATACTAATTTTTTTTATTCAATTGTAACATTTGACTTGTTTATAACTAACACACAAAAACACATTATTTTCTAAGTTTTTTATTAGGTGTTAAGATAAGTGAGTTTTTTTTTGCATTTATTATCAAATAAACTAACTTTGTCAGACTAAATCTTTTGATCTCCACTCGTTTCACCACATCCATAAACGTTTCTGTAATCTTTCAACCTTGCTGTTAGACTTTATGTAAAAATTCGGCCTTAAGCTGCCCATAATTTTTTTTCAAATATATAATATGAGCATCAACACATAAGTTACTATTACTTTTTTATATTGTTATTTATGAAATTTGTTTTACTTTTTTTATTGTAAAATAAGTGTGAACATAACCGTGTTCAGACATACTCCTTAATTGCGCAATTAGGACATTTTATGCAATTAAGCTCTTAATTGAGCGAAATTTACCATATAATAAGTCAATTAATAAATTTAGCAATTAGTAGTTAATTGTATCACTGGTTCTCGTTGTTCCTTCATGGTGAATAGTCGATTAGCGGAATTTTTCTTATTCTTACTAAACAAACAAAATATTATACCAAAAACTATTCGTAGTACATATTATTCGTAATAGGTACATACTGACTTTAATAAATAAGCTTTATGTGCTTTGCTAATACTTCGCTTTGTCCAATGCCAAATAGTGCGTCATTTACTTTACAGTTGCCTAGTACTTCTTCATATAAGTCAGTAATATCATCCCTTTCATGCTCGTGTTCATCACTTAATAAAGTTATTACTACAGATAACAGTAGCTCAAACCCAAGGTACAAGTCGGAATGAACAGACACATAACCGTGGTAAAGCGTGGGCGAAGCCCGCATTCTTCAAAAATTTCACCTGCTCCAAAGATGTGTAGGGATAATAGCGCATCATCTATCAATCGTCAAAATCGTTTTTCATTATTGCAAGTTACCGACGACAAGCCCGCTGCATCATCGCAAAAGTCTTTTAAGCCACCACCTAAATATTTGAGAAAAAAATTCTAACGCCCTAATTAAAAAATTAGTCTCGGGGATTGGTGAAAACGCATTTCATGTTATTCCAATAAAGCGTGACGAAACTAAAATTCAAATATACGAAGAAAAAGAATTCCGCAAAACAGTGACTGAATTCGAAAAAAATAAAACAAGTCTTTATACGTACCAGCTGAAGAGTGCAAAGGTATGCAGATTGTATAGAAGGGTATTGACTCTTATGTTAATCCCGAAGAAGTAAAAGATGCACTCATGATACATCGATTTAAAGTAAAAAATGTTACCAAGATAATCATTAGAAGATCCCCCAGCCTCTATTTCGAGTTGAACTGGAGCCGAGTGATATACAGCTGGGAAAAAACGAGACACAACCAATTTACAGTCTAAAATACCTCTTATACCGCTAACTACAGAGGTTGTCCTGTGTACTCTTTTGTCAAACAGAATATGCTGCAAAAACCTAATTAGCTCCATCTCAATCACCAAACGGTTATTCCGCCACTTTTTCGCAAATGAGCCAACCAGTTACTTCCCGTATATCATATGCCGATGCTGCTGAAACAAATTCTATTCCCTCACAAAATGTTTTCCCGCCAAATATTTCAACAAATACAAACTCAAACTTTAGTTTTAATCGCCTTGAAGCTACCATTGATAATTTAGTGCAAACTATAAATAATTTTACAACAAATATACTAGCATGAACATGTTAAAAATATGTTTCTTGAACGCAAACGGCATTCGCCAACATAAAAATTAACTTGAGCACTTCCTTACTGAAAAAAATATTAATATAATGTTGGTCTCTGAGACATATTTGACTTCGAGAAGCCTTTTCAAAATTACTTACTACACTCTATATGATACAAAGGCCCCTAGAGGGAGAGCATGCGGTGGATCTGCAATTCTAATTAAGTCAAGACTCAAGCACTATATCCTTGACAACGTTAGTGAAGAATATATGCAAGCTACGAATATTTTTGTAGAAGATTTTTTTAATAATTTCGTTATATCATCAATTTACTCACCTCCCAGATTTACAGTTACCGAAGACTGAGAAGTTCTACAAAACGCTTGGATCTTGTTTCGTAGCAGCTGGAGACTACAATGCAAAACATATGTACTGGGGTTCGCCTTGTAACACCTAGAGGTCGAGCTTTGTTTAATACAATTTCAAAAATGGGCTTAGATGTTGTTTCGAGTGGGCTCTCCACTTACTGGCCAACTGACGTACGAAAAATTCCGGATGTTATTGATTTTGGCGTCATGAAAAATATTTCTAAGGATTTAATTAACGTTGAAACTTCTCTAGATGTCTCCTCCGATCACTCCCCCACTATCGTTACAATCTGTAACCCACTAAGAAGCGACTTACATCTCCCATATATGAAGATGATCAATTGTGTTAATTGGCTGGTATTCAAAAAATATATTAGTAGTCATTGCACGGAAAATATTACGCTAAGAACACCCAGTGAAACTAACATTGCCAATCTTAACGAAAATATTAAACAGGCTGCTGAACATGCCACTACCTCCCATCTGCAGACTGGGTTTAATAAAATTTTTTCAAGCGATATTGAACATCTCGTGTGTGAAAAAAGAAGAGCTAGAAGGAAATGGCAACAGCACAGATCATCCCAACATAAACTCAGACTTAAAGAATGTACTAAACGACTCCAAGAGTTGCTTGCATCTGAAAAAACTGCATCTGTTAGAAATTATTTGGATGGTGTTGATGGAATAAGTCAACTATGTCAAAACCCTTCGAAAAGCTGCGCATGACAAAATTGTCCCCAATTTTAACTGATAGTGGGTGCATCCCAGACCATCAATCTGGTTTTAGAAGTCAGCAAAGCACCATTGAAAAAACTCATGGATTGGTTCAATTTATAAGAACAACATTTGAAGAGAAGAAGTATTGTTCTGCCCTGTTTATTGACATTTCTCAGGCATTTAAAAAAGTGTGGCTTGAAGGCCTTATTTTAAAATTTAAATCATATCTACCAATAAATTTTCTGAATTTATTAGAAAGTTACATTACTACCCGAAAGTTCACGGTTGTGGAAAGAGAATTCATGAGTGTGCCATGTGTACATATATTAAAAAAAAAATAAAAAATAGCAAAAAACTGTAGCCATGTCGAGTAAATTTACGTGGCCAAAGAAAAAGTGGCCACGTCTAACCCTAGGTCTGGCACTATTTACATACATATGTAAATGTGTCAATTTTAAAAAAGCTTTATTTTATATATAGTGACAAATTTTTTATTTTCTCCGTGCAAATATAAAATAATAGCAAAAAAATATTTATCGTTATTTTTTTGGGATTATGTTACATTTTCTTCATAATATGGCACTATTTACGTTTGTAAATATATTTTAATTGTATATTTTTTAAATATACTTCATGTAATTTTAATAAATTTTTACAAGAAATTTTTACATTATCCCGAAATCTAGCATTTACGAAGCTAGCTACAAAACAAAATCTAGTTTGTGTGTAGATTTGTAGGGAATCAACTAAAAATCTAATATATTTATTTTATTTTTACTACCCTGTACAAAATATTTATAAAAAACATTAGTGAATTAGATACGGTCTGCTTAGAAAGGTTTGTGAATTGGCTACATTGCATTTGTTTGGCTGTAGTTTTGGAAATTTTTCAGTTAATGGTTTTTTTATAAATAGTTCGTGATAAATTTAAAACCAAACTTGGTTTAAACGGTATAGATTTTCATAAAGATTTTAATTCAAATCTGCTAGATTTTGTGCAGGTGTAAATAACCTATAAGTGAAATACATTAATATATATGATATTTTGCATTGCCAAACACCCTTTTTTTTAATACCCACGGCCATCTTCGCCTGAGACAAACCCCGTTGCTGTGGACCATTTTAGGTATTGGCTAGAAATACCTTTATATACATGTGGCAATATGGAAATGTAGCTTAACCCCCTTATGCAAAAAATATTTTACTTTAGCTTTAAAGTTCATAGTAGTTGCCAAGCACTTTAAGGTTAACATTAACATTGTTTTGTTAAGAAATTGTATGTAAAACATAACTTTAAATATTAATTAATAAATACTGGTAACACCACCCTGTTCAACAACCATTTCACAGCTTATGATGTACAAAATCTAATACTATTTCATTAGGGCATTAAAATATTTTTTTATTTTATTAAATAAATGTTTATTTTATTGAAGTAAAGCAACCTAATTTAAACAATATGACCGTCTGACATGGTATGAACAAAAAAGAATTATCACAATTTCTTTTATTTGAATGAAATAAGTATTTGAATAAATTTAAGATAAGAGCTAGCACTTCTAGCTTTATTTTCAGATGTAACATGAATCAATATGTGATATATTAACAAAAATATTTGAGGAACAAAATGCACGTTTTGAAAATATCAACTTAAAGTAGTATTAACAAACGTGGGTGCCTACTTTAGAATTTTGATAAAATATCTTTTTTAGTATACTTTACTTAACATTGCTTTGCAAAGCTTTGTTAAGTTTTAAAAGGCATGGTTCTACTTACTAGTGATTTTTTCTATACATATGTGACATTTTAACTACAGCGACTTCCAACTGGATATAACAGCATAATAAAGCAAAATTTTCCTAAGTCTCCTTAATCTACTATTACATGTTGCCGCATTCCATTCTTCGTTGGAAAATATGATTTGACCTTGGAAATTCTTTTCAAAATCATGCGCTTACGCATTTGCTCCTCTAATTGTCGAACAAACAAACGACGAGAAATATTTTGATTTTCGTTGGATAACGAGTGTCGTATTTCGACCCCTTTGATTATAAAATAATTGTGTTGTCACGTGGCATCCTATTTTCACCGTAGCCGAATGTGATCGCAGGCTCAGCTCATTGTGTACAGCGTTTTCTCTGTTGGCAAATACGGTTTATTTGTATTCATTGTTCCTACCATGGTCAATTTCCAACTTGTTAGTGTTTTGCCTATTGTGAAGCTATAAAGAAGTTATTGCTAGTGACATTCCGTCCTGTATTTGATTATAGTTTTATTAAGTCCATAGCTAGTTTGGCTCCTTGATTTGTCATTGACTCTCACTCATACTGAAATTTTTATACTGAAGTTACACGCTCACGTGATTGCACGATCACTCGCGATTATATATGATTCACGCACTTCACACGGTGTATATCTTTACTTATTACACATATTCATTGGAACATCGAAAACAAAACAATTTGCAAAATTACAAGTGAAAAACATATGAAAGTATATTTATTTACAAATGTAAATAGTACCAGCATTCGTAAAAAAAAGTTGGTGCCAGAGTTAGGGCTAAGCTGAGATGAGCTGCAGCTGTTGAGTTTTCTATAATGTCCGTGTGATGTACATTTATTAATCATAATAGTTGTAATAAATTAAAAACGAATTGTATCAGGGCAATCATAAAAAAAATTCCGCGTGAAATTTTTCCCGTGGAACAATTCCAACTAACAGCAAGTAATACGGAAAACAAAAAATTCTAATCGGAAAAGGGAGAAATTTCACGCGGAATTTTATTCATGACTGCCCTGTATGCGTTTTAATAGTATTTAAATATTGTTTTCATTCACAAAGAGTCTTCCACATCATTAAAATTGTTATGATTTTCCAACTTTTGCTCTCATAATGGAAAGAGCAATAGCTGCTGCTTTCTAACAGTATAGAACTATATGTTTTTTCAGCTGTCAAATCATAATTGTTTGTTTGTTTTTTTGTTTTTTTTTAATTATGACTATGTAAAGAATATTAGCAATGCAAATAAAGCTTATTTGTCAATAACAATATGTATTCCGAATATTTTTTCGTACGATTTTTTTTTGTTTAGTAT
Organism: Tachina fera; assembly: GCA_905220375.1. Taxonomy (NCBI): domain Eukaryota; kingdom Metazoa; phylum Arthropoda; class Insecta; order Diptera; family Tachinidae; genus Tachina; species Tachina fera. The sequence goes on from LR999967.1 coordinate 54,225,453, forward strand.
GAAATAAAAACTCCGCTATATCGACTGTTCACTATGAATAAACAACGAGAACTCTTTTTCCTGTTGTGAGCTTATTATTTTCATTTATATTATTGTTAGCCTCATTGTTTTCTTTTATACATATTTGCCTCATTAGTTATATTTTTCATTGCCCTTGTAGTTACTTATAATTTTCTTAAATATGTCTAAATCTATAGACAGTTGAAAGGTATAAATCTTATTATAGTAAATTTGGAGTTTAAAATTCTGTAGCTTAGATTCCTAATTGATGGTTCTATTATTTCGTCGGTATTTATTAATTATTTCTGTACGTCTATGCCGTACTCTGTAGTTTTTTTATGTACACTGTAGTGTTGTCCGAGGTCATGATTTTTCAATGTAGAATTATTTTCTTTATTCTTTTCGTAAAAACACATGTGTATGAGTGAATGCACTTTGTTTGTGAATTAATATCTGTGATAATTAGCAAGTTTTTTTTAAATGTTTGTCATTGTTTATGTTTATGTAATTTAATATCTTATAGTTACTAAGTATGCATTTTTTGCGCTTAAAATTGTTAGATAAACATAAGTATAATTATAAGAGTTAAAATGTTTTTGTTAAAAAATAATAATTTGATCTAATATTAGGAAAAGTTAGGTATGTATAAAATGTAATAATAATTGCTAAGAAATTTTATTTTGTCGTGCAAAGATATTGGTAGTATATTTATGGGCATTCTGGCACACGTGTATTTTCCCCATAAGGATTATTCTAATTAGATTAGTGTATTTGTCCATAAGGATCATTCTAATTAGAATAGTGTATTTGTCCACAAGGATCATTCTAATTAGAATATTAATGAGCATTCTGGTGCAATGTATTTTCTCCATAAGGAAGGATATTTTCAATACATATATTTTCCCATAAGGAAGGATATTCCAATACATATATTTTCCCATAAGGAAGGATATTCCAACGCATACATGTATTCCTATGAGAATATATATTTTTTTTTTACCAAAAAAAGTTTAACAAAGACATTTTTGTAAATGGAACAATTCGAATGATATTCTCATTTGAGAAGTTTTATTAAAATGAGATTTAGATTGACTCACAAATATGTATATAAAAGACCAATCAGAATTTCTTTTTAGTTATTGTTATTATTATTGTTATCCTTGAAATTACGTTCAACAACAATGGTAAGAATGAAGTTTAACATAACATTAGAATTTTTTTATTTGTTATATGAAAGTTTAAGAAATACATATAAAATTCAACTAATTTTTGATTGTTTTTAGATCTATCAACAAATAATTAACATTGCCCAAGGATTAAAACAGAATACACAAAAATGTATGATAATCCCTTGAATGAACCTTACAAGATTTTTAATTTTGAATGGAAGGTTACACAATATGGATCCAAAGTTATTGCATATTTAAACAACAATAAGTGCTTTTATCTTCCGCAAGAAATCGTTAAATATTTAAACAGAGAGGATCCTTACTTAGCAAAAATTAATGACAAAATTTAGACAATTATTTACAAAGGACGTCAATCACCAAATGGTTCAGCAATATTCGAATTAAACTATATCTAAACTTTTTATTTGTCATAAGAAATTTTATGTAGTTGCAAAATTTTTAAAGTAATAAATGTGTTTAGGAAAGTGAAGTGAGATACGGTTATTTATTGAATTTTTTATGCTAAACATCCGCATGCACGTTAACAAAGTGAATTTGAAATTCATTTCAGGAAAATTTAGTTTCAAAAATTTAAAATAAAATGTATATATTTCAAATTCAATTTAAATTTTATGAAAATGAGTTTATTTTTTAAATGAGTTATCTTATTTATTTTAATTTTATTAAAAAGGATAGGACATTTAAAAATTTATTGAAAGGTAAACATGCATGTACAAGACATGAAATTTAAACATACATATGCAATACTCATGGTCATATCTATATGTATGCATTACAATGTGTTATTACCTTTTTCATTAATATGGAAATTTTGAAAATTCTTACCAAAAAAATTACATGAAAAAATATTCCCATAAGGAAGGATATTTCCAATACATGTATTTTCCCATAAGGAAGGATATTCCAAAAAAAATTATTTTTCCATAAGACATGCATATGCATGCTTTTGTATGCTATTTCATGTCACAGCATCTAGATGTATTTTGCTTAAATCTAATTTTAATTTGTTCTGAGAAAAAAGGGTGTGCGAAAATACTAATTACAAAAAAAATATATTTTTCGATGAAGGACAAAAAAATATTTTTCCTTTATTGCTTAAACTAACTAATTTACAAGACCATAAATGTAGATGAATATGAAGATTTTTCAATCACAGATAGTTTTCTAAAGATGAATGTATGCATATATTGTGTGCAGAAAAAAGTAAAAAATATACAATTTTCTAAACAAAACTATAGCATTGTGACATCATTCAAAAAGAAAGTGTTGTGTGAAAAAAGAAAACTTGAAATTTTAATTTTTATATACATATGTGCATAGATTTAAATATTTTTAATTCATAAAAGGTAAGTTAGATAATTTTAAAAATAGTAAACTTTTATTTCTAACGTCTGTAAATTTGCTTTATAAAATTTTTTAGTATATTAAAAAAACGTTTTTACAAAAATAAAATTATATCGAATTTAGAATGCAAAGAATGCAAAAGAGCTTTTCCAACGGAGGAAAATTACAGAGAGCACGAACGAAGTCATGCTTCAAGCTCCTGCATATATCGTGTGTAAACTTGTAAAAAGTGCTTTTAAAAAAAGGCTTATGACACTTTTATATGAAAACCACATCGAGGAATGCCTTCTCCCAGAGGTGTTTATGAAAGAAGCTGTTGAGCCATTAAAGAAAGAAGTTGACTACTTTTTAAAGAATGGCGCTCTGAAATTTAATATGGAGATATATGGCTTATATGCTTGTCCAAAAATGAGCGACTTAGAAAATACTCCAATGCACAGTGAAGACTTTTGCAAAATAAATGGTGTGGAAAACTTTGTTTAGCACATGCACTTTTAAACCACATAGCGCTAAAAACAATCTATTCAGAATATGCTAAGAGCCAATTATTTTGTATTTTGGGCATGCACAAAAAAAATTTGAAATTGGCAATTTTCGGACACTGCTGAGTGTAGGGTGAATGCCCAAAATACAAAATAATTGGCTCTTAGCATATTCTGAATAGATTGTTTTTAGCGCTATGTGATTTAAAAGTACATGTGCTAAACAAAGTTTTCCACAAAATTGAAAATAATGAAGATACTTTTTCTTAAAAAAACGTGCCTTTTCCAAAAAACTTTGAATTCTTTGCCTTTTCCCGATTTCACGACTGCAGATATTAATAAGTTTTTTACTTATTTGTGTTTAAAATTTGATCAGAAATTTAATGCTGTCTTTTAATTTAAAATCCAACAATTGACTAAAAAGTTGTAGGTGAAATACTAAAAAAAGTCAAGGCAAAAAAAAATTTTTTTTGTTAAAAGTCAAATATCTTCTAAGTTATGAGAGATACGAAAACACATTTTCGGACATTATTTATTAAAAATGTTGAGCTTAGATCAAAACGCTTTATCTCATAAAAATTGGATAAAATTTCTAAAAGTTACAAGCCTCAGAATTTTTTGGAGTCCCATATTTTCAACTTAGGCCCACTGTAACTCCTGTCCAGCTTAAGCCAGACGGCTGCCAGGACATTTGTTATAAAGCCTGAGTCGTCCTCTACGGATGTTCGAAGTTTCATATAAATCCAATCAGTAGTTTAGAAGTTCCAGATTTATTACCATTTATTTTGCAAAAGTCCCCATTGTGCAATGGAGGTAAGGCATTTTCAAACCAAAATGAAGGAAGTTTTCGAAATTGATGAATTCATAAGTGAATATTTCAATAATATTCACAGTATATTAACAAAGATGGTAGTTGGACTCTAGTTCAACTTTTAAAACTTCACCTGAACTTAAATAAATATCAACCACTAAAAGGTTCTAGTTTACACCTCTCTCGCTTAAATTCATCTCAAAAAAAGCAAGATGAGTTTTATTTCAAATGGGCAATTCTATCAGCCATATCAACTCATAGAAATGTGCAACGAACTAGTAGTTACAGGATCAACATTGCTGATGAAATAACCAATCTAAACGGCTTTTATTTAAATTTTAGTGGGTTATCCTTCCCACTTAATATAAAAGATATACAAATTTTTGAGACTAATAATCCTAATAATAATCCTTAGTATAAACGTTTTTGGGTATGATCTGGAAAAAGACTTAGTTGTTGGCCACATTACAAAACAAAAGAAATAAAATCTAAACATATACAGCTATTGTTTTTGCAGAAAAATAATATATTTTCATCAAGACTTAGAAACACATCGAAACCATTATAAAAGACAGATTTTTTATGCCCCCTAACAAGATAAGTCGATATTACAATTTAATAGTTATAATAATAGTATAAATGTACCTTTTAATGAGGAATTAAATAAGCTGTGTACCTTTAAAGGATTATAATCGCCAAGACTCTTTATAGAGAGTTTAATTCGGGATATAAAAGATTTAAATAATAATTATTTGACAAAGGTAACAATGACTCTACTAACTGAAGTGGAAAATTTAAATTTTAATTCAAACAATATATACCACATTTGTTCTAAAATAATTTTATATGAATCAAATAAAACATTATTAATTGAACTTTAATGAAATTTATTTATTTGACATATGGGTCAGAAGTGTAAATACAATAATTGAAATTTATTTGCTGGTGATTTAGCATGTATATATACGCATTTCATTGGCGCTTGAACCAAATCATTTAGCCTTGCAAATACTTTTATTGTTATCCGATGGATTTCTAATTGTATAAGGATGTAGAAAAATAAAATGAGTTCACCTGAATATAAATTAATTTTTATTGACTATTCGAAATGTATTGTTGAAGTCTACTGATGATTTGGTTCAAGCGCCAATGAAATGCGTATATAGACATGCGAAACCACCAGCAAATAAATTTCAATTATTGTAGAAAAAAAGAACTTAATAAAATATGTGACTGCCATTAAATTAAATGATAGGGTTAGAAATCTCCTAATGACGAAAGGCTTACCCACCACATTTAACGAATTAAAATCACAATTATCCACAAGCCAATGAAAACAACCATTCGGAGATTAGAAATACTAACCAAAAAGGTAATGTGCCAGGGCTTAAGGAAAAAATTGACAAGCTTATTTCTGAGTTAACTCTCGAACAATATACTGACTTAGAAGACAGTTCAAATGAAAAAGCACGTTCAAAAATCAGAATGATGAAAGAGAAACTAGCTCTAGACATTTCAAAAAGGACTACAAGAAAATACAAGAATAGCAATAGTAGCAGCACAACCCAAAACATTGGTACAAGCTTATGAAATAGCTAGTACACAGAAAAGATTATTACAGACAATTAGATTAGAAATTTTCCATATAAGTAATCGACATAGTTACAATAACAATAACAATTACAACAATAACAGTAATAGATACAACAATCAAAGAACAAATAGATCCAACAATCAAAGAACAATAGATACAACAATCAAAGAACAAATTGATAAAATAATCAAAGAAGACGACATTTTAACACTAATAATAATAGATATAATAACAATTACAATCATTACAATAACAACAGTAGTGACTGCCATTTTAACAATCAAAATAGAAGTATTAACAATCGTAACACATACGACAGAAATAATAGAAATCAATGACATAACTACCGTAATGTACGAATAATAAACCAACAGGGAAACGAAGAATCCCTGGAGAATCGGAACGAATCTCCAGAAAGGAAAAATTGAAGATTTATGCTCTTATGCAAAAACGACTGTTAAACTTAAAGCATGCGTTAAAACCGGTTTTGCCACACAAAATTCTTTTGTTAAACCAACTTTAAATTTACCAATCGTTTTTGCACACAATAAATACCAACACATCTAATTTTATCCTTCTAACTATCAAAAACTTAACCCATAACCTGACATTCTTAATAGATACGAGTTCCGATATACCTCTTTGTAAAGAAAATGTAATTCACGGATGTAATATATTTGACTAAGATATTTTTAAACATAACGAAGGACTTTAAAAAATACTCAAATGAATTAGAATTAATAGTAGGAGAACAAAACTTTTAACATAAATTTTATTTAGTGAACAGTAACTTCTCAATCAAAACAGATAAAATTTTAGGGATGAATTTATTTTACAAATATAACTGGAAGTTTGATTACGATACATGCATTCTTAGTGGCTGTATAGGTGAAGAGAATTATATGATTCCTATATAAAGTAATTTTAAACAATTGCGAAATATAATAATACCACCAAGAAGCGAAAAAGTAGTACATGTCGATATGGACATAGATAAAGATATATTGCTTAATATATATTGGAGGTTGACAGGGATCAGTTGGTATTTTGTGTTTAAGTACACTGATGTACGTTAGACTGTCACCGAGTAGTTGAAATACATCGTCGGACGATTTCAAAATATTTTCGATCGAAACCTGCTCTTCCGGGTTTGAATCTGGGCTCAAGCGCACTGTTTCTATAAGTAATTTACTCCTCACTGCTTTCTCTATAGTTCCTTTTGCATTTATGACTGATGTCGCTTCTAGTCTGTAGTTTTTCGGGTCTTCGTAATTCAAACCTATTTTTTCATTATCCTTGGTGTTTAAAACGGGCCGAAATGCGGTTCTCTCTCTGACCGATGGTAAATTTCCACCCAGAAAAATCCCTGGAAAAATTTCTAATTTATTTATTATAATTTCTACTGCTTGATAGCGCTCCTTGATAAATCAGTTTTCGGGTATATGTACTTGGGGATTTTCCTTCTGTAGTAAGGGGTAATGATTACTTGCTTATTATCAAAAAATTTTATATTTTTGTTAATTGTATCGGTAACAGTTGTGTTCCACAATACGTCTTTACTAAGAAACCCATCTGCCTAAATTCGGCTACCTTCTGGTACTGCATGCAGCTGTAATGCAAGTGTTTTTATGCACGCATGTTTTGCAGTTATTGTTCCTATGCTTATAATATTGCCCCCAAATGCAGCTGGCAAGTCTTTTTGTTTGCAAAGATATATCTCCACGTGTGGTGCTAAGGCTTCAGCTTTTACTAATGTTGTGTCTGCTCCTGTATCTACCAGTAAGCATAATTTTTACCTAGTGCTTTATTACATGCGAAATCAATAATTGCGTAATTTTTCTCTACTATTTTACCGTTGCCGCTTTGTAGTTTCTGTTCTTTTTGCGACTCATACATGTAGTTAGAATAGTTTTTTCTTGTATAATTTAAATAATTTAAAATCCAACAATTGACTAAAAAGTTGTAGGTGAAATACTAAAAAAAGTCAAGGCAAAAAAAAATTTTTTTTGTTAAAAGTCAAATATCTTCTAAGTTATGAGAGATACGAAAACACATTTTCGGACATTATTTATTAAAAATGTTGAGCTTAGATCAAAACGCTTTATCTCATAAAAATTGGATAAAATTTCTAAAAGTTACAAGCCTCAGAATTTTTTGGAGTCCCATATTTTCAACTTAGGCCCACTGTAACTCCTGTCCAGCTTAAGCCAGACGGCTGCCAGGACATTTGTTATAAAGCCTGAGTCGTCCTCTACGGATGTTCGAAGTTTCATATAAATCCAATCAGTAGTTTAGAAGTTCCAGATTTATTACCATTTATTTTGCAAAAGTCCCCATTGTGCAATGGAGGTAAGGCATTTTCAAACCAAAATGAAGGAAGTTTTCGAAATTGATGAATTCATAAGTGAATATTTCAATAATATTCACAGTATATTAACAAAGATGGTAGTTGGACTCTAGTTCAACTTTTAAAACTTCACCTGAACTTAAATAAATATCAACCACTAAAAGGTTCTAGTTTACACCTCTCTCGCTTAAATTCATCTCAAAAAAAGCAAGATGAGTTTTATTTCAAATGGGCAATTCTATCAGCCATATCAACTCATAGAAATGTGCAACGAACTAGTAGTTACAGGATCAACATTGCTGATGAAATAACCAATCTAAACGGCTTTTATTTAAATTTTAGTGGGTTATCCTTCCCACTTAATATAAAAGATATACAAATTTTTGAGACTAATAATCCTAATAATAATCCTTAGTATAAACGTTTTTGGGTATGATCTGGAAAAAGACTTAGTTGTTGGCCACATTACAAAACAAAAGAAATAAAATCTAAACATATACAGCTATTGTTTTTGCAGAAAAATAATATATTTTCATCAAGACTTAGAAACACATCGAAACCATTATAAAAGACAGATTTTTTATGCCCCCTAACAAGATAAGTCGATATTACAATTTAATAGTTATAATAATAGTATAAATGTACCTTTTAATGAGGAATTAAATAAGCTGTGTACCTTTAAAGGATTATAATCGCCAAGACTCTTTATAGAGAGTTTAATTCGGGATATAAAAGATTTAAATAATAATTATTTGACAAAGGTAACAATGACTCTACTAACTGAAGTGGAAAATTTAAATTTTAATTCAAACAATATATACCACATTTGTTCTAAAATAATTTTATATGAATCAAATAAAACATTATTAATTGAACTTTAATGAAATTTATTTATTTGACATATGGGTCAGAAGTGTAAATACAATAATTGAAATTTATTTGCTGGTGATTTAGCATGTATATATACGCATTTCATTGGCGCTTGAACCAAATCATTTAGCCTTGCAAATACTTTTATTGTTATCCGATGGATTTCTAATTGTATAAGGATGTAGAAAAATAAAATGAGTTCACCTGAATATAAATTATTTTTTATTGACTATTCGAAATGTATTGTTGAAGTCTACTGATGATTTGGTTCAAGCGCCAATGAAATGCGTATATAGACATGCGAAACCACCAGCAAATAAATTTCAATTATTGTAGAAAAAAAGAACTTAATAAAATATGTGACTGCCATTAAATTAAATGATAGGGTTAGAAATCTCCTAATGACGAAAGGCTTACCCACCACATTTAACGAATTAAAATCACAATTATCCACAAGCCAATGAAAACAACCATTCGGAGATTAGAAATACTAACCAAAAAGGTAATGTGCCAGGGCTTAAGGAAAAAATTGACAAGCTTATTTCTGAGTTAACTCTCGAACAATATACTGACTTAGAAGACAGTTCAAATGAAAAAGCACGTTCAAAAATCAGAATGATGAAAGAGAAACTAGCTCTAGACATTTCAAAAAGGACTACAAGAAAATACAAGAATAGCAATAGTAGCAGCACAACCCAAAACATTGGTACAAGCTTATGAAATAGCTAGTACACAGAAAAGATTATTACAGACAATTAGATTAGAAATTTTCCATATAAGTAATCGACATAGTTACAATAACAATAACAATTACAACAATAACAGTAATAGATACAACAATCAAAGAACAAATAGATCCAACAATCAAAGAACAATAGATACAACAATCAAAGAACAAATTGATAAAATAATCAAAGAAGACGACATTTTAACACTAATAATAATAGATATAATAACAATTACAATCATTACAATAACAACAGTAGTGACTGCCATTTTAACAATCAAAATAGAAGTATTAACAATCGTAACACATACGACAGAAATAATAGAAATCAATGACATAACTACCGTAATGTACGAATAATAAACCAACAGGGAAACGAAGAATCCCTGGAGAATCGGAACGAATCTCCAGAAAGGAAAAATTGAAGATTTATGCTCTTATGCAAAAACGACTGTTAAACTTAAAGCATGCGTTAAAACCGGTTTTGCCACACAAAATTCTTTTGTTAAACCAACTTTAAATTTACCAATCGTTTTTGCACACAATAAATACCAACACATCTAATTTTATCCTTCTAACTATCAAAAACTTAACCCATAACCTGACATTCTTAATAGATACGAGTTCCGATATACCTCTTTGTAAAGAAAATGTAATTCACGGATGTAATATATTTGACTAAGATATTTTTAAACATAACGAAGGACTTTAAAAAATACTCAAATGAATTAGAATTAATAGTAGGAGAACAAAACTTTTAACATAAATTTTATTTAGTGAACAGTAACTTCTCAATCAAAACAGATAAAATTTTAGGGATGAATTTATTTTACAAATATAACTGGAAGTTTGATTACGATACATGCATTCTTAGTGGCTGTATAGGTGAAGAGAATTATATGATTCCTATATAAAGTAATTTTAAACAATTGCGAAATATAATAATACCACCAAGAAGCGAAAAAGTAGTACATGTCGATATGGACATAGATAAAGATATATTGCTTAATATATATTGGAGGTTGACAGGGATCAGTTGGTATTTTGTGTTTAAGTACACTGATGTACGTTAGACTGTCACCGAGTAGTTGAAATACATCGTCGGACGATTTCAAAATATTTTCGATCGAAACCTGCTCTTCCGGGTTTGAATCTGGGCTCAAGCGCACTGTTTCTATAAGTAATTTACTCCTCACTGCTTTCTCTATAGTTCCTTTTGCATTTATGACTGATGTCGCTTCTAGTCTGTAGTTTTTCGGGTCTTCGTAATTCAAACCTATTTTTTCATTATCCTTGGTGTTTAAAACGGGCCGAAATGCGGTTCTCTCTCTGACCGATGGTAAATTTCCACCCAGAAAAATCCCTGGAAAAATTTCTAATTTATTTATTATAATTTCTACTGCTTGATAGCGCTCCTTGATAAATCAGTTTTCGGGTATATGTACTTGGGGATTTTCCTTCTGTAGTAAGGGGTAATGATTACTTGCTTATTATCAAAAAATTTTATATTTTTGTTAATTGTATCGGTAACAGTTGTGTTCCACAATACGTCTTTACTAAGAAACCCATCTGCCTAAATTCGGCTACCTTCTGGTACTGCATGCAGCTGTAATGCAAGTGTTTTTATGCACGCATGTTTTGCAGTTATTGTTCCTATGCTTATAATATTGCCCCCAAATGCAGCTGGCAAGTCTTTTTGTTTGCAAAGATATATCTCCACGTGTGGTGCTAAGGCTTCAGCTTTTACTAATGTTGTGTCTGCTCCTGTATCTACCAATAAGCATAATTTTTACCTAGTGCTTTATTACATGCGAAATCAATAATTGCGTAATTTTTCTCTACTATTTTACCGTTGCCGCTTTGTAGTTTCTGTTCTTTTTGCGACTCATACATGTAGTTAGAATAGTTTTTTCTTGTATAATTTTCCGGTATGTAGGTGTGAATGTTTTTACATCAATGTATTTTTTTGCTAGGCTTTTTGGGTTTTACGCGCGATAAATGCTAATACAGCTTGATTGCCTGATTCCTCCTTGCTGTCAATGCTATCGTGTGTGTGTCCATGATTTTTCGGCATTCCAACCTATTAATTTGGGTTGGGCTGCGTCGCGTTTCCCGAATTTCTTGCTGGGCAGTTAGTTTATATATGTCCCATTTCACCACAATTATAGCATTTCGGGGGGCGTTTCTCACATGCCCATGACATATTTGATTCACATTGGCATTTATGGATTTTTGGGTCGTAGACTGATCATCACTTTGAAGGTTATAGTGTTATTGCCTCTGCTTATTCTCATTTCTTCTGAAGTAATTACCGTCTGATGTTTGCCAGTTTGTATTTAGCGGTGTGTTTTGGTTGCGTACTTCGTTGCCTGCATATCTTTGCTGTAGAACGGATTTTCTGCGTGTCCGGTCATTCTGCATATCCCACAGAATAATGCTCTTAATTGTTTATTGCGTTCCACTTCCTTAATCCCCTTATTTTTGTAGTAATCACACTTGGCAGGTCTAGTGTCTCGGTTTGATTTACATGATAGGCCAATTTCATGTCCATATTCTCAGCAGTTAATGCAATATGGTCTGTTATTCCTTTGCTCATAATATGCTCTGTTGTCTGTTGATTACAGAAACTGCATACAGTAGTCAGTGTAACAGTATTTATTGTAAATTAGCGGTCATATGTATAAGCCAAAATTAGCATGAAATTAGCATAAGTGGCAAAATTGAACATGATCTTAAATAGTTTTGCCATGAAACTTCACATTAAAAATCGTGCTAGGACTTAGGGGTAGATTAAGATTAGGTAATTCGACCATTTTTAACACCTAGTTCAATTTCGTCACTTTTGCTAACTTCATGCCAATATTTGCTTATACATATGGCTGTAGGTTTCTTGAAAAAGTTGCTCCCCTTCCTTTACTCTTGACTCTTTAATTCCTTGCTTGCACGAAACTATTAGTTCCCTTATCTGATCAAGCCTTTCTTTTTAAATATACTTTTTTAATTGCATCACACAACGCATCTATAGTTCCAAATGTTGTGGCGCTTGTCCTATTAGCCGTAGTTTGAGGCATTCAATGACGTTTGGTATACGTCTCTGTTGTTTTCGATAACCAGCTCACGCTCCCCTAGCTTGTGTCCTTGGATGAAGCAAAACACTTCAGAGGTCAAATCTGGTCCTTTCGTTCCAAAAAACGTGAGGACTTTATTGTTTACCAGCTTTGTAATTGTTGAGAGAGAAGACATAGCGTTCATTTTTGTATGTAGCCGATAACGGAAATTTCGTGAGTGTTTCCCGAGCTTCTTAAAGGTATTTACCAAACTCTACCATAATCAGACTTTGCTCTACTTTTAGTTTCTCGAATTCCTTCCCGTACAATGCTAGATCCTCCAACTTCCCTTTATACTTTCTGTTGTATACCCTCCATTTCTTTTTTTTCGCGTTTAAGAGTAAACACTTGAATTCGTTCAATACTCTTCTTTCCCCTTTCTCGTTCCAGTAGTTTTCAGGGTCTGCTCTATTTGTGTGTTCTATTATTATTGACTGAAATTCCTTAGTAGAGGTTGGTACGATGGAGTTGGTGAGCTAGATCTGTGCGCAATGTCTACTTCTCTATTTGCGTTTGATAATTCTATATTGTATTGTTTCGTCTTTCCCGCTTGGTACCTTTTTTAGTTTTAAATTTGTCTAATTTCTTGCTCACTTGTCCCTTCTGCCGTAACTGTAACCTTAGTTAGTTCCTTATTTTCTTTTACCTGACTTTCTAGTAATTCACTTGTAAGATATATTTGAGAACGTAGTTTTTGGTTATACCCATCTAAGCCTGACTCCAACTTTTCCGATTCGTTATTATTTAACTGGTTAACTAAGTCCAGGAAATACTGAACTTCTTCTAGTTTAGTTAGTCCTAATTTACACTATGTAAGTCTTATTGCTAAACTGATTAGTTTGTGGGAGAGAGAGACGAGAGAAACAGAAACGTTTCTTTTCCTCTCTCCTAAGAAACCAATCAGCTTATAAATAAGACTAGCATAGTGTAAATTAGGACTTAGTTTGTTAAATCTTATTGTCTCTTGGTGTTCTTGTATAAATTCCTGCTTTGGATTTATTTTTTTTAGTTCTGACGGCGCCTGCAATTACAAACTGTCTACATTGTAGTTATAGTCCGCCACTTTGTGTACTAGTTCGTCTGTCTGTTTTTGACACGGCAGAATTTTGATTTCGGCTTACAAAATATCCTGCGGTCATTTCTGCTGCAAGGTATTATTGTATCCACCACTTTGGACTAATACTTTAGAATCCTTGTATCGGTTCTTTGTGGTTTTTAAATTTTTATTTGCAATTTTTGTCTTCCGCGCTTGGAAACTATTGTTGCCTCTTTACAAAATTTCTTCGGAAATACCGGCTGCGCCAAGTTATTTTATGTGTATTTACTAAGGAAACTTTTTTGTTTTGTTTATTATTTTATATTTACAACTTGGAGGGTCCCTTGGGAATCTCAGGTATTTTTTATTATATTTAAAAATTTTGCAACTGTCACTGCAATGTAGGTACAACTAGCCAAGAAGATTAGTGATTTATAAATTTTTTTTATATATTTATACAATAATAATTTACTTACAATAAACTTTGTTATACTAACTAGACAATAACTTATTTCATAAATACTATTTAGCTTTGACCCTATAACGAAACATCGATATTGCACAATTTGGCAGCGCAAAGAAAATAAGAGCTAACCAAGTGAATGAACTGGTTACTGTTGCGTCAACAAATTAGTAATTAAATTATGATTCACAAGAGAAGCATTATATTATATAAGTATTATAGAAATAATTTTATTTATTAATCTTATTTATTGAATATGTATTACAAAGGTTAATTGGGTTATCAACTACACAGCAAAAACAAATCGGAATTAGTGCCAAAAGTTTATCACTTTCATTGCATACCAATCACAACAGGTACAGATTTTAATATTGTAAGGCTGTTGTGTATATCAAATAATTTTTGCAAAAACCTTTTAATCACATACCGTTTAGTTATTTGGATTTCTTCCGTCATTTGATAGCACGATGGTTTTGTGGAGGCTACTTCCAAATATGTTTGTGGTTCTGCTACACCTGACGGTGATGGTAAAGAATCCGGTACACAAGTATAAATTATTATATATATGGAAACATACACATATGTGTAGCTATATACGTGGATATGTTTTTTTTTTTAATACATATATTTATTTATTGTATCTTCACATATGAACTAACAATAAGTATTATATATATGGAAACATACACATATGTGTAGCTATATACGTGGATATGTTTTTTTTTTTAATACATATATTTATTTATTGTATCTTCAAATATGAACTAACAATAAGTGATCAAATCTTAAAGCTAAAATATAATTATTTAGCCCGACCAGTGTCGGCCAAAACTTAGTGATAGTTTAAATAATACAAAGTAGTGATAATCAAAAAGGAAAATTTAATGTATTTTCAAGCATTCCCATCTAGAGTGTTGAGTAAAATAGCCCTTGTGTCCCTCTTTTTTAGGCGGGATGTGTCCAGTAAAGTTCAAAATATTACGGGCAAGCGGATTAGGATGTGACTCGAGTTTTGTTAAGTATTTGCTTGCGTATCTTGCAATTTCTTCAGTCACTAGTGGCATTTTTAAATCACGATGCAAATTTGAATTCTTAATGTACCATGGAGCAGATGTTATTAACCTTAAAATTTTGTTTTGTCTTCGTTGAATTCTCTCTACATTGCAAGCTGAAGCAGTGCCCCATAACTGGATACCGTAACACCATATTGGCTTCAAAAGCGACTTGTATATTAAAAGTTTGCAGTCCAGACTAAGTGTTGAATTTCTGCCGATCAACCATTGAATTTGAGATAACTTAAGTTTCATCTGAGTTAGCTTAAAGTCAATATGATGTTTCCATGTAAGCCTTCGATCAAGGTGTTTACCAAGGTATTTCACTTGGGAATGTTGAGGAATATTTTGATTGTTGATTCGAATGGGGGAACAAGTATCTCTTCTTAGGGTAAACGTTGTATGGACACACTTTTGTTCATTGACTTTAATTCTCCATAAGTTCAACCAGATTTCCAACTGTGTTATATGTTCTTGAAGATATCGGGAAGCCTCGTGCGGGTTTTTGTCCATACTAAGGCAGGCTGTATCATCGGCAAACGTAGATGTATGGATATTGGTGCTCAAAGGCATATCACAAGTATAAATCAAATACAAAACTGGCCCCAGTATGCTCCACTGTGGCACACCGGATGATATAGATTGGGGCAGATTCACGAATTCTCCTTCCACAATCGTAAACTTTCGGGTAGTAATATAGCTTTCTAATAGATTCAGAAAATTTATTGGTAAATATGATTTTAATTTTAAAATAAGGCCTTCATGCCACACTTTATCAAATGCCTGAGAAACGTCAATAAACAGGGCAGAACAATACATTTTTTCTTCGAAAGTTCTTCTTATAAATTGCACCAATCTATGAGTTTGTTCAATGGCGCTATGCTGACTTCTAAAACCAAATTGATGGTCTGGGATGCACGCACTAACAGTTAAAATTGGGGACAATTTGTCATGAGCCGCTTTTCGAAGAGTTTTGACATTGTTGATAGCAGACTTATTGGCCTGTATGACTCAGCCTTGGTAAGGTCTTTGCCCGGCTTTGGAATCATTTTGACCTTCGCAAGCTTCCAGCTTTGTGGATAATACTCCAGTCGTAAAATGGCGTTAAAAATTAATAACAGGATTCTAATTGCAATATGGGGCAAATTTATCAGCATATTGTTACTTATTCCATCAATACCTGGAGCTTTCTTCGGGTTGAGTTCAGCAATTAGTTTCTGAACATCACGCGTCTTAAATTTGATGGGTCGAGGGGGTAGCGCAACTACACTCGGTAAATCAACAACACCAGTACATGTATTTGGGGTAAATACGGATTTTAAATGCTCAACAAATATGTTACCTTTTTCAGTATCGCTTCTGGCCCAACCTCCGGTAGAAGTGCGCAGAGGTGGTCTATATTCAACGGGCGTTTTAAGCTTTCTAGCAGCTCGCCACAAGGAGTAATTAGATGCAGGTGTGGCATCAAGATTTTCCAGATAATTTTTAAGACATACAGTTTTTTAATATGCCAGCAGCTCTTGGAGTCGTCTAGTGCACTCTTTAAATCTAATTTTATTTTGGGGTGATCTGTGCTGCTGCCATTCCCTTCTAGCTGTCCTTTTTCACGTAAAAGACGTTGAATGCCTGTAGAATAAATTCTATTAAACCCAGTCTGCGGATGGGAAGTAGTGGCATGTTCAGCAGCCTGTTTAATATTTTCGTTAAGATTTTCAATTTTAGATTCAATATCACCTGGCGTTCTTCGGTTAATATTTTCTGTACAATGGCTACTGAGGTATTTTTTGAACCCCAGCCAATTATCGCGGTTGGGACAGGGAAGTCACTTCTTAGTGGGCTACAAATTGTAACAATCGTGGGAGTGATCGGAGGAGAGATCTACAGAAGCTTCAACATGAATTAATTCCCTAGTGATATTTTTCATGACTCCAAAGTCTATAACATCCGGAATTTTTTGTATGTCCGTAGGCCAGTAAGTAGGCTCCCCACTCGAAATGACGTCCACGCCCATTTTTGAAATTGTGTTAAACAACGCTCGTCCTCTAAGTGTGATAAGACGCGAATCCCAGAAAGTATGTTTTGCATTGTAGTCCCCAGCTTCTACAAAATAAGGGCCAAGCGATTTGTAGAATTCCTCGAATTGATCCTCAGTAATTGCGAATCTGGGAGGGGAGTAAATTGATGATATCACGAAATTTTTAACAAAATTTTCGACACAAATATTTGTTGCTTGTAGATGTTCTTCACAAATGTTTTCAAGGACATAGTGTTTGAGTCTTGACTTAATTAGAATTGCTGACCCACAGCATGCTCTCCCCCTCGGGTCCTTTGAATCATATAGAGTGTAACCATTTATTTTAAATAAGCTCCTTGAAGTCAAATGAGTCTGAGAGACCAACATTATATCAATACTTTTTTCCATGAGGCAGTGCTCAAGTTCATTTTTATGCTGGCGAATGCCGTTTGCGTTCCAGAAACATATTTTTAACATGTTCATGGTTTGTTAACTAATGCTTGAAGCAGTGTATTCTGCATTCGTAGCATTTCTTGCATCATGCTAGTCATATTTGTTGTAAAGTTGTTTATAGTTAGCACCAGATTCTCAATAGTAGCTTCAATGCGACTAAAGTTAAAGCCTGAGTTTGCATTCGCTGAATTATTTTGCGGTGAAACATTTTGTGAAGGACTAAAACTAGCCTTAGCAGCATCGGCATACGATACACGTGAACTAACTGGTTGACTCACTTGAGCAAAAGAAGCGGAGTACGCGTTTAATGGTTGGGTTGGAGCTAATTTAGCAGTCTGTCTAACAAAAGAATATACAGGACATCCTCTATAGTTAGCGGTGTGATTACCTCCACAATTACTACATTTTTTTCTGCTTGTTCTTTTGGCTTAGTGCAGCTAGCAGTACCATGTAATTCACCGCAGATAACACAAACTGTAGGTAAATTGCATTAAGTTTTTGTATGGCCATATTCTTGGCAATTATGGCACTGTACAGGACCTGAACGCTTACGTGGCTCTTCAACTGTGATTTTTCGGTGTAACAGAAACTTTACGCTATAAATTGGATGGGTTTAATTTTTTTTCAATTGTATATCATTCGGCTCCAGTTCAATGCGAAATAGGGGTTGGGCGACCTTTTCTCTGTTAATTATATTAGTAACATTTTTTACCTTAATTCCTTGGTATAGAAGTACACATTTTACTTCTTCGGGCTCAACATATGAATCTATGCCCTTTAGTACTATCTGTAGGCCTTTAGCACTCTTAAGTTGGTATGTGTAAAAGTTTGTTTTATTTTTTTCAAAATCACTTACAATTTTTCGGAAATTGTTTTCATCGTATATTTGGATTTTAGTTTCATCAATATTACCTCTTTTAATTGGAATTACGTGAAAAGTATTTTCACCAATGGTCGACAAAAGTTTTTTTAGAAGCGCGTTAGAATTGTTTTCCCTCACATATATAGGTGGTGGCTTAAAAGACTTCTGAGATGATGAAGCGGTCTTGTCGTTATCGTCTTGCAATAATGAAAAACGATTTTGGCGATTCGTGGATGATGCGCTGTTATCCCTAGACATCTTTGGAACAGATGAAATTTTAGAAGAATTCGGGCTTCGTCTACGCTTTACCACGGTTATATATCTGTCCATTCCGACTTGTACCTTTGGTTTTGAGATACTGTTATCTGTAGTGATAACTTGGTTAGGTGATGAACAGCCCGAAGCGAATGATTTCAATGGCTTAACTGACGAAGTACTAGGCAACTGTAATGTTAAAGAATCACTAGTAGGCATTAGACAAAGCGAACTTGATCGCTGTCGAAAAAGTGGATTTGTTGTTAGAAAAAGTGTATTATCAGATTTTTTATTTTTATTAAGAGCTTCCGAACTTACAGTAAGTCTATCATCGGGTTTTTTATTTTTATTGTTATCATTATGAGCATCAGAACTCACAGTAAAATAGGCATTTCTGCCGTTATAACTCACTTCACATTTATTTGTTTTTGAGGTACTCATATAGAGTATTCCTCAAGGGCACTTTTGTTTGTTTGTTTGTTTTTTTTATTACGGTTTTTTTTTGTTTTTGTTATTTATGACTATGCAAAAAAATATTAACAAAGCAATTGAAGCTTATTTATCAAAGTATGTATTACGAATATTTTCTTTTTATGATATTTTTTTGTTTAGTATGTATGTATGTAAGAAAAAACTCCGCTTTGACGTTAGTTCACTATGAAGGTACAACGAGAACTGACGTGGACGTGGATATGTGTATTTACATTTTTGCACATACGTATTTACATACATAAATTTACATACGTAAATTTACATACGTAAATAAGAATCACATGCATAATGAATATAAAATGCAATGAATCATTCTTTATGTAAGCAAACTTCCACGCTAGTGGCTTAATTGCCTGTTTCACTATATATCTGGAATAACCACCTGCCGTGCCAATGACAAATTAATGCTTTGCCAGATGCAACTGCTTCAAGACGATGAAGGAGGCCAAACCGTGGATATGAAGTATATTGTAAAACATTCAAAATCGTCAAGAATTTATATAATTTTTACATGAACATCATGTCAACATCTGATTTATTGTGTCTACGCCCACTTTATACACATAATAGTTCAGCATTTCATCGGACTTGCATCTTTTCGTTTGATCAGTGTCATGGCGGTGGACTGGATCGAACTTCGGCCGCATAAGTTGATACAGTTCTTCCTAAGTCGCTCCGTTTCTTTCGATCTTAAATTGCGAAGCAATCGCACTATTACACAGGTCAACAAAATGAAATTTATTGTGTAAGGTGAAATGTTTCGTAGTTAATTTGCATACACTAAGTACTGTGTATCAATCCCTCTAAATCAGTTTTTTTGAATTGGCTCTGTATCTCGAGATTTTCCGTTATTAAGAAAAAATATGATGCTGCATCACATAATTTGTATTTACTTGAGAACTTTGATTAAATGAAAAAAATATACAGAAGGAGAGGAAACGAATTGGCCTTTAAATAACGTCCTTATTAACTTTTCAACAGTGTTATAGTTTGGGAGATATTCCGAAAGTTTTATAAAAACAAATAATTTTTTTCAAAAAAATTAAGAAAATCGTTTTTTAAAAGACTGATTAAAATTTTAAACTGAAGAAAATTTTATATTTTATTATTAATTGTGATACATTTATATGTTATAAATAAAATGAGCCAAATTTATTAAAAATCATTCCATGAATTCTGAATTTATTCACAATTAAGTGATATCATACGTACTCGTATTACAGCTTTTTTTTAATTTTTTTTCAATTTAAAATATGCACGAAAATTTACTATCAAAGTACCGACCTTAAAAATCATGATGATCTGTGTTATCAATGTCCTATTGCTGCATTTTACTGATGTAATAAGTCGTAAAAAAATTAAAAAAAAACCTTTTCACTCTGATTTTTACGCATCAAATTAAATATGATGTGGCGTCTGTCGTTGCTTTGCTGGCAGTTATATGGTTTTTAGTCATACATATTATATGAAAGTTATTTTAGGGCTGCTGTGTGTGCTTAAAGTAGTTTAAGCACAAATACATAAAAAATTTAATTTTAATATTCCAATGTGTTTGGAACAATATAGTTGAGAAAGTCATGAAATATGGCAGCTATATTGTTAGAAATAAAAAAACTACATACATTTAATTATCAATTTTGTCTGCCCAGACCCATATGAACATCCAACGGTTAAATAATGAATTAACTTTCACGCAAATATTTTGGTCGTAGACCATGGACGTTCCAATAAGACTCAGCACCGTCTTATAAAGCACGTGTAAACTAAGAATTGTTAAAAAACTATGTTCAACACTTCTTTCATCCACAAAATGGCTTTCAAATTCACCAAATGCAAATGAGATGGACTATTCCATCTAGCACATGTTGGAGAGTACAAGAAATATGCCAGTAAGGATGCGGTGAAGAAATCCACTATACGGGAATGAGAACAAATACCACAAGATCATATTCGTGAAGTATGTTACTCATTTTTTAACCGTTTGAGGGCAAAAGGTAGCCACATCGAGCTTAAGTTAAATGATCTGAAATTTTGATTATTTCCAAACATTTTGTAATTTGAATCAATAAAAAATTATTTCACACAAAAAATTCTGTCATTTTAATAGGTAACACACACTTAAACCACCTAATCATCTATACATACCATGTATGGAGATATGTTACTACCAAAATGTATAAAATGCCATACTTACGTTTTTCAATCTCTTGACCTTGTAAAGATGAAGAATCATCGAACATTTCGAGTGGAATCGCTGAGTTGCGGGGTTCCTGATAAAAAAAAAAGAAAAATAGACATAAACAGCAGAATATAATATACTTATGATGACAGAATGCAGACTATGTATTTTAATGATATTAATATGTAATAGTAAATCGTAAATATTCGTGGAATAAAGAGCTTATGACCATAATGCGCCCTATTTTGAGGTAATGAGTAAGCATACATTATACGAGTATATGTGATGTTTTTTAATAAATGTTTGGTACTGGTGCATTAACAATATAGATAGATATAAATAGTTATATTTGAGAAAATACTAGTATTACTTCGTTATCGTTTTTTTTTAAAAAAACCGATATTGGCTATGCATTTTATTAATGTCATAACTTTGAGTTAGCATCAGTGCTTTTTTAAGCACCCATTTAACAGCTCATAATTGCTTTTTGTTTATTTGTAAAATTTTGTTACTAAAGCGACCTTCTTTATTTATGTAAAATTCGTATATTTCATTTTCCTATTTAATTTTCGGGCTTTCAAGGTCATTTGGGTGTTCTTCAATGCAAATAAAAGACTATTGATTCATTTCTAAATCCTACGTTTCGTTGGTATTTTCCAACTTCTTCAGAGATTCTTTATTAAAATATATGAATAATCTTTTATGCAAATTGTTTACATTTTCAAAAATATCACAGATTTGTATGTGTAAAGGGTACGAATCTCATACACAAAATTTAATAAATTAAAAATTGTAAAATTACAAACTAAATCGTCGTTATTAAACTAATATTATACTGTAGCTGGAACGAGCATTGACAATGTTTTTGTTTACATTAATTTGGTCTAATCGAGTGATTTATTTTGTGGGAATGGATTAATAATCATAGGTTTGAGGTTTTTTATGTGTATGTATGCCGACAGGAAAATGATTTTTCCTAATGCCGACGGGAAAATTGTGAAAATAATATTTCGTTATGCCGACGAGAAAACACGATTATTATTATTTTTTTCAAATGCCGCCAGGAAAATTATTTTTCCTAATGCCGATTGGAAAATGTGAAATTTATTTTTTCTACTGCTAATAGGTGTTACTAGACTGTAAGAATTTAAGACTGAACGTGATTGAGTGGGTGGAGTTTTTGTTGTTATATGTAACCTTGGGAATTTGTTGGTGTATCTGTCTGTGGGAATTTAAGAGAAGCAGTGATTGACAGGGGTGTTGTGTAGTAGAACGATTACACAGCTTTACAAATTTTTAATTTGGAAAAATACCAAGAACGCCACATGATTAGATAACTTAATTGGGACCTCCTGAACAGGAAAAATGCTGTAATTTTTTTTCTAAGTAGCGTTTTTTTGGTAACGGTACTTTCGTTTTTCGGTATATGGTCCCACTCAAACCCTTGTGGAGCCCAACTCAAAAGTCCGATCGAGATAAATAGCATATCGTTGGAGAGGTACGTTGAGAAGATCGATACATTACTGCAAAAATTCAATGCCATTGTTAAGCGTTGAGTGAAAGCATTTATTTATTGTTTTTAACTTTAAGGTTCGAATATGGAACATAAATTACACTTCTTATTCAGTCCGTTGAATATTCTCCGCACACACTTGGGCTCCAAAACTGATGAACAAGGTGAAAGATTTCACAAAGAAATGGAAAAAATCTAAAGACGTTACAAAGGCTGGTGGTGTGAACAAATTTTTTATTTTTTTTAATACATATATTTATTTATTGTATCTTCAAATATGAACTAACAATAAGTGATCAAATCTTAAAGCTAAAATATAATTATTTAGCCCGACCAGTGTCGGCCAAAACTTCGTGATAGTTTAAATTATACAAAGTAGTGATAATCAAAAAGGAAAATTAAATGTATTTTCAAGCATTCCCATCTAGAGTGTTGAGTAAAATAGCCATTGGGTCCCATTTTTTAGGCGGATGTCTCCAGTAAAGTTCAAAATATTACGAGCAGGCGGATTAGGATGTGACTCGAGTTTTGTAAAGTATTTGCCTGCGTATCTTGCAATTTCTTCAGTCACTAGTTGCATTTTTAAGTCACGATGCAAATTTGAATTCTTAACGTACCATGGAGCAGATGTTATTAACCTTAAAATTCTGTTTTGCCTTCGTTGAATTCTCTCTACATTGGAAGCTGAAGCAGTGCCCCATAACTGGATACCGAAACACCATATTGGCTTCAAAAGCGACTTGTATATTAAAAGTTTGCAGTCCAGACTAAGTGTTGAATTTCTGCCAATCAACCAATGTATTTGAGATAACTTGAGTTTCATCTGAGTTAGCTTAAAGTCAATATGATGTTTCCATGTAAGCCTTCGAACAAGGCTTTATTTTTATTTATTTAGATTTTAGTTATAAATAATACATAAGTAGAGATAATCAAAAAAAAGAGAAAAAAAATATTTTCAAGCAATCCCATCAGGAGTGTTGAGTATAAGAGCCCTTGTGTCCTTCTTTTTCAAGCGAATGTGGCCAGTAAAATTCAAGATGTTACGAGCAAGCGGATTAGGATGTGACTCGAGTTTTGTTAAATATTTGCCTGCGTATTTTGCAATTTCTTCAATTACTAGTGGCATATTCAAATCACGATGTATATTTGAATTTTTGATGAACCATGGCGCCGATGTTATCAGACGTAAAATTTTGTTTTGCATTCGTTGGATTCTCTCGACATTGGAAGCTGAAGCAGTGCCCGATAACTGAATTCCGTAGCACCATATTGGCTTCAAAAGCGACTTGTATAGTAAAAGTTTGCAGTCTAGGCTGAGTGTTGAATTTCTACCAATCAGCCAATATATCTGAGTTAGTTTAAGTTTCATTTGTATTAGCTTTGAGTCAATATGGTATTTCCATGTAAGTCGTGGATCAAGGTGTATACCAAGGTATTTTACATGTGAGTGTTGAGGAACAACTTGATTGTTGATTCGAATTGGGGAAGAAGTATCTCTTCGCAGGGTAAATGTTACCTGAACACATTTTTGCTCGTTTACCTTGATTCTCCATTATATTACCAATACTTCCAGCTGTGTAATATGTTCTTGTAGATATCGGGAAGCCTCGTGAGGGGTTTCGTGCATACTTAGGCAGGCTGTATCATCGGCAAACGTAAATGTATGGATATTACTGCTCAAAGCCATATCACAAGTATAAATCAAATACAAAACTGGCCCCAGTATGCTCCCTTGTGGCACCGGATGATATAGATTCGGGCACACTCATGAATTCTCCTTCTATAACCGTGAACTTCCGGGTAGTAATGTAACTTTCTAATAAATTCACTAAATTTATTGGTAGATATGAGTTTAATTTTAAAATTAGGCCTTCATGCCACACTTTATCAAATACCTACGAAACGTCAATAAACAGTGCAGAACAGTACTTCTTTTCTTCAAATGTGCTTCCTATACATTGAACCAATCTATGCGTTTGTTCAATGGTGCTATGCTGGCTTCTAAAACCAAATTGATGGTCTGTGATGCACCCACTACCAATGAGAATTGGGGACAATTTTGACATGAGCAGTTTATCGAAAAGTTTTGACATTGTTGATAGCAGACTTATTGGCCTCTATGATTCTCCCTTGGTAAGATCTTTTCACGGCTTTAAAATCATTTTAACTTTGGCAAGCTTCCAGCTGTGGGGATAATACTCTAGTCGTAAAATGGCATTAAAAATTAATAACATGATTCAAATTGCAATACCAGGCAATTTTATTATCATCTGGTTACTAATTCCATCAACACCTGGTGCTTTCTTCGGGTTGAGTTCAGCAATTACATTTTGTACATCACACATTTTAAATTTTATGGGTCGAGGGGTAGCGCAACTACACTCGGGAAATCAACAACACCAGTACATGTGTTTTGGGGTAAATACGGATTTTAAATGGTTTGCAAGCAAGTTACCTTTTTCAATATCACTCCGGTAGAAGTGCGCAGAGGTGGTTTAAAATCAACGGGTGTTTTAATTTTTTTCGCAGCTCGCCACAAAGAGTAATTAGATGCTGGTGTTACGTCGAGATTTTCCAGATAGTTTTTAAGAGATGCAGTTTTTTCATATGCAAGCTTGGAGTCTTTTAGTGCAATCTTTTAATCTAATTTTATTTTGGGGTGATCTGTGCTGTTGCCATTCTCTTCTAGCTCTTCTTTTTGCACATACGAGAAGTTCAATATCTGTAGAATATATTCTGTTAAACCCAGTCTGCGGGTGGGAGGAAGTGGCATGTTCAGCTGCCTGCTTAATATTTTCGTTAAGATTAGCAATATTAGATTCAATATCGTCATGAGTTCTTAGCTTAATGTTTTCAGTGCAATGACTACTTAGATATATTTTTAATCGCAGCCAATTAACACGACTGACCATTTTCACATATGGTTGAGGTAGAGCACTTCTCAGTGGGCTACAGATTGTAACGATCGTGGGAGAGTGATCGGACGATAAATCTAGGGAAGCTTCGACGTGAATTAATTCCCTAGAAATATTTTTCATGACGCCAAAATCTATAATATCCGGAATTTTATGTATGACAGTAGGCCAGTAAGTGGGCTCCCCACTCGAAATGACGTCCAAGCCCATTTTTGAAATTGTGTTGAACAACGCTCGTCCTCTAGGTGTGATAAGACGCGAACCCCAGAAAGTATGTTTTGCATTATAGTCTCCAGCTGCTACGAAACAAGGGCCAAGAGATTTATAGAAATCCTCGTATTGATCCTCAGTAATTGCGAATCTAGCAGGGGAGTAAATTGATGATATGACAAAATTTGTGCAAAAATTTTCGACACAAATATTCGTTGCTTGTAGATGTTCTTAACAAATGTTGTCAAGAATATAATGCTTGAGTCTTGACTTTAACAAAATTACTGATCCCCCGCAAGCTCTTCCTCTTGGGTCCTTTGAATCATATAAAATGTAGCCATTAATTTTGAATAGAATTCTTGAAGTCAAATAAGTCTCAGAAACCAACATTATATGAATATTTTTTTTCCGTGAGGAAGTGCTCAAGTTCATGCCGTTTGCGTTCCAGAAACATATCTTTAACGTGTTCATGGCTTGTTAACTAAAGCTTGAAGCAGTGTAAACTGCATTCGTGGCATTTCTTGCATCATGCTAGTCATATTTGTTGTAAAATTATCTATAGTCCGCACCAGATTCTCAATAGTAGCTTTAAGGCGACTAAAATTAAAGCTTGAGTTTGCATTCGTTAAATTATTTTGAGGTGGAATATTTTGTGTGGGAATAGAACTAGTCTTGGCAGCATCGGCATACGATACACGGGAAGTGACAGGTTGGCTCATTTGAGAAAAAGTGGTGGAGTAAGCGTTTGCTGTTTGTGCTGGAGCTAATTTAGGTTTTTGCCCCATAGTCTGTTTAACGAAAGAATATACGGGACATCATATGTATTTAGGGGTGTGATTACCTCCATAATTACTACATTTTTTTCCTGCTAGATCTTTAGGTTTGGTACAAACAGCAGTACCGTGCAATTCACGGCAGATAACTCAAACTGAAGGTAACTTGCAGTAAGTTTTTGTGTGACCATATTCTTGACAATTATGGCACTGTACGGGTCCAGAACGCTTGTGTGCTTCTTCAGCTGTTATTTTTCGGTATAAGAGATATTTTAAATTATAAATTGGATGAGTCTCGTTTTTTTCAATTTTATATCGTTTGGCTCAAGTTCGACGCGAAATAGAGTTTGGGGAATCTTCTCCCTATTTAATATGTTAGATACATTTTTTCCTTAAATCCCTGGAGAACGAGTGCATCTATGTTTCTTCGGGAGCAACATAGGAATCTATGCCTTTCAATACGATCTGCAGGCCTTTAGCACTTTTAAGCTGATATGTGTACAAACTTTTTTTTACGTTTTCAAATTCAGTAATCATTTTGCGAAAATCTTTTTCTTAGATTCTTTAATTGAACTGTAGTGAATTTTATTCAGAAATAATTCATAGTCAGGCTTACTATATCATGGGCACGTGACAAAATATGTTCACTTGGCAATCACTGTTCACTTGGCCATCACAGTTTCAGAATGCTGGAATAACCAATATAAAACTGTAGAATGCAACAACAAGTAACATAAGACCACTACAATAATACGTACATGCATGTACCGATGGTACATCGAATAAGTAGAAATAATTAATGTGATGATCGTAAAAGATAAGTAAGAATAGTTAAACATACTTAGGTAGAGTAATATAATTTCGTGCTAACCTAAATAGAAAAATGAAAAAAATTGAAAAAACAGAAAATTTATAGTGATACTTATAAATGTGTTTACCAAAGGTAAATCAATTGTATACACAAAAATCGTTTCTCATATTCCGTTTCATTGTAAATTTAAGTTAAATAGCTGATGTTAATAAGAATATCTACCCAACTAGATAGACTAGGATGCTAATGAAGTGCGTGGCTGCACAGAAAAGTATCGGTATTTCCCCCAGCTTAAAGTCAAAGTTTAATTTTTCTTCTCTTCTTTAGAAACTCACATTAATTAATAAAAATACTTCATTCAATAAGAATTGAAATTACTGAACTTAAGCTGACTATAAATTATTTCTGAATGAAAATCTTTTTCTTCATAAATTTTAATTTTGGTTTCATCCATGTTACCACGTTTTATTGGAACGATGTGAAATTTATTCTCACCAATGACTGAAATTAAATTTTTAATAAGAGCGTTTGAATATTTTTCTCTCAAATAGATTGGTGGCGGCTTGGATGTTTAGTTCATAGATACATCGGGTTCGTTGTTGTCATCTTGCAATATTTGAAAACGGTGTTGCGCTCGGACTTAGCTCTAATTTTGCAATCACCTTGACGCGCGGGTACGCTTGCTTATGGCACGACGTAGCTCGTCGGATATGGGTGGATTGTTTGCGTCAAAATGATACGCGTCCATCGCGCTACACAATAAACTCGTACCCGATATATATATATACGTGTTTCATTGCCAGGAGGTAACCAACTGTCACCCAGGAATCACATGTGAGATACTAGCATGCAAATAGTCACGTAAACCCCTAACAAATGCGGAATCTGCCTTAGATGTTATCGACAGTCCTGACCAATCCCTCACCTGCCATGCCGTAATGGCCGATCTCTATTAAAATTTTCTTTACAGCCCCTCTTCTAAACTTTGTGTCCGATTTATGAACTATAACTACTCATCCCGTCCTCGTCCGTCTGCTCTTCTGGTCTGGTTTGATCCCCAACACACACACAAAATGTTCTTAGTTGCACATATTATTTTATTAAAAGGAACATAACTCCCAGTATCACTTAAAAACCTAGTTTAGTATCATCAACATTCATTTTAGCTTATATTTACTGATATTAATTTTTTGTTTGCTTGTTTTATCCATATTTGCTTAATTTTCTAATTTATTATTCATTTCTTCATTTATTTTGTCTTTATATCATATTTTATTATTTTAACAGATTACCAGAATCATTTCTTACACGTAAATTCCTTGTGTTACAAATCAATTCTTTTCTCTTCTTTGCCTTTTTACTTTTTCTTCCATTTTTCCTTTTTTCTTATACCCCTTTTAATTCTCCTTCGTTATAATTATTTTACTTTACATTTCTTATAATTAAGTGTTTAATTTATTCGCTTTTTAATTATTTCTTTAATTCTTTTCATTGGATTTTTTTTTCTTTTCTTTTGTACATATGTATGCATATATGTTTATACATATACTGCTAAGTTTTACTACACGTTCTATCAAAATTCTATATAGCCCTTTTTATAGCAACACGAAAATAAAATTATGCCCCACTGAAGGGTTAAACTTTAGATTTAGGTACAACTCACTGCGCTTCCCAATCAAATAACTTTTGATTGATTATTTGGCTAAGTGGACGCACAATTTGCCGCCCCAGGCAGCGAACGAAATCTTTATAATACGTCTCATCAGCAAGACCTGAATCCAGATGCAATTTACTTGGTTTAATGGGATTGATTACCTTTAGGTCTGCCGTCGTTGCTGAGACAGTAACTCACAGTCTCCACCAAGACACCCCACTACGTAGGTCACGCTTTTTACGCGAAGCACTACCCAGTGAAGTTCTCTAGATACGGTTGCTGTGAAAATACTTTAAAATGAAATATATACATACGTCCATAAAAATTCAATAGCAGACGTACCGGTTGTTCTTATAACCACCCCGTCTTCAACTACAGTTTCTTAACACTGTATTTTTGGATCTTAATAAAAATGCTCCTTGACAGTATAACGAAATACTCAGCACTGTTAAAAGTGCTATTACTGTACTATATCAACAATATTCTTTTGTTGTCTTTTTCCCTTTTTTTTACCTTTCAATTTTAATTTTGCTTTTTTAACCTCCTTGTGGTTCAGCGAATGAAAACGAAAAGACCGGATATTGCAGCGAGTATAAACTCGTCAAGTTCATATGTCAGACCTTAAGCTCAAATGTCAAATGATGTGGAAGCGTTCGGAAATATTTAACGATCCTTCAATAGTCCCATAATTACTCTTCGTTGTTTACAGTGGCTCCTCACTATATCTCTATTTTAACAACTTAACATAAACATTGTTATGTCTTTCAGCTAGGGTGCTACATATACTTATACATATGACTACTAAACATGATAATGTCCTTTCTTTTTCTTTGCTTTCAACTTCTTTCTTAATAAATACTTATATATATATATATATATATATATATATATATACTACATATATACATATACATATATATAATCTATATATACATGTGTATGTAAGTATGCTTCTTATACATTTTGCTCCAAACATGTACTTATATATATCTTATCTAAATACAATTTTTTTTTTAACCTAGTTATTATCTCATACCGCAACACAGCGAGTCAAACGAACGACTTTAGATGGTGGTTGGCTCGAAAAGCGAAATATTATTTATTTTTTTCTTTTCTTTTTTCTATCATTTAGGCAAGGAAATTTGATTTTTAACGTCATCTAACAAACGTGGGGCAAGGGCCCACGACCGTCTCATGCTCTACATTTCGTAACCTTTCAACGGATCTGGCTAGCCAGGTCTACCAAACTACTCAAAGGTCTCCTGGATTTCAAACTTTAATGTTTTCTGCGTGATATACTCCCACTACTTTGCCTCTAGTGTCTCCTAACTCGTACAAAGAATTACCTAGTACCCTCAAAACGATAGCCTTTACATACTTAGGTGCTAACTTAGCATTATAATGCTTCGTAGCATCACTCAACTTATAGTTTCTTCTGTACACACACTGGCCAACTCTATAAGCAACATTTCTTGACCTAAGGTCATAACACTTTTTACCTTTTTCGTAGGCTCGTTTCAGATTCTGAGAGATTTTCTGTCTAAGGAGCTGCAATTTTACGTCTTTCGATAAAATTTCTACCTCCGAATCATTAATGGCGTTTAGCTTCCGAAGCAGCTCATATGAATCCGCGTGCTGTACCATGGTTTGGCCGAACACTGCTCTATAAGGCTCCGTGTCTATAGCTTCATGCAAAGAACTTCTTAGAGCAAAAGCTGCTTTTGATACATGAGTGTCCCAGGTCCTCTGGTCCTGTTCCTCCAGATATGCTCGAATTATAGCCAGCATCGACCGGTTCACTCGCTCCGACGAATTCGACTGGGGAGCATATATAGCTGTTTTCATATGTCTAACCCCGTAACTATCCAGAAATCCCTTAAACATGTCGGAAACAAACTGTCGGCCATTGTCCGATACAACAACCTCGGGAACACCGAAGATATGAAATATGTCGTTTTCCAGGTACTTCACCACTTCCGTTGTTGTGGCGTTCCTCATGGGCTTGAGGAACACAAACTTTGAATAGTGATCCAGCACGACAAATACATAACTGTTTCCTTGACGACTGCGTGGATACGGTCCACAAAAGTCAATGAACAGTCTTTGAAAAACTCGTTCTGATGTTATCTGATTCCCCATGGGTGGCCTAGAAATACTGTTCGTGGCCTTAGTGCATTTACAAATCTCGCAACCTGCTATAAACGCTTTAGTATCTGCCACCATACCGGGCCAATAATATTTCACCCTTAGACGATACAATGTCTTCCCCAAACCTCCGTGTCCGACTGAACTATCAGAATGATATTTTTCCAACAACTTATTGCGAAGCCCTCTAGGCACCCATACCTTCCATACGTTCTCAATGTTTTCGTCAGTCCTAAGCATAGTCCTCTTGAAAATTATGCCATCTACATTCTTTAAGTCTGGTAGCACACTACTATTTGTCTCAACATAATCTATCCATTTTAAGTACTCGGCCTCCCTAAATTCCGCTGCCCTAAAATCAAGCTCTGAACCCTCACTGACTTCGCCTATCTCATCTACAAACATTCGACTCAACGCGTCGGGCACGATATTTGCTCTACCTTTCCTATGGACGATATCGAAATCAAATGCCTGCAACTTAAGACTCCACCTCGCGAGACGTCCAGAGAGGTCTTTCTGACTCATGAGCCATTTTAGGCTCATGTGATCAGTTATTATTGTGAACGGTAGACCATCAATATACTGACGAAATTTCTGAACACCCACCACTGCTGCGAGACATTCCAATTCGGTGATGGTATAATTTTTCTGCGCTGAGTTCAGCTTTTGTGACATATACGCCACAGGTCTCTCGTTGCCTTCTTCATCCAGCTGGAACAGTACACTGCCAATGCCTGTTGTAGATGCATCGCATTGTAAGAAGAAATGCTTCTTGAAATCGGGATTTACAAGTACCTTTGGTGAAGCTAGCTCATGCTTCAATTTAGTAAAGGCCTCTAGAGCTTCCGAGGACATTTGGAATTGTTTCGATTTTTTCAAGCAATCTGTCAGTGGAGCGGTGACCGTAGCAAAGTTAGGCAAAAATCGCCTATACCATCCGCACATTCCAAGAAACCTGCGTAGCTGCTTAATAGTATTTGGGGGTGGAAAATCTAGCATGCATTGTACCTTTGACGGGTCCGTACGCAGCTCTCCTTGGCCTATGACAAACCCAAGATAGGACACTTCTTTCTGGCAAAATTTTGACTTTTCTAGATTAATGGTTAAGTCTGCCTCAGCCAAGCACTTAGCCACCTCGGCAAGGTGTTGAAGATGTGAGTCAAAATCTGGAGAGCAGACCAACAAATCGTCTATATATATGAAAACAAACTCTCGTAGCTTTGAAGATATCACGCGGTCCATAAGACGACACAGCCTCTGGCTGGCGTTGCACAAGCCGAAAGGCATTACTTTGAACTGGTACAACGGCCTGCCAGGAACCATAAACGCCGTTTTCTCTCGCGATGCCTTCTGAAGGGGAATCTGGCAGAAGGCATCCTTCAAGTCCAGACTAGATATAAAGAAAGTATTTTGAAGGCGGCCAAGGATACCCTCCACGTGTGGTGCCGGATAAGCATCCTTTTTAGTTCTTTCATTTACCTTCCGTAGATCGATGCACAACCGGTCTTTCCCTGGCTTTTCTACGATAACTATGGGTGAACTCCATGCGCTATCGCTCTCTTCTATCACGTCAAGAGAAATCATCCTATCTACCTCTTGGTAAGCTTTTTTCAATTTTACCGGTGACATCGGGTAATATTTCTGTTTGACAGGCAACGTTTCATCAAAGACTTCAATTACGTGTTCCATTAGATGTGTTCTTCCTAGCCCTACCTTTGCGTACGATGGGAACAAGTTTTTTACAGTTTCTAGCCGTCTTTGCTGCGTAGCTGTAATGTGGTACTCGGTTCTACTAGTAATATCAATTTCTTCGATCTTAGGATAAATTTCAAATTTTTGCCAAAAATCTATGCCTAGATAAAGCTGCTGTTGTAAGCCAGGCACTAAATAAAACACCATCGACACAGATTTATCCCTCCATGTGACTTTTGCCTCTGCTTTACCTACTATGGGCTGTACTTTGCCATCAGCCACCTTTACTTCATCATCTAGCGTCTGAACCGAGAGTTTTAGTGTTTCCACCAATTCTAAAGCACCCTTGCCAAAACAACTCACACTTGCCCCGCTATCTAGCATACCTGTAACCTCACAATCTCCTATCAAAATCTTTGTATATGGACGTTGATCTGTCGAGTCTCTAATTATCGTCGCTGCTATCGCTTTTCGTTCCGTTTTCCTAAATTTAGATTTCTGCCTCATTTTCTTAATTTTGTTAAATTTTCTTGTGTCTGCTGTTTCATGATCGTTAAATAATCGTGCCCTAACCTCCTCATAATTTTCTCGCCGAGTTTCTAATGTGGCATACCTTGTACCTAACTCCCGCTTTTCTTTTGGGCGCCTCTCCCTACTGGTCTGCAAAAGACTCACTGAGGTATTATTTCCGGGACTGGATTGACAAGACGATTCAGCCCGGTCTGATCGCCGGACTTCCCGTTTTGCGCCTCGCATTTTGCACATAATGAATATCTTAGATTTTTCTTATCACATTTAAAACAAGTAAGCTTATGAAAGGAAGAGTCACATGGACAATATGAATTTTTTTCATGCCTGGAAGAGCCAGGCTGCTGGGCTTGTTCGTCCCTCTGCTTTTCGTCCACCCCGACACTCTTACGTGCTCGCCTCTCAAAAGCCTCAATATTTGAGCCCTCCTGGTCATCAACCTCTTCATAGGTCTCCCATCTTAATTCATCAACTTTCTTTCTATACGTGGACTTGTTTGAAAACTGTGACAGATGTTTTTCAGCACGTCTGCACTCGAATCGAAGCTCACTCAAACTTTCAATTTTACACCCAAAAATCAAATCCCTAATTCTAAACCTTAAATTTTTCCTTATAATGTTAACAAGAGTCTTTTCATCAAGTTTGTTCTTCATGGTGAATGCCATTCCCCGTATTGCCGCATAATAGTCGTCGAAGGATTCGCCTACATTTTGTATACGTTCGTTCATGGCAGCTCGTATTTCTTCATCACAGTCGGCCTGACGAAATTGATACAGAAATGCTAAACGAAAATCCGTAAAACTGGATGCTTCTTCGTCTGCGTGTTCTTCCATGTATAGCCAATACCACTCCTGCGCTTGTTTTTCCAAAAGAAAATGAAAGTTTGTATACAAATCCTCACTAGAAATACCATGCTTCTTCTGAAGACTTTCTACCCTAAATAAAAATCTTTCTACTGGTATTGACTTTGGACTGCCATCATACCTTAAGCCCCAGTTTCTAACACGCCTATCCTTCCCACTTTCTGTATCCTGCCGAGTATGGCCTGTCCGAGGAGAGGGTGTGTAATCTGATGCTTGTTCAAACAACCTTCTTCGAGGATAGCTTTGACCTAATTCACCTGTAACCTGATTACTCGTCTCCTCTGGATCTCTTCCAGCTCTCTCCAAGTTCAAAATTTTTTGACCAATGCTATCTACCTCTTGCCTTATGCCCTTAACTGCCGTTCGTACCGCATCAGTGGTTGCCCTACTCACTTCCATCTGATACTGAACGAACATCATTTCGAAACGCTTAACGACTGCTTCAAGGTCACTCACGGGTGGTAGCGAACACGCCCCTTCAACCTTGTCGCTATCGTCATCTAACGCTGCTTGACCAGTATTTTCTGTCACTACTCTATTTATGATCTTACCGCTCCGCAGTTTTGCTAAATTAGTTTCCTCGTCAGTCATCCTAAATAGTATTGAAATTTGCCTAATAATATTGTAAAACTCTTCGCCAAATTCAAATTTCCTTTTGTTTTTATTATTTACCTATTATATAACTAAAATTAGTGTTTTAATTCACTATAATTTCGCCAACCATCTACCAAAATCTTCGCCGCAAATTATAATTAGCTTCAAAATTTCGTATATAATATTGTGTTTCTTTTGTTCCTCTGACTTCAAATCAAAACTATCATTTCAACTTATGTGTGTGTCGGTTCACAAACCGCATTGTCTTACTTAAATCTAAATGTCTAGTCCGTCTGTCCAAAATCTTCCCTACGCAGACTACCCCAACCAACTGCACTAAAACTCAACGAATTGGGCTGGCTGTCTTTGTAAATACTATATCTTATTTTTAAATTTCTGATAGTGCCTCAAACCTCAATGTTAAAATTAAAACTCAAAAATGCAGCAAGATGCAACTATCCAGAACTATTAATATGACTAAACCTACCTTCGGCACAATCAAAAAGTTTTCTGGCAACTATCTTGAGCTACCGAATAAATGTCTACATAAACCAATGTCTGTCGACTTTAGGCAATCAAAACCTCTGTAACAATGAACTCATACCCACATAAAACATGAATTAATCGAAAAAATATAATACTCTTAGCTACACCTTGATCCAGGGAAAATATCCTTAGACCCAATGCAGTGAATTTGCAACAAAAACAACGTCCTGTTGCCTAACGTTGGGCGCCAGTGTTGCGCTCGGACTTAGCTCTAATTTTGCAATCTCCTTGACGCGCGGGTACGCTTGCTTATGGCACGACTCGTACTCGTCGGATATGGGTGGATTCTTTGCGTCAAAATGATACGCGTCCATCGCGCTACACAATAAACTCGTACCCGATATATATATATACGTGTTTCATTGCCAGGAGGTAACCAACTGTCACCCAGGAATCACATGTGAGATACTAGCATGCAAATAGTCACGTAAACCCCTAACAAATGCGGAATCTGCCTTAGATGTTATCGACAGTCCTGACCAATCCCTCACCTGCCATGCCGTAATGGCCGATCTCTATTAAAATTTTCTTTACAGCCCCTCTTCTAAACTTTGTGTCCGATTTATGAACTATACCTACTCATCCCGTCCTCGTCCGTCTGCTCTTCTGGTCTGGTTTGATCCCCAACACATACACAAAATGTTCTTAGTTGCACATATTATTTTATTAAAAGGAACATAACTCCCAGTATCACTTAAAAACCTAGTTTAGTATCATCAACATTCATTTTAGCTTATATTTACTGATATTAATTTTTTGTTTGCTTGTTTTATCCATATTTGCTTAATTTTCTAATTTATTATTCATTTCTTCATTTATTTTGTCTTTATATCATATTTTATTATTTTAACAGATTATTTCTTACACGTAAATTCCTTGTGTTACAAATCAATTCTTTTCTCTTCTTTGCCTTTTTACTTTTTCTTCCATTTTTCCTTTTTTCTTATACCCCTTTTAATTCTCCTTCGTTATAATTATTTTACTTTACATTTCTTATAATTAAGTGTTTAATTTAATCGCTTTTTAATTATTTCTTTAATTCTTTTCATTGGATTTTTTTTTCTTTTCTTTTGTACATATGTATGCATATATGTTTATACATATACTGCTAAGTTTTACTACACGTTCTATCAAAATTCTATATAGCCCTTTTTATAGCAACACGAAAATAAAATTATGCCCCACTGAAGGGTTAAACTTTAGGTTTAGGTACAACTCACTGCGCTTCCCAATCAAATAACTTTTGATTGATTATTTGGCTAAGTGGACGCACAATTTGCCGCCCCAGGCAGCGAACGAAATCTTTATAATACGTCTCATCAGCAAGACCTGAATCCAGATGCAATTTACTTGGTTTAATGGGATTGATTACCTTTAGGTCTGCCGTCGTTGCTGAGACAGTAACTCACAGTCTCCACCAAGACACCCCACTACGTAGGTCACGCTTTTTACGCGAAGCACTACCCAGTGGAGTTCTCTAGATACGGTTGCTGTGAAAATACTTTAAAATGAAATATATACATACGTCCATAAAAATTCAATAGCAGACGTACCGGTTGTTCTTATAACCACCCCGTCTTCAACTACAGTTTCTTAACACTGTATTTTTGGATCTTAATAAAAATGCTCCTTGACAGTATAACGAAATACTCAGCACTGTTAAAAGTGCTATTACTGTACTATATCAACAATATTCTTTTGTTGTCTTTTTCCCTTTTTTTTTACCTTTCAATTTTAATTTTGCTTCTTTACCCTCCTTGTGGTTCAGCGAATGAAAACGAAAAGACCGGATATTGCAGCGAGTATAAACTCGTCAAGTTCATATGTCAGACCTTAAGCTCAAATGTCAAATGATGTGGAAGCGTTCGGAAATATTTAACGATCCTTCAATAGTCCCATAATTTACTCTTCGTTGTTTACAGTGGCTCCTCACTATATCTCTATTTTAACAACTTAACATAAACATTGTTATGTCTTTCAGCTAGGGTGCTACATATACTTATACATATGACTACTAAACATGATAATGTCCTTTCTTTTTCTTTGCTTTCAACTTCTTTCTTAATAAATACTTATATATATATATATATATATATATATATATATATATATATATATATATATATATATATACTACATATATACATATACATATATATAATCTATATATACATGTGTATGTATGTATGCTTCTTATACATTTTGCTCCAAACATGTACTTATTATTAATTTTTTTTTTTAACCTAGTTATTATCTCATACCGCAACAACGGTTTTGACGGTTACTAGAGGATGCGCTGTTATCCCTAGACAATTTTGGAGCAGATGAAATTTTCGAAGACTGGGCTTCGCCCGCGCTTTACAACAGTTATATATCTGTCCATTCCGACATGGATTTTGGGCTGCTCTTAACTTCAGTGAAAACTTGGTTAAGTGATGACCACGAGCCGGAAGCGGATGATATCGCTGAGTTAAATGTAGAAGTACTAGGCAACGGTAATGTTAAAGAATCAGTAGTTGGCATTGGACAAAGCGAAGTTGATCGCTGACGAAAAAGTGGCCTCGCCGTTAAAAAAAAGTCTATTATCAGATTTCTTATTTATTTTGTTTTCATTAAGAGCTTCAGAGCTCTCGGTAAGTCTATCATCAGATTTTTTATTTTTATTATTTTCATTAAGAGCTTCAGAACTCACACACAGTAAGTCTATCATCAGATTTTTTATTTTTTTATTATTTTCATTAGGAGCTTCAGAACTCACAGTATAATACGCATTTCTGCCATTAGAACTCACTTCACAGTTATTTGTTTTTGAGGTACTCATACAGAGTATTCCTCAAGGGCACTTTTGTTTGTTTGTTTGTTTTTTTGTTTACGGTTTTTTGTTTTTGTTATTTATGACTATGTAAAAAATATTAGCAATGCAAATGAAGCTTATTTCTCAATAACAATATGTAAGTTAGCGACACCAACCAAATCAATTTGCAATAATCAGCATTTAATAAATTAAGAATTTCTACACGCGTATCCGGTCTAATTACAAACTGTCTACTTGCACTTGTTTCGTGGGAAAGCTATTTTGTTGGATCAGCATTTGAATATTGGCGCATGTATTGCAATATGATCGGACAACCAAAAAGCCAAGTAGAAGAAAGGAAAAACAGTCAGTCTTGGTTGCGAGCTTCTTCGGTTCAGTGTTATAAATTTAATTTGTGAATAATTAATATTGTGAATAAAGAATTAATTGTTTGATTTGAAATTTAAATATAAAGTGAGTTATTTAATTGATAATTGGCGCTGTTGGTTGCGCCTTAAATAATTTTTTTATCGAACTCAAGTGTAGATCCTTTAACTGGCGCCCGAGCAGGGACCCGCTTAAAAAACTGCGGAGTCCTTTAAATAAAAAATAATAAAATAATTTAAATAAAAAATAAAGATACTGCGATTCCTACGGGACCCTCCAGGATCTTCAAATTATAAATCAATAAGGTTATAACTGAATAAAACACAAGCTCCTCCTTCGCCAACCGGGTATTTCTGGTGATTCATAACTAAAACTATCACATAAGATTACCCGAGCGAAAGTGAAGTCATCCGTACCTTAGTAGGTGCCCACGATTATAAAAGCGGGCTTCCAAAAAGGAATCGCACGGACCTTCCGTGAGGAGAAAAAGGTTCTCCACTTGAGCGCGTTGCGGTCACGCAACCAAGGCTCACTCAAGGAAAAGCAAATTATTCTTCCTTAAAAATAAAGCAAAAATCTAATAAAAGTCGAGAAAATAAAAAATAAAGTGGTCTAGATACCAAAAGAAGAAATAAAAAAAAGTTTTAATTGAAATTAAAAAGAAATTGATCTAAATATCAATAGAAGAAAATAAAAAGAATTTAATTGAAATAAAAAAAAAGAAATTAGAGGAAAAGAGGAAATAAAAGGAATTTAATTTAACCAAAAATAGTGAATAAAAGAAAAAATTATACAACCTTTTTTTTACGAAGAAATAAAAAATTTAAATTAAATTGAAAAGTGAAGAGAAGTAAAGAAAATTATAATTTTTACAAAAAAAAGATATAAGAAAATTTGAATTGAATCAAAAGCAGTATATAAAATTTTTCTATAAATTAAAATAAAAAAAAGCGAATAAAAGGAAAATTATTATAAAGTATTTTTTTTTTTGCAATAGAAAAAAGAGAAAAAATTATAAAAAAAAGGATACACGCATTTGAAAATTAAAGAATACAAAAATAAATAGCTCAATAAAGAAGGAGCAAAAACTATAAAGTGAAAGAAATAGAAGTGCAGTGAAGTGAAAAAAAACTGAGAAACGTTGCTGTTATCATCAGGTGAGTCCAAGTGTCCTTTTGCCACTTATATAATTTCTCTATGGAAGATATACAAGGAAATCTTACTACCCTTACGGGGGCAGTAAACCGTCTCTTGCAGGAGATGAAAACAATCGAGTTTAGGCTTAAAACAATTGAGAAAAATAGGGACGTAGAAGAACTAAGAAGAAGGTTAGATTCAATGATTCCGTCAGAATCTGATCAGGGAGAAACAGTTTCAATTTCACAGGCCCCAAGGAATGAAGAGGAGCTTAATTCAATATGTAGGCTTCCAGATAGCGTTAAGGAACTTAGGACATTTGATGGGAATCCACTAAACTACGTGTCCTGGGTCCATGTGGTAGAAATGGTCCTGAAGGATTTCGAAATAGTTAGGCACAAGCCTATTTATAGGTCCATTTTACAAAGTATACGTCAGAAAATAGTCGGCGAAGCTGATGCCGCTTTAGTGTCATATAATATTTTTGACAATGACTGGAAGGAAGTAAAAAAGGTTCTATCACTCCACTATGCAGATAAAAGGGATGTTCAAACCCTCGAACACCAACTGAACCAACTTTCACAGGGGTCGTCAAAGGTAGATGAGTTCTATTCAACGGTAAGCCATCAATTATCCCTTATAATAAATAAACTAAAAACAGAGACCTATAGCGAGGAGACGATAGATGCATTGGTTACTACACATAGGAACAGAGCATTAGACATATTTATCCGAGGGTTAAATCCAGACTTATCCAGAATGGTCATCATACAACGACCAAGAACCTTGCCAGAAGCATATTCGGCCTGCCTGGAACTTCAAAACCTTACGATGCGGAACAATATTTTGCATTCAAAATCTCAGCCACGAACGAACAATCCATCAGCTGCAGTGCCTGTCGTCAAACCATATCCGAAACCACCTAGACCTCACTTGAATTTTTCGAATAATGCTAGGTATAATTACCATCACCATGGATACTCCAATAATAATAATCGACCTGCACCATTTCCAAGGTTCCAAAATGTCAAGCCAGAGCCGATGGAAACGGACCACTTTATACAAACACGAAAAACAAATTACACGAATCGCCCCAATAACGCAGAAAAAAGAAGGGCAAGTGAAATGTTTAGAACAGACAAACAGCCGCGTGTTTTCCACCTGAATACGGAAATTCAAGATGCAGGACTCGTTCCTCAAGAGGAATTATCTATAGGTGATTTCGATTCCGCAGCAACGGAACAAAATTTTATGGAGGAGGGGCATCCAGCCTACCTTACATAGAATATAGTACAGGTAACAACACTCGACTTGCGTTTTTGATCGATACAACACCAGATCCTATTTACTCGAAAAGCTACCCATACCCAGCTGCAATGAGAAATGAAGTAGATAGACAAATTACGGAATTTTTATCAGAAGGAATAATACGTCCTTCCAAAAGCCCCTATAATTCCCCGATTTGGATTGTTTCAAAAAAGCCAAAACCAAACGGAGAGAAACAGTACAGATTGAATGCTGTTACAATTCCCGACACGTATCCTATCCCAGATATTAACACTACTCTGGCGAGCTTGGGTAATGCCAAATATTTCACGACGATCGACCTAACCTCAGGTTTCCATCAAATTTCTATGAAAGCTTCAGACATTCCAACGACAGCGTTTTCAACTATGAATGGGAAGTTCGAGTTTCTTCGTTTACCCTTCGGGTTGAGAAACGCACCAGCAATTTTCCAACGAATGATTGATGATGTCCTGAAGGAATATATAGGAAAAATCTGCTACGTCTACATTGACGACATTATAGTGTTCGGACGTAGCGAACAGGAAATCCTTTCTAATGTAGAGACAATTTTCGAAAAACTAAAAAACGCAAATTTAAAGGTCAACATTGAAAAAACTCATTTTATGCAAACAGAAGTAGAATTTTTAGGATACATTGTGAGTGCAGATGGAATTAAACCAGATCCCAAAAAGTGACTGCCATCGAAAAATTACTTCCCCCTTGCAATCTTAAGGAACTCAAAGGGTTTTTGGGAATGACCTCATATTATAGGCGCTTTATAAAGGACTACGCGAAAGTAGCAAAACTAGATAACCTAAGAAACTATCTGTATGGAGTAAAGATTAGAATATACACCGACCATCAGCCCCTTACCTACGCGTTAGGTAACCGGAATTTCAATGCCAAATTGAAGCGATGGAAAGCTCGTATAGAAGAGTATAATCACGAGTTGATCTACAAACCTGGTAGATCAAACGTCGTGGCAGATGCACTCTCTAGATTGAAAACTAGCGTTAACCATATCAGTGACGTTTCCACAGACACGGCCAGCGAAGGGGATTCACAAGCAACAAGAACAGCCTCAGAAACTAGAGACGATGACATTGAATCAACAGGTTCAACCATCCACAGCGCACTCCAAGATGCATCAGACTTAATTCCCCACGTGGAGGTCCCTATTAACGTTTTCAAAAACCAGATAATGATTATAATAGGTCCTGAATTGCAGTCCAGCGAAATACCACACGAA
Organism: Tachina fera; assembly: GCA_905220375.1. Lineage (NCBI taxonomy): Eukaryota > Metazoa > Arthropoda > Insecta > Diptera > Tachinidae > Tachina > Tachina fera. The sequence continues at coordinate 54,267,829 of LR999967.1, forward strand.
CACTTCCTACGTCACTACGTCTCTTCGCCTGATTGGAATGCAGAGAAACTTTCGGACATGCTAAAAAAGACACTAAATCCTAACATCGTAAATGGCATTAAAGCCCCAGAAAATTGTTTAGCGATTTTACAAGACTTGTATTTACAACATTTTTCAAGGTATAAAATTAGAATCGCTCAGAAAGAAGTGAAAGATATAAGATCAGAGAATATTCAATTCGAAATAATACAGCGAGAACACCATAGAGCGCACAGGAATGCAAGAGAAAATAGGAAGCAAATTTTAGATGAATACTACTTTCCACGCATGTATGCTCACATTAGAAAATTCGTTGAGCGTTGCGACATATGTAATAGCAATAAGTACGACAGGAACCCAACGAAACCTTTACTGCAAGACACTCCTACGCCAACCATGCCGTGCGAAGTATTACATATGGATATAATAGAAATACAAAATCAAAAATTCCTGTCCGTACTGGACAAGTTCTCCAAGTTCGTTAAGCTGTTTCATATAAGTGACAGGTCTGTATTAAATGTGAGAGAAAAATTAGTAAAAATCCTTCATTACTTTACAGCCCCAAAGATTTTAGTAACTGACAACGAGAGTAGTTTCCTTAGCCCCTTAGTAAAAGATTTCATTGAAAGACTAGGGATAAAAATTTATTTGACCCCATCGCAACGAAGCGAAGTAAATGGACAGGTAGAGCGCGTCCACTCAACTCTTATAGAAATTTACAGGTGCCTACGGGCAGAAAAAGAGGAACTCAGTGTGCAAGAGCTAATATATGTAGCCGTCGATAGATATAACAATACTATTCACTCCGTTACAGGAAAAAGACCTAGCGATATATTCTTTAACAGAATAAAAGCATCCGATATAAACAAACTGTTTGAAGCCCGCTCTAAAATTAACAAGGATCTTAGGGAGCTAATTAAAAAGAACGCTAGGGAAAGGAACAAGCGTATGAATAAGAAACGCACGTCTCCAAGAAAATTTAGAAAGGTTGATACGATCTTTGTTAAAATTAAAAACGTCAAAGCTAAAAACAAACCAGTTTTTAGGAAAGAGATTGTAGAAAAGGATAACAGGGTCACAGTACGCACGGTAAGTGGTAAAAGGATTCACAAGGCTCACATAAACAATTTGAAACAAATTCCATAAATTATCAAACATTCTATTTCTTTCACAAGATTTTTTCTAGAATTCAAAATAACGCAATTACTAAAAATATATAAAGCGCTCTATAAAAAATTGGTGAGTGCCTCAGGCACTGGGGTTCGACTCCCTAAGGGCAGCGCTCATTACTATTATAAAAATGCCGATATACATAAATTGAAATCAATATAGATTTGAAATTAAATTATATAAAAAAGGGAAAAGAGTAAACTCTTTACATACATATATAAAAATCTATCATTTAATTAAAAAGATAAAATTCAAAAAAAAAAAAAAAAAAAAAACCGCTTTGCCAGAATTACACTAATCACTTATGTTATTTAATAAAATAATTATTTTTCAGGAAAAATGATTTCCAAAATAAGTATTCTCTTTATGGGTTATATTTTTACTCTACACGCTGAACAAATTTTTCACTATGACGTCCCTATTGTTACTGTGAGAGCTGGCAACGCTTGGACGATTAATGGCAATTTTAAATTGGTTCACGTCATCAACCTGGATGAATACGCAACAATTGCGGACAATATAACAATGCTGGTCCAGAAACACTTGCCGCCCGGCAAGACTAAGGAAATAATTGATTACCATCTGACGCAGGTGCAAGAGAGACTCATCGAGCTAGGAGCCATACGGGCCAGAACCCGAAGATCAATCGATTGGATAGGATCCGCATGGAAGTGGGTCGCTGGCAATCCGGACGCTGCAGATTGGAACTCTATTTTAAAAAGTCAAAACGCAATAATTGATAACAACAATGAACAGTACAAGATTAACGCACAAATATTGAACACCACGAATGAAATTGTTCATAAAACGAATGATCTTATTATCAAAATGAACGAGATTAGCAATGGCAAAGATGCCGAGAGAATTGGACAGAACACTATGAACCAAGTTCTCATTCTAAAAGATATGATTAACGAAGTAGTAAGGGCTTGTCAATTGGCTAAAAGTGGAATTATCAACACAAACTTATTGAATAGAGCTGAGGTCGAGGATACTATTTCCGAAATGGAAACACTTCCATATGCTAACGCCATCGAAGCTATTGAACACGGGAATCCATCCATATATACAAATGGGTCACTATTGCTATATGTCCTCTCCATTCCAAAGCTGAAAAAGGATTTTTATCACCGACTCATCGCTAGAACAACAATAAGAATGGGTAGACAAATTGAATTGCCATTTAACGAAATACTGATAAGTCAAAATGAAACGTTTGGTGTGAAAACCCCCTGTCTAAACATCAACAAAGTAACAGTCTGTCAACAAACATCTCTAATCAAACTGGCTGAAGAAACATGTATACCACGCCTGCTCAAAGGAGGAATTGCGAACTGCCGCTACAAGATGACCAAGACGCATGTAAGAGAAATGTTAACAACCGATATTATTTTCCTAACAAACTTCGAGGGCGTCCTTAAAACCCAAACACATACAAAAACGCTCAATGGAAGTTACCTGATACAGCTGTATAACGAAAGCATACTGATCAACAACGAAACATTCTCCAGCACATCTGTTTCGAGGCTACAACCACTTCCCCCTGTCCTAACCAACGTGGCTGATCAAAAACTACTGGTAGACATCGACCAAGTCCACAATTTAAGTTTGCACAACGTAAACAAGCTTGAGTATCTTGGTTTGAAATTAAACTTGTCACTTGGAACACATATAAGTATCGCGATTGCGATGGGTATTTGCGTTGGAGTCCTGTGGCATAGGATAACTAGGAGAATCAACCTACCAACAATCAAATTTCCTCAGACAGCCGATCCTACCACTAAACCAAGGAATGTGATCTGCGGGACGCAGATATTTAAAGAGGGAGGAGTTAGCGACACCAACCAAATCAATTTGCAATAATCAGCATTTAATAAATTAAGAATTTCTACACGCGTATCCGGTCTAATTACAAACTGTCTACTTGCACTTGTTTCGTGGGAAAGCTATTTTGTTGGATCAGCATTTGAATATTGGCGCATGTATTGCAATATGATCGGACAACCAAAAAGCCAAGTAGAAGAAAGGAAAAACAGTCAGTCTTGGTTGCGAGCTTCTTCGGTTCAGTGTTATAAATTTAATTTGTGAGTAATTAATATTGTGAATAAAGAATTAATTGTTTGATTTGAAATTTAAATATAAAGTGAGTTATTTAATTGATAATTGGCGCTGTTGGTTGCGCCTTAAATAATTTTATTATCGAACTCAAGTGTAGATCCTTTAACTTGTATTCCGAATATTTTTTCGTACGATTTTTATTTTGTTTAGTATGAAATAAAAACTCCGCTAAATCGACTGTTCACTATGAATGTACAACGAGAACTGTATCTATGTATGTTTGGGAGAATTTTTACTTCTGTTTCAACATAAAGTTTGCTGGTTGACCCCTTTAAGTTATTCTTGTTAATGTACATAGACTGGGTTATATCGCATGCAGGTGTAATGATTTTGCACTTAAAAAAGGTCCTCATCACCATCAATCATACCCTATACAACACATTTATGATTGATCCAGATACAATTGCTGTCTGCGAATTCAGTATTAAAAAAAGCTTTTCATCACAATCTAACAGCTTTATAGATATATTTTGTTAGCATGCATGCCTTAGCATGCGTTGGTGACCCGAGAGTCCGAGATGTAGTGGTGTTTCAATTAAAAATCTATACTATTAAAATATACGAATTCACTCGTTTGAATTTTATACACAGAAGATACATATGTATTTCATTTGCAAAAAAGTCAAGATGATGTTTCTGAATATTGCAGTGTGTTATAGATCATTTGGAATGCTTTAGTTTTCACAATATTTCATACTTACCATCAAGTTTAGAGTATTCTACCACATTAAGTTAATTATTTCCCAAGTGTTAACATTCCTAATAATTCCTTAAAAAATAACAATAAAACAAGACAAACCAGATTTTTTTTTATTTTTTTTTTATTTTTATTTAATATTTTTACAAACTTTTTTATAATAATTAGCTACCAATCCTCTACTATTGCTGTACACAAATAGAAGACTTTGCAACGGCAGATTTCATCTCCTTCTTCATATGTTGTGATGGAGCGAAGACAACAAGAAAAATTACCATCATTTTCATCCTCGCTCTCTACTACGCCAAACAGCTCGTTCTCTTCCAGCATGTTCATAAGAAACGTAACAAGTTCATTGTGCTCCCACATAATTTTCTTCGCAAAATCCTCAGTAAATTGAGGAATTTTTCTTCGTATCGAAATTAAGGGTGACCAAGATAAATTTAAGGTTGTGTAAGTGAGCGAAAAAGATAAACACACAGGCAGAAACAATTAATAAAAGTAATTCTTATATAATTTTATGAAAGAACTTTTTTTCTTTCTAGAAACCCGTTTTAACAAAAAAAAAATAATTAGTAAACATTATTATTCACTTTAATTCTCATTTTAAAACTACTAAAAGCCAATTTGTAAGCAAAAATAATTTTTTGTTGTATGTAGGCGACATAATTTTTTAACATAAACAGCATCCATAATAAATTTCTCGCAGTGCGTTTGAGAAAAATTACTAAAAAAGATAAGTAAAAATATTCTCAGATAACACTAAATGAAAGAGAATAAGAATACGTGTGAATACGTTTTGCAAAAATTTGCTACATGATGTTCACCCATGATCGAAATCATTGTTCTTTGAATATCAACTTGGAAGTGAATAGACTTCTTTCATACAAACATTTTTGCAAATATATCGTAGGGTTGATTATTTAACATGTATTTCCTTGCATATGAACTAATTTCTGCATACATTCATATATTTATTTATATGTATACTTTTAAAAATTATATATATGTGAATGTTCCCTATTTCAAGTAGTAAAATCAAAAATTAGGAAATTAAGGGAATTAAGGAAAAATAAATAAAAATAAAGAGTGATTGACTAACTTATACGTACAGTATGTCTAACAGACACACAAAGCACAATTAAATTAAAGATATCAAAAATATGAATACAATAAGCTGAACTTTAATAAAATCAGAAATCATTTAGAACAACAAATAAGAGCCAAGGACGATCAGCCTATTAATGTAAACAAAATATTAGTATCAAGTAAAACAATTTGGGCAATTTAATTTTTAATTCCTGTAGTATAGTATTCTTAGAAAACGACTATGTTTCCTGTTGATCGCTATTCAAGAAGAAAATAAGTTTGTTCTTAATGATTTAACTAATTTAAAAGTACATTTAAGTTCAGTCTCAGTATAGATAATACTTCTTAACATAAAAATTAAAAACAAATGTTATCCAATTCTATATTATATGTATCTAAAATTCCAAAAAACTGTAATATGAAATAATCTCCAGCGCTTCTAACTGCATCAGAGTTTAAGAAAAAAGCTCCTTTTATTCAACAGCGGACCAATTGAATAAAATTTTAATTTGAAACAGTAAGCAAAGACATCAGCTTACTGCATTCTTATTCATAATCGTGTAATAAAATATATGTATAACCACCAAAGGAAAAATTCTTAAAGTCTTACAAATTAAGCAATATGGAAAATAAACATAAATTTTATAGAGGACAAAGTTTTTAAAATGAATTCGAACGACTTCATCGCAAAAGAAGTAGCGATTGTTTTCAAAACGTTTCAAATTTGTATCAAAAATAACGAAAATTCGTTTCAAAAAGTATTTTTTCCATACAAATTTCAAAACGAAAAAAACGTTTCTATTTACAAAAGTTTGCCTTGATAAATCCAAATTAATGATTCCGCATTCTCTTTCTCTCGATCGTTTTGATGGTGTATCCAACATAAAAACTCCTCAAAAGTATGGAATCTTTGCTGAAAAGTTTTTCAGATCAACATCAGAAAGGGGTTTATTGGGTAGCTTTACGAAAAAATTGGTTTTTGTTTTTGTTGACAAACCAATCCATATCCTTTCTTATATTGTTTAAGATAAAAACCTTTCCCCATTGCTACTGCTTCCATTGTTTTATTATGTCTAGTTGCTTCATCAAGTTGTTGTTTGGTATTCTTTGCACCATTTATTGCTTTTGCTATATTTATAGTTTCGCCAGAAGAAAGACTGCCAATTGCACTCAGAGCAGTAAGAATAGGTACTAGAGGTAAGAACCCACCAATCTTTGGAACATTAATTAGGGCTTGTTCATAATCTTACGTGCAATCCTAATGGCAGAATTAATGTCTTGTGGTTTTTCCTTCTTCAGTATTTTTGTTGCACTTTTAATTGATGTACTGAACAGCTTTTTTCCATTTTGTTCACTTTTTTTTGCAACCTTCTTCTTCAATCTCATACCAAATTTTCTGTTGGCTTTCATTGCGTTGGTAACCATATACGCAAACGATTTTTCTGCAAGACTGCTATTTTTTGAAAGAACTCGTTCGAAAGCTTTATTTTCAAGAATTTTATCAGCCTGATGTCTACTATTTAAATCACTTGTTTTGGGAATAGGCAATGTCGTGATCTTTACATGCAGCGTCTAATTAGTTTATTCCATTGTCACCACGATCTACACGTTTTTGTAATTTTGTTCCGGGTCCACAAAACTGATATCCAGGAAGATGAAGTTCAACAGGTAGAGAGTTTATTACTCTATTCACTAAACCTTTTCCAACGGCTGGTTTCTTATAACTAAACGTTTTGTTATAATGTATAAGCATCTTATTTTATTTTTGCTTCTATAACAAATGTATTCTAAGAATGCAATTAGTAAAACAACATAAAATTATTGTGATTCGCAATATTGATGCTCCAACGAACATCAGATCTAAAATAAAACATAGCTCTCTCCTACCAAATTCTATTCGTGCTCTCATAGTTGGACCATCAAATTGTGGAAAGACTAATGTTATGATTAGCTTGCTAGAAAATCCGAATGGACTCAAGTTTTAAAACATCTATATATACTCAACATCCTTTTATCAACCAAAATATGAATACTTAAAGCGATTAATTTCACCAATTAAAGGGCTGAGATATTACACATTTACAGATAATGAAAAAGTTATTTCTCCTTGACAAGCGAAAACTTTGATGATTTTGCATGCGAGAAGCAAAATAATATACGAGCATATTTTTGCATGGGACGACATAAGAATGTTTATTAATTTTTTTGTGTCAAACTTTTACGAGAATTCCTAAGCACTTAATAAGAAGAGATAATGCAAATGTGATTATAATTTTTAAACAAGATGAGACAAACATGAAGCACGTTTATGGCGATCATGTTGCCAGCGACATGAGTTATGAACAGTTTCATGAAATTTGTCGAGAGTGTTGGAAGGATAAATATAGATTTTTGATGATAAGCAAAAATAATGACTTAAAAAATGGTCGAAACAGAAAGCAATTCGACTATTTTATAACAATATAAATTACTTGTATAAAAGTAAAACATTAGTACTTAATTTGGCTTTGCACATAGTACATCTACTTATTTCCTAAAATATTTAACGTGCCGGATCTGATAGCTGACCTGTTAGGTGATCTGATACCTGGTACCTGATCTGTTGGCTAATAGTGTAAAATAAATGTAAAGACAAAAAATGTTTTAATGAAAAAATTTCGTAGTATAAAAGTTGATGAAGCAGAACACATGAGCAATTCAAATATGCATTTAACCCCATAATAGATCTTTTAACAGAATTTGTGAAAAATTTTAAATGTAATAAAAAAAGTATTAACGCACAAAAAGATGAATTTAAAACGAAAGTTTATAAAAAATCAAATTTTCCATTCAACGAACAATCAGTTAAGTTAGAGACAAGTACTCCAAAGAATCTTGCTGAAGAAACATAATGCAATAAAAATATCTCACTTAGTGATGGAAACCAAAATAAGCATAATAAAGTTGATACCGATGATGATGACAATGAGGATTTTTACTCTTTATCGGACAATTCAGGTTTATATTCGTTACTGTTTCACAAAATACAAAAACATTACGATAAACATGAATAAGATATATATAAAAAAATTTTAGTAAGCACAAATGCATACAAAAGAGAATAAAGACCTGATGTACAAATCAAAGGAACGAGAGTATATAAATATAAGCATGTTATCAGTAAATTGTTTAAGAAAGAAAGGCAAAAGAACTCATCAACTGCATCATCACTACATAAAATAAAAAGTCCTTACAATGGTGAGGGTTCGATGAAACTAAACACATACAAACCTAACTATATATACTGGGACGATGCTAATGATTTAGTAGATCGCCTTAGGCTATTGCTGGCGTCACAAGCTGCAGGATATTCTAATCACGAAATTGTCTTAATTATCGAAGAATTATATGAAGCAAACATAATAGAATAATATTTATCTGCATAAATCATGCCCATCGATAAGTTCGGACACTAACTTAATAATACAAGTGGCACTATTTTTGTGAAAAATGTTCCTAAGCTGCTGGAGTTCGTTATGGATACGACTAATAACATTGACGTTCAAAGCAAAAGAATTAAAAATGTGGCAAAAGCTTTGGAGGAAAAAGAAATTAGAAAGACAAATGAGTTAATTTATAGTTATGTAAGAAATATGATGGTCGACAGTACTTAAATGACGTCACACTGAACTCAACGTATCCCTTAAAACTCAAAATACGTTTAATAATGACATCAAAAAGAAATTAAGTAAATGAACTGCATAAGCAAGCACGAAACCATTTTCCACGTCGAACAGTTGTTATGAAAGGAGATAGATGATCTTTGGCAAGCTGATTTAGTTGAAATGGGGAACTGTTCTACAGACAATAGAGATTATCGATGTTTGCTAATCCTAATTGATACATTTTCCAAATTTGCTTGGGCAGCACCCTTGAAAAGAAAGACTGCATTGGAAACGAACCAGGCTATGTAGAATATTTTTCAACCGGAACGAATACCAAAAAACTTGCCAACAGACGACGGGAAAGAGTTTTTCAATAAACACTTTGAAAAATTGATGAATAAATACAACATTAATCACTACTCAACATATAGCAGAATGAAAGCATCAATAGTAGAACGATTTAATAGAATATTAAAAGGAATGATGTGGAAAGAGTTTGGCTTTTATGGGTCTTACAAAGACTTGATTAATACATATAATAGAAAAATTCATCGTACCATCAAAATGCCACCGATTCAAGTTAACTATAGAAATGAGAAAAAATTATTAAACACGGTATATAATCGCTTAAAACTATTCAAATTGTCAAACTTCAATGTGGGAGATCATGCGCGTATAAGTAAATATAAACATGTTTTTGAAAAAGGATATACACCAAATTGGACCACAGAAATTTTTACGATTAAAAGAGTTCAAAATACACATCCAGCTACATACATATTAGAAGACTATCCTGGTAACCCTAGTAAAGGTGGATTCTATGGTGAAGAACTTTCAAAAACCAGATATCCAAATACATATCTAGTTGAAAAAGTTCTTAAAACTAAAGGCGAGAAGGCATATTTTAAATGGTTAGGATTTACCAATCAACATAATTGTTGGATCAATAAAAATGAAATATTGTAGTTAAGTGTACATATGAGTTTATATTTGTGTCTAATATATTAAATAAAATATAATTATATATAAACTTCCTTTTTTATACAAAAGGCTGTGTTTAATGTCATTTGTAATCAGACAACCATAATGTCAATAACACTTACTCTTAGCTCAAACTCATCTGAGTTATCTGCAAATTACTTTCCTCCTATTCGTTTGGATGGTGAATATGAATGTGCTCTAACTGATTTTCATTCATATAATAGCATTCCCAATGTAGATGATTATAACAATATATTTCATATTGGTGAACATGTAATTAAAATACCAATATGAATTGAATGATATAGTTGATTATATTAAACATCAGTAAAAGCACTATTCTTATTAGCTTCTATTGATATAGAAGCTAATAGCAATACAATGCAAGTTAGAGTTAATAGATCTAAGGATCCCATATACTTTAACAAGGATAACACAATCGGAAAAGTTTTTGAATTCAATAAGAAAATTCTAGCTCCTAACCACGACCATTACTCAGATTTTCCAGTCAATATTTTCATCGTGAATATCTTGCGTGTTGAATGTAGTATAGTCCTTAACATATATACGAATAACTCACAAGCACACACATTACATGAATTTGCGATCAATGTCTCACCAGGGTATACAATTGTGGAGATTCTTCGAAATCTTATCTATTTGACTGTTAACTGCCGAGAGATAAGTTCTCCAACTTTACGCGTAGTTGATCAAAACGGTGATTTAATTAATTTTCGAGGAGAGGAAATTACAATTCGAATACATTTGAGATCTAGCAAACAATGGTAATATATAACGACAAGCAATCTAAGAATAAAATTGGACACACCTATAAACACTCTTGCAAACCAAACCACAATCAAAGAGATCATTACATAAAAAAATTGACAAAACGAAATAAAAAAATTTTGAAGTCTCTTAATTTAAAGTTGACAAAGAAATGAGTTACATACTAGATGTTTTAGGAAAACCCCAATCAGACGAGAGTATTATTAAAAAGGACTACCACACATATACACCGCACCTACAATCCTTCAACAATAATGATGAGATGCGAATTTCGATACAAAATCAAGACTTGTATGTGCTACCCAGTGAAAGCTACATATATGTCGAGGGAAATGTTGTAGATGATAATAACAGCAAAATATCATCTTTTCTAAATCTGAAATTAAAAAATAACTTTGTTGCACATCTCTTTGACGAAATTCGATATGAACTTAATGGTATAGAAATTGATCATACAAGACATTTAGCAATTACAAGCAGCCTAAAAAACTTTGTTTCTTTATCATCAACGGAAAGTGTTGGCTTGTACAATGCTGGATGGAGCAAACTGGATGATTTGAATATTTCAAATGGACACTTCAATTTCTATGTACCACTGAAACTATTTTTTTTGGTGAAGACTATATAATTACACACACGTAGTAAGAACGATGAAAAACTCGTATACTTAACTGTAGCTACTGACAAACCAAAAATTAATTAATTATTTAATTAAATTATTAGCATCTTATGGAGAATTCCGCATGTACAATTTTCCGATCTGAGCAAATTGAATGTGATTAAAGTTATTAACAGTGGTGCTTCTATACCGATGGCATTTCGCTATTGGGATTGTCACATTAATCCCCAACTAAGTACAGGAACTAGCTATATATGGAATGTTAAATTGGCTCCAAATAGAGAACGTCCCCGTTTTGTGTTGATTGCTTTTCAACAAGAAAATAAGTTTGTTCACTGTAATCTAAACAATTTGAAAGTACATTTAAATTTCGAAACGTACACATATGATGATCTAAATATCAAATTTAAAAATTTTCGGAATGCCATCATATATGATACGTATCTACGGTTTCAACAAAGCTACTACATGAGGGAACCACAACCACTTCTAACTGCTCAAGAATTTAAAAATAGTGTGCCGATAGTGGTAGAAGATGTCAGTCATCAAAACGAAGCTATCTCAAATGGTCCTGCTGATATAAGCATTGAAATTGAAACGGACTCCAACATTCCAACCGATACATCCGCTTTTTGCATTCTCGTCTACTATACGATCGTATACAGAATACATGCCCTTTAAAGGTCAAGTTCGTAAGATAATGTTGATAAAAAATAAGATGATTGGGGATAAAGTTTTCATCGATATGCAAGGATTTAAATCCAATTCAAACATCTTCATTGCAGAAGAAATATCAATTGTTTTTAATAATAAGGAGCACATAAATTTTATTATTAAACCACTATTTAACTTCAGAAGATTATCAATAGCAAAACAAAGATAAGCGAATTGGCTAACAAGAAACTTTCATAATCTGAATTGGAATGACGGATCAATATATTTAAGTGTTGTAATATTTTTAAAATACAATTTAAAACGTTCTTCAATCTATGTTAAGGGTGTGGAAAAGAAGAAATGGTTTGAAAAACTACTTCAACTTAGAGTTTTCAACATCGAGAATATTGGTTGCATCAACTTTAAGCAAATACAACTTAAATATCCGGAATATTTTGACTGCAGGTATCACAATTACGGGGTTTGTGCCTTAAGAAATGTATATTTGCTTTATCAAGAAAATAACTTTAAAAAAATTATTTTTATATTTTTTTCTTACACTGTTACAACATATATGTATTTCCATATATTTATATGTATATATTTTTTAAATAAATATCTAGCTTAAAAATATACAAACATGTTTTTTATTCATTTTCGTGCATATAGTAAGTATGCACATATGTACACAGGTATGGTTTGTTCAATAGACAGAGACAAATGTAAGCAAGCAGTGAAAATAACAACCAATCTTTGACAATCCTCAATATCACAAACTTCAATTTCTGTGCAAAATAAGTGAAAAGAACGAATAAAAACAGCACTTATAAATTGTATATTATTCCTTTCTTCAAACTCTTTACACATAAAACAATTAAAATCAAACAACAAAAACAAAACATTGATATAGCACCAGACATAATTCCATTTCCCCAGCTAAAACGAATATTACAAACAAAAAACTAATGCCGAGTGCACACTATGATATTTTGTGACATCGCAACAGTGTGCACTAGTAGTAACGTTTATCATTTCGGACTTTTTATTTATTTTTTGTTGTGTGGTATTACTTTCCATATAAAAAACATAATGTGAAAGGCGTTGCACACATTTAAAAAATGATTAGAACACAAGAAATGCCACATGTGTACACGGCATTACACACTCGCTTTTTTATATATATTTATACGACTACTTACCCATCTGCCAACGCTCAAGTTAATGTAAAAACATACACAAATACACACGCACGAGCATACCGTTGGCTCCCATGACCACGCATCTCTAATTCTCTTTGACAATCATATTGATCTCCTCAAACTCTTTTAACATAGAAAATCGGAAAATCAAAATAAATAATACCAACAACAAAAACATTCATAGATTTCCCCACAAGCATACATAATTTCTCTCTAAAATAAAATTCAATGACCACTAGCTAAACAAAATATTATAACAAAAAACCAAAGCAACAATTTCTCTATGCACACATGCACTTACACTCTAAAATCACAAACCTCCTACAACCGCTTAACAAACCAAAAAAAAAAAAAACATTCAATTCAAATTTAAAATTAAAACAAAAAACCTACATACCTATACAATCCTTCGTACCTACATAATTAACTATGTACATCGACATACGGCTATCTAACCATGTTTATCTCACAAACCATATATTTTATTCATGTCTGCAATCTCTTTAAACATAGGAAAAAAATATATAAAAATCGACCTAAATAAAATCAACAACAAAAAACATTCATAAATTCTCACATAAACTCTTTCTCAAATACCCTTCCGCAACCGCTTAACAAACGAAAAAACATACTACATATAAACAACAGAATATTACAAAAAAACTAAACTATGCACACACGCACACACAATCTAAAATCATAAACCTGCTTCAACCGCTTAACAAACCAAAAAAACATACTACGTACAAACGTATAAGGGCTTCTGCGTGCCTACATAATTAACTATGCACATCGACGGACGGATATCAAACCATAAAATTAAATCAAAAACACATCGACGGACCGACATTAAAGTATCTTCTTCTATGTACAAACCTTCCATAACCCTCGTCACTTCACACCATTGACAGTAATTACCTTAATATGCATATTTTAGCCCATAAGTTATAAAATTTCGATTTTAATTACAAATTTGACAATTTTAATTGTATTGGCGCATACATTTCTATACTACTCACCTATACACAACAGCAACAAATACAACAACAACAAAAGATATGTATTCAAAAATTGAGTTAAACACTTATTTGTATGTACATACTAGTGATGTAACGAATGTCAATTTTTGATATTCGCGAATACGAATATTTCAAACGATATTCGCGAATACGAATACGAATATTATAGGCAATATGAAATATTAAAAAATTGTTATGAAAAAGAACTTCACACTCTTGTTGGCGTGCTTTAAAGTTAATAAAATGTACTCAAAATTTTAATGATCGTCATTGAATAACATTTGAAAATGATACAATGGCAAATTTATATAAAAAAATTAATGCATTTGTACAAACTAAAATTTTTAATCATTTATTTAAATTTAGTTTAGGATTTAGGCATTTATTTATTTAATTTCTTTGGAAAAATATTCGTATTCGTATTCGACTGAATTTGGCGAATATGAATAAATTCGTATTTGCATCCACCTGAATTTGGCGAATATGAATACATTCGTATTCGCCTGAAAATGGCCGAATATTTGACAATTCGAATACGAATATTCATGCATCACTAGTACATACATACATTCAAACATAAAATCAATTTGTAGATATGTGTGTTACATATCAAATTTTTTATCTATGGTCAAGCATTTATTAAATCTTAACAATCACACTTACATATCACAAATTTCCAAGAATTTAACAATTTTCAAATTTTAATTACCCAAATTTAACAATTTTATTTGTCGCCGAACCAGTATTTCAATACTACTCGTCAGAAACATTAGAATATACATATATGTTTGGGAAAATTTTTACGTCAAGTGTTTCTACTACATGAGGTTTGCTGGTTGACCCCCTTGAAATTATTGTTGACGTAGGCTGGGTTGTATCGCATTCAGATTATATTATTTCTCAGTTAAAAAATGTACTCATCACCAGCAAACATACCTGCATACAATACATTCATGAATTGTGTTGATTCAGTTACAATTGCGGTCTGTGAATCAATGATTAAAAAAAGCTTCTCATAATCTTAGCGTGCTTCTGCCGGTAGTGACGAGCGTGTTCGATTTTCAATTAAAAATCAATAAAATTAGAATTTACAAATTCACTGCAATTTTTAGAAAGTAGTTACAAATGTATGTATTTCATTTGCCACAAATTCATAAAATTTCTTTCTTTACAAAATTGTATGTAATGTATTTTTTGAAATTATACATGCTTCGGCAAGCTTTCACTATTTTTTCTGTAAATTCATACACACACATATACAGATGTAAAGTAAGAGCTGTTTACATTGCATTTTACAATTTATGTATGCTTGATTCTAGTTGAATTCCATATTTATTCACTAAGTTTGTTTGATACCCATTCATTCAGGCGGATGCTTACATATTTTTTCAAGAATATTTGTATAGCAAACATACGTTTATCATACCAAAGTGAAAATATGCGAAAAATATTTTATTATAAATAACGCATTTGGTAACATACAATGCCGTTTATCTTATCAAGATTTAAGGAAAAAGGGAATATGACATTAACAGACAATATGATGCTTTTCATAGCGATATTCATAAGTTAAATGGTAAAGAAAGAGACACATTTTAAATAAAAACATATATTTGGGAAAAATTAAGAAATTGTTGCTATCAGTGGGCCATACCAAAATAAAGTTTGAAATTGTTAATCAGAAATAATTCATAGTTAGGCTCAAGTTCAGTAATTTCAATTCTTATTGAATGAAATATTTTTATTAATTAATGTGAGTTTCTAAAGAAGAGAAGAAAAATTAAACTTAGACTTTAAGCTGGGGGAAATACCGATACTTTTCTGTGCAGCCACGCACTTCATCAGCACCCTAGTCTATCTACTTGGGTAGAGATTCTTATTAACATCAGTTATTTAACTTAAATGTACAATGAAATGGAATGTGAGAAACGATTGTTGTGTATACAATTGATTTACCTTGGTAAACACATTTATAAGTATCACTATTAATTTTCTGTTTTTTCCAATTTTTCATTTTTCTATTTAGGTTAGCACGAAATTATTTTACTCTACCTCAGTATGTTTAACTATTCTTACTTATCTTTTTTTTTCTATTAGGTATTAAAGTCATTCTGGGTTTTATTATTGCCAAAAATCCTGAGCATCACAATATTCATGAACAAATGGTGATAGAAAATTTGCCAATTGATATAGTTCACCAGTTTCCGTTTGACTATATGCATGTTGTCTGCCTTGGGGTCATGATGGAATAAGGTACGAGTATAAATTATATGTCCGCAGATACGATTTTAATACTCTGCATGAATTAATGGAGTTGACGGATGAGTACGAAGTCCTCCGAAGAGAAGAAGCCAGGCAAGTGAGGCCACAACCAAACCACTACATTGACATACCGGCTCAAATACAAACATATCAACGCTCAACTCATTGCTGGCGTTGTAAACTGCCTGGACACATTCGGAGCCGTTGTCCGAACCCTGGCCGCTTATTCTGTTCACATTGCGTACAAGACAACATCCTGTCCCGAGGCTGTATATGTGCGAAAGAGAAACCGAGTCATGATGGACGATACTACATTACGATCAGCATTTGTAATACTTCAATAAGGGCCTTAGTGGATACGGGTGCTACGCTCACATATATAGGAAAAATAGTACGAAAATTAATTGAAGCTATTAATACCCGACCACGAAGCTACTCACGAACCATACAACTCGCCGACATCTCGTGTGTGTCCAGTATCAAGGTATACCCCATAGAAATTAAAGTTAACAATGCAACTACCGACCTTCTAGCCTGGGCTCTCGACAACCTAGCCGAACCTGTCATCCTAGGAATGAATTTGCTTTGCCGGCGAAAAGCCACCCTTCTAATCGATGGGAGAGAAGTTAAAGCTTCCAGACCTACTCCTGTTAACCTTCTGCATACACTACATTCCGTCCAATAAAAAGAATTTTTAAATGAAGACCAAGAAGAACTTCTCAATTCCATACTGGAGTCCGCCACAGTTTCTTCCAAGAAATCCAAGAGCCATGTAAAATGGGCGAACATCTTATTCGCATGAGACATGATAGGCCCATAAAACAACGATACTATCACCGAAGCCCTGCAATGCAAAAAATTATCGATCAGGAAGTAGACGAACTATTAGCGATGGATCAAATTGAACCTTCTTGTAGCCCATACAGTTCGCCCATTGTGCTCGTCCGAAAGAAACAAGGAACATGGGGAATGTGTATAGATTTCAGGTAAATCAATGCCGCAGAACCAGATGCTTACCCGTTACCCCAAATTAATGCTACACTCGATCAACTAAAAGAAGCCGCGTTTATCTCCACGATTGATTTAAAAAACGGATATTGGCAGATACCTGTAGTACCATCATCTCGGCAATATACCCCTTTCATTGTACCTGGCCGGGGTTTGTTCCAGTGGAAGGTTATGCCGTTCGGCTTGCACTCGGCTCCGGCAACTTTCCAACGAATTTTAGACAACATCGTTAGGCCTGAGTTACACCCGAAAGTGTTTGCCTATCTAGACGATATAATTGTACTAGGCCGAACATTTGACGAACACATCAACATGTTACGAATCGTATTTTCTCGACTTTTGTCGGCTAACCTACAAATAAATTTCGAGAAGAGTGAATTCGTTCGAACCAGTTTAAAATATTTAGGACATATATATATAATTAGACGCCCCTAAAAATGTGCGTGAGCTGCGTCGCGTACTAGGAATAGCTTCGTTTTTTTATGCATGTTATTTTTATTTATTGTATCTTCATATATGAACTAACAATAAGTATTCAAATCTTAAATCTAACATATAATTAATAGGCCCGACCAATGCCAGACATAACTAAGTGATAGTTTTAAATAATACATAAGTAGTGATAAGCAAAAAAAAATTTCAAGCAACTTCATTCGGAGTGTTTAGTATTAGAGCCCTTGTATCTCTTTTTTTTAAGCGGATGTGTCCAGTAAAGTTCAAAATATTACGAGCAAGCGGATTAGGATGTGACTCAAGTTTTGTTAAATATTTGCCTGCGTATTTTGCAATTTCTTCAATCACTAGTGGCATATTTAAATCACGATGTATATTTGAATTCTTAATGTACCATGGAGCAGATGTTATTAACCTTAAAATTTTGTTTCGTCTTCGTTGAATTCTCTCTACATTGGAAGCAGAAGCAGTGCCCCACAACTGGATACCGTAACACCATATTGGCTTTAAAAGTGACTTGTATATTAAAAGTTTGCAGTCTAGGCTGAGTGTTGAATTTCTGCCAATCAGCCAATGTACCTGAGTTAATTTTAGTTTCATTTGAGTTAACTTATAGTCAATGTGATGTTTCCATGTAAGCCGTCGATCGAGGTGTATACCAAGATATTTCACATGTGAATGTTGAGGAACAACTTGATTATTAATCCGAATGGGGGAACAAGTATATTTTCGTAAGGTAAATGTTATATGGACACACTTTTGTTCATTTACCTTAATTCTCCATAAGTTTAACCATAGTTCCATCTGGCTAATGTGTTCCTGCAGTTTTCGGGATGCCTCATCAGGGTTTTCGTGCATACTAAGGCAGGCGGTATCGTCGGCAAATGTAGAAGTGTGGATACTACTGCACACAGGCATATCACAAGTATAAATCAAATATAAAAATGGCCCCAGTATACTCCCCTGTGGCACACCGGATGAGATAGTTTCAGACATACTCACAAAGTGTCTTTCCACAACTGTAAATTTTCGTGCAACAATGTAACTTTCTAAAAGATTTAGAATGTTTATTGGTAAGTATGTCTTCAATTTCAAAATCAGGCCTTCATGCCACACTTTATCAAATGCCTGAAAAACATCAATAAACAGGGCAGAACAATACTTCTTTTCCTCAAATGCTTTTCTGATAAATTGAACAAATCTATGCGTTTGCTCAATGGTGCTATGCTGGCTTCTAAAACCAAATTGATGGTCCGGTATGCACCCATTATCAGTTAAAATTGAAGACAATTTTGTCATGAGTAGCTTTTCAAAAAGCTTTGACATTGTTGACAGTAAACTTATTGGCCTATATGACTCAGCCTTGGTAAGATCTTTACCTGGCTTTGGAATCATTTTAACCTTGGCAAGCTTCCAGCAGTGTGGATAATACTCCAGTCGTAAAATGGCATTAAAAATGAATAACAGGATTCTAATTGCAGTACGAGGTAACTTAATCAGCATCTGGTTACTAATTCCATCCATACCGGGAGCTTTTTTTGGGTTGAGTTCGACAATTAGTTTTTGTACATGACACATCGTAAATTTTAAGCGTCGAGGTGGTAGAGCAACTACACTCGGCAAATCAGCAACACCGGTACATGTATTTAGTGTAAATACGGATTTTAAATGCTCAGCAAATATGTTACCTTTTTCAGTATCGCTTCTTGCCCAACCTCCGGAAGATGTGCGCAGAGGTGGCTTAAACTCAACGGGTGTTTTAAGCTTTTTAGCAGCGCGCCACAAAGAGTAATAGCAATAGCTTCGTGGTACCGAAGATTTATAAACAATTTTTCAAGGATTGCCGAAACCATGACGCGCCTACTGAAAAAGAATATCCGATGGACATGGGGTCTTGACCAAGAGAAATCCTTTTCCAACTTAAAAGAGAAACTTACTGAAGCACCGATACTCAGTTGTCCGAATTTCGAGATACCATTCTTCCTGCCGACAGATGCTAGTATAGAAGGGCTTGGAGTAGTGCTATTCTAACGGCATGGCGAACAAGAAAAGGTCATAGCATACGCAAGCCGTACCTTGACAGAACTAGAATGTAAATACCCCGCTACTGAACAGGAGTGTCTAGCAGTTTTGTGGGGCTTACGAAAAATGAAGCCTTACCTATAAGGATACCGCTTCACCGTAATAACCGATCACTAGTCTTTGAAATGGCTCCCCAGCTAAAAAAATATGTATGGAGCATATATGATATCCCATATATGGTTCGGATCCGAAAAATGAGGGTATATGGGCATATATGATTATATATATTCATACATTTTGATACATGTATGTGTAAATTCCCTCCACATTATGCAAAGTTCATATTCATACACTCTTGATTCACAAAAGCGCACTGCTCTGCAATAAATTAAAGTACTAAAATTAAATTTTTTTAGACTTGAGAGAGAGAGGTTGTATTTAATGAAACATTTGTTTGGAGAAATAATTCAAAACGAACTAAAAGTCATTTCATTCATCAAAAACTGAATCAATTATTTAAAAAACACACAAATCATATTCATATATAACATATAGCTTAAGAAATCAGATTAAAAACTAATGCAATTAATTATAAAAGCAAAAATAATCCCTCTAACAATAGTTTTCAATACAGAATTATGAACTTTGTTTCTCATCTAGATAATTTAATTATTTTCTATAAAATTAATGACTGGATTATCCTTTTGATTATTTAATATATTAAATGAGGCCACAATGTATAAAATCATACAAGAATGGTTTTTTTGAAACAAAAAGTTTTTATTTTTTAAACGTTGAGGGTACGCATATAAACTTTGCATACCGTATGTATTTTCTAATGGATTTCCAATTCAGCAGTGATAAAATTCCAAAATATTTTTATTGCAAAAACGATCTTATGTGAGATATCACGTATGCATACATTCTTATATGGCTCCATATATAAAATCTTATATTTATACATGGATCCACATATGAAGAGCTTCATAATTAAATTTTCATATATGAGCTCATATGTTATAATACATGTCATATATTAGTTCATATATAATAGTTTTGCCATGTATAATCCCATATATTTCCATACATGAATTCATACATATTCATATATAGTTCTATACATTCATATATTAAAAATATATGGACCATATATAATTTTTTTTAGCTGGGTACACACGATTTCAAATCCTTCTGGGAGATTGGTACGTTGGGCGCTTGAGCTTCAGCAATTTGATTTTTCAATCGAATACCGCCGGGGAAAATTAAAGGTAGTAGTAGACGCACTTTCCAGGAGTCCCCTACCAGACGAACCAGCTGACCCCTGGCTCAGGGTTACCTCCCAAACACTCAATTGGCATGAGAAAATACTTTACAAACTTCATAACTCTCCTCAAAGCTTCCCTGACTACCAGATATTAGCAAATCGACTTTTTCGACACTTAACGAAAACCACCGCGACGGCCAACAGACCAGAATGGAAGCTATGTGTACCCCGGAACACGTAGACCGAGCACCTTTAGAGGTCCACGATGTAAAGACTGCTGGCCACCTGGGGGTTCACAAGACAACACGAAGTCCACAAGAGAAATACTATTGGCCAGGCATGGTACGAGACATTCGGCGGTATGTACGTTTATGTAATACCTGTGGTCGCTTTAAAATCGAGCAAAGAAATAAACCCGGACTTATGACCACCTTGCCAAGCGAACGACCATGGCAAGTAGTATGCATAGATTTTATTGGGCCCCTTCCACGTTCCACATCAGGACGAAGCTGGTTATGGGGTTTCGGTGATAAATTCAGTAAATGGGTGGAAATCGTTCCACTTAGAAACGCCACCTTCCCAGCTGTTGTCAGTGCACTAAAAGAGCGAATTATATATAGATTCAGTTGCCCTTCGATGATTATTTCCGACAAATTGAAAGAATGTGGGATTCAGTACAGACTGATAGCCCCATACTCGCCACAAGAAAATCCAACCGAAAGAGTAAATCGGGTGATAAAAACACTAATAGCCCAAAACACAGAAGGAAATCACCGCCGTTGGGATACTACCCTTCCCGAAATTGCGTTCGCTATAAATACTGCAGTTCACGAAACTACAAAAATTACTCCTGCTCAGCTCCTTTTCGGGAGAGATCTAATACCTCCGAACCAGATATTTGGAGAAAGACTTATCCCGACTGAAGTAAGCCGATCTCAATTTGTCCCAGGACCCGAAGAATGGAAAACCATAGCCAATAACATATCTAAGGCATCCGAAAAACAACAAAAATACTATAATCTTCGTAGACGTGAATGGTATCCACAAATTGGAGAAAGAGTATACAAAAGGGAGCATTAGTTATCCTCTGCAGTCGATCATTTCGCGAGCAAGCTATCTCCTAAGTACTCGGGTCCTTATGAAGTAACTGGAGAAATATCAACAAATATTTACACTCTGCAAGCAGCTAGTGGAAAACAGCATCGCGTCCATGTACAGGACCCAAAAGTATATCAGGACCGCATAAAGCCGAATAGCTGTACCTAATATACATTTAAATTTTTTTTAAAGGCATTAACTAAATTTAAGGTATTGTTTTTTCCCCTCTTAAAAGTATAAAAGGCGGCATATAAGAATTAGCTAGTCAGTATCAAAATGGAACGCAACCAACAAGACCTATAGCTCCTGCAAAATTAAGGCATACTTACGAAAGACAGCAATGCCTAAGCCAGTAATAGCATTTCTACCACCCCCATAGGCTAGGCCCAGAATATTATCGGTTGAAAAAGCTCACCTAGCCCGATCTGGAAGGTATGGGATAGACGTTAGCTTCAGCCGCTGCTCACCGAGATAAGCCGACCCCCTCCACTGGCCAGTTTGTCCACACACTCTCAACCAGTTCAGCTGACTTTAGTGGCAACTCTGTCATCACAACCACCTCCTCTAGCACCTTTGAGCTGGAGAAACTCTTCACCACCAACATCCGTCTCCCAGCCTCACCCCGAACCGGTTCACGGCCCTAGTCCAGAGGAAGATTTTATAAACGATATATTATCAATAACGACTCCACACCTCAGTGACGATGAGAACCCCGAGGACCCTTTTGAAGGCATGGTAATTACTCCTCCGTTATCCAAGGAAAAAATTCTTAGATGAATAATATACCCTGATGGAAACCCCAAGGTAGAACTGACCATAAAAAACGGAATATGCCGCCTAAAAAGTCAAGGAAAGACAAAAACATACCCCTTAGAAAGCACAAAATAGTTTTTTTTACAGAAAGTGTCATACGAATATTTCTCATTTACTCCAACATAAATTTTGTTATTTTATTTCTTTTATGAACTTTATGGAACTAAAAGTATAATTTTTGATTATCGTTATTCTCCTTTATCTAAATATAATATAATATAATTATATATAATATAATATAATTATACATAATATAATATAATTATATATAATATATATAACATAATTTAAATAAAAAATAAATAAAAAAAAAATTATACAAAAAAAAATTTATTTTATATATATATATATATATATATATATATATATATATATATATATATATATATATATATATATATATATATATATATAGGTACTGAGCACCTACAAATGTCGAGCCGAAACTAATTACATTTCGGTAAAAGTTACCTCCGGGTAGTGAAGATCAAACTGAATAAAAACTCGAGTAGTGCCATTTACATGCGTAGCTATATATGTACATATAATTTATATGTATACACAAAAAAAAACCAACAACGACGATACAAGTATCATCATTGTTTTTTTTAGAAAGTAAGCGGGGAATGTAACGTGTCGTTACAAGTTTCCTAATAAATACTATGTGGTTTCCAAAATAGCAGCGTTAGGTGTATACCACCTCACTTAGCGTAGCGTACACATTATTTTTTTTCGCTAGTGTTAAATTCTAAAATTGTTTATTAACATTATATCAAGTTACAATTCTCACTTAATTGATAATTGAACAGTCATAAAAGAACAAGTTTGGTACTGAACAAACAGGCATTAACCGATATCGATTCGTGCTTCATTACACATATACAAGTAGCTCATAGTATTAAAACCGAAGTTTGCCGATTGTAAGATCTCCCCAATACATCTTATAATCGTACTAACAGTAGTTAAAATAGCCGATTTGAAGATCCCCCGAATACATCTTGATTTCGTTGTGGCATAGTTTACCGATTGTAAGATCCCCCGAATACATCTTATAAACATACTAAAAGTATCCGAACTCAAGATCTTCCGAATACATCTCGAGTTCGTATTCAATTAATTATATACCCGAATTATGCCTCTGCTTTTCTTTACCAGAACATCCAGAGAATAAGGAAACATCGAGTGCTAAACTGGTTGTCATCGTCTTACCGCTGCTGCAGTAATATGGCCAGCCGAATCTTGAAGGACTTCGTAAATTTTAGTTTATGATAAAACTAAAGATTTCGTTAAATAAATAATTGTTCCATATATCTTTCAACAATAAAAGATACACATATTTTATTTCAAAGGAAGTCGACCTTTGGTAAGAACCCTGGCGGACTGAGCCATACCTCGGCTGGGAAAATACACGACATTACAATTTAATGACTGTCGGATACAGGGATTGAACCCAGGATCTTCGGTTTTATAGTCAACATGCTAACTACTTCAGCCAACGCCACCCTCAACTACACAAACAAAATCCACTTTCAAATTAAACAATCAGAAAAAATTTAACGGGTCGATAGTGTTTGAATTTTTATAAATAAAAGTATAATAAGGTATGTTTTTAATAAAAAATTCAAGTATTTACATATTCCTAAAGAAAAAAAGTTAACCACTAAAATAAGATGTTTTCTTAGCTAATTTAGGGTCGCTGAACACAAATATACAACTCATCTATTTTTCTTTAGAAGCGATTTAGAGATAATCGAGAAAAAAGTTTTTTTTTGCAGTTTACAAAGATATTCCCAAAAATCTTGAGAACTGTTGATTAAAATTTAGCAGCTTTATTCAGCCAGTATTCTTAATGTGTTAAACAAATTTGAAGTTTTTATGATTTTTTAATTCTATATTTTAAGTTGCGCCCTTAAGCCAAAAAAAGTTCTAAAATTTATTTTAAAGATGTATTATTAAGCGAGAAATTCTTATTATCGGGTAAAAAATTAAAAACGTACGACATATATACTGGATTTATCCGACTTTGAATTTTCGGATGTTTTCAGTAAAAATTTAAATTTGTTTAATATAAAGGGCCGTAGCTCAGTGAATTTTTAGCCGATCAACACACTGTACATATGGGGTGATAAAAGAAAGACATATCTTTTCAGCAGTGTAAAATTTGCGTAATTTAGATAAACGGTTCTCAGGATTTTTCGAAATACCTTTGCAAACTGCAAAATTAACTCGTTTTTCGCGAATATCTCGAAAACGTTTCTCAAGAAAAAATTAATAAGGGCCATATTCGGTGTCAGCAGCCCCAATTTATTTTAAAAAAAACATTTAGTTTTAGAAGTTGATTTTTTCCTAACCAGTTTAGAGGTGAACCAAAGAGGTAGAACGAAGCAAAGAAAACGAAAAGATCAAATAAAGCTTTTAAAATTTTGGTAGAACAAAATGACGCACTTGTAGATGAAATGAGGGCATATACAATAAATCTTAGTTTGATTACAAATCCGTTATATTGGTCGCTATTAAAAACTTCAAATGCAACATATCCAATCATTTTTTTTTCAGCAAATATGTATTTTTTTGGTATATTTAAAAATAAAATTTTTTAAACTCCTAAATTTTATTTATTTTTAAGTCAGATTGATAGGGTTGCTTTCTTTTCATTTCCAAATAAACTTTTTTAACTTTCTATGAAAAAAGCTCTACGAATTACAACTAAAAGAGTAATGGAAACATTGTTCTTAGACGTTTAATTACCAACAAAAAGAGCTTTTATTTCCAAACGAAAAAAGAAAATGAACTCAATTCCGAGCTCGATCGTTTGGCTAGTAATCGCTCGCCTTCTAACCTAAGGCAGTTCGATGAGCAGGCTGTTAAATACAATCAGTCCTTTATCGCTTCTATTAAAAATTTCATTACATAATTTTAACTAAAAAAATTTATTGAAGTACATAGTATATAAAAGTTTTAATAGTAACTTTTTTTAATCAGGGATAATTTCTTAATAGGGCTTAAGTTCAGTATTTTCAATTATTATGAAATGAATTATTTTTATTAATTAATCACCTGTATTGCAAACAAACCTTGAACACATTTCCTTTTATCTATTACGAAATTCTCGTAGACGATTATTCGACGTGATATACGCAATACGATTGAATGTGATTTTCTAAAAAAAAGAAGAAAAATTAAACTAGACTTTTATTAGCGGGGGAAATACCGATATTTTTGTGTGCAGCCACGCACTTTATCAGCAGTTATGTTTATCTATGTACTTGGGCAGAGATTATTATTAACATCAGCTATTTAACGTGAATTTTTAATGAAATGGAATATGAGGAAAGATTATTGTATATAGAATTAATGATTTATCACTATTCATTTTGTTTTCCCGATTAAAAAACTGTTCCAGATTAAAATTCACTATAGTTCAACGAAATTTTTTTAATATACATATATACATTGTACATACATATTTGCAATTTAAATATGTATGTAATTATATTTACATACTCATACAGACTGAGATGTACGAATATAAGCAAGCCTGTGCATATTAATTATACGAAAGATATGCATACGCTAACCACGCATGACAAGAAATTATGTCGCAACATATTAAAATATCATAACTTATATATTAGTAAGACCGAAACTACAAAAAAGTACATCTTCATTCAGTAAAAAGTATCGAAAAGTGGCTAAAACTAGAAAAAGTATTAAATTTGGGTTCATTTTGCTAAAGTAGCACAATAGTATGCAAGCAGTCGTAAAAGTGGCAAATTGCTACTTTATTAGCTTCAACGGTAACAAATAATTTATTTTTAAAGGGAGTTTTTTTAAGGCCCAACTATAATATGAATAAGCTGACTTAAGCTAATGCCAGAGTTGAACGATAAGTCTGTCAAATACTTAAGCAATTCAGATGTGACTTTTATGTGGCCACAATGTACTAACATGCACTTAAGTATTCTTTAGCCACAGCTGCACATATAGGTATAGTTCACAATTTTTTAGTAATTTTGTTTCTTCTTATAACTACCAAATGAATGCAATTCAATCAAATTAACTTGTTGGAATATCCTAATCTATTAAAAATTCTCGTATAATTGTATCCAGCACTTTATTACTTGTTTTATTTGTTTTGCCTACTAAAAAGTACAACAATGATTATACATAAATAAACTCATGTGTATGTGTGTATATGTGTATTTTTAAACAAAGAATTTTTTTTTTTTTTTTTTTTTTTTTTAATACATTTATTTATTTATTGTATCTTCAATTATGAACTAACAATAAGTATTCAAATCTTAAATCTAAAATATAAGTATTAGGCCCGACCACTGTCGGACATAAACTTAGTGATAGTTATAAATAATACATAAGTAGTGATAATAAAAAAAAAGAGGAAAAAAAATATTTTCAAGCAATCCCATCTGGAGTGTTGAGTAAAAGAGCCCTTGTGTCCTTCTTTTTCAAGCGAATGTGGCCAGTAAAATTCAAGATGTTACGAGCAAGCGGATTAGGATGTGACTCGAGTTTTGTTAAATATTTGCCTGCGTATTTTGCTATTTCTTCAATCACTAGTGGCATATTCAAATCACGATGTATATTTGAGTTTTTTATGTACCATGGAGCCGATGTTATCAAACGTAAAATTTTATTTTGCCTTCGTTGGATTCTCTCGACGTTAGAAGCTGAAGCAGTGCCCCATAACTGAATTCCGTAGCACCATATTGGCTTCAAGAGCGACTTGTATAATAAAAGTTTGCAGTCAAGGCTGAGTGTTGAGTTTCTACCAATCAGCCAATATATCTGAGTTAGTTTAAGTTTCATTTGTACTAGCTTTGAGTCAATATGGTGTTTCCATGTAAGTCGTCGATCAAGGTGTATACCAAGGTATTTTACATGTGAATGCTGAGGAACAACTTGATTGTTGATTCGAATTGGGGAACAAGTATCTCTTCGCAGCGTAAATGTTACCTGAACACACTTTTGATCGTTTACCTTAATTCTCCATAATTTTAACCATAGTTCCAGTTGTGTTATATGTTCTTGTAGATATCGGGAAACCTCATGAGGATTTTCGTGCATACTTAGGCAGGCTGTATCATCGGCAAACGTAGATGTATGGATATTGCTGCTCAAAGGCATATCACAAGTATAAATTAAATACAAAACTGGCCCCAGTATGCTCCCCTGTGGCACACCGGATGATATAGTTTCGGGCACACTCATGAATTCTCCTTCCACAACCGTGAACTTCCGGGAAGTAATGTAACTTTCTAATAAATTCACCAAATTTATTGGTAGATATAATTTTAATTTTAAAATTAGGCCTTCATGCCACACTTTATCAAATGCCTGCGAAACGTCAATAAACAGTGCAGAACAGTACTTCTTTTCTTCAAATGTTCTTCTTATACATTGAACCAATCTATGCGTTTGTTCAATAGTGCTATGCTGACTTCTAAAACCAAACTGATGGTCTGGGATACACCCACTACCAATTAGAATTTGGGGACAATTTTGACATGAGCAGTTTTTCGAAAAGTTTTGACATTGTTGATAGCAGACTTATTGGCCTGTATGATTCTGCCTTGGTAAGATCTTTGCCCGGCTTTGGAATCATTTTAACTTTGGCAAGCTTCCAGCTGTGGGGATAATACTCCAGTCGTAAAATGGCATTAAAAATTAATAACATGATTCTAATTACAATACGAGGCAATTTTATTAGCATTTGGTTACTAATTCCATCATTACCCGGTGCTTTCTTCGGGTTGAGTTCAGCAATTAGATTTTGTACATCACACATTTTAAATTTTATGGGTCGAGGGGGTAGCGCAACTACACTCGGGAAATCAACAACACCAGTACATGTGTTTGGGGTAAATACGGATTTTAAATGCTTTGCAAACAAGTTACCTTTTTCAATATCACTCCTGGCCCAAACTCCGGTAGAAGTGCGCAGAGGTGGTTTAAACTCAACCGGTGTTTTAATTTTTTTCGCAGCGCGCCACAAGGAGTAATTAGATGCTGGTGTTACGTCGAGATTTTCCAGATAGTTTTTAAGAGATGCAGTTTTTTCATATGCAAGCAGTACTTGGAGTCTTTTAGTGCACTCTTTTAATTTAATTTTATTTTGGGGTGATCTGTGCTGTTGCCATTCTCTTCTAGCTCTTCTTTTTGCACATACGAGATGTTCAATATCTGTAGAATATATTCTGTTAAACCCAGTCTGCGGATGGGAGGAAGTTGCATGTTCAGCTGCCTGCTTAATATTTTCGTTAAGATTAGCAATATTAGATTCAATATCATCATGAGTTCTTAGCTTAATGTTTTCAGTGCAATGACTACTAAGATATTTTTTGAATCGCAGCCAATTAACACGACTGACCATTTTCACATATGGGTGAGGTAGAGCACTTCTCAGTGGGCTACAGATTGTAACGATCGTGGGAGAGTGATCGGACGATAGATCTAGGGAAGCTTCGACGTGAATTAATTCCTTAGAAATATTTTTCATGACGCCAAAATCTATAATATCCGGAATTTTATGTATGTCAGTAGGCCAGTAAGTGGGCTCCCCACTCGAAATGACGTCCAAGCCCATTTTTGAAATTGTGTTGAACAACGCTCGTCCTCTAGGTGTGATAAGACGCGAACCCCAGAAAGTATGTTTTGCATTATAGTCTCCAGCTGCTACGAAACAAGGGCCAAGAGATTTGTAGAAATCCTCGTATTGATCCTCAGTAATTGCGAATCTAGGAGGGGAGTAAATTGATGATATGACAAAATTTGTGCAAAAATTTTCGATACAAATACTCGTTGCTTGTAGATTTTCTTCACAAATGTTGTCAAGAATATAATGCTTGAGTCTTGACTTTATTAAAATTGCTGATCCCCGCAAGCTCTTCCTCTTGGGTCCTTTGAATCATATAAAATGTAGCCATTAATTTTGAATAGGCTTCTTGAAGTCAAATGAGTCTCAGAAACCAACATTATATCAATATTTTTTTCCGTGAGGAAGTGCTCAAGTTCATTTTTATGTTGGCGAATGCCGTTTGCGTTCCAGAAACTTATTTTTAACGTGTTCATGGCTTGTTAACTAATGCTTGAAGCAGTGTAGACTGCATTCGTAGCATTTCTTGCATCATGCTAGTCATATTTGCTGTAAAATTATTTATAGTCAGCACTAGATTCTCAATAGTAGCTTCAAGGCGACTAAAATTAAAGCTTGAGTTTGCATTCGTTGAATTATTTTGAGGCGGAATATTTTGTGTGGGAATATAACTAGTCTTAGCTGCATCGGCATACGATACACGTGAAGTGACAGGTTGGCTCATTTGAGCAAAAGTGGCGGAGTAAGCGTTTGCTGTTTGTGCTGGAGCTAATTTAGGTTTTTGCGCCATATTCTGTTTAAGGAAAGAATAGACAGGACATCCTCTGTAGTTAGCGGTGTGATTACCTCCACAATTACTACATTTTTTTTCTGCTAGATCTTTAGGCTTAGTACAACCAGCAGTACAGTGCAATTCACCGCAGATAACACAAATTGAAGGTAACTTGCAGTAAGTTTTTGTGTGACCATATTCTTGACAATTATGGCACTGTACGGGTCCAGAACGCTTGTGTGGTTCTTCAACTGTTATTTTTCGATATAAGAGATATTTCAAATTATAAATTGGATGAGTCTCGCTTTTTTTCAATTTTATATCGTTTGGCTCAAGTTCGACGCGAAATAGAGGTTGAGGAATCTTCTCCCTATTTATTATGTTAGATAAATTTTTTACCTTAAATCCCTGGAGGACGAGTGCATCTTTTATTTCTTCGGGAGCAACATAGGAATCGATGCCCTTTAATACGATCTGCAGGCCTTTAGCACTTTTAAGCTGATATGTGTAGAAACTTTTCTTACTTTTTTCAAATTCAGTAATCAGTAATGAAAATAGAAGTTTTGCTTTCTTTTGTGGGTTTAAAATAAGAAACAATAAAAAAATATTTAAAATCAATTAATATTTTCTGATGCTGTTTGCTTGAGTTTAAAAAATGTACAAACAGTGTTTTCCGTACGGCATGTGCGTTCAGTTTGGCACTTAACTTAAGCAAATGACATTTGACGAAACTTGACGAAAAGTTCCATAAGTACATTATAGTTTGCCACATACGTTTTACATGTAACCGCACAGTTGTTTAAGTTCGCTCATTCATATTATAGTTGGGCCTTTAAGCAAGCGAACACAACTCATGTAAATGCATGTGTGCGTTTGTATGTGTGCAGAAAAATAAGAGAGCATACTCACAAATTATGTGTGTATGTATGTACATCCATGACGTTTGTATTTGCGCTCATGCGTATGAAGAAGCAAGCATCACAAATTCTTCCGTCACGAAGTATTGTCTTCTTTACTCCTATACCTGCAATAAGTTAAACAAATATATTGCCAACAGTGTTGTTAATCGTTTGTTTTAGAAGATGTCGCTGTAGTAAAGCATTTAAAAAAAACCCTCATGTCTTAAAAGTTCTTATAAGACGTCTTGTGCAGGACTTTAATGTATACGCCATGGCTGAGTTAACATCTGGCATTTCTTGTGTGTCATTTGCCTAAAAAAACGTAACCAACTAATTGCTAATGAAAACCTGTTTGATTCAGACATGTATTTATTGATTAAAATAGTTTGCAATCATTTTGGATTCTATAAAATTGTCTATTAATTATGTATTAAACTGTTTAACTTAATAAATACATATCTGACTCAAACTGTTTTTCATTAGTAATTATTTGGTTATGCTTTTTTTACGCTTGTGTGTCATTTGGCAAACAGATGTAAACCCGGCCTATGTTTATTCATTTGTATAAAAAGCCGATTGATGTTCGTCACTCTGGCGCTTCTCTAGGCAGCCTGGATGTACATAAGTAAATGATACATCAAACTAGGCCATAGCATCGAGTGTATTTGAAATTAAGTACATTTGCTTTTTTAAACATTCTCAGCGTAATTCAAATACAAAATTTTACTCTCTTTACACGTCCCAATAATTTATATTACTCGCACTTGTAAAAAATAAAGAAAGTAAAGGAAAACAAAATTTTGCTGGTACACTCTAAGTATTATCGAATATAGTTAAAGTATTTGTTTTTCTCAACTGTGTACATATGCACATACATATATATATATATATATATATAGTATGTATATTGTTTAACCATTAAATTTTTAATTATTTTATTTTTTCATTATTTTAATTTTTAATTACAACTGTTTCCCTTTTTTATTTCCTTTCAAATAATATTTATGTCTTTTGGAATATTTTCCGCAGAAATACTTGATTTTTATTTTTAAACTTTATTTTTATGTTTGACCGTTATCAATATGTTAATAATATAAAGTAAAAAATAATTTATAAGACAAAAACATTAACTTTAACAAACGTACAAATAAAATAAATTAAATACAAAATACTCGAGTATTATACTAAATCATTTTTTATTCTTTATTTGCTTTGCAAATAAAGGCAAACACGAAGGCAAACAAAATTTTACGGTTAATAATAAGATTGGTTCCATGGTACATCAAAAATTCTAATATACATCGTGATTTAAATATGCCACTAGTGATTGAAGAAATTGCAAAATACGCTGGCAAATATTTAACAAAACTCGAGTCACATCCTAATCCGCTTGCTCGTAATATTTTGAACTTTACTGGACACATCCGCTTAAAAAAGAGGGACAAAAGGGCTCTATTACTCAAATAAAACACGCACGAACATCTGTTTATCATGTATTTGTTTCAACAGTGTTTTTTTCATATATATATATATGTTACAACTAGTATTGAGCAAAAACAGATACAAACAGTTCCTCAGATGCAATACAATTAGCAATTGTTATTTGTTTTTAATTGTATTGTAATTTGGAAAAGCACGCGCACACAATCACTCTTATACCAGATCTGTCGCTCACACTACAATTATATGGAACATACCATGGTATATTTGTTTTGGCTATACAAACAAGTATACAAATGCAACCCTTTAATGAGAATCGCGTAGTAGTTGATAAAAATTTCTACAGTCTGACAACACTGACAATTTTCCCATCAGCATTTGAAAAAAATAATCATGTTTTGCCGTCGGCATTTGAAAAAAATAATAATCATGTTTTGCCGTCGGCATTAGGAAAAATTAATAATCATGTTTTGCCGTCATAATTTGAAAAAAAAAATAATTATGCATTGCCGTCGGCATTAGGAAAAATTATCATGTATTGCCGTCGGCATTTGAAAAAAACAATTATGTAATGCCGTCGGCATTAGGAAAAATAATCATGTATTGTTGTCGGCATTAGGAAAGGAAATTTTCACAATTTCCCGCATTGGTAGTAGGAAAAATCATTTCATGCTTTTTCCGTTGGTATTAGGAAAAATCGTATTCATGATTTTCCGGTCGGCATATATACTTAATGTTATGAAACCCCTTTAACTACCAAAAAAATCAACCGTTCACACAATTAATGTAACCCCAAAAAATAACCGGTTCACACAAGGGTTAATGTAAACAAAAAAATTCCTAATGCAAACAAAAAATTTGTAAGGTAAACAAAATATAAGACGGACTTATTGAACCACCCTCCTATGTATCAAATTTCAAAGAACTTTAAATTTTTCAAATTTTAATTACTCAGTTCTCGTGGTACCTTCATAGCGAACAGTCGATTAGCGGAATTTTTCTTACATACCAAACAAAAAAAATTATTCAAAAAAATTTCCGTAGTACATATTATAAGCGTGGTCAACTTGGTGCGTTTCGCACCATTTTGGGTGCTTTTTGAAATTTTTTGTGAGAAAAATTCCTTAGTTGCTGCGTGGTGCGCTTTTTTTTAAATTTTGGTGCATTTTAATATTTTTGGTGGCACCAAAACAAATTGAATACGACATCGGGTTAAAACTGGAATTTTTTTCTGAAACTTTTACAAACTTCCTGATAGTGTTAATTACCATATTCATAGTAATGATGCTTTCACAATTTGAAATGAAATCTTTTTTATAACCCTATGATAACAATAATGATGAAAATATTAGCTTTATTAATTTGGAATAATTAATTTTTTATCTCTTTTTTAAAAGTTTTGAGCAGAATTTATAAAAACACTTCACAAAAATTTATAATTTTTTACAAATTAATGTCTGTGCTCTTAATTACTTTTATAATCATATATTTCTTTGGTCGAGATATTCAGTATATTACGCATGAACAAATCCAAAAATATTTTTTATTTTTCCGACAGTTCAATTAATCTAAAAAAGATTTCTCATTTACAAATAAATAGTATTTTTATGCAAAATTATTAATTCAGTAACCATTTTAAAATAAAAAAAGAAATTCTAAACTTGGTGCGTTTTTTTGTAAATGGCACGCTTTTTTCTCCATTTTGGTGCGTTTTGAAATTTCAAAGACAACACTGCATATTATTCGTAATAGGTACATACTGACTTTAATAAATAAGCTTTATTGCTTTGCTAATATATAGTGGAAATAAAAAAAAACAAAAAAAAAACAGTGTTTTTTATTGGGTGTGACGACCAAAGTCATTATTTCGTTTTGGCCCACAACGTTTGGTTGGTTTACTTTATAATATTATACCTACTTTGCATTGTACAAATTATTATTGAACTGTCATTAATTACTCATATATTTTTTTTTTTAAATATTCATTTTATTTAGAAATTATATTTTCCTTTGATATTGATATAAAATTGTAAATATCTGTTTAATTTTAACGGAAATGTCGACATCACATACTGCACAAAGACACAACGCTGAGTTTACTACCATACATGATAAATATGCAAATCGGCATCAGATGTTAAAACATATGGAGTATGTCATACGGTCGTTTGTGTAGTTGTATACTTGTGTGTGTTGTCTGGCACAAGTATAAAAGGGCGAGCATTCGTTGTATGGATGATTAGTTGGTTGGCAGCAAGCGCTGGCGAAAGAGGTAATAATACAGATAGGACACTGCTCTATTATTAAAGCTTTTTGTTAGTAAATTTGAGGCAACCTACTAAGATATTAAGTTTTCTTTTTTTTTTTGGTTTTTATTTATAAGTGGGAGAGGCTGCCTTTGGAATTAGGACACTTTTTTCCAAAAGGTGAATCAATACACTTATCAATAAAAATTGAGAAATTTGAGTAATTATAGAGATACGACACTGCTCTATTATTAATTCTTTTATTAAATTTTTGTTTTTCTCTTGTTTGCAAATTTGAGGCAAACTACTAAGATACTAAGTTCTCTTTTTATTTGGATTTTTATTTATAAGTGGGAGAGTCTGCCTTTGGGAATTAGGACACTTTTTTCCAAAAAGGTGAATCAATACACTTATCAATAAAAATTGAGCAATTTGAGTAATAATAGAGATAGGACACTGCTCTACTATTATCTCTTTTACTGAATTTTGTTTTCTCTTGGTTGCAAATTTGAGGCAAACCATTCAAACATTAATTTTTTTTTTGCTTTTTTTTCTTGAGAAATTTTTTATTTATCAATGGGAGAGGCTGCCTTTGGGGAATTAAGACACTTTTTTCCAAAAGGCGAATCAAAACACTTATAAATAAAAAGTGAGTTATTTTAGTATAATCGCGTTCTTTTTCTTATCTAAAATTTTAGTTTTTTTGTTTTTTTATTATGTTATTTTGTATATTACGCAATCAACTAGCTATGGTCTATATTTTTTTAATTCAATAAAGAAATTTTTTTAGTATTAAACGGACCTGGTGTACTTGTTTTATTTTCATCCAAGTAAACAAGAAAAGGTACGTTGAATCTTCCATCGAAATCTACGCGACTCTGGACTCCGCTGAGACTACCCTAGCCACCAGCGAATCCGTGTCGTTACATTTGGTGCCCGAGCAGGGACTATTTGTCCTTTAAAAAATAATAATAATAATAATTAAATAGTAATTTTTGGCTAAATTGGGTTTATTTGAAAAATTCTTGTATGTTTTAATTTTTTTTGTTGAGAAATCCTGTCGTACATATCGGAGGATAATAACCTTTTTTTATGTAAATAATTATTTTATATTTCGTTTTTTCGAGTTATTATTTATATTCGATAAAGTATTACCAACGAGACAAGTCTACATGCTGAAAACATCGTGGGTATACTCGCTTAAAAAAGAGGAGCTTATAAACTTATATACTTGGCACAGTGTGACGAAAGCACTACCGGAACAGTAGAAGAACTGAGGAAGCGATTGGCGAAGCAGCTGACTCTTGATCATGAGGAAGCACAGATTCAGAAATTCTTAGCTTGGCAGGCCAGTCATGACACCAGCGCTACCGCATCTACAGACATACGGCTGCTGCCGCCGGAAGAAGGTAATGATAAGATGCGTGCCTCCCCCACAAAAATTTATCTTCCAGGCCCATCCAGTAAATCACTACCCCCTGCCACCTCTAATGAGCGAGTAGCTGCCATTGAGCTGGTACGGAAATTGGGGGCTAAGATACGATGGTGAAAAAGATCCCCTAGGATTCATCGAACGGGTGGAGGAACTAGCCGGTATGTACGAAATCGAGCTTATAAATGTGTTACGGGTCATGTCAGACCTCTTACGAGATAAGGCACTAATATGGTTCCGAAACAACAATAAACAGTGGGACCAGTGGACAACTTTTAAGCGAAGCTTCTACAATTTTTTTCTGCCACCACGATATTTCGAAAAATAATCAAAAAGGAAGGAAGGAAGGGAGGCCTTCAAAGATTATGTGTTGGCCTTGCAAGACCTGATGCGTCATGCTCAACTTAATACAGAAGAAAAACTTGAGCGGATTTTCCGAAATGCCCAGCCAGACTACCAGTGGTATATACGTAGGAAAGATTTTGCTAACTTGGACGACTTGATTGCACTGGCGGCTGATCTGGAAAGTATTCCAGCCACCTCACATCACGTCCGAGGGGAACAACATCGCTCGATAATCACCCTTTAGTTCATCATGTGAAGTGAGTTATAACGGCAGAAATGCCTATTTTACTGTGAGTTCTGATGCTCATAATGATAACAATAAAAATAAAAAACCTGATGATAGACTTACTGTGAGTTCGGAAGCAATTAATAAAAATAAAAAATATGATGATAAACTTTTTCTAACAACAAATTTAATTTTTCGACAGCGATCAACTTCGCTTTGTCCAATGCCTACTAGTGATTCTTTAACATTACAGTTGCCTAGTACTTCGTCACTTAAGCCATTGAAATCATTTGCTTCGGGCTGTTCATCACCAAGTTATCACTACAGATAACAGGAGCTCAAAACCAAAGGTACAAGTCGGAATGGACAGATATATAACCGTGGTAAAGCGTGGGCGAAGCCCGAATTCTTCTAAAATTTCATCTGTTCCAAAGATGTCTAGGGATAACAGCGCATCATCCACGAATCGCCAAAATCGTTTTTCATTATTGCAAGACGATAACGACAAGACCGCTTCATCATCTCAGAAGTCTTTTAAGCCACCACCTATATATGTGAGGGAAAACAATTCTAACGCGCTTCTAACAAAACTACTGTCGACCATTGGTGAAAATACTTTTCACGTAATTCCAATTAAACGAGGTAATATTGATAAAACTAAAATCCAAATATACGATGAAAACAATTTCCGAAAAATTGTAATGATTTTGAAAAAAATAAAACAAACTTTTACACATACCAACTTAAGAGTGCTAAAGGCCTACAGATAGTACTAAAGGACATAGATTCATATGTTGAGCCCGAAGAAGTAAAATGTGCACTTCTAGACCAAGGATTTAAGGTAAAAAATTTTACTAATATAATTAACAGAGAAAAA
Organism: Tachina fera; assembly: GCA_905220375.1. Lineage (NCBI taxonomy): Eukaryota > Metazoa > Arthropoda > Insecta > Diptera > Tachinidae > Tachina > Tachina fera. Next base: position 54,305,596 of record LR999967.1, read on the forward strand.
GTCACCAAACCCCTATTTCGCATTGAACTGGAGCCGAATGACATACAATTGAAAAAAAATTAAACCCATCCAATTGATAGCGTAAAGTTTCTGTTACACCGAAAAATCACAGTTGAAGAGCCACGTAAGCGTTCAGGTCCTGTACAGTGCCATAATTGCCAAGAATATGGCCATACAAAAACTTAATGCAATTTACCTACAGTTTGTGTTATCTGCGGTGAATTACATGGTACTGCTAGCTGCACTAAGCCAAAAGAACAAGCAGAAAAAAATGTAGTAATTGTGGAGGTAATCACACCGCTAACTATAAAGGATGCCCTGTATATTCTTTTGTTAAACAGACTATGAGTCAAAAACCTAAATTAGCTCCAACCCAACCATTAAACGCGTACTCCGCTTCTTTTGCTCAAGTGAGTCAATCAGTTAGTTCACGTGTATCGTATGCCGATGCTGCTAAGGCTAGTTCTAGTCCTTCACAAAATGTTTCACCGCAAAATAATTCAGCGAATGCAAACTCAGGCTTTAACTTTAGTCGCCTTGAAGCTACTATTGAGAATCTGGTGCTAACTATAAACAACTTTACAACAAATATGACTAGCATGATGCAAGAAATGCTGCGAATGCAGAATACACTGCTTCAAGCATTAGTAAACAAACCATGAACATGTTAAAAATATGTTTCTGGAACGCCAGCGGCATTCGCCAGCATAAAAATGAACTTGAGCACTTCCTCAAGGAAAAAAAAATATTGATATAATGTTGGTCTCTGAGACTCATTTGACTTCAAGGAGCTTATTTAAAATAAATGGTTACTCTCTATATGATTCAAAGGACCCGAGGGGGAGATCATGCGGTGGGTCAGCAATTCTAATTAAGTCAAGACTCAAACACTATGTCCTTGATAACATTTGTGAAGAACATCTACAAGCAACAAATATTTGTGTCGAAAATTTTGTTACAAATTTCGTGATATCATCAATTTACTCCCCTCCTAGGTTCGCAATTACTGAGGATCAATTCAAGGAATTCTACAAATCGTTTGGCCCTTGTTTTGTAGCAGCTGGGGACTACAATGCAAAAGATACGTTCTGGGGTTCGCGTCTTATTACACCTAGAGGTCGGGCATTGTTCAACACAATTTCAAAAATGGGCTTGGACGTCATTTCAAGTGGGGAGCCCACTTACTGGCCTACGGACATTAGATTTTGGAGTCATAAAAATATCGCTAGGGAATTAATTCATGTTGAAGCTTCTGTAGATCTCTCCTCCGATCACTCTCCCACGATTGTTACAATTTGTATCCCACTAAGAAGTGACTTCCCTGTCCCATATGTAAAGATGATCAACCGTGTTAATTGGCTGGGGTTCCAAAAATACCTCAGTAGCCATTGTACGGAAAATATTAACCTAAGAACATCAGGTGATATTGAATCTAACATTGAAAATCTTAACGAAAATATTAAACAGGCTGCTGAACATGCCACTACTTCCCATCCGCAGACTGGGTTTAATTGAATTTATTCTACAGACATTAAACGTCTTTTACGTGAAAAAAGGACAGCTAGAAGGGAATGGCAACAGCACAGATCACCCCAAAATAAAATTAGATTTAAAGAGTGCACTAGACGACTCCAAGAGCTGCTGGCATATGAAAAAACTGTATGTCTTAAAAATTATCTGGAAAATCTTGATGCCATACCGGCATTTAATTACTCCTTGTGGCGAGCTGCTAGAAAGCTTAAAACACCCGTTGAATATAGACCACCTCTACGCAGGGGTTGGGCCAGAAGCGATACTGAAAAAGGTAACATATTTGTTGAGCATTTAAAATCCGTATTTACCCCAAACACATGTACTGGTGTTGTTGATTTACCAAGTGTAGTTGCACTACCCCCTCGAATCATAAAATTTAAGACGCGTGATGTTCAGAAACTAATTGCTGAACTCAACCCGAAGAAAGCTCCAGGTATTGATGGAATAAGTAACAATATGCTGATAAACTTGCCCCATATTGCAATTAGAATCCTGTTATTTATTTTTAACGCCATTTTACGACTGGAGTATTATCCACAAAGCTGGAAGCTTGCGAAGGTCAAAATGGTTCCAAAGCCGGGCAAAGACCTTACCAAGGCTGAGTCATACAGGCCAATAAGTCTGCTATCAACCATGTCAAAACTCTTCGAAAAGCTGCTCATGACAAAATTGTACTTGTGATATGCCTTTGAGCAGCAATATCCATACATCTACGTTTGCCGATGATACAGCCTGCCTTAGTATGCACAAAAACCCGCACGAGGCTTCCCGATATCTTCAAGAACATATTACACAGTTGGAAATCTGGTTGAACTTATGGAGAATTAAAGTCAATGAACAAAAGTGTGTCCATACAACGTTTACCCTAAGAAGAGATACTTGTTCCCCCATTCGAATCAACAATCAAAATATTCCTCAACATTCCCAAGTGAAATACCTTGGTATACAACTTGATCGAAGGCTTACATGGAAACATCATATTGACTTTAAGCTAACTCAGATGAAACTAAAGTTATCTCAAATTCATTGGTTGATTGGCAGAAATTCAACACTTCGTCTGGACTGCAAACTTTTAATATACAAGTCGCTTTTGAAGCCAATATGGTGTTACGGTATCCAGTTATGAGGCACTGCTTCAGCTTGCAATGTAGAGAGAATTCAACGAAGACAAAACACAATTTTAAGGTTAATAACATCTGCTCCATGGTACATTAAGAATTCAAATTTGCATCGTGATTTAAAAATGCCACTAGTGACTGAAGAAATTGCAAGATACGCAGGCAAATATTTAACAAAACTCGAGTCACATCCTAATCCGCTTGCTCGTAATATTTTGAACTTTACTGGACACATCTGCCTAAAAAAGAGGGACACAAGGGCTATTTTACTCAACACTCTAGATGGGAATGCTTGAAAATACATTTAATTTTCCTTTTTGATTATCACTACTTTGTATTATTTAAACTATCACTAAGTTTTGGCCGACACTGGTCGGGCTAAATAATTATATTTTAGCTTTAAGATTTGATCACTTATTGTTAGTTCATATTTGAAGATACAATAAATAAATATATGTATTTAAAAAAAAAATAAAAACTTAATGCCAAGTCAGTTCTAGACGCATATCCACTACCAAGAATTGATACTATCCTCGACAGGGTCCGCAACACAAAGTTCATCAGTAGTCTGGATCTTAAAGATGGCTACTGGCAAATTCCGATGGATGACGACAGTAAGAAATACACCGCCTTTGCAGTCTCTGGCCGAGGACTCTACCAATGGGAAGTAATGCCATTTGGGTTGCATTCCGCCCCAGCAACGTTCCAGAGGGCCTTAGACAGTGTCATCGGGCCAGATATGGAACCATTTGCTTTCGCCTATTTGGACGATATAATCGTTATCGGCTCCAACTTTGAAGAGCATTTACAAAATTTGAAGGTGTTCCGACGACTCAGGGCCGCCAATCTTCGAATAAATGTGGACAAATGAAAGTTTTTTCAAGCCGAAACGAAATACTTAGGACATATAGTGACTAGAGATGGCATCAAGACTGACCCAGAGAAAACAGCAGCAGTGGCACAGATGCCGACCCCAACCAACACCAAGGAAGTTCGTCGATTCCTGGGTGTTACTTCGTGGTATAGACGTTTTGTATCAAATTTTGCAGATTTCACAGCCATTAACACAGATGTTGAAGAAAGGCAGACACTGGAAGTGGGGCGAAGAGCAACAAGAAGCCTTCGATGCACTGAAAGCAAAACTAACTCCAATATTAGCCTGCCCGGATTTCTCCAAGCCGTTCACACTGCAAACTGAAGCAAGTGACATTGGCTTAGGAGTCGTTCTAACACAAGAATTTGAAGATGATGAACGAGTGATAGCCTATGCGAGTCGACACCTCAATACAGCCGAGAAAAACTACTCGGTGATTGAGAAAGAGTGTCTGGCTATCGTTTGGGGAATACGCAAGACGCGCCACTACCTTGAGGGCTACGAGTTCAAAGTAGTCACAGATCATCTGGCTTTGAAGTGGCTCAATTCCATCAATAATCCGACTGGTCGGCTGGCGAGATGGGCGCTAGAATTACAGCAATATAAATTTACCATCAGTTATCGGAGAGGTAAGCAAAATGTAGTGGCAGACGCACTCTCTAGGTACCCATTCGAAGAGGTCAACTTGGCACATACCACACCCGTGTCCTCATGTAAATGGCTTGAAGGCAAGATGAACGCCGTGAGACAACAGCCCGAGAATTTTGATGGTTACTCGAAAGTAGATGGACACCTTTATAGATATATCAACCGAGCAGTTAATGACGAAGACTCCACTCCTTGGAAATTGTGTGTTTCCACACCCGCACGAACTCAAGTGCTACACGAGGAACACAATCAACTCACTGGAGGACACTTAGGCGTCAGAAAAACTCTAAATAAAATTGACAGTCGCTACTACTGGCCGGGTATGGCCCATGATATTAAGAAATACATACGAAGCTGCGATATTTGTCAACGATATAAAGTGGCCCAGCAAATGCCAGCAGGGAAAATGTTGACACAGGTACCTGACGAGCCATGGTCACTTCTGTGTGCGGATTTCATTGGACCATTGCCACGAACGCGACATGGTAACTCGATGATGCTCGTGCTTTTCGAGTTTTTCTAAATGGTATGAGCTGATTCCCCTACGGAAGGCAACAGCAGAGGGTGTAGTAAAGGCGTTGCGAGAACGCATCGTAGCACGGCATGGGGTACCAAAGACTTTCCGTACTGACAATGAAACCCAATTCACCGCACAGGTTCTAAAAAAATATTTAAAAGACGTTGGAGTCACCCAGCAATTCACGGCACCCTACACACCTCAAGAGAACCCCACCGAGCGTGCAAACCGGACAATTAAAACAATTATATCCCAGTTTGTAAAGGAGAAGCATAATACGTGGGACGACTTACTACCCGAAATCATGTTGGCAATCAACACCAGCACTTCGCAAACGACTGGTTATACGCCTGCATTTTTAACACAAGGTAGAGAGCCGCGTTTACCGAGGGCCCTTTACGATCAGGTGACTAGAGGCACTGGGGCCCGAATTGTTGAGCCCGATGAACGGGCGAGCGAGCTAACAGACATATTTGCAATAGCCCGGCGCAACATAGCGAAGGCTGCACAGAAACAAAAACATCACTATAATTTGCGACGTCGCCAATGGCAACCCAAAATAGGGGATCGTGTACTAGTACGACTGCACCCGCTGTCAAAGGCGATTGAAAATTTTGCCGCAAAATTGGCACCTAAGTTCGGGGGACCTTATGTCATCACGGGATTTGTGTCCCCCGTCATAGTCAAACTGAGTACAGTAGATAGTAGCGAAAAGCGCACTGCGCATCTTAGTTAACTAAAACTATTCGTAGAACAGCCAGAGTAATACATTTTTTTTTCTCTCTATGGTCTACCGTAGGTCAACTGAAAGGAAAACAGTAAAATCAGCCAAGACGACGTGAGGACAAGAGCCCAACATGAGTGACGAACGCAAGAAATGGGAACGATCCATCCAGAACTTTCGACGCAGACTAGAGGAAGAAAAAGCAAAAGAAAGACGTACCATCAGACTGCCAGACGAAACCTCAAATAGTAAAATGTCCACCACCCATCCAGATGACATGCGACGTGACGACAAAAGGAAAACGGAATATTTGTACAGTCTGCTAACAGACACACAAAGCACAATTAAATTAAAGATATCAAAAATATTAATACAATAAGCTGCACTTTAATAAAATGAGAAAAAATCGTGTCTTCTGGAACATCAAATAAAATCTAAAGACGATCAGCCTTCATAAAATAAATATATATCGTATTATCCATAATTAATTAATTCGTGTAGTATACGCGGTTACTCTATACTACAGAAACCGCCACGAGAGTAGATTTAAATTCTTAGAAAACGACTTTATTTTCTGTTGATCGCTATTCAAGAAGAAAATTAGTTTGTTTATTATGGTTTAACTAATTTAAAAGTACATTCATATCTATACTTCTTAACATAAAAATCAAAAACAAATATTATTCAATTCTATATTATATGTATCTAAAATTCCAAAAAAGCTGTTACATATAAGTATGAAGGAATCTCCAGCTGCATCAGAGTTTAAGAAAAAAAAGCTAATTTTATTCAATAGGAGACCAATTGAATATGTTAATTTAAAACAGTAAGCAAAGACACCATCTTACTGCATTCTTATTCATAATCGTATAATAGAATATATAACCACCGAAGGACAAATTTTTAAAGTCTTATAAATTAAGCCATGTGTAAAATAAACATAAATTTTATAGAGGACTAAGGTTTCAAAAGTAATTCAATTGATTACATTGGAAAAAAGTAGCGTTTATTTCCATCAATTATGAAAATAACAATTTCATTATAAAACTCTCCTTTGATTTTAAATGTTTATCAAAAAAAAAAAAATAAAAAAAGTTAAACCAAGCAAACTGGCTAACAAAAAAAAACTGTCATCACCAAAGCTGGAGGTGTTGAGTCAGTTTCATTTAAAAATGTTTATACATTCTTGAAAGGTTTTGCAATGTACACCCTCCAAAAATTTCTAACGTTGACTATATAGGCTGCATCAACTTTAAGCAAATTTAAATTAAATATAGGAAATATTTCTGTTATAGTTACTATTACTTTAGAGTATGTATCTTCAGGAATTCAGCTTTACTTAAAATAGAAAATCCTCACAAACTTTTAAGTAAATGCAAATGAAAATTAAAACAACGTTTTTTTTTTAATTTCAAGTAAAAAAGCTGAAGATATTTCACATCTATACACAGCAACATCAGCAGCAGCAACAACAACAAAAGACATGACATGACGAAAAAAATATGTATTCAAAAATTGATATAAACACTTATTTGTATGTACATACATACATACATACATACATGCAAACATAAAATCAATTTGTAGATATGTATGTAAACATATCAAATTTCTTATCAATGCTCAAGTATTAAACATAAATTCGCTTGGTCTACACTCCAGGAAATTATGCTGCGTAAAAATAAGAATGCGTCACATTAATTCAATAATAGAAAATGTATGTTGAGATACCTAAAAACTATTGAGTTTATTAAATGAATACTGTAAATTAATATTTTTCCATATTAAAATAAGAAATTTCAATATGACTAAACCTTCGCTAATGTTTCTTATTAATTCAACATGGTTTTTACTGATTTTAAGTTGGTCTTTTTTTCTGTGTGTCGAAAAGTCGTCCAGTCAAAGAAGGTGGATGTAGTTAAACAAACAAAATCTGTAATATAAACAAATTTGTCAAAGGCAGACTTTAACGCGAGACAAATTTAAGCATGAAAAAATATAAAGCAATCGTAAGTATAAAAACATACTAGGATTAGGGAAGTTCAGATATATGATAGTATTTTATAGTACCAACTGACGATATTGAAAACAATTTATTGCTACCTACATATAAATACTAGTACGAGAAACTCATATACACACGCATACACACACACACACATAGCAGGATTCATCTAAGAAAAATCCCAGAAAATTTTAACAACACTCCGCCCTCACAAATCAAGACCAGCCTAAAATCCTCACAGATATACATTCACAAATTCCTATGGTCATACATACATATACAATATATAAAATTAATCTCAACAACAGAACACTCTCACCTACCTGAATTATGGATAGTCTTAAACTCCCACAGACATATATACATATAGATTCCCACGGCTACATATAACAAGAACATATCGCCTATAATAAATCACAATCATCTTAAATTCTCACAGCCATACATACATACACACAATCAATCTACCTCATCAAAATCCTCACCCACCTCAAATCACGACCAGCCTTAAACTCCTACAGACAAACACACCTACAAATCCCTATGGCTACATATTACGTCAACAACCCTACCCACCCAAATCATAGTCAGCCTTAAGCTCCTACATACATACAAACATACAGATTCCCCCGGTTACATATTACTAGAATACCTCGCCCCTAATAAATCGCGATCAGCCTTAAGCTCCTACAGAAATATATACACACACACACAAACACACACACACACATACACAAACAAACACACACACACACATACAAGCGATCCATCTACCTCCACAACACCCCCACCCACCTCAAATCACGATCAGGATTAAATTCTCACAGGCATACATGCATGCATGTAATCGATCTACCTCAACTACACCCCCGACCCCCTGCTTATCACAACCTTGCTTAAATTCCTGCAGACAGATACATCCACAAAGTCCTACGGTTACATATTACAACACCTACAAACACCCATCTATCCAAATCACAGTCTACCAACACCTATATTAGCATTAGAAAAAATAACTTTCACGTTTCCCGTCGGCATAAGGACAAATCATTTCCATGATTTTCCCTTCGGTATTAGGGAAAAATAATAATCATGTTTTGCCGTCGGCATATACACACATAAAAACCTCAAAACTATGAGTCACCTTAATACATTCACACAAAATATTCCACACAAAAATTCCCACGGTCAGGCGGACAGTCAGAGAGACAGACAAACAGACAGACATACTCTTAATGTAAACAAAAAACTCTTAATGTAAACAAAAAACTCCTAATGTAAACAAAAAACATCAAAGCGCCGCCAAAAACACAAATTTCCAAGAATTTAAGAATTTTCAAATTTTAATTACCCAAATTTAACAATTTCAGCCACAATTTAACAATTTCAGCCAACAATTTTGCAAGTTTAATTGTGGGAGAATGCCCATTCCACTACTACTGGTAAACGAGCAAAAGTATGTTGAGATAACATTTACCCTGCGAAGAGATACTTGTTCCCCAATTCGAATCAACAATCAAGTTGTTCCTCAGTATTCACATGTAAAATACCTTGGTATACACTTTCTAATAAATTCTCCAAGTTTATTGGTAATAATAGTTTTTTATTTACATTAAAATACAATAAAGACCTTGAAAGCCCACTATTACATTACTCTGTAATATCGAGAAGAAATAAGGAAAATAAGGTCGTTTAATTATAATTACTGTTTGTCACCAATTTTCATTTATACGATTTCTGAAAACCATGAAACTTATATTAGAAACGCTATCATAAATGCATAATCCCATTTAGAAAACTTACAAAAAATATATATATCCTTGTATAGTAGACAAAACATAGAGAAGACCAAATTAACAATGCGTTTAAAAATGCAGATATTTTTACAACATTCTAAAAAATTTCTGATCAAATATATGGGTTGTATAATACTGGCAATTATAATAATACCAATAATAGTATTTATAGATATAAAAATATGGAGACTTATAAAAGTTTTGTTAAAAGAAATAATATTAAATAAATTAAAGTCAGTGCAACCATATATTGACGACACAATAAATGAGAAAAGATAGAAATTCAGAAATTTAAAAAGAATTAAAAAATTTGTTTAATATTTGAAAAAACAACAAAGACAATTAATAGATTTGCTACAAAAAAAGCAATCGATTTTTTAAAACATCTAAAGTTCAAAATATTACGAGCAAGCGGATTAGGATGTGACTCGAGTTTTGTTAAATATTTGCCTGCGTATTTTGCAATTTCTTCAATCACTAGTGGCATATTTAAATCACGAAGGATATTAGAATTTTTGATGTACCATGGAGCCGATGTTATTAATCGTAAAATTTTGTTTTGCCTTCGTTGTCTTCTCTCTACATTGGAAGCTGAAGCAGTGCCCCATAACTGGATACCGTAACACCATATTGGCTTCAAAGACGACTTGAATATTAAAAGTTTACAGTCCAGGCTAAGTGTTGAATTTCTGCCAATCAACCGGTGTATTTGAGATAACTTAAGTTTCATCTGAGTTAGCTTAAAGTCAATATGATGTTTCTATGTAAGCCTTCAATCAAGGTATATACCAAGGTATTTCACTTGGGTATGTTGAAGAATATTTTGATTATTGATTCGAATTGGGGAACAAGTATCTCTTCTTAGGGTAAATGTTATATGGACACACTTTTTTCATTTACCTTAATTCTCCATAAGTTCAACCACATTTCCAATAGTATAATATGTTCTTGTAGATATCGGGAAGCCTCGTGATGGTTTTCATGCATACTCAGGCAGGCTGTATCATCTGCAAACGTAGATGTATGGATACTACTGCTCACAGGCATATCACAAGTATAAATCAAATATAAAAATGGCCCCAGTATACTCCCCTGTGGCACACCGGATGAGATAGTTTCAGGCATACTCATAAAGTGTCCTTTCACAACTGTAAATTTCCGTGCAACAATGTAACTTTCCAAAAGATTTAGAATGTTTATTGGTAAGTATGTCTTCATGTTCAAAATCAGGCCTTCATGTCACACTTTATCAAATGCCTGAGAAACAGCAATAAACAGGGCAGAACAATACTTCTTTTCCTCAAATGTTTTTCTGATAAATTGAACCAATCTATGCGTTTGCTCAATGGTGCTATGCTGGCTTCTAAAACCAAATTGATGGTCCGGGATGCACCCATTATCAGTTAAAATTGAAGACAATTTTGTCATGAGTAGCTTTTCAAAAAGCTTTGACATTGTTGACAGTAAACTTATTGGCCTATATGACTCAGCCTTGGTAAGATCTTTACCTGGCTTTGGAATCACTTTAACCTTGGCAAGCTTCCAGCAGTGTGGATAATACTCCAGTCGTAAAATGGCATTAAAAATGAATCACAGGATTCTAATTGTAGTCCGAGGTAGCTTAATCAGCATGTGGTTATTAATTCCATCCATACCGGGAGCTTTTTTCGGGTTGAGTTCGGCAATTAGTTTTTGTACATCACACATAGTAAATTTTAAGGGTCGAGGGGGTAGAGCAACTACACTCGGCAAATCAGAAACACCGGTACATGTAGTTGGTGTAAATACGGATTTTAAATGCTCAGCAAATATGTTACCTTTTTCTGTATCGCTTCTTGCCCATCCTCCGGTAGATGTGCGCAGAGGTGGCTTAAACTCAACGGGTGTTTTAAGCTTTTTAGTAGCGCGCCACAAAGAGTAATTAGATGCTGGCGTGACATCAAGGCCTTCCAGATATTTTTTAAAAGATGCAGTTTTTCCAGATGCAAGCAACTTTTGGAGTGGTTTAGTGCACTCTATAAATCTGATTTTGTGTTGAGGTGATCTGTGCTGTTGCCATTCCCTTCTAGCTCAGTATGTATGCGGATGGGAGGTAGTGGCATGTTCAGAAGCTTGTTTAATATTCTCGTTAAGATTTGCAATCTTCGATTCAATATCATTTGGTGTTCTTAGCGTAATATTTTCCGTGCAATGACTACTAAGATATTTTTTGAATCCCAGCCAATTAACACGATTTATCATCTTGACATAAGGGTGAGGTAAAGCGCTTCTCAGTGGGCTACAGATTGTAACGATCGTGGGAGAGTGATCGGACGAGAGATCTAGGGAAGCTTCAACGTGAATTAATTCCCTAGAAATACTTTTTATGACGCCGAAATCTATAACATCCGGAATTTTTCGTACGTCAGTAGGCCAGTAGATACTCTCCCCACTCGAAATAACATCAAAGCCCATTTTTGAAATTGTGTTGAACAACGCCCTACCTCTAGGCGTAATAAGACGCCAACCCCAGAACGTGTGCTTAGCATTGTAGTCGCCAGCTCCTACGAAACAAGATCCAAGAGAGTTGTAGAATTTCTCGTATTGATCCTCAGTGACTGAAAATCTGGGAGGGGAGTAAATTGAAGATATCACAAAATTTGTACACAAATTTTCAATGCAGATATTTGTTGCTTGTAGATGTTCTTCACAAAAGTTGTCAAGAATATAGTGCTCGAGTCTTGACTTTATTAGAATTGCTGATCCACCGCATACTCTTCCTCTAGGGTCCTTTGTATCATGTAAAGTGTAGCCATTCATTTCAAAGAGGTTTCTCGAAGTCAAATGCGTCTCAGAGACCAACATTATATTAATATTTTTTTCCGTAAGCAAGTGCTTAAGTTCATTTTTATGTTGGCGAATTCCGTTTGCCTTCCAGAAACATATTTTTAACGTGTTCATGGCTTATTAACTAATGCTTGAAGAAGTGTATTCTGCATTCGTAGCACTTCTTGCATCATGCTTGTGATATTTGTTGTAAAGTTGTTGATAGTTTGCACAAGATTTTCAAGAGTGGCTTCAAGGCGACTGAAATTAAAGGTTGTGTTAGCATTTGTTGAATTATTTGGCGGGGACACTTTCTGCGCGGGAATAGAATTTGTCTTGGCAGCATCGACATACGATACACGAGAAGTAACTGGTTGGCTCATTTGCAGAAAAATGGCTGAGGAAGCGCTGGTTGTTTGAACTGGAGCTAATTTAGGTTTTTGCACCATAGCCTGCTTGACGAAAGAGAAGACATGACAACTCTGTAGTTAGCGGGTTGGTTACCTCCACAAGTACTGCATTTTGTTCCGCTTGATCTTTTGGTTTAGTACAACTAGCAGTACCGTGCAATTCGACTCAGATAACACACACTGTAGGTAAATTGCAGTAAGCTTTTGTATGGCATATTCTTGGCAATTATGACACTGCACGGGACGTGAAAGCTTATGTGGCTCTTCAACTGTGATTGTTCTGTATAAAAGTTGTTTTAGGCTATAAATAGGATGAGTCTCGTTTTTTTTCAACTGTATATCATTCGGCTCCAGTTCAACACGAAATAGGGGTTGGGGTACCTTTTCTCTGTTTATTATGTTAGATACATTCTTTACCTTAAATCTCTGGAGGACGAGTGCATCTTTTATATCTTCAGGAACAACCTAAGTGTCTATGCCCTTCAATACGATCTGCAGGCCTTTAGCGCTCTCGATTTTCTACAATAGTTGATTACTAAACATGTGTTTCCTTGTATATGAACTAATTTTTACATACATACATACATATATTTATGTATGTATATGTATACTTTTAAAAATTATATATGTAAATGTTCTCTATTTGAAGTAGTAAAATCAAAAATTAGTGACACATTAGAAGGAAAAACAAATAAAATTAAAGAGTGACTGACTAACTTATACGTACAGTCTGCTAACAGACACACAAAGCACAATTAAATTAAAGATATCAAAAATATTAATACAATAAGCTGCACTTTAATAAAATGAGAAAAAATCGTGTCTTCTGGAACATCAAATAAAATCTAAAGACGATCAGCCTTCATAAAATAAATATATATCGTATTATCCATAATTAATTAATTCGTGTAGTATACGCGGTTACTCTATACTACAGAAACCGCCACGAGAGTAGATTTAAATTCTTAGAAAACGACTTTATTTCTGTTGATCGCTATTCAAGAAGAAAATTAGTTTGTTTATTATGGTTTAACTAATTTAAAAGTACATTCATATCTATACTTCTTAACATAAAAATCAAAAACAAATATTATTTAATTATATATTATATGTATCTAAAATTCCAAAAAAGCTGTTACATATAAGTATGAAGGAATCTCCAGCTGCATCAGAGTTTAAGAAAAAAAAGCTAATTTTATTCAATAGGAGACCAATTGAATAAAATGTTAATTTGAAACAGTAAGCAAAGACACCAGCTTACTGCATTCTTATTCATAATCGTATAATAGAATATATAACCACCGAAGGACAAATTTTTAAAGTCTTATAAATTAAGCCATGTGTAAAATAAACATAAATTTTATAGAGGACTAAGGTTTCAAAAGTAATTCAATTGATTACATTGGAAAAAAGTAGCGTTTATTTCCATCAATTATGAAAATAACAATTTCATTATAAAACTCTCCTTTGATTTTAAATGTTTATCAAAAAAAAAAAAATAAAAAAAGTTAAACCAAGCAAACTGGCTAACAAAAAAAAACTGTCATCACCAAAGCTGGAGGTGTTGAGTCAGTTTCATTTAAAAATGTTTATACATTCTTGAAAGGTTTTGCAATGTACACCCTCCAAAAATTTCTAACGTTGACTATATAGGCTGCATCAACTTTAAGCAAATTTAAATTAAATATAGGAAATATTTCTGTTATAGTTACTATTACTTTAGAGTATGTATCTTCAGGAATTCAGCTTTACTTAAAATAGAAAATCCTCACAAACTTTTAGGTAAATGCAAATGAAAATTAAAACAACGTTTTTTTTTTAATTTCAAGTAAAAAAGCTGAAGATATTTCACATCTATACACAGCAACATCAGCAGCAGCAACAACAACAAAAGACATGACATGACGAAAAAAATATGTATTCAAAAATTGATATAAACACTTATTTGTATGTACATACATACATACATACATACATGCAAACATAAAATCAATTTGTAGATATGTATGTAAACATATCAAATTTCTTATCAATGCTCAAGTATTAAACATAAATTCGCTTGGTCTACACTCCAGGAAATTATGCTGCGTAAAAATAAGAATGCGTCACATTAATTCAATAATAGAAAATGTATGTTGAGATACCTAAAAACTATTGAGTTTATTAAATGAATACTGTAAATTAATATTTTTCCATATTGAAATAAGAAATTTCAATATGACTAAACCTTCGCTAATGTTTCTTATTAATTCAACATGGTTTTTACTGATTTTAAGTTGGTCTTTTTTTCTGTGTGTCGAAAAGTCGTCCAGTCAAAGAAGGTGGATGTAGTTAAACAAACAAAATCTGTAATATAAACAAATTTGTCAAAGGCAGACTTTAACGCGAGACAAATTTAAGCATGAAAAAATATAAAGCAATCGTAAGTATAAAAACATACTAGGATTAGGGAAGTTCAGATATATGATAGTATTTTATAGTACCAACTGACGATATTGAAAACAATTTATTGCTACCTACATATAAATACTAGTACGAGAAACTCATATACACACGCATACACACACACACACATAGCAGGATTCATCTAAGAAAAATCCCAGAAAATTTTAACAACACTCCGCCCTCACAAATCAAGACCAGCCTAAAATCCTCACAGATATACATTCACAAATTCCTATCCCAGTTCTCGTGGTACCTTCATAGCGAACAGTCGATTAGCGGAATTTTTTCTTACATACCAAACAAATAAATAATTATACAAAAAAATATTCGTAGTACATATTATTCGTAATAGGCACATACTGACTTTAATAAATAAGCTTTACTGCTTTGTTAATATTTTTTACATAGTGGAAATAACAAATACAAAAAAACAGAAACAAAAAAAAACATAAACTGTGACATTGAGAAATACTCTATACGAGTAACTCAAAAACAAATAAACAATCAAAAATTACAAAAACAAAAAAAAAACCGTAAGCAAAAAAACACAAAAAGTGCCCTTGAGGAATACTCTATATGAGTACCTCAAATACAAAAAATTATGAAGTGAGTTATAACGGCAGAAATGCCTATTTTACTGTGAGTTCTGAAGCTCTCAATGAAAATAATACAAATAATAAATCTAATGAGAATATTTTTTTAACGACAAATCCAATTTTTCGTCAGCGATCAACTTCGCTTTGTCCAATGCCAAATAGTGATTCATTAACATTACAGTTGCCTAGTACTTCTTCATATAAGTCAGTAATATCATCTCCTTCAGGCTCGTGTTCATCACTTAATAAAGTTATCACTACAGCTAAAAGTAGCTCAAAACCCAAGGTACAAGTCGGAATGGACAGATACATAACAGTGGTAAAGCGTGGGTGAAGCCCAAATTCTTCAAAAATTTCATCTGCTGCAAAAATGTCTCGGGATAATAGCGCTTCATTTACCAATCGTCAAAATCGTTTTTCATTATTGCAAGTCACCGACGACAAGCCCGCTGCATCGTCGCAAAAGTCTTTTAAGCCACCACCTATATATTTGAGAGAGAAAAATTCTAACGCCCTAATTAAAAAATTAGTCTCGGCCATTGGTGAAAACGCATTTCATGTTATTCCAATAAAGCGTGGTAATATTGACGAAACTAAAATTCAAATATACGAAGAAAAAAATTTCCGTAAAATAGTGACTGAATTTGAAAAAATAAAACAAGTTTTTATACGTACCAGCTTAAGAGTGCCAAAGGTATGCAGATCGTATTGAAGGGTATTGACTCTTATGTTAATCCCGAAGAAGTAAAAGATGCACTCATGATACAAGGATTTAAGGTAAAAAATGTTACCAACATAATCAATAGGAAGAAGATCCACCAGCCTCTATTTCGTGTTGAATTGGAGCCGAATGATATACAACTGAAAAAAAACGAGACACACCCAATTTATAGCCTAAAATACCTCTTATACCGAAAAATCACAGTTGAAGAGCCACATAAGCGATCAGGTCCCGTACAGTGCCATAATTGCCAAGAATATGGCCACACAAAAACATACTGTAAAGTACCCACTGTTTGTGTTGTGTGCGGCGAATTACACGGCACTGCTAGTTGCAATAAGCCAAAAGATCAAAGTGATAAAAAATGCAGTAATTGTGGAGGTAATCACACCGCTAACTACAGAGGTTGTCCTGTGTACTCTTTTGTCAAACAGACTATGGTGCAAAAACTCAAATTAGCTCCATCTCAATCAGCAAACGCCTACTCCGCCACTTTTGTGCAAAGGAGCCAACCAGTTACTTCCCGTGTATCGTATGCCGATGCTGCTAGAACAAATTCTATTCCCGCACAAAATGTTCCACCTCCAAATAATTCAACAAATGCAAACTCAAGCTTTAACTTTAGTCGCCTTGAAGCTACAATTGACAATTTGGTGCAAACTATAAACAACTTTACAACAAATATGACTAACATGATGCAAGAAATGCTGAGAATGCAGAATACTCTGCTTCAAGCATTAATTAACAAGCCATGAACACGTCAAAAATATGTTTCTGGAACGCAAACGGCATTCGCCAACATAAAAATGAACTTGAGCACTTCCTTACGGAAAAAAGTATTGATATAATGTTGGTCTCTGAGACACATTTGACTTCGAGAAGCTTTTTCAAAATAAATGGCTACACTATGTATGATACAAAGGACCCTAGAGGGAGAGCATGCGGTGGATCTGCAATTCTAATTAATTCAAGACTCAAGCACTATATCCTTGACAACGTTAGTGAAGAATATATGCAAGCTACGAATATTTTTGTAGAAAATTTTTGTTCTAATTTCGTAATATCATCAATTTACTCACCTCCCAGATTTTCAGTTACCGAAGATCAGTATGAGAAGTTCTACAAATCGCTTGGATCTTGTTTCGTGGCAGCTGGAGACTACAATGCAAAGCATACGTACTGGGGATCGCGCCTTTTAACACCTAGAGGTCGAGCTTTGTTTAATACAATTTCAAAAATGGGCTTAGATGTTATTTCGAGTGGGGAGCCCACTTATTGGCCTACTGACGTACGAAAAATTCCAGATGTTATTGATTTTGGCGTAATGAAAAATATTTCTAGGGATTTAATTAGTGTTGAAACTTCTCTAGATCTCTCCTCCGATCACTCCCCCACTATCGTTACAATTTGTAACCCACTAAGAAGTGACTTACCTCACCCATATACGAAGATGACCAATCGTGTTAATTGGCTGGGATTCAAAAAATATCTTAGTAGTCATTGCACGGAAAATATTGCGTTAAGAACACCCAATGACATTGAAACTAACATTGCCAATCTTAACGAAATTATTAAACAGGCTGCTGAACATGCCACTACCTCCCATCCGCAGTCTGGGTTTAATAAAATTTATTCCAGGGATATTGAACATCTAGTATGTGAAAAAAGAAGAGCTAGAAGGGAATGGCAACAGCGCAGATCACCCCAACATAAACTCAGACTTAAAGAATGTTCTAAACGACTTCAAGAGTTGCTTGCATCTGAAAAAACTGCATCTCTTAAAAATTATTTGGAAGGTCTTGATGTCACACCGACATCTAATTACTCTTTGTGGCGCGCTGCTAGAAAGCTTAAAACCCCCGTTGAGTTCAAGCCACCTCTGCGCACATCTACCGGAGATTGGGCAAGAAGCGATACGGAAAAATGCAAAATATTTGCTGAGCATTTAAAATCCGTATTTACCTCAAATACATGTACTGGTGTTGCTGATTTGCCGAATGTAGTTGCTCTACCCCCTCGAGCCTTAAAGTTTAAGATGCGTGATGTACATAAAGTAATTGCTGAACTCAAGCCAAAGAAAGCTCCAGGTATTGATGGAATTAGTAACAAGATGCTGATGAACTTGCCGCATATTGCAATAAGAATCTTGCTGTTTATTTCTAATGCCATATTACGACTGGAGTATTATCCACAACTCTGGAAGCTTGCAAAAATCAAAATGATTCCAAAGCCGGGAAAAGATCTTACTAAAGCTGAGTCATATAGGCCAATAAGTTTGCTGTCAACTATGTCAAAACTCTTCGAAAAGCTGCTCATGACAAAATTGTCCCCAACCTTAACAGATAGTGGGTGCATCCCAGACCATCAATTTGGTTTTAGAAGTCAGCATAGCACCATTGAACAAACTCATAGATTGGTTCAATTTATAAGAAAAACATTTGAGGAAAAGAAGTATTGTTCTGCCCTGTTTATTGACGTTTCTCAGGCATTTGATAAAGTGTGGTATGAAGGTCTAATTCTAAAATTAAAATCATATCTACCAATAAATTTAGTGAATTTATTAGAAAGTTACATCACTACCCGGAAGTTCACGGTTGTGGAAGGAGAATTTATGAGTGTGCCCGAATCTATATCATCCGGTGTGCCACAGGGGAGCATACTGGGGCCAGTTTTGTATTTGATCTATACTTGTGATATGCCTTTGAGCAGCAATATCCATACATCTACGTTTGCCGATGATACAGCCTGCCTTAGTATGCATGAAAACCCTCACGAGGCTTCCCGATATTTACAAGAACATATTACACAATTGGAAATGTGGTTGAACTTATGGAGAATTAAGGTAAATGAACAAAAGTGTGTCGATATAACGTTTACCCTAAGAAGAGATACTTGTTCCCCAATCCGAATCAATAATCAAAATATTCCTCAACACTCCCAAGTGAAATACCTTGGTATACACCTTGATCGAAGGCTTACATGGAAACATCATATTGACTTTAAGCTAACTCAGATGAAAATTAAGTTATCTCAAATACACTGGTTGATTGGCAGAAATTCAACACTTAGCATGGACTGTAAACTTTTATTATACAAGTCGCTTTTAAAGCCAATATGGTGTTACGGTATCCAGTTATGGGGCACTGCTTCAGCTTCCAATGTAGAGAGAATCCAACAAAGGCAAAATAAAATTTTACGGTTAATAACATCGGCTCCATGGTACATCAAAAATTCTAATATACATCGTGATTTAAATATGCCACTAGTGACTGAAGAAATTGCAAAATACGCAGGCAAATATTTAACAAAACTCGAGTCACATCCTAATCCGCTTGCTCGTAATATTTTGAACTTTACTGGACACATCCGCTTAAAAAAGAGGGACACAAGGGCTCTATTACTCAACACGCCAAATGGGATTTCTTGAAAATACTTTTTTTATACTTTTTTATAATTTTTTTTTTTCTTTTTTTATTATCACTACTTATGTATTATTTATAACTATTAACAAGTTTATGTCCGACAGTGGTCGGTCCTAATAATTATATTTTAGATTTAAGATTTGAATACTTATTGTTAGTTCATATTTGAAGATACAATAAATAAATACATGTATTAAAAAAAAAAAAAAAAAAACAAATTCCTATGGTCATACATACATATACAATATATAAAATTAATCTCAACAACAGAACACTCTCACCTACCTGAATTATGGATAGTCTTAAACTCCCACAGACATATATACATATAGATTCCCACGGCTACATATAACAAGAACATATCGCCTATAATAAATCACAATCATCTTAAATTCTCACAGCCATACATACATACACACAATCAATCTACCTCATCAAAATCCTCACCCACCTCAAATCACGACCAGCCTTAAACTCCTACAGACAAACACACCTACAAATCCCTATGGCTACATATTACGTCAACAACCCTACCCACCCAAATCATAGTCAGCCTTAAGCTCCTACATACATACAAACATACAGATTCCCCCGGTTACATATTACTAGAATACCTCGCCCCTAATAAATCGCGATCAGCCTTAAGCTCCTACAGAAATATATACACACACACACATACACAAACAAACACACACACACATACAAGCGATCCATCTACCTCCACAACACCCCCACCCACCTCAAATCACGATCAGGATTAAATTCTCACAGGCATACATGCATGCATGTAATCGATCTACCTCAACTACACCCCCGACCCCCTGCTTATCAAAGCCTTGCTTAAATTCCTGCAGACAGATACATCCACAAACTCCTACGGTTACATATTAAAACACCTACAAACACCCATCCACCCAAATCACAGTCTACCAACACCTATATTAGCATTAGAAAAAATAACTTTCACGTTTTCCCGTCGGCATAAGGACAAATCATTTCCATGATTTTCCCTTCGGTATTAGGAAAAAATAATAATCATGTTTTGCCGTCGGCATATACACACATAAAAACCTCAAAACTATGAGTCACCTTAATACATTCACACAAAATATTCCACACAAAAATTCCCACGGTCAGGCGGACAGTCAGAGAGACAGACAAACAGACAGACATACTCTTAATGTAAACAAAAAACTCCTAATGTAAACAAAAAACATCAAAGCGCCGCCAAAAACACAAATTTCCAAGAATTTAAGAATTTTCAAATTTTAATTACCCAAATTTAACAATTTCAGCCACAATTTAACAATTTCAGCCAACAATTTTGCAAGTTTAATTGTGGGAGAATGCCCATTCCACTACTACTGGTAAACGAGCAAAAGTATGTTGAGATAACATTTACCCTGCGAAGAGATACTTGTTCCCCAATTCGAATCAACAATCAAGTTGTTCCTCAGCATTCACATGTAAAATACCTTGGTATACACTTTCTAATAAATTCTCCAAGTTTATTGGTAATAATAGTTTTTTATTTACATTAAAATACAATAAAGACCTTGAAAGCCCACTATTACATTACTCTGTAATATCGAGAAGAAATAAGGAAAATAAGGTCGTTTAATTATAATTACTGTTTGTCACCAATTTTCATTTATACGATTTCTGAAAACCATGAAACTTATATTAGAAACGCTATCATAAATGCATAATCCCATTTAGAAAACTTACAAAAAATATATATATCCTTGTATAGTAGACAAAACATAGAGAAGACCAAATTAACAATGCGTTTAAAAATGCAGATATTTTTACAACATTCTAAAAAATTTCTGATCAAATATATGGGTTGTATAATACTGGCAATTATAATAATACCAATAATAGTATTTATAGATATAAAAATATGGAGACTTATAAAAGTTTTGTTAAAAGAAATAATATTAAATAAATTAAAGTCAGTGCAACCATATATTGACGACACAATAAATGAGAAAAGATAGAAATTCAGAAATTTAAAAAGAATTAAAAAATTTGTTTAATATTTGAAAAAACAACAAAGACAATTAATAGATTTGCTACAAAAAAAGCAATCGATTTTTTAAAACATCTAAAGTTCAAAATATTACGAGCAAGCGGATTAGGATGTGACTCGAGTTTTGTTAAATATTTGCCTGCGTATTTTGCAATTTCTTCAATCACTAGTGGCATATTTAAATCACGAAGGATATTCGAATTTTTGATGTACCATGGAGCCGATGTTATTAATCGTAAAATTTTGTTTTGCCTTCGTTGTCTTCTCTCTACATTGGAAGCTGAAGCAGTGCCCCATAACTGGATACCGTAACACCATATTGGCTTCAAAGACGACTTGAATATTAAAAGTTTACAGTCCAGGCTAAGTGTTGAATTTCTGCCAATCAACCGGTGTATTTGAGATAACTTAAGTTTCATCTGAGTTAGCTTAAAGTCAATATGATGTTTCTATGTAAGCCTTCAATCAAGGTATATACCAAGGTATTTCACTTGGGTATGTTGAAGAATATTTTGATTATTGATTCGAATTGGGGAACAAGTATCTCTTCTTAGGGTAAATGTTATATGGACACACTTTTTTCATTTACCTTAATTCTCCATAAGTTCAACCACATTTCCAATAGTATAATATGTTCTTGTAGATATCGGGAAGCCTCGTGATGGTTTTCATGCATACTCAGGCAGGCTGTATCATCTGCAAACGTAGATGTATGGATACTACTGCTCACAGGCATATCACAAGTATAAATCAAATATAAAAATGGCCCCAGTATACTCCCCTGTGGCACACCGGATGAGATAGTTTCAGGCATACTCATAAAGTGTCCTTTCACAACTGTAAATTTCCGTGCAACAATGTAACTTTCCAAAAGATTTAGAATGTTTATTGGTAAGTATGTCTTCATGTTCAAAATCAGGCCTTCATGTCACACTTTATCAAATGCCTGAGAAACAGCAATAAACAGGGCAGAACAATACTTCTTTTCCTCAAATGTTTTTCTGATAAATTGAACCAATCTATGCGTTTGCTCAATGGTGCTATGCTGGCTTCTAAAACCAAATTGATGGTCCGGGATGCACCCATTATCAGTTAAAATTGAAGACAATTTTGTCATGAGTAGCTTTTCAAAAAGCTTTGACATTGTTGACAGTAAACTTATTGGCCTATATGACTCAGCCTTGGTAAGATCTTTACCTGGCTTTGGAATCATTTTAACCTTGGCAAGCTTCCAGCAGTGTGGATAATACTCCAGTCGTAAAATGGCATTAAAAATGAATCACAGGATTCTAATTGTAGTCCGAGGTAGCTTAATCAGCATGTGGTTATTAATTCCATCCATACCGGGAGCTTTTTTCGGGTTGAGTTCGGCAATTAGTTTTTGTACATCACACATAGTAAATTTTAAGGGTCGAGGGGGTAGAGCAACTACACTCGGCAAATCAGAAACACCGGTACATGTAGTTGGTGTAAATACGGATTTTAAATGCTCAGCAAATATGTTACCTTTTTCTGTATCGCTTCTTGCCCATCCTCCGGTAGATGTGCGCAGAGGTGGCTTAAACTCAACGGGTGTTTTAAGCTTTTTAGTAGCGCGCCACAAAGAGTAATTAGATGCTGGCGTGACATCAAGGCCTTCCAGATATTTTTTAAAAGATGCAGTTTTTCCAGATGCAAGCAACTTTTGGAGTGGTTTAGTGCACTCTATAAATCTGATTTTGTGTTGAGGTGATCTGTGCTGTTGCCATTCCCTTCTAGCTCAGTATGTATGCGGATGGGAGGTAGTGGCATGTTCAGAAGCTTGTTTAATATTCTCGTTAAGATTTGCAATCTTCGATTCAATATCATTTGGTGTTCTTAGCGTAATATTTTCCGTGCAATGACTACTAAGATATTTTTTGAATCCCAGCCAATTAACACGATTTATCATCTTGACATAAGGGTGAGGTAAAGCGCTTCTCAGTGGGCTACAGATTGTAACGATCGTGGGAGAGTGATCGGACGAGAGATCTAGGGAAGCTTCAACGTGAATTAATTCCCTAGAAATACTTTTTATGACGCCGAAATCTATAACATCCGGAATTTTTCGTACGTCAGTAGGCCAGTAAGTAGGCTCCCCACTCGAAATAAAATCCAAGCCCAATTTTGAAATTGTGTTGAACAACGCCCTACCTCTAGGCGTAATAAGACGCGAACCACAGAACGTATGCTTAGCATTGTAGTCGCCAGCTGCTACGAAACAAGGTCCAAGAGATTTGTAGAATTTCTCGTATTGGTCCTCAGTGATTGAAAATCTGGGAGGGGAGTAAATTGAAGGTTTCACGAAATTTGTACAAAAATTTTCAATGTCGATATTTGTTGCTTGTAGATGTTCTTCACAAATGTTGTCAAGAATATAGTGCTTAAGTATTTGAGACTTTATTAGAATTGCTGATCCACTGCATGATCTCCCTATAGGGTCCTTTGTATCATATAAAGTGTAGCCATTCATTTTAAAGAGGCTTCTAGAAGTCAAATGAGTCTCATAGACCAACATTACATCAATATTTTTTTCCGTAAGGAAATGCTCAAGTTAATTTTTCTGTTGGCGAATGCCGTTTGCGTTCCAGACACATATTTTTAACGTGGTCATGGCTTGTTAACTAATGTTTGAAGAAGTGTATTCTGCATTTGCAGCATTTCTTGCATCATGCTAGTCATATTCGTTGTAAAGTTGTTTATAGTTAGCACCAGATTCTCAATAGTAGCTTCAAGGCGACTAAAGTTAAAGCTTGAGTTTGCATTCGTTGAATTATTTGGCGGTGAAACATTTTGTGTGGGAATAAAGCTAGTCTTAGCAGCATCGCCATACGATACTCGGGAAGTAACTGGTTGGCTCACTTGAACAAAAGTGGCGGAGTACGCGAAGTGATTACCTCCACAATTACTGCATTTTTCCGCTTAATCTTTTGGTTTAGTACAACTAGCAGTACCGTGCAATTCACCGCAGATAACACACACTGTAGGTAAATTGCAGTAAGATTTTGTATGGTCATATTCTTGGCAATTATGATACTGCACGGGACCTGCACGCTTATGTGGCTCTTCAACTGTGATTTTTCTGTATAAAAGGTATTTTAGGCTATAAATAGGATGAGTCTCGATTTTTTCAACTGTATATCATTCGGCTCCAGTTCAACATGAAATAGGGCTCTGTTAGATGTTATCTTAGATACATTCTTTGCCTTAAATCCCTGGAGGACGAGTGCATCTTTTATTTCTTTAGGGACAACATAAGAATTTATGCCCTTCAATATGATCTGCAGGCGCTCTTAAGCTGGTATGTGTAGAAGATTGTTTTATTTGTTTGAAATTCAGAAACCATTTTGCGGAAGTCCTTTTCGTCATAAATTTGAATTTTCGTTTCATCGATGTTGCCACGTTTTATTGGGACAATGTGGAATTTATTATCACCAATTTTTTTTTTTTTTTTTTTTATGCATGTTTTTTTATTTATTGTATCTTCATATATGAACTAACAATAAGTATTCAAATCTTAAATCTAACATATAATTAATAGGCCCGACCAATGCCAGACCTAACTAAGTGATAGTTGTAAATAATACATAAGTAGTGATAAGCAAAAAAAAATAAAAAATTTCAAGCAACTTCATTCGGAGTGTTTAGTATTAGAGCCCTTGTATCTCTCTTTTTTAAGCGGATGTGTCCAGTAAAGTTCAAAATATTACGAGCAAGCGGATTAGGATGTGACTCGAGTTTCGTTAGATATTTGCCTGCGTATTTTGCAATTTCTTCAATCACTAGTGGCATATTTAAATCACGATGTATATTTGAATTCTTAATGTACCATGGAGCAGATGTTATTAACCTTAAAATTTTGTTTTGTCTTCGTTGAATTCTCTCTACATTGGAGGCAGAAGCAGTGCCCCATAACTGGATACCTTAACACCATATTGGCTTTAAAAGCGACTTGTATATTAAAAGTTTGCAGTCTAGGCTGAGTGTTGAATTTCTGCCAATCAGCCAATGTACCTGAGTTAATTTTAGTTTCATTTGAGTTAACTTATAGTCAATGTGATGTTTCCATGTAAGCCGTCGATCGAGGTGTATACCAAGATATTTCACATGTGAATGTTGAGGAACAACTTGATTATTAATCCGAATGGGGGAACAAGTATCTCTTCGTAAAGTAAATGTTATATGGACACACTTTTGTTCATTTACCTTAATTCTCCATAAGTTTAACCATAGTTCCATCTGGCTAATGTGTTCCTGGAGTTTTCGGGATGCCTCATCAGGGTTTTCGTGCATACTAAGGCAGGCGGTATCGTCGGCAAATGTAGAAGTGTGGATACTACTGCTCACAGGCATATCACAAGTATAAATCAAATATAAAAATGGCCCCAGTATACTCCCCTGTGGCACACCGGATGAGATAGTTTCAGGCATACTCATAAAGTGTCCTTCCACCACTGTAAATTTTCGTGCGAGAATGTAACTTTCCAAAAGATTTAGAATGTTTATTGGTAAGTATGTCTTCAATTTCAAAATCAGGCCTTCATGCCACACTTTATCAAATGCCTGAGAAACGTCAATAAACAGGGCAGAACAATATTTCTTTTCCTCAAATGTTTTTCTGATAAATTGAACCAATCTATGCGTTTGCTCAATGGTGCTATGCTGGCTTCTAAAACCAAATTGATGGTCCGGGATGCACCCATTATCAGTTAAAATTGAAGACAATTTTGTCATGAGGAGCTTTTCAAAAAGCTTTGACATTGTTGACAGTAAACTTATTGGCCTATATGACTCAGCCTTGGTAAGATCTTTACCTGGCTTTGGAATCATTTTAACCTTGGCAAGCTTCCAGCAGTCTGGATAATACTCCAGTCGTAAAATGGCATTAAAAATGAATAACAGGATTCTAATTGCAGTACGAGGTAACTTAATCAGCATCTGGTTACTAATTCCATCCAGACCGGGAGCTTTTTTCGGGTTGAGCTCGGCAATTAGTTTTTGTACATCACACATCGTAAATTTTAAGGGTCGAGGGGGTAGAGCAACTACACTCGGCAAATCAGCAACACCGGTACATGTATTTGGTGTAAAAACGGATTTTAAATGCTCAACAAAAATTTTACCTTTTTCAGTATCGCTTCTTGCCCAACCTCCGGTAGATGTGCGCAGAGGTGGCTTAAACTCAACGGGTGTTTTAAGCTTTTTAGCAGCGCGCCACAAAGAGTAATTAGATGCTGGTGTGACATCAAGCCCTTCCAGATAATTTTTAAAAGATGCAGTTTTTTCAGATGCAAGCAACTCTTGGAGTCTTTTAGTGCACTCTTTAAATCTGATTTTGTGTTGAGGTGATCTGTGCTGTTGCCATTCCCTTCTAGCTCTCCTTTTTTCACGTAAGAGATGTTCAACGTCTGTAGAATAAATTTTATTGTACACAGTATGCGGATGAGAGGTAGTGGCATGTTCAGAAGCTTGTTTAATATTCTCGTTAAGATTTGCAATGTTCGATTCAATATCATTGGGTGATCTTAGCGTAATATGTTCTGTGCAATGACTACTAAGATATTTTTTGAATCCCAGCCAATTAACACGATTTATCATCTTGACATATGGGTGAGGTAAAGCGCTTCTCAGTGGGCTACAGATTGTAACGATCGTGGGAGAGTGATCGGACGAGAGATCTAGGGAAGCTTCAACGTGGATTAATTCCCTAGAAATACTTTTTATGACGCCGAAATCTATAACATCCGGAATTTTTTGTACGTCAGTAGGCCAGTAAGTGGGCTCCCCACTCGAAATAACATCTAAGCCCATTTTTGAAATTGTATTAAACAAAGCTCGACCTATATGTGTTACAAGGCGCGACTCCCAGTATGTATGCTTTGCATTATAGTCTCCAGCTGCTACGAAACAAGGGCCAAGAGATTTGTAGAAATCCTCGTATTGATCCTCAGTAATTGCGAATCTAGGAGGGGAGTAAATTGATGATATGACAAAATTTGTGCAAAAATTTTCGATACAAATACTCGTTGCTTGTAGATTTTCTTCACAAATGTTGTCAAGAATATAATGCTTGAGTCTTGACTTTATTAAAATTGCTGATCCCCGCAAGCTCTTCCTCTTGGGTCCTTTGAATCATATAAAATGTAGCCATTAATTTTGAATAGGCTTCTTGAAGTCAAATGAGTCTCAGAAACCAACATTATATCAATATTTTTTTCCGTGAGGAAGTTGAACAACGCCCTACCTCTAGGCGTAATAAGACGCGATTATCACCAATGACCGAAATTAATTTTTTAATAAGGACATTTGAATTGTTCTCTCTCAAGTAGATAGGTGGCGGCTTGGATGTTTTATTCGAGGATACATCGGGTTTGTCGTTCTCATCTTGGAAAATTTTAAAGCGGTTTTGGCGATTAGTTGAGGATGCGCTGTTATCCCTAGACATCTTTGGAGCGGATGAAATTTTTGAAGAATTTTGGCTTCGCCCCCGCTTTACCACGTTTATATATCTGTCCATACCGACTTGCACTACTCTTATCTGTAGTAGCTACTGTTATCTGTAGTGATAACTTTGTTAAGTGACGAATACGATCCTGAAGGGGATGATATTACTGACTTATATGAAGAAGTACTATGCAACTGTAATATTAATGAATCACTAATATTTGGCATTGGACAAAGCGAAGTTGATCGCTGACGAAAAATTGGTTTTGCCGTTAAAAAAAAAACTTGCATTAGATTTATTATTTCTATTATTTTCATTAAGAGGTCAAGAACTTACAGTCAAATAGGCATTTCTGCCGTTAGAGCTCACTTCATAATTTTTTGTATTTGAGGCACTCATATAGAGTATTCCTCAAGGGCACTTTTTTGTGTTTTTTTGTTTGCGGTTTTTTTGTTTTTGTAATTTATGACTGTTTGTCTATTTTTGAGGTACTGGTATAGAGTATTACTTAATGTCACTGTTTATGTTTTTTTGTTTGCGTTTTTTTTTGTTTTTGTTATTTCCACTATGTAAAAAATATTATCAAAGCAATAAAGCTTATTTATTAAAGTCAGTATGTACCTATTACAAATAATATGTACTACGAATATATTTTTGTATAATTTTTTGTTTGTTTGGTATGTAAGAAAAATTCCGCTAATCGACTGTTCGCTATGAAGGTACCACGAGAAGTTATTTGACTTGACAAATTTATTTTTTAATTTTTGGCCCTGACTTTTTTTATTCGTTAGTACATAACTTCTTTTTTACATCGCAAATATTAGTTTGTGCTATTGTGTTTGAAAGAAAACTTCATTACAATTCATATGAAAAACAATTTTTTTGATATCTCAAAAATTGTAGCAAGGAATAATTTTGCAATTTGGATTCTTAAACATTATGAAAAAATTTTGTATATTTTGTAAAAAAAAAGTATTCTTAATTTTTTTTGGAATATTTTAAAAAATGATTAAGTATTTGATAAAAACTTTGATTGTTTCTGAGAAAAGAGACATTGAGAAAGGCTGTGAAATAAATTTTTGGAGATTTTTGTTGTTGCAGCCTACATGCAGCATTGGTCGAAAACTAGCAATTTTTTTTAAATCCGATTTTCGGATGTGGCAGAAAAATTGCACGGTAATTTTTGTAAATTTTTTGGTTTTTTATTATAAATAAACTTGTTGTAAGTAACCTGTAAGAAACTCTTGAGATCCTACACATAAATGTAGGCAGGAGAGGAGATTTTCTAAAAATGCTAAAATTGTTCTAACAAAATTTTTCCCAATAAGAAAAAAGTATTATAAAATTATAAATTGGGAAGCATTTTAATTTTTATCAATAGTATACATTTAGCTTTGCAAACTGAAAAAAATATTCTCCTACCTTCAATACTTTTTGAAATATTCAAAATCCAATTTTGATTAAAAATTTTGATTTTCTACATTTTTTATTTTTGTTTAAATTATTGATCTTATTTTCTTTACTACAAATGTTTCTTAATTTTTTCTATGTTATTACAATAGTAGATATAATTGTCTATTCAACGCTATATAATATGTATTCCATTGCCATTATATCAGTCTTAAAATGTATACACAAATATAACACCTCAGGTAACAATTTAAGTGTTTTATCTGATACTCAAACAAACCCAAATTTTTTATGAACTCTTGTAGCTGTTATTAAATACTTTCTTTACTTAAATACAATAAAATATAAGAATTTATATACACATACAGAATATTTCTATACCTACAAGGACAAATAGATTGAGTTATTTATTTACTTAAAAAAAAGTAGTAGTTAATTAAACATTAAAACATAAAATTACGAAAATGTTTTATGTAGCTCCTTTTTAAACGCATATAAATTGCCTAAGTTTTGAATATATTTTCACAGAGAATTCCAGAGACTTTTTTGCCATGATATCAGATATTTATTTGTATGAATATAAATACTTATGTATCAAGAGATATATGTACCATGTACATATGTATGTATGAGTATGAAAACTTGCAACTATATTTCTCGTTTCGATTCTGATAATTGTATTAAAAATATATTAAATAAGTTTAGTTTCATTTTCTTTATTACTCGTACCTAAGTGCATGGATACATACATATTTTGTTTTTAATTTATATATAGGTTTTACTTCAAGAATTTGCTTTAGAATAATCTGAGATATCATGGCCTAGCAAGCTATTGATTTCCTTTGCTTCGGGATCGTCCTTCTCCATTTTAATATTTATTTTTTGCAACCATTGCATTATTATGCCTTGTAGGACTGGATCTGATGACAATAGCAAATGATGCATTAAATCATAATTTTGAGCAACTATAGAGCATTTACGTGTATTGAAAAGTCGATATTGCTTAACATCTCTAGTTCTAGCTTCCTGTGCTTCTTCGATTAGTTCGCCCAGAGGAAGATTGTTGTTTTCTATTATTTCTTTTGTATGCGGTAGCACTTTATGTACGGTTGGAGTTATTGATTTCCATGGATATAATTCATTTATTAGAATCAGAGTGTATTGCATATTTTTCAAACTTGTCCTTATTAATTATCTTTTTGCTATTTATGACGGCCAGTATTACATATTTTTTCACGTGCCCATGATTATTTAAGTGAAACATTTGTATGTTCACTTGGCAATCACTGTTTACTTGGTCATCACAGTTTCAGAATGCTGGAAATTTAAGTAAAAACTGTAGAATGCAACAGCAAGTAACATTAAGCCACTACAATTATACTTACATGCATGTACCGATGGTACATCGAATAAGTAAAAATAATTAATGTGATGATCGTAAAAGATAAGCAAGAATGACTAAACATACTTAGGTAGAGTAATATAATTTCGTGCTAACCTAAATAGAAAAATGAAAAAATGGAAAAACAGAAAATTAATAGTGATACTTATAAATGTGTTTACCAAAGGTAAATCAATTGTATACACAACAATCGTTTCTCATATTCCGTTTCATTGAAAATTTAAGTTAAATAGCTGATGTTAACAAGAATCTCTACCCAAGTAGATAGACTAGGGTGCTGAAGAAGTGCGTGGCTGCACAGAAAAGTATCGGTATTTCAATCAGCTTAAAGTCTAAGTTTAATTTTTCTTCTCTTCTTTAGATACTCACATTAATTAATAAAAATATTTCATTCAATAAGAATTGAAATTACTGAACTTAAGCCTGACTTAAAATTATTTCTGATTAAAAATCACTAAAAGTTCAATTAAAAAAAATTTACAAATGTTTCATTGAAAAAGATATTCAAAAAATTCAAACATACTTTGAAGAACAAATTGAACAACTTAATGAGAAAATTTATAGATTGGAAAATTACATGTTTGTATCAATAGCTGAAAGTCCTTCAAGTAGATCACAACACTCTCCAAAAAAATCTGTAAAAACAACTTCATGTCTTCAAACTCCATAAGCAACCACGAAAACATTTTGTGCGTCGCAGAGGTGTAATGAAAGGAATAGATGATTTTTGGCAAGTACATTTAGTTGAAATGGGGAATTATTCTAAAGAACATAAAAGTTATCGATTTTTGTTGACTGTAATCGACACATTTTCAAAATTTTTTCAAAACTAGGTGCACATGTAGAAAACTCTTCAATAAGGCTAAATCAACCAGAAATGAACTTGACTGGATAGCTTATAAGGGTAAATTAAAAAAGTATAAAAAGCAGATAATAATTGCTAAAAATACAACATGGAAGAAGTTTTGTGAAAATATTGCAAATATTTCAGAGAAATATTTTTCTCGCATGAGAAAAATTTTGTCCGCTACTCCCTGTACCCTGGGGTATTTCAAGAATCCCAATGGGACGTGGACTTCATCCAGCGAGGAGTCGTTAAGAACCCTGCTGGACTTTCATTTTCCGGGTAACTCAGTGTGGGAGATTCATACATCTGATCCTTACCCCATACCTGCGGAAAATATATCTGACATCGTCAATATGCAGACATTAAATTGGGCTCTGAGAAGTTTCAAGCCTTACAAGTCACCAGGACCTGACGGTATCATACCGGCTGAGATATGGAAAGTATCGAATCTCGTAGCCCCAAGGCTACTGAGAATTTACACCAGTTGTCTAAGACTGGATTATGTTCCCAAAAAGTAAAGGGAAGCGAGAGTGGTCTTTATACCGAAGGCTGGTAAAAGCTCTCACACCACACCGAAGGACTTCAGACCTATAAGTCTATCATCCTTTCTTCTGAAAGCATTAGAAAGGATGGTTGATCATTATATCCGCAAAACCATCAATGGTAAACTACTTTCCCCGCATCAACATGCATATCAAACGGGAAAGTCAACAGAATCTGCTCTACATGAGCTGGTTGGCCCGATAGAGAAATCTCTTTCTGTAGGTGAATACACCTTTGTAGCCGTCGTAGATATTGAGGGGGCTTTTAATACTATATATCCAGATGCGATAATTGATGCATTGTCGAATCTGGGGGTTGGCGCGGGATTGTGTAAATGTGTTCAAAATCTACTAACTCACCGTAGCATAACTGCGGCTCTAGGAGCTTCTAGGCAGACCCGCTTTGTAAATAGGGGTACACCACAGGGAGGAGTTCTTTCGCCACTATTGTGGAATCTAGCTCTGAATCCTAGGCTGCTATCTCTAGAATCGCGGGGGTGCAGAATAGTGGCTTATGCTGATGATGCGGCAATAGCTGTAATAGGAAAATTCCTCATACAGGATTGTCTTTCACATTTAACAAAATGGGCGGAGAAACGAGGGCTCGCCGATAATCCTAATAAAACGGAGCTAGTCCTTTTCTCCAGGAAGTATAAGATACCTGATTTCCGACCTATAACACTTAATAATACGCAGATAAAAGTGTCCAACACTGCAAAATATCTTGGTGTTATTCTTGATTCAAAGCTGAGTTTTAAAGCGAATATTCTAGAAAGAGTGAAAAAAGAAACAATTTCACTATATCTATGCAAAAAATCCATTGGGAAGAATTGGGGTCTTACCCCAAAAATTTTTCATTGGATCTATACTGCAATAATACGTCCAATTCTCATGTATGGCATCATCGTGTGGTGGCCATCCCTGGAGAAAAAGACGTATCTATACACCTTACACAAGGTGCAAAGACTTGCATCCTTCTATGTAACCAGTGCTATTCGCACCACTCCTACGGATGCCTTGGGATTGCTTCTTCATCTACTATCATTATATCTAGTAGGGAAGGACATGGCAACGTCCTCGGCAATCCGTCTTAGATGCACCTCTCTGTGGAACGGAAATGGAACCGGCCACTGCAGAATACTCGATGGCGAAGTTAGGGGATGGAGGATTGACCAAACCTCCCCTACTCTACTACACGAACGTCTTTATAAAACATGGATACCATCTACAGAAATGTGGATGAATGTAACTCCAGGTAGAAGAAAAAGTGTTGATTTTTATACGGACGGCTCCAAAACACATAAGGGTGTGGGCTATGGGGTCTTTTCGGGAGCTTTACGTCTTCGTTCTGCAAGGCGACTTCCGGATCACTGCAGTGTCTTTCAGGCAGAGATCCTTGCTATAAGAGAAGTTTTTTTTTTAAATACATATATTTATTTATTGTATCTTCAATTATGAACTAACAATAAGTGATCAAATCTTAAAGCTAAAATATAATTATTTAGCCCGACCAGTGTCGGCCAAAACTTAGTGATAGTTTAAATAATACAAAGCAGTGATAATCAAAAAGGAAAATTAAATGTATTTTCAAGCATTCCCATATCGAGTGTTGAGTAAAATAGCCCTTGTGTCCCTCTTTTTTAAGCGGATGTGTCCAGTAAAGTTCAAAATATTACGAGCAAGCGGATTAGGATGTGACTCGAGTTTTGTTAAGTATTTGCCTGCGTATCTTGCAATTTCTTCAGTCACTAGTGGCATTTTTAAATCACGATGCAAATTTGAATTCTTAATGTACCATGGGGCAGATGTTATTAACCTTAAAATTTTGTTTTGTCTTCGTTGAATTCTCTACATTGCAAGCTGAAGCAGTGCCCCATAACTGGATACCGTAACACCATATTGGCTTTAAAAGCGACTTGTATATTAAAATTTTTCAGTCCAGACTAAGTGTTGAATTTCTGCCAATCAACCAATGAATTTAATATAACTTAAGTTTCATCTGAGTTAGCTTAAAATCAATGTGATGTTTCCATGTGTTTCCATGATCGAATCAAGGTGAATACCAAGGTATTTCACTTGGAAATGTTGAGGAATATTTTGATTGTTGATTCGAATGGCGGAACAACTATCTCTTCTTAGGGTAAACGTTGTATGGACACACTTTTGTTCATTGACTTTAATTCTCCATAAGTTCAACCAGATTTCCAACTGTGTAATATGTTCTTGAAGATATCGGAAGCCTCGTGCGAGTTTTTGTGCATACTAAGGCAGGCTGTATCATCGGCAAACGTAGATGTATGGATATTACTGCTCAAAGGCATATCACAAGTATAAATCAAATACAAAACTGGCCCCAGTATGCTCCCCTGTGGCACACCGGATGATATAGATTGGGGCAGACTCATGAATTCTCATTCGACAATCGTAAACTTTCGGGTAGTTATGTAGCTTTCTACTAAATTCAGAAAATTTATCTTTAAATATGATTTTAATTTTAAAATAAGGCCTTCATGCCACACTTTATCAAAGGCCTGAGAAACGTCAATAAACAGGGCAGAACAATACATTTTTCTTCAAAAGTTCTTCTTATAAATTGCAGCAATCTATGAGTTTGTTCAATGGTGCTATGCTGACTTCTAAAACCAAATTGATGGTCTGGGATGCACCCACTATCAGTTAAAATTGGGGACAATTTTGCCATGAGCAGCTTTTCGAAGAGTTTTGACATTGTTGATAGCAGACTTATTGGCCTGTATGACGCAGCCTTGGTAAGGTCTTTGCCCGGCTTTGGAATCATTTTGACCTTCGCAAGCTTACAGCTTTGTGGATAATACTCCAGTCGTAAAATGGCGTTAAAATAAATAACAGGATTCTAATTGCAATATGGGACAAGTTTATCAGCATATTGTTACTTATTCCATCAATATCTGGAGGTTTCTTCGGGTTGAGTTCAGCAATTAGTTTCTGAACATCACGCGTCTTAAATTTTATGGGTCGAGGGGGTAGCGCAACTACACTTGGTAAATCAACAACACCAGTACATGTGTTTGGGGTAAATACGGGTTTTAAATGCTCAACAAATATGTTACCTTTTTCAGTATCGCTTCTGGGCCAACCTCCGGTAGAAGTGCGCAGAGGTGGTCTATATTCAACGGGTGTTTTAAGCTTTCTAGCAGCTCGCCACAAGGAGTAATTAGATGCAGGTGAGGCATCAAGATTTTCCAGATAATTTTTAAGACATACAGTTTTTTCATATGCCAGCAGCTAGTGCACTCTTTAAATCCAATTTTATTTTGGGGTGATCTGTGCTGTTGCCATTCCCTTCTAGCTGTCATTTCTTCACGTAAAAGACGTTCAATGTCTGCAGAATAAATTCTATTAAACCCAGTCTACGGATGGGAAGTAGTGGCATGTTCAGCAGCCTGTTTAATATTTTCGTTAAGATTTTCAATGTTAGATAAAATATCACCTGGTGTTCTTAGGTTAATATTTTCCGTACAATGGCTACTGAGGTATTTTTTGA
Organism: Tachina fera; assembly: GCA_905220375.1. NCBI lineage: Eukaryota > Metazoa > Arthropoda > Insecta > Diptera > Tachinidae > Tachina > Tachina fera. The sequence continues at coordinate 54,341,429 of LR999967.1, forward strand.
ACCCCAGCCAATTAACACGGTTGATCATCTTTACGTATGGGACAGGGAAGTCACTTCTTAGTGGGCTACAAATTATAACAATCGTGGGAGAGTGATCGGAGGAGAGATCTACCGAAGCTTCAACATGAATTAATTCCCTAGCGATATTTTTCATGACTCCAAAATCTATAACATCGGGAATTTTTTTGTATGTCCGTAGGCCAGTAAGTGGGCTCCCCACTTGAAATGACGTCCAAGCCCATTTTTGAAATTGTTTTGAACAATGCCCGACCTCTAGGTGTAATAAGACGCGAACCCCAGAACGTATGTTTTGCATTGTAGTCCCCAGCTGCTACAAAACAAGGGCCAAGAGATTTGTAGAATTCCTCGAATTGATCCTCAGTAATTGCGAATCTGGGATGATGATATCACGAAATTTGTAACAAAATGTTCGACACAAATATTTGTTGCTTGTAGATGTTCTTCACAAATGTTTTCAAGGACATAGTGTTTGAGTCTTGACTTAATTAGAATTGCTGACCCACAGCATGCTCTCCCCCTCGGGTCCTTTGAATCATATAGAGTGTAACCATTTATTTTAAATAAGCTCCTTGAAGTCAAATGAGTCTGAGAGACCAACATTATATCAATACTTTTTTCCATGAGGCAGTGCTCAAGTTCATTTTTATGCTGGCGAATGCCGTTTGCGTTCCAGAAACATATTTTTAACATGTTCATGGTTTGTTTACTAATGCTTGAAGCAGTGTATTCTGCATTCGCAGCATTTCTTGCATCATGCTAGTCATATTTGTTGTAAAGTTGTTTATAGTTAGCACCAGATTCTCAATAGTAGCTTCAAGGCGACTAAAGTTAAAGCCTGAGTTTGCATTCGCTGAATTATTTTGCGGTGAAACATTTTGTGAGGGACTAGAACTAGCCTTAGCAGCATCGGCATACGATACACGTGAAGTAACTGGTTGACTCACTTGAGCAAAAGAAGCGGAGTACGCGTTTAATGGTTGGGTTGGAGCTAATTTAGGTTTTTGACTCATAGTCTGTTTAACAAAAGAATATACAGGGCATCCTCTATAATTAGCGGTGTGATTACCTCCACAATTACTAAATTTTTTTTCTGCTTGTTCTTTTGGCTTAGTGCAGCTAGCAGTACCACACAATTCACCGCAGATAACACAAACTGTAGGTAAATTGCAGTAAGTTTTTATATGGCCATATTCTTGGCAATTATGGCACTGTACAGGACCTGAACGCTTACGTGGCTCTTCAACTGTGATTTTGCGGTGTAACAGAAACATTACGCTATAAATTGGATGGGTTTCATTTTTTTCAATTGTATGTCATTCGGCTCCAGTTCAATGCGAAATAGGGGTTGGGCGACCCTTTCTCTGTTAATTATATTAGTAAAATTTTTTACCTTAAATCCTTGGTATAGAAGTGCACATTTTACTTCTTCGGGCTCAACATATGAATCTATGCCCTTTAGTACTATCTGTAGGCCTTTAGCACTCTTAAGTTGGTATGTGTAAAAGTTTGTTTTATTTTTTTCAAAATCATTTACAATTTTTCGGAAATTGTTTTCATCGTATATTTGGATTTTAGTTTCATCAATATTACCTCGTTAATTGGAATTACGTGAAAAGTATTTTCACCAATGGTCGAAAGTAGTTTTGTTTTGTTCGTTCGAACAAAAATGCTAAATGGATTTTCGAATCTTCAAAAAATTTTGTTCGAATGACAACACTAGTACGTCATTGTGTTTATTGAACTTAATTATTCATGAAATTATATTTACGACACGAGATAACCCAAAATATTGTATTATTGACAAAGACAATATGATGATGATGGCACGTTCCCGAAATTGCTTTTGCGTTCTCGGAATGATAATTGTTATTTCCAAGGACAATTCACATACAGTTTTTTATTATTTAATTTAACACATTCCTTGCTTTTTAATAACAAGATTATGGACATTCCCGATTAAGAAAAAAATAAAATTAAAACTAAAAAACAAAAACTCTTACTAATTAGTTAGTAATTTGTTTGCGATTTATCAAATATTATGAGATTTGGGTATTCTTTGCAGTGATTTCTTCAATGCATTTATAAATTTTTAGCGAATTTGGGATTATTTCGTCTTCTTTCCGGGTTTATCATATTTTAAACCGTTTCAGCCATTCCTAATCAATTTTAAGGCTTGTTTCCGGGTTTGAAGCAGAATACTTTCGTAACAGTTTTAACGAATTTTAAACAATATAAGACCTTCCTAATAGCAAGATATTGGGAATTTTCGCGTTTTTTTAATTGTGTAATTTATCGAAAGGTGTAGTTTTTCGAAAGTTTTTGGCTTTATTAATTTATTTTTAATTAAGGACTTTAATTTTTTGCCATTGTTGCGAATTTTAGCAAATTTAATAAATTTTTAGGGCCTGTTTTCAATATTGCGAATATCCAAGATTTTCGCTATAGGTGTGATTTATTCCAAATTTCTGGTTTTTAAGAGTATAACCAACATTTTATCTTTTTTTACATTTATTTTTATTGCAAGTACATAATCATAATTTTCTTGATTTGAATATACGAGTACATGCATACATACGAGTACATGCAAGCGATTTTTGCCGCAGTGATTATTTGCATAACTTGGTATCCAAGCTTTGTTTTGTATTTTAAAGTATTTTTTTTTTGTTAAATGGTTGTATAAATCAATAATTTTAATATTTAAACCGTTGTTTATAATTAACAGCCTGTTTGTGTAAGACGTTGGCAATGGAAATCTGACTGATTGACTTTTTCATAATAAATTAAAGAAAATATATAAAGTTTTTCTTTAATCTATTACAAAAAAGGCAAAATTTATAACGTCAATATCTTACAAAAACAGGATATTAAATATGTTTGTCATTCGAGGAACGGTTGATCTTTTCCGGGAACAGTAATATATTTCAATAAGATACGCATAAATTGAGCTTTTTCATTTCTCCACTTTATTGTTTTTGAAAGGAAAAAATTAGCAAAATGCAAAGAAATCTGCGAATCTGTCAACAGTGATTGTAATACTTATGTATCAGTGTTGAGATATGGCTATTCTTAAATTGTACCACGAAAATGGTAAAATTGTGCTAAATTAACATCAATTGTACCAAAATGTAGCCATCTGCTTACTAAGAGCATACTCAATAGAATTCATAACAATTTTTCTTTTATTGAAAACAAAAGCATAAAAAAATTAAATAATACTATCGAACAAAACAGTTTTTCATATACATATGCATGTAAGTACACATAAAAAGTCTAATAGAGGGTACACACTTTGCAAGGTGTTTCGCAACACGTTTGTATTACATGCTGCATACTTTGACACAGACACTGCAACCTATAAACATGAAATAATTTTGATATTTTCGAAACTTCAAATTCAATTTCTAACGCAACTATAAACAAGACTGCACACTTTGATACCGACAATGCACCCTACCTGGTTGCATAAACACGTTGCTAAGCCTGTACCTACCATAAAGTCTGGTACTCTGTTCGAAGTTGTGAAAAATTTTCAGTACCATTAATTATTTCGCGTGGAAAATTTGACATGAACTAAATGTAGCCCAACTCGCGCTTTTTTATAAATTTCTCGCTTTTATTGCTTGACAGTATGCAACATTGTCAGAATACTGTGCGAAAAAAGCACTGCTGATGTTGTTTCGCAGATAATGTAAAATTATGCCAGATTAATTTTGTACGGAAAAACATGCTGCCAGATAGATTTTACGTGTTTTTCGTAACAAGAACAGAGTATTACTTTTTCGAATTTATTTCGCAAATATAAAACAAATCAAAAATATGAGCACAAACTACCAATGTTGCAAATTTTGGTACTTAGGATGAGTTTTAAGCAATTGTATTAAGAGGAATTATTTTTACTCTAATGCAAAGCACAAATTTTTTCAGATTGTACCACTTAAGTATCAAGTGTACCAGTTTACCAATGGAAATGTAATTGTACCAAATTTGGTACAATTGTACCACAAATCCCAACAGTGTTATGTATATACATTAGAGTGGCCGTTAATTGTATGAAGACTTTTTTGTTTGATTTCTTCTACTCTCACCCCCCAAATCAGTTCAGTTTTATGTTTAAAAAATACAAACAAATTCATAATGATAAGTTGCGTTTTATGGTGTGCGTCCGGCCCTCAAAGTTGGCCTTCAAGCCCATTCTTCAGTGTAATTTTTTGCATATGACTATCTTTTTAAAAAATCATTTTACAAGAATATGACATATGGCAATATTTTAGATCTTCAAGTCAAAAACATTAGTGTCAAGCGAAGTTTTTTGCTAAAAGTAATATTTTAGAAAATAATGAGGAAAATAACCAACAAAATACCAAAAAAAAGTGGCAGATCCTTATGTATATTTATCTCCTGATTACGATGGCGTCATTAGTTTTTCCCTATTAGATCTAGTTATAAAGATATCGTGACACCTAGCATTTGCATAATTTAAACCACTTTTTTATTATTCCGTTAATATTTCTCGAATGGTCCTGCAATCTGAAAAAACCTTCTGGGTTATTAATCTACAAAAAAATCTCTTTCATTTAGATAGATTCACATTGGTGAATATATCAGGATATTTAACCGTTATTGGAAGGATGTTTAAAATCGTGTGATTTTAGTTTAGTCCTTAAAATTTTTTGGTTATAAATTTGTTAACCTAATATAACTAATCCTTACGTACTTTTGTTCGCTGATTACGAAAATAGGGTTATTACCTTTCTAACCCCTCTAGTTTCAGAGATATTGTGCATTACATAAAAAATTACTTTAAATTTTTCTTTTCGAACGCCATCCAAAAAATGGTTTTTATATTACATTTGTCAATGTACAAGTCATTTTTACGCAAAAGTAAGATATCCTGATGAATACACCAATGCGACTCTATCTACATGAAAGAGATTTGTGTGCCGATTAAAAATCCAGAAGGTATTTGTTTGGAGGACTATTCGTGAAATATTAATGGAACCAAAAGTGGTGTGAATTATGCAAATGTTAATTGTCACGATATCTTTGAAACTAGAGCTGATAGGGAAAAACTAATGACGCCATCGTAATCAGGAGATAAAAAAATCCAAAAGAATCGGCCATTTTTATTTAAACATCCAAATCACTGTTGTCAAGTGTAATGAGAGAAATTGGAGATAAACTTTATCGGCCTTATGTATAAGGTAAAACAAAACTGAACGTGGTCTTAACGAGTTCCTCCATATAATTTCACATTTAAAATGGAATTATAAAATAGATTATAAAAAATTTTATGGCAAAACTCGTTAAGACAATGTTCAATGTTATGCTAACTAATACAAATTTTTACCTTATACATAAGGCTGTATATAAATTATATTAAGCGTGCTTTAGATAAAATAAAGAAGATTTGTTCTGTTCCTCACACTGAAGAAATAATTTTGCTCCTATCACGACATTTTCAACTTTCAGAATAATTTGTTTGAAATTGGTAAATTTGCATTGTTATTCTCAACTAAATTAACAGTTGCCTTTTTAGTTGTGTTTTCGGTATCGTCATTTACAACTCTTTGTAAGTTTGGTGATGAAAAACGTTGATTACACACAACTGCTTTTTAGTATGTAGTTTGGTTTTTCTAGTTGCAGATTGGTGTGAAATAAAAAGCAAAAAAATTTAAAAATCGTAATTAGAAATATTTGCTAAGCTTAATAACAGCACAATGGACCCATACAACTGGGTCTCCGAGTGCAGCTGTATTGTAGCAAACCCCTTCCGATCCTATGCTTAAAAACATAATATTCTTAGCAGTTTCCGCGGTATAACGACCACACACACAAAGGTTTCTTTAAATAAGGTATAAGGTCATCCAATAAATAACAAAATGTTTTTTTACACTGACGGAAATAAATAATAAGTCGGCCAAATAAATTTTTTTATACTATATATATATATATATACTATATATATATATATACTATATATATTTTTATTTCTGCAAGAAAGGAGCAACATGTATATCCATTTGATATGATTTTTTTAAACTAAAACAATTAAGACTTTTGTAAACTTTGCATTCTTAAATTTACTCACGAATTTATTGTACGCGATGACAACTACACAACAATTATGGTTCATAATACTAAAAAACGGGTTAGTTGTGTGCAAGTTTGGTCGACTCTTAAACGGGCAAAATTAATTTAGTTGTTTCATTAAATAATATTTGTTTCATTAAATAATATCAATTGTATGTACATATATGGATATATATATTTAATAAAGTAAATATTTACCTCCGCCTCGTCATCAACCACTTCTTCTACCACTTCAGCTCTGTACTCCAACAAAAGGTCTTTTACAGGTTTAACGTCAATCTCACGGTTAATAAAAGGGTGTTGTAACAGCGCTTCAGTAGTTGGTCTTTGTTGTGGATCCTTTAAAAAAATTTTAATTAAGTGTAGAATCTTATTATTAAATATTTAAAGTTAATTCATAAAACATAAGTATGAAAAACGGGCATGAAGTTAGCATAAGTAATAATTTTGAACTTGGTTTTATCGAGTTCCACCATACAATTTGATATTAAAAATCGGCTTAAAATTTAGTTTTAATATACTGTTACGCAAAAGTATTCTAACAGGGCTAATGTAAGTGTTACGCGAAAACATTCCTGGAGGGTCGTTGCAAAGAACTATCTCGAAGTATTTAACTAAAGAACTACAATAATTGTATGCATAGCTACGCACGTATAAACACATGCACATAAAAGTGCGAACACATATGGCAACACATGGTATTACCAACATAAAAGTCGTTACGTAACTCTGAAATTCAAAATAACGGCCAATCGAATTATCTACAAACATCTAGAAACAGTGACATGAATTTTCCAGATAGTGTTACAATAATGTTTGATCACTTGGCTTCCAATAGTAAACGACAACACAAATGGTAATTGGCGCCTAGAAGCAACATCGTTATGCAGTAATACAGTTCCTTCCATTTGGCTGTACTATGTGCAAACATTTCATTACGTCATCTATGAGTAGATAGCGAACATTCTAAAACCAGATAAGAAGAAATTGAGTAAGGACAGTTTGTAATTTTGCATAGTCAATAGTTATCAATCAATCAAAAGAACTCACACGTTTAATAAATTTAAACGTAGCAATACTATTACATCCCAGCGTGATTTTTAATTTGAATTTGTATGAAAATTTTGGACCTTGTACTAACTGTATTAAAGTTTTTATTATACATAATACCGTAACAATACGTATATTGTTCCGTACCGTAACAATACGTATATTATTCCGGATCAGTATCTTGCAGTGCAAGATACTGATCCGGAAAATAAAATAAACAATACGAGTTTGGGTATGCCAACACAATCCAAAAAATTTTTAAGAAGGCTTTTAATGGCACAAAATATACATAGAAGCATACCTGTTAAATTACGATTACGATTAGTAATCAATTAGATTACCTTTTAAAAAGAATTGTACTGATTATGTAATTGCCTTTAAAAAAAATTCCTGATAAATAATTGATAATTTGAATATTAGAGGTGCCCCTGTGGCTGAGTGGTAGCGATGCTAGCCTCTCAGCCCAGAGGTCGTAGGTTCGATTCCCACCATAGACTCTGTTTGTTTTCTACAGACCAGCTAATAGCTTTGCGGGTTGTGTTTGTTCTTTAAAAAAAATACGATTACTAATAATCGAAAAGTAATCTGAATTACTTCAAATTAATACAAAATAATCAAAAGTAAACATTCTTTTTGGGTATTTTTAAGCAGTTTAAATAAAGATTACTTTATTTTGAAAAGGTTGTAAGGAAATTTATATATTTAGATGTTTTTTGTTTAAGAAATTCTTAATATATTCGGTTATATACTAAAAACATTAATAATATAATATATATAATAATAAAATTTAAAGAAAAGTGAATTTTTTTGCTGGTTGTTAAGCATTGTCTGTATGTATTTCATTGTCGCTTCGACAAAACGTTAGTAGATTTCAAACCACACAATTTGAACAGCCACTAACTTCTTATCTTATACAAAGACTTTTAAAAAATGATTTAAGAATTTGTAAGGCAGTTTATTTTTCAGCTGGGGTATGACTCAGTCTTCCCAGGGTCTATTCAAAGGTGTGCTTCCTTTGGATAGTATGTAGATATTGTTATACTAGCACAATCAGTTTTATATACGAACTCACGACTTCTAACGTCTACACTATTAACAAGTGAAGAGTATGAAGTACATATATCCGACAGGTGATATAATGTCTGGTTAATTTACGTAAAACAATTAATACGAATATAAAGTAAATTCGGCAGACTTTATATTCGGCCACTGTGCAGCTAACTACAACCAGCACGAAGTAAATTCGGGAGATTTCGTATTCGACTCATTTACGAAATAATATTACTACGAAATATAAAGTAAATTCGAGAAACTTCGTATTCGGCTAATTTACGAAATAATATTACTACGAAATATAAAGTAAATTCGGAAGACTTTATATTCGGCTATCGTGCAGCTAACTACACCGAGCACGAAGTAAATTCGGAAGACGTCGTTCTTTTTTTTCAATTTAAAATAAATAAAAGTTAAAAAAAGCTGTAATACGTAATACTTGCTACCACTTAATTGTGAAGATATTCAGAATTCATGGAATGATTTTTAATAAATTTGGCTCATTTTATTTATAACATATGAAGGTATCACAATAAATATAAAAATATAATATATAAAATTTTCTTCAATTTAGAATTGTAATGAGTCTTTTAAAAAAATATTTTCCCAATTTAAAAAAAAATTATTTTTTGTTTAAAAATTTCCGAATATCTCCGAAACTGTAAGACTTTTAAAAAATTAATGAGGACGTAATTTAAAGGTCAATTTGTTTTCTAGCCTTCTGTGTATTTTTTGTTATTTGACCAAAGAACTGGTTCTAAAGAAAATGCAAATTATGTGATACAGCATCCACTTTTTTCTTAATAACGGAAAATCTCAGATGCAGAGCCATTGGAGCTTAGTATCATATGCACGAAAATTTACTATCAAAATACCAACCTTAAAAATCGTGTTGGCCTGTATAATAAGAACAAAATGAAGAAAATCTAAAAAACAGCAAAAAAGATGTGGTCGATTCTGGTTCAGTGATCAAGTGAAACGAAAACTTTTTTCATATTTTCATACTGTTTCTGACTCTAATTCAGTAAAAAAAATTGTGAACAAAATTTAACTGATTTCATATGAAAAAAACAAGTGGAATGAAACAAAACATTTTCACAGTTACACATCATTTGTGATTCTCGTTTTATGAAAAAGAGTAAACAAGTGTCAAAACATTTTTATGTGAAAAGTTTTTTACACACACAATTCTTTAGTGAAAAAGGATGGAAAACCATGAAAAAACCATACTAATACTACCATAACAAATTTAAAATATTTAATTCGCTTGTACTCATCCTGAATTAAGTCTAATAGGTCCATTAATGCATTTAATCCAGACATTTTGCATATCGCTCATTTAATGGAGAAATGAAAAAAAATGCTTCTCTCAGGAGGTGTTGCTACAAGCTATTTATATAAAATTTTTACACAAGATTAAATACAAAATGCCGCATCTTTCTGCATTATTAACTCAAAAAAACTAATTTTTTTTGAGTTATGGCACTATTGAAGTAAATGAGCGATATATTGGTATTTATGTTCATATTTGCATAATTTGGCAATTGGTCGGAAGCCGAAGGAGACATAAGTTAAATTATTATCGGCGACATAAAAATAATTTGGCGACGCATGTAAGTTAACTTGAAATGTTTTTTGTAATAGTTTTTATTATGAAATCTTTTATTAATTAATATATCAAAAAGCCATACCATACTAAAGTGAATATGTTTTTTTGAAGAAAGTTTTAAACTCCATTTGCAAAAGACACTATGTAGTTTTCCGGTACTGAAGAGAGAAATCTATGCAACAATTCCACAGTCTTTAAGAACAGTTTTTATTTGTGATGATGAGGAATTTTGAAGAATAATAAGTACCTAGATATACCAACGAACGACACAATCGTCCGTATTCTACAAACTAAATGTAAATAATATTATTAAAGGGCCACTCAGACTATAATACAAGTATTAATACTTTTGACGAAAATGCATCCCTGATCTTATATTTGTTTCAAAAATTTCAAAAAAACAATAACAACTCAACATGTCAGAGCTGCATTTTCCACAAAAGTATTAATACTTGTATAATAGTCTGAACGGGGCTTAAGATTAAAAGAAAATTTATCTAAACGTCGTAAAATTCATTAAAACACAGCCACCCACATAGTTGCATACATTTGCATAATTAAATAATACATGAAATTAAAAACACAAACGAAATCCCTTTAACTCAGCTAATTCAATTGATTGAACTCTCTTCCTTTAAGTATAGAGGCTTTCATACACTAACAAATGAGAGAAAAAATTTTAGATCAAGAGAAATACTATAAACACACACAATCTCATGTTTTGTTTCTTGATTACTTGTAAGTCTTTTAAAAAACTATTTTCTTAATTTTTTTGAAAAAATTAATTTTTTTATTTGTATAAAACTTTCGGAATATCTCCGAAACCATAAGACTGTTAAAAATTAACAAGGACGTAATTTAAAGGACAATTTGTATTCTAGCCTTCTGTGTACTTTTTTATTTGATCAAAGATCTGGTTCTCAAGTAAATGCAAATTATGCAGCATCCTCTTTTTTCTTAATAAAGGAAAATCTCGAGATACAGAGCCAATTAAAACTGATTTAAAGGAATTGATTCACAGTAATAAGTGTATACAAATTGACTAAGAAACCTTTGACCTTACACAATAAATTTAATTTTGTTGACCTGTGTTATTTATTGTATCTTCAAATATGAACTAACAATAAGTATTCAAATCTTAAGTCTAAAATATAATTTTTAGGCCTGACCAGTGTCGTACATAAACTTAGTGATAGTTATTAATAATACACAACTAGAGATAATCAAAAAGGAGAAATAAATGTATTTTCAATCAGTCCCATCTAGAGTGTTGAGTAAAAGAGCCATTTCCCTCTTTTTAAGGCGAATGTGTCCAGTAAAGTTCATAATATTACGAGCAAGCGGATTAAGATGCGACTCGAGTTTTGTTAAGTATTTGCCTGCGTATCTTGCAATTTCATCAATCACTAGTGGCATTTTTAAATCACGATGCAAATTTAAATTCTTAATGTACCATGGAGCAGATGTTATTAACCTTAAAATTTTGTTTTTTCTTTGTTGAATTCTCTCTACATTGGAAGCTGAAGCAGTGACCCATAACTGGATACCGTAACACCTGTTGTGAATAAGAATTGAACAACCCTCGTACCCGTATGTTGCACTAATTTGTTAACGCAGCAGCAACCAGTTCATTCACTTGGTTGTTTGCTAAATTCTTGGCATTGACAAATTGTGCAATAGCGATATTTCGTAATTGGTTCAAAAGTTTAATAACATTAAATATTTTAGCAAGTTAGCATAATAATAATAGCTGTTAAGCATAATATAAATGTTCAAGTATATTAAATTAAGATTAAGTTTTGTATAAAGAGAGCAGTTTTAATTAAAGAAGTTTGTCTTGTATTTTCAGTTAAAAGTTATCGTCATACCTGCGATTCCCACGGGACCCTCCAGGTTTAAAATTTTAAATTAAAAGAATAAGAATAAGACTAAGAATAAGTTTGATTAACAAAGCCTTTTATAAATATACCAAGTAATATATTAAAAGAAAAATCCGTTTTTAAATTCAACACAACATTTTGGTGCAGCCGGTATTAGCAAGAGTACAGTTTGATACCTTTTGTCAGTTTGAAGGAAGTATATTGATATTGGAAAGCTATTTTAGCTCAATTTAATTTTAATATACTGAATTAAATTGTTAAAAGGATACGTTGTTCTGTATACTAATATTTACTACACAACGCAAGGTTTTAATGAGCTATTTTAGCTGCCTTAAGTTGCACAGACTTTGGTGGTAAACTCAACGACGATGAAACATTTGCTCGAGACAAATGGGACCAACACAAATGGTAAAAATATTTATATAAGTGTTGAATTCCAAAATAAACTAGATAAACGCACAGTGAAAAATTCAAAATGTTTGGAAGTAGTTAAATGGAAGGGAAGTTTGTTTGTGAAAGTGAACATTGAAAATAGAAACATATACGTGGATTTAGGAAATTTTGCTTGAGCTATATGGAGGATTTGAAAAAAAAATTACAAAAGACACAAGAGGAGACCAGGGAAATTTCTGAGCGAGTGTGGAATCTCATAAAGTACCTTAACAATACCAAAGAGTATATAGAGTTAGTAAAGCATAAAGTGAGGAGCCAGGGAAACATAACCGAATTTGAAAAGATAGATATTTTATTGGAAGAACTACAAGTGCTACAACAAAACATCAACAAAGTCCAGCTATATCTAAGGAAATAGAAGAATATTTACACGCTGACGAGATATTGAAGCAGCAGAACGAAAGCTTAAGAAAAATCATTGAAGAACCTGAACAACAGATTCAAGACAGCGAACAGAAGACCCAGACATTTAAAGACTTCGCACAGCGCGTTAACCCTAACTTGACTCCTGATCAGTTGCAGCAAGTCATCGAAAATAGAAAGGTGATAGAGGAAAAAACTCAACAAATCAAAACGCTGAAGTCAAAGATACGAAACTTACAATGACAGACGAGGAAAGTGATTAACACCACAACAAATAGTAACAACATGACAACTTTAACCAAACTCTTGAAAACCATATCCCATGTGGTACCAATTTTCTACGGAACTGATGGTCCAGAACTGGAAATTCCCTTCCCTTGCAAAGAAGTTTATTGAAGGATGTATGATAGCAAAGGATAAACTAGGGGAACCAAGTAATGTCGTTGACATAATCAAATGCATCAAAACGAGACTATTTGGAAACGCTTACTCATACTTACAAAATAAAGAGTTCGCAACAATAGAAGCCTTATGCCAGGTTATTAGAGAAAAATTTAAAAAAGGCAAAACTCTACTCTAACAGAAATACAAGAATTAATTTTTAGTAGTAAGCAAGGTTCAACGGAGACAGCATATGAATTTGGAGAGAGACTAGAAGGACTACTTACAGATGCCTTAGAACTAATTGGACCACAATGGCAAGAAGTTTCCCATCAAAAATTTATGATAGATCATTGTAACCAATCCGCAGTAAGAAGTTACATAAGAGGCTTACGAGATCCTAAATTGATGTCAAAATTCATCGGACACGAAAACGAAAAGCTATCTGCCCTGCTGAAAATCACCAAGGAGGCTCAAAATCTCTTCGGTTCTAATATGAAACTTTCAAGTATCATGACAATGCATACCGAGAAACTTTTATATGAGACGGTTCAGCAATTGATAGAAGAAGTCACACAATTATCAATGCATCAAAACACTTGTAACCATCCAATGCCAAAGAGTAATACACGAGAAAACTCATTTAACAACTCAGTATACTGCAGTCCTATGCTAGATGAATGTTATAACCAAGGCAAAAATACGTGCTGTAATCAAGGCCGATGACAAGGCTATAAAGAATACAATTTTAGAATGAACATGAAACCTCCCGAATATGGAACAAATAAGCAAAATTTTACAACCTCGAAAACTCAAAACAAAAGTGGAACTAGGTATAACAACAACGAGGAGCGACGCTTTTTTAGATGCAATCAACAGGGTCACATTTTTACTAATTGCCCAAGAAAGAGGTGGAGTATATATAGCAATAGTAGAAATGGCAACAATGATGTAAACAGAAGCAGATATAATTACAATAGCAATAATTCGGGAAACGAGAATCGGCCCGGCCAAGATTAATGGAGAAATTACTAATGAAGAAATTACTAATGAAGAAAACGAAAATAACACACAACACCCCGTAGGAACTAACTATGAAGATAAAGCTTTTAATTTAGATATTAAGAATATACACTTGTCAGAGGAGCAGGATAATCAGAAACAGGAAGACAAGGATAACACCGAATTAATATCTGGTGCAAGGCGCACTGATTTAGTAAGAAAATCCCTGAATAATATGGCAATGATGACATGTAATGATATAAATAATAAGATAATTAAGGACGGAAACGTCGCCGATCATCACATAAACCACTCAGAGTACAAAAATGAACTGAGACTGGAGAGTGATGTTAGTAGCAACGAAAGTTGTGAGATAAACGAGGCATATATAAGCTTTCCCTGTATAGAGGCAAAAGAGGAAAAATTACTACTGTTGGTAGACTCAGGCACTGATACTACACTAGTAAAGGAAGAAGCTTTGACATTGTGCATAAAAGTTAATGAAAATGAGGAGAAAACCTTGTCAGGAGCCTTTGGAGGAAACATGAGTACCAAACTGTGAACCACAAATACGTGAACAAACTAAGTTTTAAAATGCACATAGTACTAAAGGGCACAATTTTTCCAGCAGATGGTTTGCTGGGCCGAGATATATGGAATAGGTCGGTTACCTACACAATAAACAAAAACATAAAATATTTTTAAAACCAGAGAGAAATAGTTTCCTTGTCGCTTATTTCAGAAATTTCTCCGTTATATATATCCGAAATTTTTTTTATAAAAGGACCTTCCCAAGGAGTTGTATCAATAGTAGTAACCAAGGCTACGGGAGAGATAATAGTAAACAAACTACAAATTTTACCAAGGGTTTTTGTGGGCGAAACCCTAACATCGATCAAAGGGGGAATAGCATTTATTCCCATTCTAAACACCGACAACTATACAGTGAACATAAATAAGAAAGCAATGGAAAGTTATGAAAACCCTGAGGACTACCAGATAGAATCAACAACAGCCATTAATGTAATAAGTACTGCGGACAACAAAGAAAAAAACCAAATTGCTATTAGAAACAGTACAGCTTTCCGCAGATTTGAATCCGGAAGAGCGATTATCGATCGAGAACATTTTGAAATCATACGACGACGTGTTTCAATTACCCGGAGGCAGTCTAACTCACACAAATGAACTTAAGCATAAAATCCCAACTGATTCTACTCAACCCCCAATAAGTACTAAGCAATATAGACTACCTGAGGTCCACCGAAATGAAGTGAATAGACAAGTAGGCCAGATGGTCAAAGATGGAATTATCTCTCCCAGTACTTCCCCTTGGAATTCACCAATACTCCTAGTACCAAAAAATGCAGGAAAGGACGGAGAGAAAAAATGGCGCTTAGTAGTAGATTACAGAAAATTGAACGAGGCCACAATAAAGCATGTTGAGGGATCTACGCTCTTAGGAGATCCGTATCTTCATGCACTGATGGTAGTGTATTAACATCCTCTCTCCATGTTGGTGGTTGGATGAACGTCGGGAACAGGAGCTCAGTACGGTCATGTCTCTGCTGTAGCTTCCTGTTTAAATGTATGTAGGCGGGGATCTGGTATCCACTCTTAAAACTAGTATCTCTAATCCACGGTGGAACAGCATAAGCCGAGGGATACGTGGCTAATAGGAAGATTAGTCGAGAGTATGCAGACCTGGGAACTACAGTTTTAATTAATGCCCACTATAGCAAGGGGCTCTGCTTATTTATTATTTTTGCAGACGAACTGATATTTTCCTTCGAATTATATATTAACATTCACCCTTATTTTATTTGGCGTCGGCAACATAACACGACGCCGTTTTTAATGTTTTTTGGCACATCGGTATTCCCGTAGATAGTATTGCCATTTATCGATGACTGTCAGCATAAGTTTGGCATTCTGTACGAAAAATTGATGTTGATGTTGCCGTTCATTTTGTCGTCAGTGTTTTTGATGTCGTGTTCTGTTGTGTGCATACCTCAATGAATTTCAAAAATAATTTAAATAGTAAAAATGTGAAAATATAAGAAATAAAAAAGTATATATACATACATACATACGTACATACATATTTATTTAAAAATTTAAAAAAAAGGGAAAAATGTTAATATGGTCAAAATTTAAATTACCAAACCCAATTAATTTGAAAAGCTTGTTTAGCAGTTGAAAAAAGTCCTTCTTTAAGTTAGAGGATTCCGCAGGGGCAGTGTTCCTAATACTTTCAAGATACAGTGGGAAATTGTTGTGACTGCACTACATTCCCTCAGTGCACCATTAGAACTAGTGGTAAATAGCAAAATGTAAAGTAAATAGGGTGTTGGGAAAGTATACTGTATGAAAGAAATATTTTTACAGATCTGACGGGACTTGAGCTTTAAATTAAAAAAAGGTTGCAAACAATGCTGAGCGTTAAGCAACAAGAGGCAGCGTATATAAACAATTAGCAATAAGCCCCTTTGAGGAAGCTGCAATCTCCAATAAACGTTGATCTGATCCCTTTTGTTTCCAAAATCAGGTTCAATTGTATCCAATACATGCTTAAATGATATTTTATTCAGCCGAAAATAAATTTAAAATATTAAAACGATGAACATTTCTCATTATTTCACAAAAATATGTCGAAATTTATCACTTACTTTTCATTGGGTATATTACAAATGCAATGACTTTTGTCTGAGAAATCTTCTTTTCACTAATAAATTTTTTATTTTCTTCGTCCCGATACGAAAGAAAAACATTTTATTTTAATTTATACTTTTACTTATTCAAAAACACTTCTACCAAAAATAGTAAACAAAATGAATCAGCTGTCTCAAATATTGGATATGTGCATTTATCGATAAACAGGCAACGTCGTCGTAACATTGTTAGTGAATACAAAGTACGCATTGATGTTGTGTTAAATTGATGTTGTTTAAAAATTGACGACGATGTTGCCGACGCCAAATAGAATAAGAGTGATTATAAATATTTATTTTTAGCACAAGATTAGTAAGTAAAGTTCATGATTCTTAACAAAAATTCCCTGCAAAACCTTTTTTCATGGAGTAGGAATCTAAAGATTTTTTTCCACTGCATTTAGAATATTTAGAAACTCAACTTTTTTTTTAATACATGTATTTATTTATTGTATCTTCAAATATGAACAAACACCAAGTATTCAAATCTTAAATCTGAAATATAAACTGTCGGACATAAACTTGTTAATAGTTATAAATAATACATAAGTAGTGATAATCCAAAAAAGAAAAAAATTTATAAAAAAGTATAAAAAAAAAGTATTATCAAGAAATTCCATCTAGAGTGTTGAGTAATAGAGCCCTTGTGTCCCTCTTTTTTAAGCGGATGTGTCCAGTAAAGTTCAAAATATTACGAGCAAGCGGATTAGGATGTGACTCGAGTTTTGTTAAATATTTGCCTGCGTATTTTGCAATTTCTTCAATCATTAGTGGCATATTTAAATCACGATGGATATTAGAATTTTTTATGTACCATTGAGCCGATGTTCGTTGGATTCTCTCTACATTGGAAGCTGAAGCAGTGCCCCATAACTGGATACCGTAACACCATATTGGCTTTAAAAGCGACTTGTATAATAAAAGTTTACAGTCCATGCTAAGTGTTGAATTTCTGCCAATCAACCAGTGTATTTAAGATAACTTAAGTTTAATCTAAGTTAGCTTAAAGTCAATATGATGTTTCCATGTAAGCCTTCGATCAAGGTGTATACAAAGGTATTTCACTTGGGAATGTTGAGGAATATTTTGATTATTGAATCGAAAATAGATACTTTTTTAGGGTAAACATTATATAGACACACTTTTGTTCATTTACCTTAATTCTCCATAACTTCAACCACATTTCCAATTGTGTAATATGTTCTTGTAGATATCGGGAAGCCTCGTAAGGGTTTTCATGCATACTCAGGCAGGCTGTATCATCGGCAAACGTAGATGTATGGATATTGCTGCTCAAAGGCATATCACAAGTATAGATCAAATACAAAACTGGCCCCAGTATGCTACCCTATGGCACACCGGATGATATAGATACGGGCACACTCAAGAATTCTCCTTCCACAACCGTGAACTTCCGGGTAGTAATGTAACTTTCTAATAAATTCACTAAATTTATTGGTAGATATGATTTTAATTTTAAAATTAGGCCTTCATGCCACACTTTATCAAATGCCTAAGAAACGTCAATAAACAGGGCAGAACAATACTTCTTTTCCTCAAATGTTTTTCTTATAAATTAAACCAATCTATGAGTTTGTTCAATGGTGCTATGCTGACTTCTAAAACCAAATTGATGGTCTGGGATGCACCCACTATCAGTTATAATTGGGGACAAGAGTTTTGACATAGTTGACAGCAAACTTATTGGCCTATATGACTCAGCTTTAGTAAGATCTTTGCCCGGCTTTGGAATAATTTTGATTTTTGCAAGCTTACAGAGTTGTGGATAATACTTTAGTCGTAATATGGCATTAGAAATAAACGGCAAGATTATTATTGCAATATGCGGCAAGTTCATCAGCATCTTGTTACTAATTCCATCAATACCTGGAGCTTTCTTTGGCTTCAGTTCAGCAATTACTTTATGTACATCACGCATCTTAAACTTTAAGGCTCGAGGGGGTAGAGCAACTACACACGGCAAATCAGCAATACCAGTACATGTATTTGGGGTAAATACGGATTTTAAATGCTCAGCAAATATTTTACATTTTTCCGAATCGCTTCTTGCCCAACCTCCGGTAGATGTGCGCAGAGGTGGCTTAAACTTAACGGGTGTTTTAAGCTTTCTAGCCGGGCGCCACAAAGAGTAATTAGATGTTGGTGTGACATCAAGACATTCCAAATAATTTTTAAGAGATGCAGTTTTTTCAGATGCAAACACTCTTTAGATCTGATTTTGTGTTGAGGTGATCTGTTCCGTTGGCATTCCCTTATAGCTCTTCTTTTTTCACACACGAGATGTTCAATATCCCTGGAATACATTTCATTAAACCCAGACTGCGGATGGGAGGTATTGGCATGTTCAGCAGCCTTTTTAATAATTTCGTTAAGATTGGCAATGTTAGTTTCAATGTCATTGGGTGTTCTTAGCGCAATATTTTCCGTGCAATAACTACTAAGATATTTTTTGAATTCCAGTCAATTAACACGATTGATCATCTTCATATATGGGTGAGGTAAGTCAATTCTTAGTGGGTTACAGATTGTAACGATAGTGGGGGAGTGATCGGAGGAGAGATCTGGAGAAGTTTTAACGTTAATTAAATCCCTAGAAATATTTTTCATGACGCCAAAATCAATAACATCCGGAATTTTTCGTACGTCAGTAGGCCAGTAAGTGGGCAACCCACTCGAAATAACATCTAAGCCCATTTTTGAAATAGTATTAAACAAAGCTCGACCTCTAGGTGTTACAAGGCGCGACCCCCAGTACGTATGTTTTGCATTGTAGTCTCCAGCTGCCACGAAACAAGATCCAAGCGATTTATAGAACTTCTCATACTGATCTTCGGTAACTGAAAATCTGGGAGGTGAGTAAATTGGTGATATCACGAAATTAGAACAAAAATGTTCTACAAAAATATTCGTAGCTTACATATATTCTTCACTAACGTTGTCAAGGATATAGCGCTTGAATCTTGACTTAATTAGAATTGCACATCCACCGCATGCTCTCCCTCTAGGTTCCTTTGTATCATACATAGTGTAGCCATTTATTTTGAAAAAGCTTCTCGAAGTCAAATGTGTCTCAGAGACCAACATTATATCAATATTTTTTTCCGTAAGGAAGTGCTCAAGTTCATTTTTATGTTGGCCGTAGGCGTTCCAGAAACATATTTTTATCGTGTTCATGGCTTGTTAATTAATGCTTGCAGCAGAGTATTCTGCATTCTCAGCATTTCTTGCATCATGGTAGTCATATTTGTTGTAAAATTATTTATAGTTTGCACCAAATTGTCAATAGTAGCTTCAAGGCGACTAAAGTTAAAGCTTGAGTTTGCATTCGGTGAATTATATGGAGGTGGAACATTTTGTGGGGGAATAGAATTTGTTTTAGCAGCATTGGCATACGATACACGGGAAGTAACTGGTTGGCTCATTTGCACAAAAGTGGCGGAGTAAGCGTTTGCTGATTGAGATGGAGCTAATTTGGGTTTTTGCACCATAGTCTGTTTGACAAAAGAGTACATAGGACAACCTCTGTAGTTAGCGGTGTGATTACCTCCACAATTACTGCATTTTTTATCACTTTGATCTTTTGGCTTATTGCAACTAGCAGTGCCGTGTAATTCGCCGCACACAACACAAACAGTGGGTAAATTACAGTATGATTTTGTGTGGCCGTATTCTTGGCAATTATGGCACTGTACGGGACCTGATCGCTTATGTGGCTCTTAAACTGTGATTTTTCGGTATAAGAGGTATTTTAGGCTATAAATTGCGTGTGTCTCGTTTTTTTCAGCTGTATACCATTCGGCTCCAATTCAACACGAAATAGAGGCTGGGGGATCTTCTCCCTATTGGTTATGTTGGTAACATTTTTTACCTTAAATCCTTGTATCAGTTCTTGTGGTACCTTCATAGCGAACAGTCGATTAGCGGAATTTTTTCTTATATACCAAACAAACAAAAAATTATTCGTAGTACATATTATTCGTAATAGATACATACTGACTTTAATAACTAAGCTTTATTGCTTTGATAATATTTTTTACATAGTGGAAATAACAAATACAAAAAAAAACGCAAACAAAAAAATATCAACAGTGACATTGAGGAATACTCTGTACGAGTAACTCAAAAACAGACAAACAATCCTAAATTACAACAATAAAAAAAAACCGTAAGCAAAAAAACACAAAAAGTGCCCTTGAGGAATACTCTATATGAGTGCCTCAAATACAAAAAATTATGAAGTGAGTTCTAACGGCAGAAACGCCTATTTTACTGTGAGTTCTGAAGCTCTTAATGAAAAAAATAAAAATAATAAATCTAATGAGTGTTTTTTTAACGGCAAAGCCAATTTTTCGCCAGCGATCAACTTCGGTTTGTCCAATGCCAAATAGTAGTGATTCATTAACATTACAATTGCCTAGAGTTTCTTCATATAAATCAGTAATATCATCCCCTTCAGGCTCGTATTCGTCACTTAACAAAGTTATCACTACAGATAACAGTGTTTCAAAACCCAAGGTGCAAGTCGGTATGGACAGATATATAACCGTGGTAAAGCGTGGGCGAAGCCCGAATTCTTCAAAAATTTCATTCGCTCCAAAGATGTCTAGGGATAACAGCGCATTTTTAACTAATCGCCAAAACCGTTTTAAATTTTGCAAGATGAGAACGACAAACCCGATGTATCCTCGAATAAAACATCCAAGCCGCCAACAATCTACTTGAGAGAGAAAAATTCAAATGCCCTTATTAAAAAATTAATTTCGGTCATTGGTGAGAATAAATTCTACATTGTCCCAATAAAACGTGGCAACATCGATGAAACGAAAATTCAAATTTATGACGAAAAGGATTTCCGCAAAATGGTTTCTGAATTTGAAACAAATAAAACAAGCTTCTACACATACCAGCTTAAGAGCGCTAAAGGCCTGCAGATCGTATTGAAGGGCATAGATTCTTATGTTGTCCCTGAAAAAATAAAAGATGCACTTGTCCTCCAGGGATTTAAGGTAAAGAATGTATCAAACATATTGAACAAAGAAAAAGTACCCTATTTCGTGTTGAACTGGAGCCAAATGATATACAGTTGAAAAAAAAACGATATTCATCCTATTTATAGCCTTAAATACCTTTTATACAGAAAAATCACAGTTGAAGAGCCACATAAGCGTGCAGGTCCCGTGCAGTGTCATAATTGCCAAGAATATGGCCATACAAAAGCTTACTGCAATTTACCTACAGTGTGTGTTATCTGCGGTGAATTGCACAGTACTGCAAGTTGTACCAAACCAAAAGATCAAGCGGAAAAAAATGCAGTAAATGTGGAGGTAATCACACCGCTAACTACAGAGGATGTCCTGTGTACTCTTTCGTCAAGCAGGCTATGGTGCAAAAACCTAAATTAGCTCCAGCTCAACCATTAAACGCGTACTCCGCCTCTTTTGCGCAAATGAGCCAACCAGTTACTTCACGTGTATCGTATGCCGATGCTGCTAAGGCTAGTTCTATTCCCACACAAAATGTTTCACCGCCAAATAACTCAACGAATGCAAATTCAAGCTTTAACTTTAGTCGCCTTGAAGCTACTATTGAGAATCTGGTGCTGACTATAAATAATTTTTGAACAAATACGACTAGCATGATGCAAGAAATGCTGAGAATGCAGAATACTCTGCTTCAAGCATTAGTTAACGAACCATGAATACGTTAAAAATATGTTTATGGAACGCAAACGGCATTCGCCAACATAAAATGAACTTGAGCACTTCCTCACGAAAAAAATATTGATATAATGTTGGCTTCTGATACACATTTGACTTCATGAAGCCTTTTTAAAATTTATGGCTACACCGTATATGATTCAAAAGAGAGGAAGAGCATGCGGTGGATCAGCAATTGTAATAAAGTCAAGACTTAAACACTATATTCTTGACAACATTTGTAAATACCTACAAGCAACAAATATTGCAATTGAAAGTTTTTGTGATATCATCAATTTATTCTCCTCCCAGATTTTCAAATACTGAGGACCAATACGAGAAATTCTACAAATCTCTTGGAACTTGTTTCGTAGCAGCTGGCGACTACAATGCTAAGCATACGTTCTGTGGTTCGCGTCTTATTACGCCTAGAAGTAGGGCGTTGTTCAACACAATTTCAAAAATGGGCTTGGATGTTATTTCGAGTGGGGAGCCTACTGACGTACGAAAAATTCCGGATGTTAAAGATTTCGGCGTCATAAAAAGAATTTCTAGTGAATTAATTCACGTTGAAGCTCCCCTAGATCTCTCGTCTGATCACTCTCCCACGATCGTTACAATCTGTTGCCCACTGAGAAGCGCTTTACCTCACCCTTATGTCAAGATGATAAATCGTGTTAATTTGCTGGGATTCAAAAAATATCTTAGTAGTCATTGCACGGAAAATATTACGCTAAGAACTCCAAATGATATTGAATCGAAGATTGCAAATCTTAACGAGAATATTAAACAAGCTTCTGAACATGCCACTACCTCCCATCCGCATAATGGGGTCAATAAAATTTATTCTACAGACGTTGAACATCTCGTACGTGAAAAAAGAAGAACTTGAAGGGAATGGCAACAGCACAGATCACCTCAACACAAAATCAGATTTAAGGAGTGCACTAAACGACTCCAAGAATTGCTTGCAACTGAAAAAACTGCATCTTTTAAAAATTATCTGGAAGGTCTTGATGTCACACCAGCATCTAATTACTCTTTGTGGCGCGCTGCTCAAAAGCTTAAAACACCCGTTGAGTTTAAGCCACCTCTGCGCACATCTACCGGAGGTTGGGCAAGAAGCGATACTGAAAAAGGTAACATATTTGCTGAGCATTTAAAATCCGTATTTACACTAAATACATGTACCGGTGTTGCTGATTTGCCGAGTGTAGTTGCTCTACCCCCTCGACCCTTAAAATTTACTATGTGTGATGTACAAAAACTAATTGCCGAACTCCACCCGAAAAAAACTCCCGGTATGGATGGAATTAATAACCAGATGCTGATTAAGCTACCTCGGACTACAATTAGAATCCTGTTATTCATTTCTAATGCCATTTTACGACTGGAGTATTATCCACACTGCTGGAAGCTTGCCAAGGTTAAAATGATTCCAAAGCCAGGTAAAGATCTTACCAAGGCTGAGTCAAATATGCCAATAAGTTTACTGTCAACAATGTCAAAGCTTTTTGAAAAGCTACTCATGACAAAATTGTCTTCAATTTTAACTGATAATGGGTGCATCCCGGACCATCAATTTGGTTTTAGAAGCCAGCATAGCACCATTGAGCAAACGCATAGATTGTTTCAATTTATCAGAAAAACATTTGAGGAAAAGAAGTATTGTTCTGCCCTGTTTATTGATGTTTCTCAGGCATTTGATAAAGTGTGGCATGAAGGCCTGATTTTGAAATTGAAGACATACTTACCAATAAACATTCTAAAGCTTTTGGAAAGTTACATTCTTGCACGAAAATTTACAGTTGTGGAAGGACACTTTATGAGTATGCCTGAAACTATCTCATCCGGTGTGCCACAGGGGAGTATACTGGGGCCATTTTTATATTTGATTTATACTTGTGATATGCCTGTGAACAGTAGTATCCACACTTCTACATTTGCCGACGATACCGCCTGCCTTAGTATGCACGAAAACCCTGATGAGGCATCCCGAAAACTCCAGGAACACATTAGCCAGATGGAACTATGGTTAAACTTATGGAGAATTAAGGTAAATGAACAAAAGTGTGTCCATATAACATTTACCTTACGAAGAGATACTTGTTCCCCCATTCGGATTAATAATCAAGTTGTTCCTCAACATTCACATGTGAAATATCTTGGTATACACCTCGATCGACGGCTTACATGGAAACATCACATTGACTATAAGTTAACTCAAATGAAACTAAAATTAACTCAGGTACATTGGCTGATTGGCAGAAATTCAACACTCAGCCTAGACTGCAAACTTTTAATATACAAGTCACTTTTAAAGCCAATATGGTGTTACGGTATCCAGTTATGGGGCACTGCTTCTGCTTCCAATGTAGAGAGAATTCAACGAAGACAAAACAAAATTTTAAAGTTAATAACATCTGCTCCATGGTACATTAAGAATTCAAATATACATCGTGATTTAAATATGCCACTAGTGACTGAAGAAATTGCAAAATACACAGGCAAATATCTAACAAAACTCGAGTCACATCCTAATCCGCTTGCTCGTAATATTTTGAACTTTACTGGACACATCCGCTTAAAAAAGAGAGATACAAGGGCTCTAATACTAAACACTCCGAATGAAGTTGCTTGAAAAATGTTTTTTTTGCTTATCACCACTTATGTATTATTTACAACTATCACTTAGTTATGTCTGACATTGGTCGGGCCTATTAATTATATGTTAAATTTAAGATTTGAATACTTATTGTTAGTTCATATATGAAGATACAATAAATAAAAAAACATGCATAAAAAAAATCCTTGTATCATGAGTGCATCTTTTACTTCTTCGGGATTAGCATAGGAGTCAATACCCTTCAATACGATCTGCATACCTTTGGCACTCTTAAGCTGGTACGTATAAAAACTTGTTTTATTTTTTTCAAATTCAGTCATTATTTTGCGGGAATTTTTTTCTTCGTATATTTGAATCTTAGTTTCGTCAATGTTACCACGCTTTATTGGAATAACATGAAATACGTTTTCACCAATGGCCGAGACTAATTTTTTAATTAGAGCGTTAGAATTTTTCTCTCTCAAATATATAGGCGGTGACTTAAAAGACTTTTGCGATGATGCAGCGGGCTTGTCGTCGGTGACTTGCAATATTGAAAAACGATTTTGACGATTGGTAGATGATGCGCTATTATCCCTAGACATCTTTGGACCAGATGAAATTTTTGAAGAATTCGGGCTTCGCCCACGCTTTACCACTGTTATGTATCTGTCCATTCCGACTTGTACCTTGGGTTTTGAGCTACTTTTATCTGTAGTGATAAATTTATTAAGTGATGAACACGAGCCTGAAGGAGATGATATTACTGACTTATATGAAGAAGTACTAGGCAACTGTAATGTTAATGAATCACTATTTGGCATTGGACAAAGCGAAGTTGATCGCTGACGAAAAATTGGATTTGCCGTTAAAAATTCTTTCATTAGATTTATTATTTGTATTATTTTCATTGAGAGCTTCAGAACTCACAGTAAAATAGGCATTTCTGCCGTTAGAACTCACTTAATAATTTTTTGTATTTGAGGTAAAGGTAAAGTCAGTATGTACCTATTAAGAATAATATGCACTACGAATATTTTTTTTTTGTATAATTTTTTGACAACATTTGTAAATACCTACAAGCAACAAATATTGCAATTGAAAGTTTTTGTGATATCATCAATTTATTCTCCTCCCAGATTTTCAAATACTGAGGACCAATACGAGAAATTCTACAAATCTCTTGGAACTTGTTTCGTAGCAGCTGGCGACTACAATG
The DNA here is from genome assembly GCA_905220375.1 of Tachina fera. Lineage (NCBI taxonomy): Eukaryota > Metazoa > Arthropoda > Insecta > Diptera > Tachinidae > Tachina > Tachina fera. The sequence continues at coordinate 54,367,583 of LR999967.1, forward strand.
CTAAGCATACGTTCTGTGGTTCGCGTCTTATTACGCCTAGAAGTAGGACGTTGTTCAACACAATTTCAAAAATGGGCTTGGATGTTATTTCGAGTGGGGAGCCTACTGACGTACGAAAAATTCCGGATGTTATAGATTTCGGCGTCATAAAAAGAATTTCTAGTGAATTAATTCACGTTGAAGCTCCCCTAGATCTCTCGTCTGATCACTCTCCCACGATCGTTACAATCTGTAGCCCACTGAGAAGCGCTTTACCTCACCCTTATGTCAAGATGATAAATCGTGTTAATTTGCTGGGATTCAAAAAATATCTTAGTAGTCATTGCACGGAAAATATTACGCTAAGAACTCCAAATGATATTGAATCGAAGATTGCAAATCTTAACGAGAATATTAAACAAGCTTCTGAACATGCCACTACCTCCCATCCGCATACTGGGTTCAATAAAATTTATTCTACAGACGTTGAACATCTCGTACGTGAAAAAAGAAGAGCTTGAAGGGAATGGCAACAGCACAGATCACCTCAACACAAAATCAGATTTAAGGAGTGCACTAAACGACTCCAAGAATTGCTTGCAACTGAAAAAACTGCATCTTTTAAAAATTATCTGGAAGGTCTTGATGTCACACCAGCATCTAATTACTCTTTGTGGCGCGCTGCTCAAAAGCTTAAAACACCCGTTGAGTTTAAGCCACCTCTGCGCACATCTACCGGAGGTTGGGCAAGAAGCGATACTGAAAAAGGTAACATATTTGCTGAGCATTTAAAATCCGTATTTACACCAAATACATGTACCGGTGTTGCTGATTTGCCGAGTGTAGTTGCTCTACCCCCTCGACCCTTAAAATTTACTATGTGTGATGTACAAAAACTAATTGCCGAACTCAACCCGAAAAAAAACTCCCGGTATGGATGGAATTAATAACCAGATGCTGATTAAGCTACCTCGGACTACAATTAGAATCCTGTTATTCATTTCTAATGCCATTTTACGACTGGAGTATTATCCACACTGCTGGAAGCATGCCAAGGTTAAAATGATTCCAAAGCCAGGTAAAGATCTTACCAAGGCTGAGTCAAATATGCCAATAAGTTTACTGTCAACAATGTCAAAGCTTTTTGAAAAGCTACTCATGACAAAATTGTCTTCAATTTTAACTGATAATGGGTGCATCCCGGACCATCAATTTGGTTTTAGAAGCCAGCATAGCACCATTGAGCAAACGCATAGATTGTTTCAATTTATCAGAAAAACATTTGAGGAAAAGAAGTATTGTTCTGCCCTGTTTATTGATGTTTCTCAGGCATTTGATAAAGTGTGGCATGAAGGCCTGATTTTGAAATTGAAGACATACTTACCAATAAACATTCTAAAGCTTTTGGAAAGTTACATTCTTGCACGAAAATTTACAGTTGTGGAAGGACACTTTATGAGTATGCCTGAAACTATCTCATCCGGTGTGCCACAGGGGAGTATACTGGGGCCATTTTTATATTTGATTTATACTTGTGATATGCCTGTGAACACTAGTATCCACACTTCTACATTTGCCGACGATACCGCCTGCCTTAGTATGCACGAAAACCCTGATGAGGCATCCCGAAAACTCCAGGAACACATTAGCCAGATGGAACTATGGTTAAACTTATGGAGAATTAAGGTAAATGAACAAAAGTGTGTCCATATAACATTTACCTTACGAAGAGATACTTGTTCCCCCATTCGGATTAATAATCAAGTTGTTCCTCAACATTCACATGTGAAATATCTTGGTATACACCTCGATCGACGGCTTACATGGAAACATCACATTGACTATAAGTTAACTCAAATGAAACTAAAATTAACTCAGGTACATTGGCTGATTGGCAGAAATTCAACACTCAGCCTAGACTGCAAACTTTTAATATACAAGTCGCTTTTAAAGCCAATATGGTGTTACGGTATCCAGTTATGGGGCACTGCTTCTGCTTCCAATGTAGAGAGAATTCAACGAAGACAAAACAAAATTTTAAAGTAATAACATCTGCTCCATGGTACATTAAGAATTCAAATATACATCGTGATTTAAATATGCCACTAGTGACTGAAGAAATTGCAAAATACACAGGCAAATATCTAACAAAACTCGAGTCACATCCTAATCCGCTTGCTCGTAATATTTTGAACTTTACTGGACACATCCGCTTAAAAAAGAGAGATACAAGGGCTCTAATACTAAACACTCCGAATGAAGTTGCTTGAAAAATATTTTTTTTGCTTATCACCACTTATGTATTATTTACAACTATCACTTAGTTATGTCTGACATTGGTCGGGCCTATTAATTATATGTTAAATTTAAGATTTGAATACTTATTGTTAGTTCATATATGAAGATACAATAAATAAAAAAACATGCATAAAAAAAATCCTTGTATCATGAGTGCATCTTTTACTTCTTCGGGATTAGCATAGGAGTCAATACCCTTCAATACGATCTGCATACCTTTGGCACTCTTAAGCTGGTACGTATAAAAACTTGTTTTATTTTTTTCAAATTCAGTCATTATTTTGCGGGAATTTTTTTCTTCGTATATTTGAATCTTAGTTTCGTCAATGTTACCACGCTTTATTGGAATAACATGAAATGCGTTTTCACCAATGGCCGAGACTAATTTTTTAATTAGAGCGTTAGAATTTTTCTCTCTCAAATATATAGGCGGTGGCTTAAAAGACTTTTGCGATGATGCAGCGGGCTTGTCGTCGGTGACTTGCAATATTGAAAAACGATTTTGACGATTGGTAGATGATGCGCTATTATCCCTAGACATCTTTGGACCAGATGAAATTTTTGAAGAATTCGGGCTTCGCCCACGCTTTACCACTGTTATGTATCTGTCCATTCCGACTTGTACCTTGGGTTTTGAGCTACTTTTATCTGTAGTGATAACTTTATTAAGTGATGAACACGAGCCTGAAGGAGATGATATTACTGACTTATATGAAGAAGTACTAGGCAACTGTAATGTTAATGAATCACTATTTGGCATTGGACAAAGCGAAGTTGATCGCTGACGAAAAATTGGATTTGCCGTTAAAAATTCTTTCATTAGATTTATTATTTGTATTATTTTCATTGAGAGCTTCAGAACTCACAGTAAAATAGGCATTTCTGCCGTTAGAACTCACTTAATAATTTTTTGTATTTGAGGTAAAGGTAAAGTCAGTATGTACCTATTAAGAATAATATGCACTATGAATATTTTTTTTTTGTATAATTTTTTGACAACATTTGTAAATACCTACAAGCAACAAATATTGCAATTGAAAGTTTTTGTGATATCATCAATTTATTCTCCTCCCAGATTTTCAAATACTGAGGACCAATACGAGAAATTCTACAAATCTCTTAGAACTTGTTTCGTAGCAGCTGGCGACTACAATGCTAAGCATACGTTCTGTGGTTCGCGTCTTATTACGCCTAGAAGTAGGGCGTTGTTCAACACAATTTCAAAAATGGGCTTGGATGTTATTTCGAGTGGGGAGCCTACTTACTGGCCTACTGACGTACGAAAAATTCCGGATGTTATAGATTTCGGCGTCATAAAAAGAATTTCTAGTGAATTAATTCACGTTGAAGCTCCCCTAGATCTCTCGTCTGATCACTCTCCCACGATCGTTACAATCTGTAGCCCACTGAGAAGCGCTTTACCTCACCCTTATGTCAAGATGATAAATCGTGTTAATTTGCTGGGATTCAAAAAATATCTTAGTAGTCATTGCACGGAAAATATTACGCTAAGAACTCCAAATGATATTGAATCGAAGATTGCAAATCTTAACGAGAATATTAAACAAGCTTCTGAACATGCCACTACCTCCCATCCGCATACTGGGTTCAATAAAATTTATTCTACAGACGTTGAACATCTCGTACGTGAAAAAAGAAGAGCTTGAAGGGAATGGCAACAGCACAGATCACCTCAACACAAAATCAGATTTAAGGAGTGCACTAAACGACTCCAAGAATTGCTTGCAACTGAAAAAACTGCATCTTTTAAAAATTATCTGGAAGGTCTTGATGTCACACCAGCATCTAATTACTCTTTGTGGCGCGCTGCTCAAAAGCTTAAAACACCCGTTGAGTTTAAGCCACCTCTGCGCACATCTACCGGAGGTTGGGCAAGAAGCGATACTGAAAAAGGTAACATATTTGCTGAGCATTTAAAATCCGTATTTACACCAAATATATGTACCGGTGTTGCTGATTTGCCGAGTGTAGTTGCTCTACCCCCTCGACCCTTAAAATTTACTATGTGTGATGTACAAAAACTAATTGCCGAACTCAACCCGAAAAAAACTCCCGGTATGGATGGAATTAATAACCAGATGCTGATTAAGCTACCTCGGACTACAATTAGAATCCTGTTATTCATTTCTAATGCCATTTTACGACTGGAGTATTATCCACACTGCTGGAAGCTTGCCAAGGTTAAAATGATTCCAAAGCCAGGTAAAGATCTTACCAAGGCTGAGTCAAATAGGCCAATAAGTTTACTGTCAACAATGTCAAAGCTTTTTGAAAAGCTACTCATGACAAAATTGTCTTCAATTTTAACTGATAATGGGTGCATCCCGGACCATCAATTTGGTTTTAGAAGCCAGCATAGCACCATTGAGCAAACGCATAGATTGTTTCAATTTATCAGAAAAACATTTGAGGAAAAGAAGTATTGTTCTGCCCTGTTTATTGATGTTTCTCAGGCATTTGATAAAGTGTGGCATGAAGGCCTGATTTTGAAATTGAAGACATACTTACCAATAAACATTCTAAAGCTTTTGGAAAGTTACATTCTTGCACGAAAATTTACAGTTGTGGAAGGACACTTTATGAGTATGCCTGAAACTATCTCATCCGGTGTGCCACAGGGGAGTATACTGGGGCCATTTTTATATTTGATTTATACTTGTGATATGCCTGTGAACAGTAGTATCCACACTTCTACATTTGCCGACGATACCGCCTGCCTTAGTATGCACGAAAACCCTGATGAGGCATCCCGAAAACTCCAGGAACACATTAGCCAGATGGAACTATGGTTAAACTTATGGAGAATTAAGGTAAATGAACAAAAGTGTGTCCATATAACATTTACCTTACGAAGAGATACTTGTTCCCCCATTCGGATTAATAATCAAGTTGTTCCTCAACATTCACATGTGAAATATCTTGGTATACACCTCGATCGACGGCTTACATGGAAACATCACATTGACTATAAGTTAACTCAAATGAAACTAAAATTAACTCAGGTACATTGGCTGATTGGCAGAAATTCAACACTCAGCCTAGACTGCAAACTTTTAATATACAAGTCGCTTTTAAAGCCAATATGGTGTTACGGTATCGAGTTATGGGGCACTGCTTCTGCTTCCAATGTAGAGAGAATTCAACGAAGACAAAACAAAATTTTAAAGTTAATAACATCTGCTCCATGGTACATTAAGAATTCAAATATACATCGTGATTTAAATATGCCACTAGTGACTGAAGAAATTGCAAAATACACAGGCAAATATCTAACAAAACTCGAGTCACATCCTAATCCGCTTGCTCGTAATATTTTGAACTTTACTGGACACATCCGCTTAAAAAAGAGAGATACAAGGGCTCTAATACTAAACACTCCGAATGAAGTTGCTTGAAAAATGTTTTTTTTGCTTATCACCACTTATGTATTATTTACAACTATCACTTAGTTATGTCTGACATTGGTCGGGCCTATTAATTATATGTTAAATTTAAGATTTGAATACTTATTGTTAGTTCATATATGAAGATACAATAAATAAAAAAACATGCATAAAAAAAATCCTTGTATCATGAGTGCATCTTTTACTTCTTCGGGATTAGCATAGGAGTCAATACCCTTCAATACGATCTGCATACCTTTGGCACTCTTAAGCTGGTACGTATAAAAACTTGTTTTATTTTTTTCAAATTCAGTCATTATTTTGCGGGAATTTTTTTCTTCGTATATTTGAATCTTAGTTTCGTCAATGTTACCACGCTTTATTGGAATAACATGAAATACGTTTTCACCAATGGCCGAGACTAATTTTTTAATTAGAGCGTTAGAATTTTTCTCTCTCAAATATATAGGCGGTGACTTAAAAGACTTTTGCGATGATGCAGCGGGCTTGTCGTCGGTGACTTGCAATATTGAAAAACGATTTTGACGATTGGTAGATGATGCGCTATTATCCCTAGACATCTTTGGACCAGATGAAATTTTTGAAGAATTCGGGCTTCGCCCACGCTTTACCACTGTTATGTATCTGTCCATTCCGACTTGTACCTTGGGTTTTGAGCTACTTTTATCTGTAGTGATAAATTTATTAAGTGATGAACACGAGCCTGAAGGAGATGATATTACTGACTTATATGAAGAAGTACTAGGCAACTGTAATGTTAATGAATCACTATTTGGCATTGGACAAAGCGAAGTTGATCGCTGACGAAAAATTGGATTTGCCGTTAAAAATTCTTTCATTAGATTTATTATTTGTATTATTTTCATTGAGAGCTTCAGAACTCACAGTAAAATAGGCATTTCTGCCGTTAGAACTCACTTAATAATTTTTTGTATTTGAGGTAAAGGTAAAGTCAGTATGTACCTATTAAGAATAATATGCACTACGAATATTTTTTTTTTGTATAATTTTTTGACAACATTTGTAAATACCTACAAGCAACAAATATTGCAATTGAAAGTTTTTGTGATATCATCAATTTATTCTCCTCCCAGATTTTCAAATACTGAGGACCAATACGAGAAATTCTACAAATCTCTTAGAACTTGTTTCGTAGCAGCTGGCGACTACAATGCTAAGCATACGTTCTGTGGTTCGCGTCTTATTACGCCTAGAAGTAGGGCGTTGTTCAACACAATTTCAAAAATGGGCTTGGATGTTATTTCGAGTGGGGAGCCTACTTACTGGCCTACTGACGTACGAAAAATTCCGGATGTTATAGATTTCGGCGTCATAAAAAGAATTTCTAGTGAATTAATTCACGTTGAAGCTCCCCTAGATCTCTCGTCTGATCACTCTCCCACGATCGTTACAATCTGTAGCCCACTGAGAAGCGCTTTACCTCACCCTTATGTCAAGATGATAAATCGTGTTAATTTGCTGGGATTCAAAAAATATCTTAGTAGTCATTGCACGGAAAATATTACGCTAAGAACTCCAAATGATATTGAATCGAAGATTGCAAATCTTAACGAGAATATTAAACAAGCTTCTGAATATGCCACTACCTCCCATCCGCATACTGGGTTCAATAAAATTTATTCTACAGACGTTGAACATCTCGTACGTGAAAAAAGAAGAGCTTGAAGGGAATGGCAACAGCACAGATCACCTCAACACAAAATCAGATTTAAGGAGTGCACTAAACGACTCCAAGAATTGCTTGCAACTGAAAAAACTGCATCTTTTAAAAATTATCTGGAAGGTCTTGATGTCACACCAGCATCTAATTACTCTTTGTGGCGCGCTGCTCAAAAGCTTAAAACACCCGTTGAGTTTAAGCCACCTCTGCGCACATCTACCGGAGGTTGGGCAAGAAGCGATACTGAAAAAGGTAACATATTTGCTGAGCATTTAAAATCCGTATTTACACCAAATATATGTACCGGTGTTGCTGATTTGCCGAGTGTAGTTGCTCTACCCCCTCGACCCTTAAAATTTACTATGTGTGATGTACAAAAACTAATTGCCGAACTCAACCCGAAAAAAATTCCCGGTATGGATGGAATTAATAACCAGATGCTGATTAAGCTACCTCGGACTACAATTAGAATCCTGTTATTCATTTCTAATGCCATTTTACGACTGGAGTATTATCCACACTGCTGGAAGCTTGCCAAGGTTAAAATGATTCCAAAGCCAGGTAAAGATCTTACCAAGGCTGAGTCAAATAGGCCAATAAGTTTACTGTCAACAATGTCAAAGCTTTTTGAAAAGCTACTCATGACAAAATTGTCTTCAATTTTAACTGATAATGGGTGCATCCCGGACCATCAATTTGGTTTTAGAAGCCAGCATAGCACCATTGAGCAAACGCATAGATTGTTTCAATTTATCAGAAAAACATTTGAGGAAAAGAAGTATTGTTCTGCCCTGTTTATTGATGTTTCTCAGGCATTTGATAAAGTGTGGCATGAAGGCCTGATTTTGAAATTGAAGACATACTTACCAATAAACATTCTAAAGCTTTTGGAAAGTTACATTCTTGCACGAAAATTTACAGTTGTGGAAGGACACTTTATGAGTATGCCTGAAACTATCTCATCCGGTGTGCCACAGGGGAGTATACTGGGGCCATTTTTATATTTGATTTATACTTGTGATATGCCTGTGAACAGTAGTATCCACACTTCTACATTTGCCGACGATACCGCCTGCCTTAGTATGCACGAAAACCCTGATGAGGCATCCCGAAAACTCCAGGAACACATTAGCCAGATGGAACTATGGTTAAACTTATGGAGAATTAAGGTAAATGAACAAAAGTGTGTCCATATAACATTTACCTTACGAAGAGATACTTGTTCCCCCATTCGGATTAATAATCAAGTTGTTCCTCAACATTCACATGTGAAATATCTTGGTATACACCTCGATCGACGGCTTACATGGAAACATCACATTGACTATAAGTTAACTCAAATGAAACTAAAATTAACTCAGGTACATTGGCTGATTGGCAGAAATTCAACACTCAGCCTAGACTGCAAACTTTTAATATACAAGTCGCTTTTAAAGCCAATATGGTGTTACGGTATCCAGTTATGGGGCACTGCTTCTGCTTCCAATGTAGAGAGAATTCAACGAAGACAAAACAAAATTTTAAAGTTAATAACATCTGCTCCATGGTACATTAAGAATTCAAATATACATCGTGATTTAAATATGCCACTAGTGACTGAAGAAATTGCAAAATACACAGGCAAATATCTAACAAAACTCGAGTCACATCCTAATCCGCTTGCTCGTAATATTTTGAACTTTACTGGACACATCCGCTTAAAAAAGAGAGATACAAGGGCTCTAATACTAAACACTCCGAATGAAGTTGCTTGAAAAATGTTTTTTTTGCTTATCACCACTTATGTATTATTTACAACTATCACTTAGTTATGTCTGACATTGGTCGGGCCTATTAATTATATGTTAAATTTAAGATTTGAATACTTATTGTTAGTTCATATATGAAGATACAATAAATAAAAAAACATGCATAAAAAAAATCCTTGTATCATGAGTGCATCTTTTACTTCTTCGGGATTAGCATAGGAGTCAATACCCTTCAATACGATCTGCATACCTTTGGCACTCTTAAGCTGGTACGTATAAAAACTTGTTTTATTTTTTTCAAATTCAGTCATTATTTTGCGGGAATTTTTTTCTTCGTATATTTGAATCTTAGTTTCGTCAATGTTACCACGCTTTATTGGAATAACATGAAATGCGTTTTCACCAATGGCCGAGACTAATTTTTTAATTAGAGCGTTAGAATTTTTCTCTCTCAAATATATAGGCGGTGACTTAAAAGACTTTTGCGATGATGCAGCGGGCTTGTCGTCGGTGACTTGCAATATTGAAAAACGATTTTGACGATTGGTAGATGATGCGCTATTATCCCTAGACATCTTTGGACCAGATGAAATTTTTGAAGAATTCGGGCTTCGCCCACGCTTTACCACTGTTATGTATCTGTCCATTCCGACTTGTACCTTGGGTTTTGAGCTACTTTTATCTGTAGTGATAACTTTATTAAGTGATGAACACGAGCCTGAAGGAGATGATATTACTGACTTATATGAAGAAGTACTAGGCAACTGTAATGTTAATGAATCACTATTTGGCATTGGACAAAGCGAAGTTGATCGCTGACGAAAAATTGGATTTGCCGTTAAAAATTCTTTCATTAGATTTATTATTTGTATTATTTTCATTGAGAGCTTCAGAACTCACAGTAAAATAGGCATTTCTGCCGTTAGAACTCAGTTAATAATTTTTTGTATTTGAGGTAAAGGTAAAGTCAGTATGTACCTATTAAGAATAATATGCACTACGAATATTTTTTTTTTGTATAATTTTTTGTTTGTTTAATAAGAATGTAAGAAAAATTCCGCTAATCGGCTATTCACTATGAAGGTACAACGAGAACTCCAGAAACTCAACTTTTAAGCTAAACAAATTTAATTATGCACCTAAAATGTTTGTATTTCTAAGTAATCAGCCCAAATTTGTGATTTTCAATTAGTTTTTAAGCTTTACAAATCTTCTTCCTTCTTTGCATTCACTGGGACTGATAGCGTAAAAAAATTTCACGTGGAATTCCCGGTACCTATTTTCTGTGGATGTGGGTGGAATACAAATTTCACGTGAACATAAATTCCGCTTGTTATTCAAGATAGAGGTGATTATTTCATGGAAAAATGTTTAAAAAACAAAAATAAAACCTCCGACACATTAGTTTCAACCGAAGGAAAAGCTGTTGCGATGTCCGGAAGTAAAATTACAAACCCTGCAAAAGCGCAGATCAATGTGGATATGAAGCTTATTGGGAATGCTATTGGCCAACCTGATGCGCTCATGTCAGTAGTAGTAGAATGTATGCGCCCCAGCAATAAAAATTGTCAAATTTGGGTAATTTAAATCGAAATTTTGTAATTTATGGGCTGAAATTTACATATTAAGGTAATTACTGTCAATGGTGCGAAGTGACGAGGGTTATGGACGGTTTGTACGTAGAAAAGGGTAGTTTGACGTCGGCCGTCGATGTGTGTTTGTTTTAATTTTATGGTTTGATATCCGTTCGCCGATGCGCATAGTTAATTATGTATGCTCGTGGGGCTTGTTTGTACGTAGTATGTTTTTTCGTTTGTTAACCGGTTGCAGCAGTTTCATGATTTTATATTGTGTGTGCGTGTGTGCATAGTTTAGTTTTTTGTAATATTCTTTTGTTTGTACGTATTATGTTTTTTCGTTTGTTAAGCGGTGCGTGCGGAAGGGTACTTGAGAAAGAAATTGTGTGGAAATCAATGAATGCTTTTTTGGTGTTGGTTTTATTTAGTTTGATTTTTATTTATTTTTTTCCTATGTTAAAGAGTTCGAAGACATGAATAAAATATATGGTTTGTGAGATAATCATGGTTTGATATCCGTTCGTCGATGTACATAGTTAATTATGTAGGTACGAAGGATTTTATGTATGTTTTTGTTTTAATTTTAATTTTGAATGGAATTTTTTTTTGTTTGTTAAGCGGTTGAAGCAGGTTTATGATTTTAGAGTGTAAGTGCGTGTGTGCATAGAGAAAAATGTTGCTTTTGTCTTTTTGCAATATTCTTTTTTTAGCTGGTGGTCATGGAAGATTATTTTAGAAAGAAATTATGTATGCTTGTGGGAAATCTATGAATGATTTTTGTTGTTGGTTTTATTTAGTTTGATTTTTCTATTTCCTTATTTAAGGAGTTTGAAGAGGTAAACGAAGTATGTAATTTATGAACTTATTTGAAGGTTGGAAAAAATGAAGTGTAAGATATTTATGATTGTCAAAGGGAATTAGAGATGCATGATCATGGGAGCCAACGTTATGCTCATACGTGTGTATGTTTTTACAATAACTTGAGCGTTGGCAGATGGGTAAGTAGTCGTATATGTATATGTGCAATGCCGAGTACAAATCTGGCATTTTCTTGTGTTCTAATCGTTTTTTAAAATGTGTGCAACGCCTTTCACATTATGTTTTTTTTTTGTTTATATGGAATACAAAACGGAAATGATAAACGTTACGACTAGGGCACACTGTTGCGATGTCACAAAATATCATAGTGTGTACTTTTTGTTGTTTGTAATATTCGTTTTATTAGCTGGGGACATGGAAGGGTATTTTAGAAAGTAATTATGTATGCTGGTGAGATATCAATGGTTTGTTTTTGTTGTTGTTGTTGTTTGATTTTGATTTTTTTATGTGTAAAGAGTTTGAAGAAATGAATAAAATATACAATTTATGCGTGTTGTATTTATTCATTCTTTTCACTTCTTTTGTAAAGAAATTGAAGTTTGTGATATTGAGGATTGTCAAAGATTGGTGGTTATTTTCACTGCTTGCTGACATTTGTCTCTGTCTATTGACTTTTACATTGTGCATATGACTTAATCGTAACTCGTATAAATTGAGAAGTTTTCTATTCTAGCAGCAAGTAAAGCATTGTCTCTACAAGTGTCAAATCCGCAATAATTTGCTGTTAATACGTAAATAATCAAAGTGACTTTTGAATAAAAAATATTAAATATAATAATATTAAATATATATTTATATATAATAATATTGTATAAACTAAAATAAAAAAAAAATGAATTCTTTAGCTTATGAGTGCAATGTGTGTAAAAAAATATATAAATACAAAAAATGCTTTTTGGATCACATCCAAAATCATGGTGTTGAGGACCAATATATATATCCTCAACAACAGCAACAATATCAATATCCTCAACAACAACAACAACAACAACAACAACAACAATATCAATATCCTCAACAACAACAACAACAATACCAATATCCTCAAGAACAACAACAACAACATCAATATCCTCAACAACAACAACAATATATATATCCTCAACAACAATATCAATATCCTTAACAACAACAACAACAATACCAATATCCTCAAGAACAACAACAATATCAATATCCTCAACAACAACAACAATATCAATATCCTCAACAACAGCAACCATATCCTACGGCCATGCAATGGTACCCAAATATTGACCAACAATTGCAATATCAACTACAACAACAACAACAAAAACAAATGTATTGGCAACAACCCTCTACCTCCATGCAATGGTACACAAATACTTATGAACATCAACAACAACAAAAACAACAACAACAACAGCAAGGTTTACAGGATTTAGGAAGTAGCTCAACAAATAATATCAACATTGATGGAGAGTGTATGAAATATTATGAGATCAGAAGAGAATTTAAAAATAATATTATTTCTTATGGAATACAAAATAAAAAGGATCAACTTCTCTTTGAAGATTTTGTTGTCGAAAATGAATTGACTTTTATAGAGAGGCTTGAGTACCATTTGAAGCAACATACTATATTGAAATTTAATATAAGTATAGTTGCAGAATATTTAAAAATTGTGGGCGAAGAATTAGAAATAATAATAATAGTACATACAGTAAAAATTAGCTTGTTGACTAGAGCAGATGACGTGAATGAATTTTTCTGTAAGCAGGTCAGAGAAATTCAAAATAAAATGTCTGAGTTTCAGGAAAGAGATTCTGGATGGACTCTTGTTCGCATAGTTCGAGCTGAACTTAATATTAACAAATCTTCTTTGGTAAAAGGAGCTCATTGGATTAGCACCCCGCAGAAGCTTGCTAGTCGTGGTGCTTGCATTAATATTGAAAACAGTGATAATTACTGTTTTAAGTGGGCCTTAATTGCGGCAATGAGTACCTCGGCTATCAATTTTCCGAATCGATGCTCTTCATATAACATTGAAGATATTAGTGCTAATATAATTTCGCTTCAAGATGGAACTACAATTGATTTTTCAAATTTGACATTTCCGATGACACTAAAATATTTTTTTTTTATACATATATTTATTTATTGTATCTTCAAGAATGAACTAACAATAAGTGATCAAATCTTAAAGCTAAAATATAATTATTTAGCCCGACCAGTGTCGGCCAAAACTTAGTGATAATTTAAATAATACAAAGTAGTGATAATCAAAAAGGAAAATTAAATGTATTTTCAAGCATTCCCATCTAGAGTGTTGAGTATAAGAGCCCTTGTGTCCCTCTTTTTTAGGCGGATGTGACCATTAAAATTCAAAATATTACGAGCAAGCGGATTAGGATGTGACTCGAGTTTTGTTAAGTATTTGCCTGCGTATCTTGCAATTTCTTCAGTCACTAGTGGCATTTTTAAATCACGATGCAAATTTGAATTCTTAATATACCATGGAGCAGATGTTATTAACCTTAAAATTTTGTTTTGTCTTCGTTGAATTCTCTCTACATTGCAAGCTGAAGCAGTGCCCCATAACTGGATACCGTAACACCATATTGGCTTCAAAAGCGACTTGTATATTAAAAGTTTGCAGTCCAGACTAAGTGTTGAATTTCTGCCAATCAACCAATGAATTTGAGATAACTTGAGTTTCATCTGAGTTAGCTTAAAGTCAATATGATGTTTCCATGTAAGCCTTCGATCAAGGTGTATACCAAGGTATTTCACTTGGGAATGTTGAGGAATATTTTGATTGTTGATTCGAATGGGGGAACAAGTATCTCTTCTAAGGGTAAACGTTGTATGGACACACTTTTGTTCATTGACTTTAATTCTCCATAAGTTCAACCAGATTTCTAACTGTGTAATATGTTCTTGAAGATATCGGGACGCCTCGTGCGGGTTTTTGTGCATACTAAGGCAGGCTGTATCATCGGCAAACGTAGATGTATGGATATTGCTGCTCACAGGCATATCACAAGTATAAATCAAATACAAAACTGGCCCCAGTATGCTCCCCTGTGGCACACCGGATGATATAGATTGGGACAGACTCATGAATTCTCCTTCCACAATCGTAAACTTTCGGGTAGTTATGTAGCTTTCCAATAAATTCAGAAAATTTATTGGTAAATATGATTTTAATTTTAAAATAAGGCCTTCATGCCACACTTTATCAAAGGCCTGAGAAACGTCAATAAACAGGGCAGAACAATACATTTTTTCTTCAAAAGTTCTTCTTATAAATTGCACCAATCTATGAGTTTGTTCAATGGTGCTATGCTGACTTCTAAAACCAAATTGATGGTCTGGGATGCACCAACTATCAGTTAAAATTGGGGACAATTTTGTCATGAGCAGCTTTTCGAAGAGTTTTGACATTGTTGATAGCAGACTTATTGGCATGTATGACTCAGCCTTGGTAAGGTCTTTGCCCGGCTTTGGAATCATTTTGACCTTCGCAAGCTTCCAGCTTTGTGGATAATACTCCAGTCTTAAAATGGCGTTAAAAATAAATAACAGGATTCTAATTGCAATATGGGGCAAGTTTATCAGCATATTGTTACTTATTCCATCAATACCTGGAGCTTTCTTCGGGTTGAGTTCAGCAATTAGTTTCTGAACATCACGCGTCTTAAATTTTATGGGTTGAGGGGGTAGCGCAACTACACTTGGTAAATCAACAACACCAGTACATGTGTTTGGGGTAAATACGGGTTTTAAATGCTCAACAAATATGTTACCTTTTTCAGTATCGCTTCTGGCCCAACCTCCGGTAGAAGTGCGCAGAGGTGGTCTATATTCAACGGGTGTTTTAAGCTTTCTAGCAGCTCGCCACAAGGAGTAATTAGATGCAGGTGTGGCATCAAGATTTTCCAGATAATTTTTAAGACATACAGTTTTTTCATATGCCAGCAGCTCTTGGAGTCGTCTAGTGCACTCTTTAAATCTAATTTTATTTTGGGGTGATATGTGCTGTTGCCATTCCCGTCTAGCTGTCCTTTTTTCACGTAAAGACGTTCAATGTCTGTAGAATAAATTCTATTAAACCCAGTCTGCGGATGGGAAGTAGTAGCATGTTCAGCAGCCTAATAATAATAATATTTTCGTTAAGATTTTCAATGTTAGATTCAATATCACCTGGTGTTCTTAGGTTAATATTTTCCGTACAATGGCTACTGAGGTATTTTTTGAACCCCAGCCAATTAACACGGTTGATCATCTTTACGTATGGGACAGGGAAGTCACTTCTTAGTGGGCTACAAATTGTAACAATCGTGGGAGAGTCATCGGAGGAGAGATCTACAGAAGCTTCAACATGAATTAATTCCCTACCGATATTTTTCATTACCCCAAAATCTATAACATCCGGAATTTTTTTGTATGTCCGTAGGCCAGTAAGTGGGCTCCCCACTTGAAATGACGTCCAAGCCCATTTTTGAAATTGTGTTGAACAATGCCCGACCTCTAGGTGTAATAAGACGCGAACCCCAGAACGTATGTTTTGCATTGTAGTACCCAGCTGCTACAAAACAAGGGCTAAGAGATTTGTAGAATTCCTCGAATTGATCCTCAGTAATTGCGAATCTGGGAGGGGAGTAAATTGATGATATCACGAAATTTGTAACAAAATTTTCGACACAAATATTTGTTGCTTGTAGATGTTCTTCACAAATGTTATCAAGGACATAGTGTTTGAGTCTTGACTTAATTAGAATTGCTGACCCACCGCATGCTCTCCCCCTCGGGTCATTTGAATCATATAGAGTGTAACCATTTATTTTAAATAAGCTCCTTGAAGTCAAATGAGTCTCAGAGACCAACATTATATCAATTTTTTTTTCCATGAGGAAGTGCTCAAGTTCATTTTTATGCTGGCGAATGCCGTTTGCGTTCCAGAAACATATTTTTAACATGTTCATGGTTTGTTTACTAATGCTTGAAGCAGTGTATTCTGCATTCGCAGCATTTCTTGCATCATGCTCGTCATATTTGTTGTGAAGTTGTTTATAGTTAGCACCAGATTCTCAATAGTAGCTTCAAGGCGACTAAAGTTAAAGCCTGAGCTTGCATTCGCTGAATTGTTTTGCGGTGAAACATTTTGTGAGGGACTAGAGCTAGCCTTAGCAGCATCGGCATACGATACACGTGAAGTAACTGGTTGACTTACTTGAGCAAAAGAGGCGGAGTACGCGTTTAATGGTTGGGCTGGAGCTAACTTAGGTTTTTGACTCATAGTCTGTTTAACAAAAGAATATACAGGGCATCCTCTATAGTTAGCGGTGTGATTACCTCCACAATTACTAAATTTTTTTCTGCTTGTTCTTTTGGCTTAGTGCAGCTAGCAGTACCATGCAATTCACCGCAGTTAACACAAACTGTAGGTAAATTGCAGTAAGTTTTTGTATGGCCATATTCTTGGCAATTATGGCACTGTACAGGACCTGAACGCTTACGTGGCTCTTCAACTGTGATTTTTCGGTGTAACAGAAACTTTACGCTATAAATTGGATGGGTTTCATTTTTTTTCAATTGTATGTCATTCGGCTCCAGTTCAATGCGAAATAGGGGTTGGGCGACCTTTTCTCTGTTAATTATATTAGTAACGTTTTTTACCTTAAATCCTTGGTCTAGAAGTGCACATTTTACTTCTTCGGGCTCAACGTATGAATCTATGCCCTTTAGTACTATCTGTAGGCCTTTAGCACTTTTAAGTTGGTATGTGTAAAAGTTTGTTTTATTTTTTTCAAAATCATTTACAATTTTTCGAAAATTGTTTTCATCGTATATTTGGATTTTAGTTTCATCAATATTACCTCTTTTAATTGGAATTACGTGAAAAGTATTTTCACCAATGGCCGAGAGTAGTTTTTTTAGAAGCGCGTTAGAATTTTTTTCCCTCACATATATTGGTGGTGGCTTAAAAGACTTCTGAGATGATGAAGCGGTCTTCGCGTTATCGTCTTGCAATAATGAAAAACGATTTTGGCGATTAATGGATGATGCGCTGTTATCCGTAGACATCTTTGGAACACATGAAATTTTAGAAGAATTCGGGCTTCGCCCACGCTTTACCACGGTTATATATCTGTCCATTCCGACTTGTACCTTTGGTTTTGAGCTACTGTTATCTGTAGTGATAACTTGGTTAGGTGATGAACAGCCCGAAGCGAATGATTTCAATGGCTTAACTGACGAAGTACTAGGCAACTGTAATGTTAAAGAATCACTAGTAGGCATTGGACAAAGCGAAGTTGATCGCTGTCGAAAAAGTGGATTTGTTGTTAGAAAAAGTGTATTATCAGATTTTTTATTTTTATTAAGAGCTTCCGAACTCACAGTAAGTCTGTCATCAGGTTTTTTATTTTTATTGTTATCGTTATGAGCATCAGAACTCACAGTAAAATAGGCATTTCTGCCGTTATAACTCACTTCACATTTATTTGTTTTTGAGGTACTCATATATAGTATTCCTCAAGGGCACTTTTGTTTGTTTGTTTGTTTTTTTTATTACGGTTTGTTTGTTTTTGTTATTTATGACTATGCAAAAAAATATTAACAAAGCAATTAAAGCTTATTTATCAAAGTTAATAATATGTATTACGAATATTTTCTTTTATTTAATTTTTTTTTGTTAAGTATGTATGTAAAAAAAAATTCCGCTATGACGTTAGTTCACTATGAAGGTACAACGAGAACTGACTAAAAATATATTAAGGAATTTGAGGGACAGAATGATGTTAGTGTGAATGTGTTTGGATATGACGACGAGAGTGATGAACTAATTGGACCATTTTATATAACCCAAAATGAAAAGACCAAGCATGTTAACTTATTGCTATTGGAAAACGTGGATGGGCATCACTATATTTTTATGGAAGATATTTCAAAGTAAGTAATATATTGGAAAGTATTTAAAATTAAATAATACAATACGCGTTTTTGATGTCTTACAGACTAGTAAAAAGGCAAACAACGACACATTGCGAACGACTCTTATTTTGCAACAGTTGTCTGCAATACACCCATCTTGAAAATATTATGGAGAAACATAAAATGGAATGTGGTAAAATAGTTACCACAATGCCAAAGGCAGAAGACTCCATACTGCGGTTCAAGAGCCACCATAGAAAAATTGACGTCCCTTTTGTTGTATACGCCGATTTTGAATGTGTTTTGCAACAGATAGACTTTAGTGTAAGTAGTAAAACTAAATTAAATCAGTCACATGTACCCTGCGCATTCAGCTATTTTATTAAGTGTAAGCATGACAATAAATTGGATAAGCTGAGAATTTATACGGGTAAAGATGCTTCTGAAAAATTTGTTAAATTTTTGAATCAAGATTGTCAAGATATATATAACAATTATCTCACAAAAACAATTGAAATGGAGAACTTGACAGATGAAGAAAATGTAACATTTTACAATGCGATAACTTGTCACATATGTGGACAATACTTAAATAATGATCGTGTGAGAGATCGTTGTCATATAAGCGGTAAATATCGAGGTGCTGCGCATAACAGATGCAACCTAAGTTATCAAGTACCCAAGTTTATTCCAATTTATTTTCATAACTATTCATCCTATGATTCTCATCTTTTTGTGAAATAATTAAGTAAGGTTGCGACAAATATAAAAGTCCTTCCGTTAAATAAAGAGTTATATATATCTCTATCTCAATTTATTAATATGAGTGATGGTACAGATCTTCAACTTAGGTTTCTTGATACAATGCGTTTTATGGCCGATAGTAGCAAATAATCTTACCGTCAACGATTTTAACACTATTAGAGCACAATTTCAAACAAGCCAAGAATTTAATCTCATAAGGAGGAAAGGAATTTTTCCCTATGATTATCTTGATTCTTTTGAAAAACTTAATGAAACACAACTTCCACCTAGAAAAGATTTCTTTAATAAACTTAATAACAAATAATGTTCTATTGAAGACTATGCGCATGCGAATGAAGTCTGGACAATTTTTAACTGCAAAACTTTGAAAGATTATATGGAATTGTATTGAACAGATGTGCTTCTCCTAACGAATATTTTTGAAAATTTTAGAAATGTCTGTAAAAAAATGGATAGCTTGGACCCCTGTCAATACTATACTGCCCCGGGGCTATCTTGGGATGCTATGCTTAAGCATACAAACATTGAATTAGAGCTAATAACCGATATCGACATGTACAATTTCTTTAAAAGAGGGATACGAGGTGGAATTGTCCAATGTTGTAAAAGATACTCCAAGGCAAATAATAAGTATTTAGACACTTTTCATAAAAATAAACCTTCCGAATTTCTTATGTATTTAGATGCAAACAATCTTTATGGTTGGGCCATGTCTGAACATCTTCCTTATGGAGGATTCAGATGGTTAAAAGGCGAAGAACTAAATATTAATCCGCAGTTAATAGATGATAATTCAAATGATGGTTATGTATATGAGGTTGATTTAGAATATCCTTCTTATTTACATAACATGCATAACGATCTTCCTTTCTGTGCCGAAAACAAGGAAATTGGAGCACCAAAATATAAAAAACTAATAACTGATTTTTCGCCAAAACATTCTTATATAATTCATTACAGAGTACTTAAACAATGTCTAGAAAACGGTTTGATTTTGAAAAAAATACATAGAGTTCTAACTTTTAAGCAGTCTCCATGGTTGAAAGATTATATAGATCTTAATACTAAATACAGAGCCGAAGCTAGAAATAACTTTGAAAAAAAATTTTTTAAATTGCTCAACAACGCAGTATATGGGAAAACCATGGAGAATGTGGACAAAAGGAAAGATGTGAGGATTGTTACCAGTTGGACTACATTAAACCGAAACCGCTTGGGTGCTCAAAATTCGATATCTAAATCAAATTTTCATAGCTTAGCAATATTTTCAGAAGATATGGTAGCGATTCAAATGAATCGAGTGAAGACATGTTATAATAAGCCAATATATTTAGGATTTTGTGTGCTAGAACTTTCTAAATGGAAGATGTATAATTTTCATTATAGATACATGCAACCTAAATTCAAGTCAAAATTGAAATTAAATTACATGGATACTGACTCATTCATATACACAATACAAACTGAGGACTTTTACGCAGACATTAAAAATGATATAGAACATGAATTTGACACTTCTGACTATCCAGAAACAAATGATTACGGGATTCCACTCGTAAACAAAAAAGTTCTGGGTATGATGAAAGATGAGAATTGTGGGATGATTATGGAAGAATTCGTGGGACTACGGTCTAAAATGTACTCCTTTACTGTACAAAAAGGAAATGAAATTAAAAAATCTAAAGGAGTAAAAAATGTGTTTTAGATAAGTATAGCCTAAGTTCGTATAGAGATTGTTTATTTAACAGATCAAATGTTTATGATAATATGCTCACTTTTAAGTCTAAGTTGCATGAATTATATACTATGCAAATACATAAAGTAATATTAAGTTATCAAGATGACAAGAGAAAAGTCAAAAGTGATGGTATAAACACATGTGCATGGCATCATATTGAAATTGATGAAACAAATCCTGATTATGAACTTGATATGTTATTATTAGAAATAGAAAAACTTCAAGAAGATGAGTAAAATATGTATACAAATTAAAGCTTCTGTAATTTATTTCTCTAATTATAATTATTTAGTTTTAAGTAAAAATCTTTGTGTCTATCGTAAATTATTTTTTATTTAAGAAATTTGTCTAGTTATTTAGTTTTTTTAAATAAAACATACACTAATATGAAAATAAAAAATAAATAAAAAACAAAAAACATTAAAAACAAATATTTTTGTGTACATTTTTTTTTATTTATTATCCATCCTTAAATAAAATTTATTAATTTTCACATCTGTTACAATCTTTTGTTGCATTTTTTCTCCAATCTCATAACAAAGTCGTGTTAATTCAATCTTTACATCCCTTTCGTGTATTCCTTGTATTTCATTGATTTGAAGTTTTGTTTTGTTTAAAGCGGAGCAGGTTGGTATATAATATTCATGATAGAAATGAAGGATTTGTTTTCTCAGAATGTTGTTCCAACATAAAATTTATGTAAAAAATACTCGAATTTGAGTTAGTGATCTCCAAGTGTCATAATCAATTTTTATTTTAAAGTTTCCTTGTATGATAACTAAAAAACAAACACCTCTTTTATATTGAAACTTATATTCAACATCTCTGTCACTTTTATTATCAATTATATTTATAGAGTTTAAAAAATCCCGACGATTAAGCATATCATGAATATACTCCTTATAACACATGATATGTAACCACTCTTCCCGATCCAGTCCAATGAATTGCTTATTTTTATAATTCAACCATATCATTGGCTTAAAGCCAAAAGCTGTTGAAAATCCACATGAAGTCTTCAATTTCCAATTGAGCAAGTATTCAAACTCAAAAACCAAATCATATATTTGAGGTTTTCGTTCTTGATTGTTGTGAAATATATTTTTTAAAGTACGTTTATCCATCCTCAATGAAAATAATATTTAAACTAATAGTTTTTTCGCTCTATTAATCTCTATATATACATATTTATATTAAAAAAAAAACATAATAAACTAAATAAAACCCATACACATACATATATATTCTATATTTGTTCATTATTTATTTTTGACAAATTTTTATAAGTTTCAATAATCTTAAAAATAATTTTTTTCCTTATGTGGAACATGGTGCATCGACATGTGTCCGGCCCTTCCTCGCATCCTTGGCTATACCAGGGGCAGCTGGCAAAATGCCCACTATCTTGTTCTATAACTCCATAGTCCTCATTTTCAGTGAGCATGGAGACGAAAAAATTTATGGTTTCTTTATGCTCATAGAGCAATAAGTCCTCAAAGGAATTAAGAAAATCAAATAATCGTTCACGTACTTGACTCATTTTTTTTATTTTTATTTTAATTTTCTTTTTTTAAAGAATACTTTTTTCTTGAATGCTATTTTTATATTAGTACTCTTGAAAGGTTTACATTCTTATTTATAGTAAAATATTCTTGTGAAATTAACATTTTACAAAAAATTGTGAGTTCTTTTGAAATTTTTTTGTTTCAGTTACACTTTAGCACATTAATATAACTATCTCTCTAATCTTTTGTTTTGTAATTTTTTGTTTCAGTTACACTTTAGCACATGAATATAACTATCTCTATGATCTTTTGTTTTGAAATTTTTTGTTTCAGTTACACCTTAGAACGTCAAAATATGTAACTATCTCTTTCACTACAATTCTATCAGTGAAAAAACAAAAAATTTACGTAAAATATAATTACAATATGAGAAAAAGAGATAGCTACGTTACTGATCTTTCTTTTAAGAATTTTTTTACCTATTTAAAGATTGGTAGAAATATTTAATACGTCAGTTTACAAAAGCAGATTGAGCAATCTGTCAAAAAGAGAAGAAGAAAAAAAATATATATTTAAAAATTAAATTTAATTAATTAATTAACATTTTTGACAATGAATCCAACAAACTTGATAACAAAGTTCAACAATTTAAATAAGAAAACATTAATCCATATAAAAGAGCTAAAGGACTCAACTAAATATACAGTAAAAAATGATAAACGGGTGACAAGTAAATACGGCACCACAATTCAAATTGAACTGAAAAATAACATAATGTTTTTACCAAATCGTTACAACACGCTATCGGATGATGACATAATAGAACTAGCATCTGGGATATATTGCATATGTAAGCAAGGAGAAAATTCCCTAAAATTGGACACTGCTGCTGAAATAAGTATATTTCTAACAAATACTCAATACCCACAGTGGGAATAATATGTAGAAACTATATTTTATAAACTTTTTTTTATTAATAAAACAGCAAAATTTAAAAAGTTGTTTGTGTGTGTGTGTTATTTATTTATTCTTTTCACTTATTTTTTAAAGAAATTGAAGACATAAATGTCCACATTTAAATGAATTATAATCTTGATATTGATTGTAATTATATTTTATATTTTTGCCTAGGTATTTAACTAATTCTAATGGAGGTTGTAAATTTCCAAAACTGTCGAAATATTCTTTATGTTCATTGTTTTTATAATATGCTACCCAATGGGTTCCAGGTCCTCTTGATAAATCCAAATTAATGATTCCGCATTTTCTTTTTCTCGATCGTTTTGGTAGTGTATCCAACATGAAAACTCCTCTAAAGTATGGAATGTTTGTTGAAAAGTTTCTCAAGTCAACATCAGATAGGGGTTTATTGGGTAGCATTACGAAAAAATTTGGTTTTTTGTTTTTCTTGACAAACCAATCCATATCCTTTCTTATATGGTTTAAGGTAAAAACCTTTCCCCATTGCTACTGCTTCCATTGTTTTATTATGTCTAGTTGCTTCATCGAGTTGTTGTTTGGCATTCTTTGCAGAATTTACTGCTTTTGCTATAAATGATACAAGTAGAGTTTTTGTGAAAAATTTTCCTAAACTGCTGGGCTTCGTTATGGATACAACTAATAACATTGACGTTCAAAACAAAAGAATCAAAAATGTGGCAAAAGCTTTGGAGAAAAACGACGTTGTTAATAAATTGTTTCTGCAAAGTCAAATTGAAGAGGTACGAGATGAAATCAATATAATTTTAAGTCAGAAACTAAATGAAATTAGGGAAACAATTTCAAGTATGAAATTATTCTTTGAAAAAGAAATTAGAAAGATAAATGAGTTAATCTATGGGTATATAAGAAATATGATGGTCAACAGTACTTAAATGAACTCGCACTGAACTCAACTTATCCCGTCAAATTCTAAATACGTTAAATAATGACTTCAAAAAAAAATTTAATAAATGAACTACATAAGCAAGCACGAAAACATTTTCCACGTCGAAGAGTTGTTATGAAAGGAATAGATGATCTTTGGCAAGCTGATTTAGTTGAAATGGGGAACTATTCTACAGACAATAGAGATTATCGATTTTTGCTGACCGTAATTGATACATTTTCAAAATTTGCTTGGGCAGTACCCTTGAAAAGAAAGACTGCATTGGAAACAACCCAGGCTATGCAGAATATTTTTCAACTGGGGGCGAATACCAAAAAACTTGCAAACAGACGATGGTAAAGAGTTTTTAATATAAACACTTTGGAAAATTGATGAATAAATACAACATTAATCACTACTCAACATATAGCAGAATGAAAGCATCAATACTAGAACGATTTAACAGAACATTAAAAGGAATGATGTGGAAACAGTTTAGCTTTAATGGGTCTTATAACTGGCTCGACATTTACAAAGACTTGATTAATACATATAATAAGAAAATTCATCGCACCATCAAAATGCCACCGATTCAAGTTAACTATAAAAATGAGAAAAAATTATTAAACACGGTATATAACCGCTTAAAACTATTCAAATTATCAAAGTTCAATGTGGGAGATCATGTACGCATAAGTAAATATAAACATGTTTTTGAAAAAGGATATACACCAAATTGAACCACAGAAATTTTCACGATTAAAGAAGTTCAAAATACATACCCAGCCACATACATATTAGAAGACTATCGTGGTAATCCTATCAAAGGTGGGTTCTATGATGAAGAACTTTCAAAAACTAGATATCCAAATACATATCTAGTTGAAAAAGTTCTTAAAACTAAAGGAGAGAAGGCATATGTTAAATGGTTAGGATTTTGCAATCAACATAATTCTTGGATCAATAAAAATTAAATATTGTAGTTGAGTGTGTATATATAAGTCTATATTTGTATCTAATATATTAAATAAAATATAATTATATATAAACTTCCTTTTTTATACAAAGTGCTGTGTTTAATTTTACTTATTTGTAATCAGACAATCATAATGTCAATAACACTTACTCTAAGCTCAAACTCATCTGAGTTATCTGCTAACTACTTTCCTCCTATTCGTTTGGATGGTGAATATGAATGTGCTCTAACTGATTTTCATTCATATAATAGCATTCCAAATAAAGATGATTATAACAATATATTTCATATTGGTGAACATGTAATTAAAATACCAATAGGATCTTATGAATTGAATGATATAGTTGATTATATTAAACATAACTATAAGCAGTATTGTCCGGAAAATAAAATTGATATAGAAGCTAATAACAATACAATGCAAGTTAAGGTTAAAAGCACTAAGGATCCCATATACTTTAACATGATAACACAATTGGAAAATTCTAGGTCCTAACCAAGACCATTACTCATTTCTAACAGTCAATATTTGTTATCGTGAATATCTTGCGTGTTGAATGTAGTAAATTCGTTAACACATTAACGAATAACTCACAAGCACACACATTACATGAATTTGCGATGAATGTCCCCCCAGGGTATAAAATTGTTGAGATTCCTCGAAATCTTATCTATTTGCCAGTTAACAGTTACGCATAGTTGATCAGAACGGTGATTTAATTTATTTCCGAGGAGAGGAAATTACAACACGAATACATTTGAGATCTAGCAAATAATGATAATATACAACGTTAAGCAATCTAAGGATAAAATCGGATACACTCATAAAACACTCTTGCAAACCAAACCACAATTAAAGAGATCATTACACAAAAAATATTTGACGCAAGAAAATAAAAAATTTTTAAAGTCTCTCAATTTAAAGTTGACAAAGAAATGAGTTACATACTAGATGTTCTAGAAAAACCTCAATCAGACGAGAGTATAATTAAAAAGGACTATCACACATGTACACCATACCAACAATCCTTCAACAATAATGATGAGATTCGAATTTCAATACAAAATCAAGACTTATATGTGCTACCCAGCGAAAGCTACATATATGTTGAGGGAAGTATTGTAGATGATAATGACAGCAAAATATCTTCGTTTTTAAATCTAAAATTAAAAAATAACTTTGTGGCACATCTCTTTGACGAAATTCGATATGAACTTAATGGCATAGAAATTGATCATACAAGACATTTAGCGATTACAAGCAGCCTAAAAAATTTTGTTTCCTTATCAACAACAGAAAGTGTTGGCTTGTACAATGCAGGATGGAACAAACTCGATGATTTGGATATTTCAAATGGACACTTTAATTTCTATGTACCACTGAAATTATTTTTAGGTTTCGCTGAAGACTACAATAAAATTATACTCAGCGGTAAACATGAATTGGTTCTCTTACGTAGTAAGAACGATGAAAAACTCGTATACTCAACTGTTGCTACTGACAAACCAAAAATTAGTATCTCAAACATCTCATGGAGAATTCCGCATGTACAATTATCCGATCTGAGCAAATTGAATATGATTAAAATTATTAACAGTGGTGCTTCTATACCAATGGCATTTCGCAGTTGGGATTGTCACATTAATCCTCAACTAAATACAGGAACTAGCTATATATGGAATGTTAAATTGGCTGCAAATAGAGAACGACCCCGTTTTGTGTTGATTGCTTTTCAACAAGAAAATAAGTTTGTTCATTGTAATTTAAACAATTTAAAAGTACATTTAAATTCCGAATCGTACCCATATGATGATCTAAATATAAAATTTAAAAATGCTCGGTATGCCATTCTATATGATATGTATCTACGGTTTCAACAAAGCTACTACATGAGGGAATCACAACCACTTCTAATTGCTCAAGAATTTAAAAATAGTGTGCCGATAGTGGTAGTAGATGTCAGTCATCAAAACGAAGCCCTCACTAACGGTATCCAATATACCTACCGATACATCAGCTTTTTGTATACTCATTCACGACCGTATAATAGAATACATACCCTTAAAAGGTCAAGTTCGTAAGATAATATAAATAAAAAATAATAAAATAAAATGACTGGGGATAAAGTTTTCATCGATATGCAAGGATTTAAGTCTAATTCAAACATCTTCATTGCAAAAGAAATAGCAATTGTTTTTAACAATAAGGAGCACATAAATTTTATTATTAAACCACCGTTTAACTTCAAAAGATTATCAGTAGCAAAACAAAGAGAAGCGAATTGGCTAACGAGAAACTTTCATCATCTGAATTGGAATAACGGATCAATATCATTTAAGAGTGTTGCAACATTTTTAAAATCCAATTTAAAACATTATTCAATCTATGTTAAGGGTGTGGAAAAGAAGAAATGGTTTGAAAAACTACTTCAAATTAGAGTTTTCAACATCGAGGATTTGGCTGCATCAACTTTAAGCATATACAACTTAAATATCCAGAATATTTTTACTGCAGCTATCACAGTTATGGCGTTTGTGCCTTAAGAAATGCATATTTACTTTATCAAGAAATAAACTAAAAAAATATATTTTATTTTTCTATTCTTACATTGTCACAACATATATTTACGATATTTTTTTAAATAAATATGTAGATTAAAATTATAAAAAAATTTTGTTCAATCATTTATTTATATGTATATGGTATGTACAAGAGACAGAGACAAATGTCAGCAAGCAGTGAAAATAACAACCAATCTTTGACAATCCTCAATATCACAAACTTCAATTTCTTTACAAAAGAAGTGAAAAGAATGAATAAATACAACACGCATAAATTGTATATTTTATTCATTTCTTCAAACTCTTTACACATAAAAAAATCAAAATCAAACAACAACAACAACAACAAAAACAAAACATTGATATCTCACCAGCATACATAATTACTTTCTAAAATACCCTTCCATGTCCCCAGCTAATAAAACGAATATTACAAACAACAAAAAGTACACACTATGATATTTTGTGACATCGCAACAGTATGCCCTAGTCGTAACGTTTATCATTTCCGTTTTGTATTCTATATAAACAAAAAAAAACATAATGTGAAAGGCGTTGCACACATTTTAAAAAATGATTAGAACACAAGAAAATGCCAGATTTGTACTCGGCATTGCACATATACATATACGACTACTTACCCATCTGCCAACGCTCAAGTTATTGTAAAAACATACACACGTATGAGCATAACGTTGGCTCCCATGATCATGCATCTCTAATTCCCTTTGACAATCATAAATATCTTACACTTCATTTTTTCCAACCTTCAAATAAGTTCATAAATTACATACTTCGTTTACCTCTTCAAACTCTTTAAATAAGGAAATAGAAAAATCAAACTAAATAAAACCAACAACAAAAAACATTCATAGATTTCCCACAAGCATACATAATTTCTTTCTAAAATAATCTTTCATGACCACCAGCTAAAAAAAGAATATTGCAAAAAGACAAAAGCAACATTTTTCTCTATGCACACACGCACTTACACTCTAAAATCATAAACCTGCTTCAACCGCTTAACAAACAAAAAAAAATTCCATTCAAAATTAAAATTAAAACAAAAACATACATAAAATCCTTCGTACCTACATAATTAACTATGTACATCGACGAACGGATATCAAACCATGATTATCTCACAAACCATATATTTTATTCATGTCTTCGAACTCTTTAACATAGGAAAAAAATAAATAAAAATCAAACTAAATAAAACCAACACCAAAAAAGCATTCATTGATTTCCACACAATTTCTTTCTCAAGTACCCTTCCGCACGCACCGCTTAACAAACGAAAAAACATAATACGTACAAACAAAAGAATATTACAAAAAACTAAACTATGCACACACGCACACACAATATAAAATCATGAAACTGCTGCAACCGGTTAACAAACGAAAAAACATACTACGTACAAACAAGCCCCACGTGCATACATAATTAACTATGCGCATCGGCGAACGGATATCAAATCATAAAATTAAAACAAACACACATCGAAGGCCGACATCAAACTACCCTTTCTCTAAAATCATAAACCTGCTTCAACCGCTTAACAAACAAACAAAAATTCCATTCAAAATTAAAATTAAAACAAAAACATACATAAAATCCTTCGTACCTACATAATTAACTATGTACATCGACGAACGGATATCACACCTCTCACAAACCATATATTTTATTCATGTCTTCGAACTCTTTAAACATAGGAAAAAAATAAATAAAAATCAAACTAAACAAAACCAACAACAAAAAACATTCATTGATTTCCACACAATTTCTTTCTCAAGTACCCTTCCGCACCGCTTAACAAACGAAAAAACATACTACGTACAAACAAGCCCCACGAGCATACATAATTAACTATGCGCATCGGCGAACGGATATCAAACCATAAAATTAAAACAAACACACATCGACGGCCGACGTCAAACTACCCTTTTCTACGTACAAACCGTCCATAACCCTCGTCACTTCGCACCATTGACAGTAATTACCTTAATATGTAAATTTTAGCCCATAAATTACAAAATTTCGATTTAAATTACCCAAATTTGACAATTTTTATTGCTGGGGCGCATACATTCTACTACTAATATCGATATTGCAAAACCCCAGGGACCGAAACTGAGGACCCAAATGAGGGAAATATCGAGTCAGACACTATAAGTCTATGTTCTGACAGATCCGGTGCTACAATAGGCAAAGGTCCGAATAATGTGAAGATTCGAACGGGATCTATATTTGTCAAGCTTGCAGCATCGAAGAAACGGCGCTTCAAAAAAGCTTTGGAAGCTGGCTCTAGTCGTGAACAGGCTATCCAAATTGCAAAAATAGCAACAAAACGTGCGTTATCTGACGAGATACAGGTCTCAAAAGGCAGGAGACTCAAGCCTGTGACTAGCCACGTTCCTGCACGTTCAATACAGCAGCCCCAAGTTCGTCAGAAGCCTGCGTACAACCATATCGTTGGATTGGCTTCGTGATGAATGACAGCACGGCAAATCCTCTGACATCCGAGCAAAGAGAGGCTATAATTGACACAACAATTGAACTAGGAGACGTTCGCCCTGAATTCGATGGCTGTTTCCCTAGTACAGGTTGGCTTATGGTCACCTCCACAAATAGGAAAACTGCTGATTGGCTTAAGGTCAATACCTGCGCTATTGCCAAAAAATGTAACCTCGGGGTATGATTTGTGGAAAAGCCTCATTTTCCGAGGTCTCACTACGTGCGATGTTATTTACCCCAGAGACACGGAAGATTCTGGCTGTCATCGCTGCTCAGAATAACCTGACTGCGAACCTTTAGAAGGTAACGATGAGGAAGAACGATGGTCCACTCCTTCATTTATTAATGGCTGTAGATAATAAGTCCTGGGCCAAACTCGTAGAGTTTAATGGTCGGATTGCCTACCGCTTCAACCAACTGAAAATGACATGTAAGAACACAGAAAAGGAGGGTGCTAATAATGACAAAGGTGTAAGTCATCAGCCCCAGGTTAGGGGTACGTAACTTAGTGTTCCTGGGGATGATGGTCTATTTACAAGTAAAGCTGCCGCAGTGATTGCTGGTAAGAAAACGCAAAAGCCAGGTGTGATCCATCAGTCGATTAGCGAGACATCCGCCGCACAGTGGCTGAAAATCGTTTTTCATTGGCCAAAATTCTGTAACTTTTGAACTGATCAAAATATTGAAGTAATTTTTATTTTAGTGGATAGATATTTAGTTCAGTTTGACTCAGTTTTAATTATATTAAAATTGATTGAGGACTTTTTAAGGAATTCTAGCTCAAAGTTGAACTTTTGAATTTTTTTAACTTTTAGAGTGAAATATGGGTTTATTATTTTTTTATTTATTAAAAAATTTAATATATGGAAATTAGTAATAATTATAAATATGTTTTGTAATAATGGAATTTATTTAATGTTACACTCAAAAAAAATTTTACACTAAAAAAAAAATAGTAAAATCAACGATTTTGCTATTATTACAGAAAAATTAAAAATTTTTTGCTATTTTGTTTACACTCAAAGAATAGTTACACTTAAAAAAAAACTTTAATAATATTATCTAAAAATATTGCTATTACTACAGAAAAATTTATTATTTTTTGCTGTCAAATTTGATCATTTTAAAAAACATATTAAAAATAAAAACTGCAATAAATTTTAATAGCATTTGTAACAATGGTAGGTTCTGTTTATTATTATTTTTTACTAATAGTATGCTTTTCGTACCTTAAATAACAATGAAAGGCAATTATGATTATTATTCATTTGACTCAAATATTGATTGTAAATATTCCATATTTTGTTCTGTGCTATTTCTGTTCTTTAGTAGTTTTTTTGCTTCTTCATCTAAATCCCGATGTTCCACTTTCCATTGATTTCGAATACTGGAGATGAACGGATCTGACGTTGCCAATAATATATTAAATAGATCTTCATTTGTTGAATTTCGTGAAATTTTTCTAGTATTGTGCTCTCTATAAAATCTGTAATCCTTGTTTCTTTTTTCCTGAGCCTCCTCTGATAGATCTCCAAGTGGCACCAAATGATATTTAATGATATCTTCTCCATGATAAAGGATTTTATGAACTGTTGCAGACATATTTCTCCATGGGTAGTTGGTTGTATATATTTTTGCAGTTTCCTTAGCATAATCTCCAAATTTTCTAGAGTCAATTTCTTCATTGCACGCAAGTACTTCTAGGATTATTTTAAACCTGAAAATAAGGTTTAAATCCACTCCTGTTATTTCAGATGTTGTTTCTGGATCTGAAAAGAATCTTCTTGCGGTATTGCCATCATTTGTATTGCCTGACCCTTGTTTTGGCTGATCTATAATCAATCCTAATTTGCGATATTCATCTAGAACATGTTTAACAACTTTAACAACTTTTTCAATGATATCCACTTTTGATAATTGGTTCTGTGATCGTAATTGATGTAGGAAAGATTCTTTTATATTTGTACAACCAATTGCATCGTTAAAATCTTTAAGTTTCCGCCTCTTAGATCTATCACTGCAGTTGCCCATTAATGATTTGCGTGGTCTTCCAGCCTTATCTTGCGTTGCTGTTTCTGCAGCGACAGTAAGTTGGCCTTCTAACCAGTTTGCACTTTTTATATAAAAGTTTTGTTTACTGTAGCTAACTTCTTTGTAGCGTTTTTTAGTGCTTTGACGAAATTAGATAATTGCTCTTGCATTTCGGTGCTACACGAATTTAAGTTTAATTTTATTTTAACGTAACTAAGAACATCTTCCTGGTTTTTGTTTCTAAAATACTCTTCGGCCAGTTCTTTATAACTGAAGCTCTCCATATTTATCTGAATATTTTTATTTGTTATATTTTATCCGTACAATTAAAGGATTAACTTATTACTGAGTAATCCCTTATGGAATCCGTAGTTTTATACATTTTTAGATACATGTTATTCACACATTGATCTTCAATTTCATAGCAGGTAGTGCTTAAATTGAACAAAACTGCACATGTTATTCAGACCTTAATATCAGGTAAAACTGATTAGTATCTCGCCAATATGGGGTTGTTTTTATCTTTAGTGGTTTAATGTCGCCATTATTGTTATAAAAATGTTTATGACTTTGGTTGACCCTAACATTTGATAACAGGTAAATTCAGAAAGAGATCATATGTTTACTGTGGAACCTATTGTGATAATTTTATGACTTATTTTTTGCTGATCAAAACAAAGCCATTAAACCCTTTCGCAGGTATTATATTTAATTTTTTTCGTTTTACGTAGTCTAAAGTAAAAAAAAACAAACTTTTAGGCAAAAAAGTGAAAATTTAAGACACTATTGTATACGAGTACTTATAGGGCTGTTTAAATTAATTTGAATTTTTTTTAGAGTAATTTCATTAAAATGAAAAAAGTGTTCTACCCACGGGTCGTCACGGGTGCAAAAGTATATATAGCGTTAAAGAGGACACTTTCACCTTTCTCCTGGTGGTATACGTTTCTTGTTCCCTTTTGTTCCCTAGAAGTTCTATTCCACTAAAATTTAAATTTGAGAAAAATATAGTAGTTTCATAAATATTTCATAACGCCCGTAATATTAAACGCTAGAGCTGTGACCACTTACAACAACTAAAGACTATAGTCCTACCAACATTATAAAAAAGACCGCAGGCCGTTATCGATGATAGCTTGCGAGTAGTAACCATTTATTTTTGATAAAAAACAAAAGAAAAACACCTTTTTCTGAAATTAAAAAAACGGTTGAGTTTGACAGCATGCCACGCCCACAATTATCAATAGTTTAACCTAAGTTTTTGGCTACCTTAATCTGGATATATTAGCTACAAAAAGGCGTAAAAATTTTAAAAATCGGTGACAAAAAAAAATTAGACTTTTGGCCAATGAAAAACGATTTCAGCCACTGTGCGCCGGCAAGGCAGCAGCTGTGATAGCCGCTAAAGCTAATAGTAGGTCAAGTGGATCTAGCAAAAATAATACCCCGGTCAGAGCATATAAGCGCAGCTACAAAGGATAGCTGCTGCATCTTCTAAGTTAGGAGGTGTGAGCACCATACGGGTGCTACAGGCGAACTTGCACCACATGGTTCTTGTGCAAGAACTATGGGATTCGAGGGTAAAATTTTAGGCCTTCAACAAGAACCAGTTAGGTTAATATTTCATAAAGGAAATTGTGTTCCTAGAGCGGCAATGCTAATAAATAAGTATATTAATTACATTTCCATTCCAGGATTCATCCGAAAGGACTTGGTGGCGACCATTTTGGAGATGCCAACGGAAAAAGGGACTAGGCAAGTAGTCTGTGCATCAGTATATTTTGCAGGTGACTTACCTATACCACCCATTGGGGTGGGGGAACTGGTAAGTTACTGTTATGAGAATAATTTTCAGTTCATAATTGGTTGTGATGGTAATGCTCATCACACAGTATGGGGTAGTAGTGACGTTAATGGAAGGGGTGAGGCGCTTTTAGAATTTCTGGGCTGTGAAGGTATAGAAGTTTTTAATAGAGACTCAGAGTCAATTTTTGTTAAAGCCATCAGGGAAGAGGTGTGTTACCTCACCTTATCTAGCCCATTAATTTCTAACTACATGTCCAATTGGAGGGTCTCTGAAGATGTTTCCTTGTCGGATCATCGATACATAAGGTTTACCAACACTTTACGAGTCGCAAACATATTACCTGGGCTGCGTTTAAAGAAATGGTAGACTCGAGAGCAAATCTGCTAACTTCCAATATTCCATTGATACACTGCTTTGTGCCCTCGCCGCCCTATTTAGAGCTAATTTTATCTTCGGACACATTCCCCTGTTGTTGAGGAAGGTTGACGCTGTATTTCCCAGCAAAAAATTTTCAAGATTTTGTAATGGGTAGTACTATTTTAATGGTTTACAAAGAATTGAGTGGTACTTCTTTATCTAATTATTTTATGACTGTCCTTTAATGAATAAAATAACAACTTATTTATATCATTACGTGATAGTACTTATTGTAGTATTTTCCAGTTAGTAATGAAATATATCTAGAGAAAAATTTATTGATCGTGAAAATAAAATTAAAACAATAAAATAATTTATATTGGTTTTAATAATAAAATAAATTATATTGGTTTACTATAATTTTTATTAAAAAATTTAAGTATTTTCGCACATTCTTCAATATACGTATTCATATATTTTCTTTATAAAATTATGATTTTTAACAATCCCAAAAATAGGTACAAGTCTTATAATTTTGTTACAAAATTCTATTGGTTTTTATTAGAAAAAATTGCCAATTAACTTTGAATATTATTAGGCAAAAAGTAATCTACTAAATATTGCATATTTGTAAGCCAAAAAAAGCCATTCATTTTTGAATACTTTTAGGCAATCAGTAATCTATTAACTTTTGGATATCTGTAGGCAAAAAGTATAGGGTACCGCATACTTTTTGAACTTCCCAAACAAAAATAATGGGTTATTCAGTCGAATTGTATGTACTTCCGACTGAGGAGTACATACACTTTTTTGCATTCTTGTAGGCAAAGTTTTTTGCTGGGTTATACCTAAAATTGGCAATAGACCAGAAAATTTTGCTAAATAATACAGACCAATTAGCCTAACATCATTTATGTTGAAAACTATGGAGGCTAATTGATCTGCACATTAGATCGACGGTTTTGAATATCGCCGCCTTGCATTCAAATCAATATGCATACGCTAAGGGTAAATCGACCGAGCATGCTCTGCATCATCTTGTTACAAAGATCGAAAGCGCTCATGGGTCGGGTGAAATCGCGATGTGTGCTTTTTTAGACATTCATGGCGCATTTGATAATGCAAAATATGACGCAGTAGAGCGCTCTCTTAGACAAAAAGGTCTTGATTGCAAGTCTGTGAAATGGATTAGGTCTATTCTCGAGAGCAGGAATATAACTGCTTCTATGGGTAATGATATGGTTATAGCTGATATCGGTGCTGATTTTTGTATGGCGAGTTCTCGGTTTGAAGACCTACATTTTTCCTCACAATTACATCACTTCTTTCCTGTAGTTTGCTATTGCTTCAAAAAACATGAATTTTTTTTAATGGGACAGAAAGCCACTAGGGCGATCTGGGCGGTGAAGAGTTGTGTTGGGTACACCTGGGGCATTTTTTTTTTTTTTTTTTTTTTTTTTTTTTTTTTTTAATACATTTATTTATTTATTGTATCTTCAATTATGAACTAACAATAAGTATTCAAATCTTAAATCTAAAATATAAGTATTAGGCCCGACCACTGTCGGACATAAACTTAGTGATAGTTATAAATAATACATAAGTAGTGATAATCAAAAAAAGAGAAAAAAAAATATTTTCAAGCAGTCCCATCTGGAGTGTTGAGTATAAGAGCCCTTGTGTCCTTCTTTTTCAAGCGGATGTGGCCAGTAAAATTCAAGATGTTACGAGCAAGCGGATTAGGATGTGACTCGAGTTTTGTTAAATATTTGCCTGCATATTTTGCTATTTCTTCAATCACTTGTGGCATATTCAAATCACGATGTAGATTTGAGTTTTTGATGTACCATGGAGCCGATGTTATCAAACGTAAAATTTTGTTTTGCCTTCGTTGGATTCTCTCGACGTTAGAAGCTGAAGCAGTGCCCCATAACTGAATTCCGTAGCACCATATTGGCTTCAAAAGCGACTTGTATAATAAGAGTTTGCAGTCTAGGCTGAGTATTGAATTTCGACCAATCAGCCAATATATCTGAGTTAGTTTAAGTTTCATTTGTACTAGCTTTGAGTCAATATGGTGTTTCCATGTAAGTCGTCGATCAAGGTGTATACCAAGGTATTTTACATGTGAATGCTGAGGAATAACTTGATTGTTGATTCGAATTGGGGAACAAGTATCTCTTCGCAGGGTAAATGTTACCTGAACACACTTTTGCTCGTTTACCTTAATTCTCCATAATTTTAACCATAGTTCCAGTTGACTAATATGTTCTTGTAGATATCGGGAAGCCTCATGAGGATTTTCGTGCATACTAAGGCAGGCTGTATCATCGGCAAACGTAGATGTATGGATATTACTGCTCAGTGGCATATCACAAGTATAAATCAAATACAAAACTGGCCCCAGTATGCTCCCCTGTGGCACACCGGATGATATAGTTTCGGGCACACTCATGAATTCTCCTTCCACAACCGTGAACTTCCGGGTAGTAATGTAACTTTCTAATAAATTCACCAAATTTGTTGGTAGATATGATTTTAATTTTAAAATTAGGCCGTCATGCCACACTTTATCAAATGCCTGCGAAACGTCAATAAACAGTGCAGAACAGTACTTCTTTTCTTCAAATGTTCTTCTTATACATTGAACCAATCTATGCGTTTGTTCAATGGTGCTATGCTGACTTCTAAAACCAAACTGATGGTCTGGGATGCATCCACTACTAATTAGAATTGGGGACAATTTTGACATGAGCAGTTTTTCGAAAAGTTTTGACATTGTTGATAGCAGACTTATTGGCCTGTATGATTCTGCCTTGGTCAGATCTTTGCCTGGCTTTGGAATCATTTTAACTTTGGCAAGCTTCCAGCTGTGGGGATAATACTCTAGTCGTAAAATGGCATTAAAAATGAATAACATGATTCTAATTACAATACGAGGCAATTTTATTAGCATTTGGTTACTAATTCCATCAATACCCGGTGCTTTCTTCGGGTTGAGTTCAGCAATTAGATTTTGTACATCACACATTTTAAATTTTATGGGTCGAGGGGGTAGCGCAACTACACTCGGGAAATCAACAACAGCAGTACATGTGTTTGGGGTAAATACGGATTTTAAATGCTTTGCAAACAAGTTACCTTTTTCAATATCACTCCTGGCCCAAACTCCGGTAGAAGTGCGCAGAGGTGGTTTAAACTCAACGGGTGTTTTAATTTTTTTCGCAGCGCGCCACAAAGAGTAATTAGATGCTGGTGTTACGTCGAGATTTTCCAGATAGTTTTTAAGAGATGCAGTTTTTTCATATGCAAGCAGTTCTTGGAGTCTTTTAGTGCACTCTTTTAATCTAATTTTATTTTGGGGTGATCTGTGCTGTTGCCACTCTCTTCTAGCTCTTCTTTTTGCACATACGAGATGTTCAATATCTGTAGAATATATTCTGTTAAACCCAGTCTGCGGATGGGAGGAAGTGGCATGTTCAGCTGCCTGCTTAATGTTTTCGTTAAGATTAGCAATATTAGATTCAATATCGTCATGAGTTCTAAGCTTAATGTTTTCAGTGCAATGAGTACTAAGATATTTTTTGAATCGCAGCCAATTAACACGACTGACCATTTTCACATATGGGTGAGGTAGAGCACTTCTCAGTGGGCTACAGATTGTAACGATCGTGGGAGAGTGATCGGACGATAGATCTAGGGAAGCTTCAACATGAATTAATTCCCTAGAAATATTTTTCATGACGCCAAAATCTATAACATCCGGAATTTTATCTATGTCAGTAGGCCAGTAAGTGGGCTCTCCACTCGAAATGACGTCCAAGCCCATTTTTGAAATTGTGTTGAACAACGATCGTCCTCTAGGTGTGATAAGACGCGAACCCCAGAAAGTATGTTTTGCATTATAGTCTCCAGCTGCTACGAAACAAGGGCCAAGAGATTTGTAGAAATCCTCGTATTGATCCTCAGTAATTGCGAATCTAGGAGGGGAGTAAATTGATGATATGACAAAATTTGTGCAAAAATTTTCGATACAAATATTCGTTGCTTGTAGATGTTCTTCACAAATGTTGTCAAGAATATAATGCTTGAGTCTTGACTTTATTAAAATTGCTCATCCCCCGCAAGCTCTTCCTCTTGGGTCCTTTGAATCATATAAAATGTAGCCATTAATCCTAAATAGACTTCTCGAAGTCAAATGTGTCTCAGAGACCAACATTATATCAATATTTTTTTCCGCAAGGAAGTGCTCAAGTTCATTTTTATGTTGGCGAATGCCGTTTGCGTTCCAGAAACATATTTTTAACGTGTTCAAGGCTTGTTAACTAATGCTTGAAGCAGTGTAGACTGCATTCGTAGCATTTCTTGCATCATGCTAGTCATATTTGTTGTAAAATTATTTATAGTCAGCACTAGATTTTCAATAGTAGCTTCAAGGCGACTAAAATTAAAGCTTGAGTTTGCATTCGTTGAATTATTTTGAGGCGGAATATTTTGTGTGGGAATAGAACTAGTCTTAGCTGCGTCGGCATACGAAATACGTGAAGTGACAGGTTGGCTCATATGAGCAAAAGTGGCGGAGTGAGCGTTTGCTGTTTGTGCTGGAGCTAATTTAGGTTTTTGCCCCATAGTCTGTTTAACGAAAGAATAGACAGGACATCCTCTGTAGTTAGCGGTGTGATTACCTCCACAATTACTACATTTTTTTTCTGCTAAATCTTTAGGCTTAGTACAACCAGCAGTACCGTGCAATTCACCGCAGATAACACAAACTGAAGGTAACTTGCAGTAAGTTTTTGTGTGACCATATTCTTGACAATTATGGCACTGTACGGGTCCAGAACGCTTGTGTGGTTCTTCAACTGTTATTTTTCGATATAAGAGATATTTCAAATTATAAATTGGATGAGTCTCGCTTTTTTTCAATTTTATATCGTTTGGCTCAAGTTCGACGCGAAATAGAGGCTGAGGAATCTTTTCCCTATTTATTATGTTAGATACATTTTTTACCTTAAATCCCTGGAGGACGAGTGCATCTTTTATTTCTTCGGGAGCAACATAGGAATCGATGCCCTTCAATACGATCTGCATGCCTTTAGCACTTTTAAGCTGATATGTGTAGAAACTTTTCTTACTTTTTTCAAATTCAGTAATCAGTTTGCGAAAATCTTTTTCTTCATAAATTTGAATTTTGGTTTCATCAATGTGTCCACGTTTTATTGGAACGATGTGAAATTTATTCTCACCAATGACTGAAATTAAATTTTTTATAATAGCGTTTGAATTTTTTTCTCTCAAATAGATAGGTGGCGGCTTAAATGTTTTGTTCGTAGATACATCGGGTTCGTTGTTGTCAACTTGTAATATTTGAAAACGATTTTGGCGATTAATAGAGGATGCGCTGTTATCCCTAGACATTTTTGGAGCAGATGAAATTTTCGAAGACTTTGGGCTTCGTCCGCGCTTTACCACTGTAATATATCTGTCCATTCCCACTTGGACCTTGGGTTTTGGGCTGCTCTTAACTTCATTAAAAACTTGGTTGAGTGATGACCACGAGCCCGAAGCGGATGATATCGCTGAGTTAAATGTAGAAGTACTAGGCAACGGTAATGTTAACGAATCACTAGTTGGCATTGGACAAAGCGAAGTTGATCGCTGACGAAAAAGTGGCCTCGCCGTTAAAAAAAGGCTACTATCTGATTTCTTATTTAATTTGTTATCATTAAGAGCTTCAGAGCTCTCAGTAAGTCTATTATCAGATTTTTTATTTTTATTATTTTCATTAAGAGCTTCAGAGCTCACAGTAAAATAGGCATTTCTGCCATTAGAACTCACTTCAAAGTTATTTGTTTTTGAGGTACTCATATAGAGTATTCCTCAAGGGCACTTTGTTTGTTTGTTGTTGTTTTTGTTTACGGTTTTTTTGTTTTTGTTATTTATAACTATGTAAAAAAATATTAGCAACGCAAATGAAGCTTAATTTGTCAAAAACAATATGTATTCCGAATATTTTTTTCGTTTGATTTTTTTTTGTTTAGTATGAAATAAAAACTCCGCTAAATCGACTGTTCACTATGAATGTACAACGAGGACTGTACACCTGGGGCATGACCTGAAAATTATTACACAATGATTTTTAGGCCAATTATAACGTACGGCGCTATAGTTTGGTGGCAAACGACGCGGCAGGTTGTGGCGACAACTAAACTCTGTAAAGTTCAGAGATTCAGTATCCTCTTGCAACAGGCGCAATAAGGTCATGCCCCACCTTAGCCATTGAGGCCTTGATTGGACTACCACCCATACAAATCTTTATAAGATCATCTGCGGCAATGGCCGCTTATAGGATTGGTCTCGGGCTATCTTCTCGTTGTGTTGGCAACGGACACTCGTCGATCTTGAGTGCAATGCCTAAGTTAGGACTGCTACGAATGCCTAGTGATAGGATAAAGTGTGAACTGAGCTTCGACAGGAGATTTAATGTCAAAATTCCACCCACGGCAGTATGGGACGAAAACGGTCCCGTTGTGGATTCCAGAAGTTTATGTTGGTACATAATCCAAAACGGAGGATATAGTTGGTGCTGGAGTGTTTGGACTCAACGTAAAAACCTCTTGGTCCATGGGCAAATGGCCTACGGTATTTCAGGCGGAAATACAGGCAATCACCAAATGTGTTGATTCTCCTTTCATGGCAATTCCGTTCCAGGCTAGTTTTAGAGTGCTTTGACTCATTACATAAGCCATTACATTGCCATTCCCTTATAGCTCTTCTTTTTTACACGAGGCTTTCAAAAGCCGTAGAATAAATCCTTTTAAACCCAATCTGGCAATTTGGCAATGTTAAATCCAATATCATCGGAGGTTCCTAGCTAAATGTTTTCCGTACAATGACTACTGAGAATTTTTTGAACCCCAGCCAACTAACTCGATTGATAATCATCACATATGAGGGAGGCAAGTCACTTAATGGGCTACAAACTGTAACGATCGTGGGAGAGTGATCAGACAAGAGATCTAGAGAAGCTTTAACTTGAATTAAATCCCTAGATATTTTCATGACGCCAAAATCTATAACATACGGAATTTTTTGTATATCAGTAGGCCAATAAGTGGGCTCCCCACTCGAAATGACGTACAAACCCATTTTTGAAATTGTGTTGAACAAAGCTCGACCTCTGGGTGGTTTTGTATTGTAGTCGCCAGCTGCTACAAAACAAGGTCCAAGAGATTTGTAGAAATTTTCGCATTGACCCTAAGTGGTTAAAAATCTGGGAGTGGAGTAAGCTGATGATATCACGAAATTTATAAAAAAAAATTTCAATGCCAATATTTGTTGCTTGTAGATCTTCTTCACATATGTTGTCAAGACTACAGTGCTTGAGTCTTGACTTTATTAGAATTGCTGATTCACCGCATGCTCTTCCTTTTAAGTCCTTTTATCTAAGGTGTAGCCATAAATTTTATTGAAGTCCACATTTATACACCTCTACATTCTTAAAGAATGGATACCAAAGTCCACTTTCTTTAGTTTATTTATGTTTTCTAAAGATCTGATAGCTAAAGAAATGAACAAAGTAAAAAAATCTTGTATAATAGGCCCATATTCGTATTTTAAAACTTTTTGTTTAGAGCTTTCAAAATGGAAAATATACATCTTTTACTATAAAAACTAATAATAAGATGTGTTGCTGAATATTACACTGTGTTTTACTTCATTTTGAATGCTTAAGTTTTCACAATATTTCATAGTTACCAACAAGTTTAGAGAATTACAATACATTAAGTTAATTATCTTTCCTAAGACCTATCATTCTTAATCAATTATTCAAAAACAAGACAAACTAGTTTTTCCTTTTTAATTTTATTTTTATATAATTTCAGCATTTTATCATCGTCAAATTACTGTATACTGTATTTAACAGTTTTTTTCTCATTTGTTGAATTAACTTTAATCGCAAACATTTTAATGGTGAAATGAACTTTTCTATTTTTTACCCTAAGTAAGTCTTTATATATCAATCCACTTATATGAACCATTAAT
Source organism: Tachina fera (assembly GCA_905220375.1). Classification (NCBI taxonomy): domain Eukaryota; kingdom Metazoa; phylum Arthropoda; class Insecta; order Diptera; family Tachinidae; genus Tachina; species Tachina fera. The sequence continues at coordinate 54,410,247 of LR999967.1, forward strand.
GGTAAATTCTTTTCACATCAGCTATTTTAATAATCTATTAAATCATCATTCTACTATTGATGCTTTCATATTGAGTAATGTTAAATCCTATATTTGTAAATGAATTTTCCAGTGTTGATTTAAAAATTCTTTACCATCATCTGCTTTTAATTTTTTTTTTTTGGTATTCGTACCAGTTCAAAAAATTTTCCATTACCTTGGCTTTTTAGAGTTCACCTTTTATTTTCAACGATACTGACTATATAAACTTTGAGAACGTGACAATTACAGCCTACAACAATTAATAATTTATATTTTCTGTAGTATAGTTTCCAATTTGAACTAAATCAGCTTCCCAAATATCATCTATTTCTTTTTTTTTATTTTTATTTTTTTTTTATTTTTTTTAATACATGTATTTATTTATTGTATCTTCAAATATGAACTAACAATAAGTATTCAAATCTTAAATCTAAAAATATAATTGTTAGGACCGACCACTGTCGGACATAAACTTGTTAATAGTTATAAATAATACATAAGTAGTGATAATCAAAAAAGAAAAAAAATTTATAAAAAAGTATAAAAAAAAGTATTTTCAAGAAATCCCATCTGGCGTGTTGAGTAATAGAGCCCTTGTGTCCCTCTTTTTTAAGCGGATGTGTCCAGTAAAGTTCAGAATATTACGAGCAAGCGGATTAGGATGTGACTCGAGTTTTTTTAAATATTTGCCTGCGTATTTTGCAATTTCTTCAATCACTAGTTTTTTTTTTTTTTTTTTAATGCATGTTTTTTTTATTTATTGTATCTTCATATATGAACTAACAATAAGTATTCAAATCTTAAATCTAACATATAATTAATAGGCCCGACCAATGCCAGACATAACTAAGTGATAGTTGTAAATAATACATAAGTGGTGATAAGCAAAAAAAAAATTTTTTTTCAAGCAACTTCATTCGGAGTGTTTAGTATTAGATCCCTTGTATCTCTCTTTTTTAAGCGGATGTGTCCAGTAAAGTTCAAGATGTTACGAGCAAGCGGATTAGGATGTGACACAAGTTTAGTTAGATATTTGCCTGCGTATTTTGCAATTTCTTCAGTCACTAGTGGCATATTTAAATCACGATGTATATTTGAATTCTTAATGTACCATGGAGCAGATGTTATTAACCTTAAAATTTTGTTTTGTCTTCGTTGAATTCTCTCTACATTGGAAGCTGAAGCAGTGCCCCATAACTGGATACCGTAACACCATATTGGCTTTAAAAGCGACTTGTATATTAAAAGTTTGCAGTCTAGGCTGAGTGTTGAATTTCTGCCAATCAGCCAATGTACCTGAGTTAATTTTAGTTTCATTTGAGTTAACTTATAGTCAATGTGATGTTTCCATGTAAGCCGTCGATCGAGGTGTATACCAAGATATTTCACATGTGAATGTTGAGGAACAACTTGATTATTAATCCGAATGGGGGAACAAGTATCTCTTCGTAAGGTAAATGTTATATGGACACACTTTTGTTCATTTACCTTAATTCTCCATAAGTTTAACCATAGTTCCATCTGGCTAATGTGTTCCTGGAGTTTTCGGGATGCCTCATCAGGGTTTTCGTGCATACTAAGGCAGGCGGTATAGTCGGCAAATGTAGAAGTGTGGATACTACTGCTCACAGGCATATCACAAGTATAAATCAAATATAAAAATGGCCCCAGTATACTCCCCTGTGGCACACCGGATGAGATAGTTTCAGGCATACTCATAAAGTGTCCTTCCACAACTGTAAATTTTCGTGCAACAATGTAACTTTCCAAAAGCTTTAGAATGTTTATTGGTAAGTATGTCTTCAATTTCAAAATCAGGCCTTCATGCCACACTTTATCAAATGCCTGAGAAACATCAATAAACAGGGCAGAACAATACTTCTTTTCCTCAAATGTTTTTCTGATAAATTGAAACAATCTATGCGTTTGCTCAATGGTGCTATGCTGGCTTCTAAAACCAAATTGATGGTCCGGGATGCACCCATTATCAGTTAAAATTGAAGACAATTTTGTCATGAGTAGCTTTTCAAAAAGCTTTGACATTGTTGACAGTAAACTTATTGGCCTATTTGACTCAGCCTTGGTAAGATCTTTACCTGGCTTTGGAATCATTTTAACCTTGGCAAGCTTCCAGCAGTGTGGATAATACTCCAGTCGTAAAATGGCATTAGAAATGAATAACAGGATTCTAATTGTAGTCCGAGGTAGCTTAATCAGCATCTGGTTATTAATTCCATCCATACCGGGAGTTTTTTTCGGGTTGAGTTCGGCAATTAGTTTTTGTACATCACACATAGTAAATTTTAAGGGTCGAGGGGGTAGAGCAACTACACTCGGCAAATCAGCAACACCGGTACATATATTTGGTGTAAATACGGATTTTAAATGCTCAGCAAATATGTTACCTTTTTCAGTATCGCTTCTTGCCCAACCTCCGGTAGATGTGCGCAGAGGTGGCTTAAACTCAACGGGTAATTTAAGCTTTTGAGCAGCGCGCCACAAAGAGTAATTAGATGCTGGTGTGACATCAAGACCTTCCAGATAATTTTTAAAAGATGCAGTTTTTTCAGTTGCAAGCAATTCTTGGAGTCGTTTAGTGCACTCCTTAAATCTGATTTTGTGTTGAGGTGATCTGTGCTGTTGCCATTCCCTTCAAGCTCTTCTTTTTTCACGTACGAGATGTTCAACGTCTGTAGAATAAATTTTATTGAACCCAGTATGCGGATGGGAGGTAGTGGCATGTTCAGAAGCTTGTTTAATATTCTCGTTAAGATTTGCAATGTTCGATTCAATATCATTTGGAGTTCTTAGCGTAATATTTTCCGTGCAATGACTACTAAGATATTTTTTGAATCCCAGCCAATTAACACGGTTTATCATCTTGACATAAGGGTGAGGTAAAGCGCTTCTCAGTGGGCTACAGATTGTAACGATCGTGGGAGAGTGATCAGACGACAGATCTAGGGAAGCTTCAACGTGAATTAATTCCCTAGAAATACTTTTTATGACGCCGAAATCTATAACATCCGGAATTTTTCTCACGTCAGTAGGCCAGTAAGTAGGCTCCCCACTTGAAATAACATCCAAACCCATTTTTGAAATTGTGTTGAACAACGCCCTACCTCTAGGCGTAATAAGACGCGAACCCCAGAACGTATGCTTAGCATTGTAGTCGCCAGCTGCAACGAAACAAGGTCCAAGAGATTTGTAGAACTTCTCGTATTGGTCCTCAGTGATTGAAAATCTGGGAGGAGAGTAAATTGAAGATATCACGAAATTTGTACAAAAATTTTCAATGCAGATATTTGTTGCTTGTAGATGTTCTTCACAAATGTTGTCAAGAATATAGTGCTTGAGTCTTGACTTTATTAGAATTGCTGATCCACCGCATGCTCTCCCTCTAGGGTCCTTTGTGTCATATAAAGTGTAGCCATTCATTTTAAAGAGGCTTCTAGAAGTCAAATGAGTCTCAGAGACCAACATTATATCAATATTTTTTTCCGTAAGGAAGTGCTCAAGTTCATTTTTATGTTGGCGAATGCCGTTTGCGTTCCAGAAACATATTTTTAACGTGTTCATGGCTTGTTAATTAATGCTTGAAGCAGAGTATTCTGCATTCTCAACATTTCTTGCATCATGGTAGTCATATTTGTTGTAAAGTTGTTTATAGTTAGCACCAGATTCTCAATAGTAGCTTCAAGGCGACTAAAGTTAAAGCTTGAATTTGCATTCGTTGAATTATTTGGCGGTGAAACATTTGGTGTGGGAATAGAACTAGCCTTAGCAGCATCGGCATACGATACACGTGAAGTAACTGGTTGGCTCACTGGAGCAAAAGTGGCGGAGTACGCGTTTAATGGTTGAGCTGGAGCTAATTTAGGTTTTTGCACCATAGCCTGCTTGACGAAAGAGTACACAGGACATCCTCTGTAGTTAGCGGTGTGATTACCTCCACAATTACTGCATTTTTTTTCCGCTTGATCTTTTGGTTTGGTACAACTTGCAGTACCGTGCAATTCACCGCAGATAACACACACTGTAGGTAAATTGCAGTAAGCTTTTGTATGGCCATATTCTTGGCAATTATGACACTGCACGGGACCTGCACGCTTATGTGGCTCTTCAACTGTGATTTTTCTGTATAAAAGGTATTTAAGGCTATAAATAGGATGAGTCTCGTTTTTTTTCAACTGTATATCATTTGGCTCCAGTTCAACACGAAATAGGGGTTGGGGTACTTTTTCTTTGTTAAATATGTTTGATACATTCTTTACCTTAAATCCCTGGAGGACAAGTGCATCTTTTATTTCTTCAGGGACAACATAAGAATCTATGCCCTTCAGTACGATTTGCAGGCCTTTAGCGCTCTTAAGCTGGTATGTGTAGAAGCTTGTTTTATTTGTTTCAAATTCAGAAACCATTTTGCGGAAATCCTTTTCATCATAAATTTGAATTTTCGTTTCATCGATGTTGCCACGTTTTATTGGGACAATGTGGAATTTATTTTCACCAATGACTGAAATTAATTTTTTAATAAGGGCATTTGAATTTTTCTCTCTCAAGTAGATTGGTGGAGGCTTGGATGTTTTATTCGAGGATACATCGGGTTTGTCGTTCTCATCTTGCAAAATTTTAAAGCGGTTTTGGCGATTAGTTGAGGATGCGCTGTTATCTCTAGACATCTTTGGAGCGGATGAAATTTTTGAAGAATTCGGGCTTCGCCCACGCTTTACCACGGTTATATATCTGTCCATACCGACTTGCACCTTGGGTTTTGAAATACTGTTATCTGTAGTAATAACTTTGTTAAGTGACGAATACGAGCCTGAAGGGGATGATATTACTGACTTATATGAAGAAGTACTAGGCAACTGTAATGCTAATGAATCACTATTTGGCATTGGACAAAGCGAAGTTGATCGCTGACGAAAAATTGGTTTTGCTGTTAAAAAACACTTTCATTAGATTTATTAGTTTTATTTTTTTCATTAAGAGCTTCAGAACTCACAGTAAAATAGGCGTTTCTGCCGTTAGAACTCACTTCATAATTTTTTGTATTTGAGGCACTCATATAGAGTATTCCTCAAGGGCACTTTTTGTGTTTTTTTGCTTACGGTTTTTTTGTTTTTGTAATTTATGATTGTTTAATTTGTTTTTGAGTTACTCCTATAGAGTATTCCTCAATGTCACTGTTTGTGTTTTTTTTTGTTTTCGGTTTTTTTTTGTTTTTGTTATTTCCACTATGTAAAAAATATTATCAAAGCAATAAAGCTTATTTATTAAAGTCAGTATGTACCTATTACGAATAATATGTACTACGAATAATTTTTTGTATAATTTTTTGTTTGTTTGTATGTAAGAAAAAACTCCGCTAATCGACTGTTCGCTATGAAGGTACCACGAGAACTTGACAATCACTAGTGGCATATTTAAATCACGATGTATATTAGAATTTTTGATGTACCATGGTGCCAATGTTATTAACCGTAAAATTTTGTTTTGCTTTCGTTGGATTCTCTCTACATTGGAAGCTGAAGCAGTGCCCCATAACTGGATACCGTAACACCATATTGGCTTTAAAAGCGACTTGTATAATAAAAGTTTACAGTCCAGGCTAAGTGTTGAATTTCTGCCAATCAACCAGTGTATTTGAGATAACTTAAGTTTCATCTGTGTTAGCTTAAAGTCAATATGATGTTTCCATGTTAGCCTTCGATCAAGGTGTATACCAAGGTATTTCACTTGGGAATGTTGAGGAATATTTTGATTATTGATTCGAATTGGGGAACAAGTATCTCTTCTTAGGGTAAACGTTATATGGACACACTTTTGTTCATTTACCTTAATTCTCCATAAGTTCAACCACATTTCCAATTGTGTAATATGTTCTTGTAAATATCGGGAAGCCTCGTGAGGGTTTTCATGCATACTAAGGCAGGCTGTATCATCGGCAAACGTAGATGTATGGATATTGCTGCTCAAAGGCATATCACAAGTATAGATCAAATACAAAACTGGCCCCAGTATGCTCCCCTGTGGCACACCGGATGATATAGATTCGGGCACATTCATGAATTCTCCTTCCACAACCGTGAACTTCCGGGTAGTAATGTAACTTTCTAATAAATTAACTAAATTTATTGGTAGATATGATTTTAATTTTAGAATTAGACCTTCATGCCACACTTTATCAAATGCCTAAGACACGTCAATAAACAGGGCAGAACAATACTTCTTTTCCTCAAATGTTTTTCTTATAAATTAAACCAATCTATGAGTTTGTTCAATGGTGCTATGCTGACTTCTAAAACCAAATTGATGGTCTGGGATGCACCCACTATCAGTTATAATTGGGGACAAGAGTTTTGACATAGTTGACAGCAAACTTATTGGCCTATATGACTCAGCTTTAGTAAGATCTTTGCCCGGCTTTGGAATCATTTTGATTTTTGCAAGCTTCCAGAGTTGTGGATAACACTCCAGTCGTAATATGGCATTAGAAATAAACAGCAAGATTCTTATTGCAATATGCGGCAAGTTTATCAGCATCTTGTTACTAATTCCATCAATACCTGGAGCTTTCTTTGGCTTGAGTTCAGCAATTACTTTATGTACATCACGCATCTTAAACTTTAAGGCTCGAGGGGGTAGAGCAACTACACTCGGCAAATCAGCAACACCAATACATGTATTTGGGGTAAATACGGATTTTAAATGCTCAGCAAATATTTTACATTTTTCCGTATCGCTTCTTGCCCAATCTCCGGTAGATGTGCGCAGAGGTGGCTTAAACTCAACGGGTGTTTTAAGCTTTCTAGCAGCGCGCCACAAAGAGTAATTAGATGTCGGTGTGACATCAAGACCTTCCAAATAATTTTTAAGAGATGCAGTTTTTTCAGATGCAAGTCGTTTAGAACATTCTTTAAGTCTGAGTTTACGTTGGGGTGATCTGAGCTGTTGCCATTCCCATCTAGCTCTTCTTTTTTCACATACGAGATGTTCAATATCCCTGGAATAAATTTTATTAAACCCAGACTGCGGATGGGAGGTAGTGGTATGTTCAGCAGCCTGTTTAATAATTTCGTTAAGATTGGCAATGTTAGTTTCAATGTCATTGGGTGTTCTTAACGCAATATTTTCCGTGCAATGACTACTAAGATATTTTTTGAATCCCAGCCAATTAACACGATTGGTCATCTTCATATGTGGGTGAGGTAAGTCACTTCTTAGTGGGTTACCAATTGTAACGATAGTGGGGGAATGATCGGAGGAGAGATCTAGAAAAGTTTCAACACTAATTAAATCCCTAGAAATATTTTTCATTACGCCAAAATCAATAACATCTGGAATTTTTCGTACGTCAGTAGGCCAATAAGTGAGCTCCCCACTCGAAATAACATCTAAGCCCATTTTTGAAATTGTATTAAACAAAGCTCGACCTCTAGGTGTTACAAGGCGCGACCCCCAGTACGTATGCTTTGCATTGTAGTCTCCAGCTGCCACAAAACCAGATTCCATTTGTTTCATTATATTTTTACAATACACAATCCATTTTAGAAATTACTTAAGGAGTTGGTTTACTAAATTTCTTTTTAAAATTGAGTTTCAGAGTTCTCGTTGTACATTAATAGTGAACAGTCGATTTAGCGGAGTTTTTATTTCATACTAAATAAAAAAAAACTAGGATGGTTGCTATGAAGTCTTCTATCTTTGAAGTATTACGACCACCGTTAAAACGACCAAATGTCGTCCTTGCTTCCTGGCGAACTTGGAGTGTTCCTATGAGTGCAGAAAACTGTTGTTCAGTCATATTAATATTGACTGGATTACCATTTTGGTGATTTGAAGGTGGGGCGACACCATTTGTCGACCTAGAAGGGTTATGGACTGAACTACGATTTTCGCTTTAACGATTGGAATCGAAGCTTGGGAATTAGCCGTTGTTCTTTTCATCCTAAGGCTCGTTTAAAAATCGCTTATATAAATTTCCGCTTTTTCCTTTTTACGTTAGTGTCTATATTAACAGGACTTTTTCTAGTTCAAACTGGTAGCTATATAAAATCAACTTTCTTGTGTACTGATGAAACAACACTATTGTCTACGGCTAGCAGTCTTTTTTTTTAATTAAACAAAACTTTAAATTAATTTTGCAAAATTATTTTTACGTTGGGCGCCAATTGTAACAGGGCGATGTGCCTTGTTAAGGGATTAATTTTATTTATTATGATTCTATTTTTTTATCAACTGGTTCGAACAGGGCAGAATTAACTCGACGGTGTTTGTCCTCAGTTTAACTGCTGTTCGTAGAAGTCCACGAAGGTCTGTCTACGTCCTGACAATTTTATTTTAAATTATATTTTGTCTTCCAAATAAATAGAGCGCTGTTGTTGATTGTTCAAAGTTTATTATCCGAATGAATTTAAGTTACTTTTACAATACCTTACTTGACTTTTTTTAAATCGCAAAAGTCGTCTAGAACATATACATCTTTATAAAATACTATGTTAAATGTATATTCATTTGGTGTTCCGTTATTCTGCTTGTGCGCAGCCGGTTTATGAGGGAGAGTATATACATAAGGAAATAGTCTTGTTGAAAGAACCAATGCGTTGGCTTCTGTGTATGTATATATATGTTCATGTGTAGTATGGTAACAGTTTAAAAGAGATGTGGTGATTTTATGAGAATACCTTGAGTAATAAATATAATGTACATAAATAGAGTGAAAATCTATACAAAGAAACAATTCACTAATCATGCTATGTATCTATGGATATGTTCATGTGTAGTATGGTAACAATTTAAAAGAGATGTGTAGTGGTATTATGAGAATACTTTGATTAATAAATATTATGTACATAAATAGAGTGAGAATATATGCAAAGAATCAATTCAGTAACCATGCCATGCAGGCACATATGTGTACATGTTATGTAAGTGTGTGTTCTAATCAAAAGAGGTGCGTACAATTTAATTATGTAAAGGAATGTAGTTTTTATATAAAAGAATAGGATAAAGAAATACATATATATTTTAAATAAATAGTTGCTCGCCCTGTTACATCCTCCCCCTATGGTGCATTAATCGTCCCGATAATATAACTATCCTTAAAAATTTTGGTTTATTGGCTAGACGCAACGATCTCCTCATGGTTGTAGATTGAATGTTGCTTGCTTGGTCATATATTTCTTGTTCTGGTGGTGAATTACAATTTGTTTTTGGCCTGCCCCCAGACCGTTTGTTGTCTGAGGATTTGTCATTTGTTGTTTGGCTGTTGTCATGTAGTTTATTGTTTGAGTTGCCATTTGTTGTTTGACTGTTGTCATGTTGTTTGTTGTTTGATGAGTTGCCATTTTTTGTTTGGCTGTTGTCATGTTGTTTATTTCTAGGGCGACCTCGCTTCCGAATGGGATATATTGGATTTTCAGCGTCGCCTGTATATAGATTTATAGCGGATCTATGTACTGTTGCCAATGGTATATTTGGTGAATTTATTGCAGCAATAGTAAAACATGATGAACCTTTAATGCCAATAATGATGTATGGACCATCTCTTCTGAAGTTATTCCTTCTTTGGCTCTGCTTAGTGCATGCGTTGCAACAAGTACCTTGTCACCAATTTTTATGTTGTTCGTAGGTTTTCGTTTTTGGTCGGCTAAAATTTTGTTTCGATCTTGCATTTTATGCTGAATTTCATTTGCTAACTCCTGCGTTTCCGCAAGCTTTAAAAGATGTGGAGTTATTTGCGGGATGAAATTTTCTGCCTTTACTATAGCCTTCAGTTCAGTTGGTGTTCGGAGCTCACGGCCAAATGTTAGAAAAGCTGCAGAGTAGCCAGTGCTATCACATTTTGCAGTATTCATAGCGAATCTTATGGCCGGTAGCATTAAGTTCCACTTTGTATGGTCTTTTTAAGATTTTTCCTTTCTACTGGGTTAGCCTCTGGATGATATATAGCCGTAAATGTCTGCTTTATTCCCAGACAAAACGTAAGTTTTTGCATTAGTGCGGAGATAAATTGTGTACCATTGTCACTGTGCAATCTTCGTGGTATCCCATATCTCAGGATAATTTCATTAAGAAGTGTTAACGCACATTTTTCAGCAGATGCTTCTTTCAGTGCGAAAAGTTCCACCCATCTACTACAAATGTCTTCTACTATCAAAATACATTGATTTCCATCTGGAGTTTTGGGCAGTGGACCAAAAAGATCTATAGCTAAAATCTCGAATCTTCTGTTGCTACTAATTGTTTGTAATAAGCCAAACGGCTTCATATTTGTTGGTTTGTACTTTTTACATTCCTCAAAAGATTTCACGTATTTGGCAATATCCGCTGTAATACCTGACCAATAGAATAATGGTGTGATACGAGTCGTTGTTTTATCAATTCCATAATGTCCGGCGATTGGATCGTTGTGATACTTAAAAAGTATTTGTTGACGGTGTGATTTAGGTACTACTAATTGGCCATTTTCGGAGTCTTGATCTGAATTATACCTGTAGAGTATGGCATCAATCATAATATATCCACGGCTTGTGTCTTGTGACGTTTTCGTCGTTGTTTTCAAACGATGATACAGGGTGGCCCAGAAAGACCGAAGTGGTGTAAATTCCTTATAACTTTTTATTTAAGACATATTTTTTTAATTTTTTGTTTTTTAAATACAGTAAATTTATAGGGAATATTTTTAGATTAGTTGTTAAAAATGATATCCCGCAAGTGGAGGCCATTTTCTGCTTCGCACAAATGATCTCTTTTCAACACATTTTCCATGACCTTTCGCAAAACTTCCGGTGTTATGTTGTTAATTTCGTCTGGAATATTGGTTTTTAATTCCTCAATAGTCCTAGGCTTATTAACATAAACTTTCCCTTTTAAATAACTCCAAAGGAAACAGTCTGGAGCGGTTAAATCCGGGGAACGCGGAGGCCAATTAAAATTGCTTCTACGCGAATTTATTCTTTCCCCAAAGATGTCGCGTAAAATAGCCATTGTGGCCCTCGGAGTGTGCGCTGTGGCTCCATACTGTTGGAACCATATTTGCGGATGGTATTCCACGGCTGGCCTTACAAAATTTTCCAATATGGCCCGATATCGATCACCATTGATGGAAATGGCGACATCTCTTTCATTTTCCAAAAAATATGGACCAATGATCCTTTCTGAAGAAACACCGCACCAAACAGTACACTTAACTGGGTGTAATTGTCGTTGATGAAGTACTCTCGGGTTTTCCTTAGCCCATATCCTAAAGTTTTGCTTGTTAACAAACCCATTTAATTGGAAATGGGCTTCGTCACTCATAAATAAGTTATGAATAATGGAAATGGAAAGAGCACATTTGTGCGAAGCAGAAAATGGCCACCACTTGCGGGATACAATTTTTAATAACTAATCTAAAAATATTCCCTATAAATTTACTGTATTTAAAAAACAAAAAATTAAAAAAATATGTCTTAAATAAAAAGTTATAAGGAATTCACACCACTTCGGTCTTTCTGGGCCACCCTGTATAATGGATTTTAGCTCACTATCTTCTAATTGAGCCTTTCGAAACTCTTCCAAACCAGCTCGTGGGAAATCAATTTCCACTGCATTACAGTCACATAATTCCTTGAAACATGGTGGACGGGACAGCGCATCGGCTACAACGTTTTGTTTCCTGGGCGTGTAGTTAAAGGTGAGATTATAGCTATGGAGCAATAATGCCCATCTTGCAAGTCTTCCAGTTGGAGACTTTAAAGAAAATAACCATCTTAAGGGTTGATTATCTGTAAAAATCGTAACCTTTGAGCCTTCGATATACCCCCTAAATTTTTGCACGGCCCGTACCACAGCTAGCGCTTCACGTTCGGTAGTTGAGTAGTTCCTTTCCGCAGGTATCAGCAGTCGACTTGCATATTCAATGGGTTGCTCAACGTTATCCTCCCCCTGTAACAGCACAGCCCCGATCGCATAATTACTTGCGTCAGTTCTAAGAGAAAACGGTTCATTTTCGTTAACCTGTCGTAACACCGGTGGTATTGTTAATTTTTCTTTTAATTTTAAAAAAGATTCATTTTCTAAGGTTCACCCTTTCCACATAGCATTCTTTTTGGTTAGGTTTGAAAGAGGTTTAGATATTTTTGAGCGAAATTCGGTATAAATCTCCTAAACCATGAGTATGTTTGCAGAAATGACATCAATTGTTTCAAATTTTTGGGTGGCGGGCGTTCTAAAATGGCTGAAGTTTTTTCAGGATCAATTTCTATACCATTTTTTGTTAAAATGTGCCCTAAGTATTTAACCCCTGGCTTGCAAAAATAGCATTTTTCTTTATTTAAATGAAATCCTATTGAATCAAGTTTCTTAAAAGTAGTTTCAAGGTCTTCCAAATGGCCCTCAAAACTTTTAGAGCAGATAATAATATCGTCTAAATATGTTAATATTAGAACACTGAGAATACTACTTTTAATCTTGTCAATTACCCTTTGAAACGTTGCTGGGGCATTTTTTAGTCCAAATGGCATCCTATTAAAAACGAATATACCAAACGGAGTAGTGAAAGCGGTTTTAAGCTTGTCCCTGTCGTCCATTTCAATCTGCCAGTACCCAGACTTTAAGTCTATCGTCGACATATAAGGCGTAGTTTTCGCTGCATGCAAAAGGTCCTCCATTCTAGGCAAAGGGTAGGTATCCGTAACGGTTATTGAATTAAGGTTTCGGTAATCTACGCAGAGGCGTATCGAATTATCCTTCTTCGGTATTAAAACAACTGGAAATGCCCAAGGTGATTCATTTTCCTCAATAATTCCTTTCGCCAACATTTCATCCAGTTCAAGCTTAAATTTTTTCTTCATAGCTGGAGAAATTCTGTAAGGGGAATTGCTTATGGGCACATTGGCTCCAGTATCAATTCTATGTCTTATACCTCTTATTGGTGAATATATACTATGAAATATTTTGCCATATGAATTTAATAGTTTTAAGAGACGTACTTTTTGTTGTTCTTCAAGATAAGTACTTTTATCTTCCCATATATTGAAATCTATTGAGTTTAGTGAGATACCTGTTAAGGGAGAATTTACACTCGCCTTTCTTTTTTTCATGGGAGGAAATAAATTTGTATCGTTCTCCTTTAATATTTAAAAATTCTGGGGTAGCGAATTTCCGAAAATCTTAAGTATTCCGCCAGGTGAATAATCATTCTGTGGTGAATATATTGATCTCAGTATTGGTGGACTGCTCAATGCACCTTTGTTGTTTGATTCAAACCAATAAATAAAATCGTTAGTGCTATTAGCATTAGATGTGCTTGGCTGACAACTTGCTACCGTGGTTTGATTTATTTTAACAGCATCCTTAATTTTTGAAGCTTTCTGTTTAAATTTAAATATATTCAGGGGGTCATCCTTAAAGTGCCACGTTCTTTGGGCCAGGTCCATTACTATGCCCGCTTGCTCTAAAAAGTCTATGCCTAGCAAGGTTCTGTTATCCCTCGCTTTTGGTAAGCAAATAAACCTAATTCGTCTAAAACGTTCACCAATCAACTATGGTTTTATAAACGTTCTCTTTCCGGACAATTCCATCGGCTAGTATTATTTCCGCAAAAACTGATTGGAATTTGACTTGTTTTTCTACAAGTTTTTGGTACAAAAAGTAGCCAGCTATGCTGGTTCTAGCAGCTGTGTCCAAATACGCCTCTCCATTTAGCCCATTTACGTTTATCTCTACCGTAGGAACATTTCTACCAACAATATTAGTTTCAATACTGTGGAAGTCCATTTCTTTGGGGCTTTCCCGCACTTTCTTATAATTGCACGTTGGACAATTTGATCTATAGAACCCTACCGCTCCACAGCCATAGCAGTTCCATTTAGTTTCTTCGGATTTTTTCTTTTATGCCTCTAATCGCTTATAGCAAACATCGGCCGTATGGTACTTTTTCCTACAAAAAGAACATTTTGCTTGGCGACTTTCAGAATTTTCCCTCGGGCCTGAATGTTTTTCGAAAAATATCTTATTTTCGTTGTTGAGCGCTTCGATGTCTCTAGCTCTTGAAAGCAGATCTTGGAAAGTGTCTATACTTTCACGAGAAATCTTTTCTTTTCTCTGGAATTATTTCCTTCAATTGAGCAAATAAACGTCTCTTTCTACATATGAAACTGTGCGTAGACTCATAGGATTTTTGTTTATCCTGGAAAATCTCCGCATATATTCTCCAATCTGGCTTGGGGGGAGCAAATGCGCTGCGTAGCAGTTCAATGGCATGCTCAAAATTTGTGGCTTCGTGCTTTACGCCTTGCCGCCATGACGATGCGTAACCTTCCAGCAATAAAGGCAGACTTGTAAGAGCCATTGCATCACTAATACATTCAGCTTCTTTGAAAACTAGGATGGTTGCTATGAAGTCTTCTATCTTTGAAGTATTACGACCACCGTTAAAACGAGCACTACAAGGACCAAATGTCGTCCTTGCTTCCTGGCGAACTTGGAGTGTTCCTATGAGTGCAGAAAACTGTTGTTCAGTCATATTAATATTGACTGGATTACCATTTTGGTGATTTGAAGGTGGGGCGACACCATTTGTCGACCTAGAAGGGTTATGAACTGAACTACGATTTTAGCCTTCAACGATTGGAATCGAAGCTTGGGAATTAGCCGTGGTTCTTTTCATCCTGAGGCTCGTTTAAAAATCCCTTATATAAATTTCCGCTTTTTCCTTTTTACGTTAGTGTCTATAATAACAGGACTTTTTCTAGTTCAAACTGGTAGCTATATAAAATCAACTTTCTTGTGTACTGATGAAACAACACTATTGTCTACGGCTAGCAGTCTTTTTTTTAAATTAAACAAAACTTTAAATTAATTTTGCAAAATTATTTTTACGTTGGGCGCCAATTGTAACAGGGCGATGTGCCTTGTTAAGGGATTAATTTTATTTATTATGATTCTATTTTTTTATCAACTGGTTCGAACAGGGCAGAATTAACTCGACGGTGTTTGTCCTCAGTTTAACTGCTGTTCGTAGAAGTCCACGAAGGTCTGTCTACGTCCTGACAATTTTATTTTAAATTATATTTTGTCTTCCAAATAAATAGAGCGCTGTTGTTGATTGTTCAAAGTTTATTATCCGAATGAATTTAAATTACTTTTACAATACCTTACTTGACTTTTGTCAAATCGCAAAAGTCGTCTAGAACATATACATCTTTATAAAATACTATGTTAAATGTATATTCATTTGGTGTCCCGTTATTCTGCTTGTGCGCAGCCGGTTTATGAGGGGGAGTATATACATAAAGAAATAGTCTTGTTGGAAGAACCAATGCGTTGGCTTGTGTGTATGTATATATATGTTCATGTGTAGTATGGTAACAGTTTAAAAGAGATGTGTAGTGATTTTATGAGAATACCTTGAGTAATAAATATAATGTACATAAATAGAGTGAAAATCTATACAAAGAAACAATTCAGTAATCATGCTATGTATGTATGGATATGTTCATATGTAGTATGGTAACAATTTAAAAGAGATGTGTAGTGGTATTATGAGAACACTTTGAGTACTAAATATTATGTACATAAATAGAGTGAGAATATATGCAAAGAAACAATTCAGTAACCATGCCATGCAGGCACATATGTGTACATGTTATGTAAGTGTGTGTTCTAATCAAAAGAGGTGCGTACAATTCAATTATGTAAAGGAATGTAGTTTTTATATAAAAGAATAGGATAAAGAAATAAATATACAGTTAAGGAATTAACTCTACATACACCCATAATTTTTGGGGTTTGAGGAAATTTGGGAAGAAATTCAAAAAATTAATTATGCCAATATTTAGGGTGCTAATAAATATGTATGTATGTTGATACAAAAAATAAAAATATAATTATAATAACAAAAATAAAAGCCAAAATATTCAAAATCCATAGGAAAAAAGGCTACATGCACGCATAAAATACATGAACAAATACGTGCAAAATGTTCGAGGTCGTCAACTTGTTTGAAAATTCGGAGATTTCCAGTACCAAGCCGTCAACAAATTGCATCCGAATACGGTCTAATATGTTCTTAAAATAGTAATAGTTCCCGTTAACTCTGAAAGAACCTAAAGATTTACCACAAATGACGCCATTGCCCTTTAAACCTTAACCACATTTAAGTAGAGTTAAAATGAAGTCATTACTACAAATGACGTAAACTTAAATTCAATAGCGTCGTTTTTGGTAAGTCTTTTTGATTATTTCGAAATTAATATCAATTGTTGCCTTTTCAAGAACATATTAGACTATATTGGGATAACATTTGCTGACGGCTCTCTCTTGTTTTTGATTATCACTACTTATGTATTATTTATAACTATCACTAAGTTTATGTCCGGTCGGGCCTAATTACTTATATTTTAGGTTTAAGATTTGAATACTTATTGTTAGTTCATAATTGAAGATACAATAAATAAATAAATGTATTAAAAAAAAATTAAGTTGTTTTTCAGATTTTTTTTTTTGGAGTGTTGTGGCGTACATACAAAATCATCATCGTTCACTGATGGAGAACGATGTTATCAGAAAATTGTTTCTGGACACTGAAATAGACAAACTAAAGGAAAATTTAATAATATGGCTTAGGTCATTAATATTCTAGAATGTTTAAATGCAAAATTATGGACTAGAACGTGAAATAAAATTAGAGGTAAAAGACGGTTATTAAATTGAAAAAGCCATTCTAAAAATTAAATCATGTTTTGAAATATAAATTTAAATGAATTGAGAATGAAAATGATTGGAAATAACTAGATGTTAGTATAAATAGCTGAAAGGGCATTAAGTAGGCCACAACACTCCAAAAAAAAAATCTGAAAAACAACTCAATTTTAAAAAGAAATTTAGTAAACCAACTCCGTAAGTAATCTCTAAAATGGATTGTGTATTGTAAAAATATAATGAAAGAAATAGATGATATTTGGGAAGCTGATTTAGTTGAAATTGGAAACTATACTACAGAAAATATAAATTATTGATTGTTGTAGGCTGTAATTGTCACGTTCTCAAAGTTTATATAGTCAGTATCGTTGAAAATAAAAGGTGCACTCTAAAAAGCCAAGGTAATGGAAAATTTTTTGAACTGGTACGAATACCAAAAAAAATTAAAAGCAGATGATGGTAAAGAATTTTTTAATCAACACTTTGGAAAATTCATTCACAAATATAGGATTTAACATTACTCAATATGAAAGCATCAATATTAGAATGATTTAATAGATTATTAAAAGAGCTGATGTGAAAAGAATTTACCATTAATGGTTCATATAAGTGGATTGATATATATAAAGACTTACTTAGTGTAAAAAATAGAAAAGTTCATCGCCATTAAAATGTTTGCGATTAAAGTTAACTCAACAAACGAGAAAAAAAACTGTTAAATACAGTGTACAGTAATTTGACGATGATAAAATGCTGAAATTATAAAAAAATTAAATTAAAAAGGAAAAATCTAGTTTGTCTTGTTTTTGAATAACTGATTAAGAATAATAAGTCTTAGGAAAGATAACTAATTTAATGTATTGTAATTCTATAAACTTGTTGGTAAGTATGAAATATTGTGAAAAATTAAGCGTTCAAAATGAAATAAAACACAGTGTAATATTCAGCAACACATCTTATTATTAATTTTTATAGTAAAAGATGTACATTTTCCATTTTGAAAGCTCTAAACAAAAAATTTTAAAATACGAATATGGGCCTATTATAAAAGATCTTTACTTTGTTCATTTCTTTAGCTATCAGATCTTTAGAAAACCTAAATAAACTAAAGAAAGTGGACTTTGGTATCCATTCTTTAAGAATGTAGAGGTGTATAAATGAGTATGAAACAAATTTAGTCAATAAATATGGACTTCAATAAGAATCATGCTGAAGCATGCATAAATTATAAAATGCAATCTAAACAGATATTACTTTATATCTTTATCGGTATGAGTATCAAATAAATTTACTGAAAAAATTAAAACATGTCGGGGCATGTACATATAATTAAAAAAATTCCTTACGTCAAACAATTTTTGCAAATGAATTACATATGTATATATGTATCTACTGTGCAAAAAATTCAAAAGAGTGAATTCGTAAAATCTAATAGTATAGATTTTTGAAACACCACTACATCTCGGACTCTCGCGTCATTATCGATAGAAGCATGCTAAGGCATGCATGCTAAGAAAAAAATATGAATAGATGATGATGGAAAACACTTTTTTAATAATGAATTCGACAGCAATTGTATCTGGATCAATACAACTCATCAATGTGTTGTATAGGGTATGATTGATGGTGAGAGCACATTTTTAAGTGAAAAATCATTACATCTGCATGCGATACAATCAAGAATACGTTAACAAGAATTACTTCAAGGGGTCAACCAGTAAACCTCATGTTGAAACACTTGAGGTAAAATTCTCCCAAACATAGATATTCCAATGTTTCTGACACTTTATGCAAATACTTATGGTGGATTGCTTGGTGGTGGAGGTAAGTGAGTTCTTTGTGATCGATTTTCTAGAATAGTTGATTACTAAAAATGTATTTCCTTGTATATGAACTAATTTTTACATACATACATATATTTATCTATATGTATACTTTTAAAAATTATATATGTAAATGTTCTCTATTTGAAGAAGGCAAAATAAATAAAAATAAAGAGTGACTGACTAACTTATACTTATAGTCTGCTAACAGACACACAAAGCACAATTAAATTAAAGATATCAAATATATAAATACAATAAGCTGAACTTTAATAAAATGAGAAAAAATCGTGTCTTCTACAGCATCAACTAAAAGCTAAAGACGATCAGCCTTCATAAAATAAATATGTATATATCGTATTATCCATAATTAATTAATTCGTGTAGTATACGCGGTTACTCTATACTACAGAAACCGCCAAGAGAGTAGATATAAATTCTTAGAAAACGACTTTATTTTCTGTTGATCGCTATTCAAGAAGAAAATTAGTGTGTTTATTATGGTTTAACTAATTTAAAAGTACATTCATATCTATACTTCTTAACATAAAAATCAAAAACAAATGTTATTCAATTCTATATTATATGTATCTAAAATTCCAAAAAAGCTCTTACAGATAAGTATGAAAGAATCTCCAGCGCTTCTAACTGCATCAGAGTTTAAGAAAAAAAGCTCCTTTTATTCAATAGGAGACCAATTGAATAAAATTTTAATTTGAAACAGTAAGCAAAGACATCAGCTTACTGCATTCTTATTCATAATCGTATAATAGAATATATAACCACCGAAGCACAAATTTTTTAAAGTCTTATAAATTAAGCCATATCTAAAATAAACATAAATTTTAAAGAGGACTAAGGTTTCAAAAGTAATTCAATTGATTGCATTGGAAAAAAGTAGTGTTTGTTTTCATCAATTATGAAAATAACAATTTCATTATAAAACTCCCCTTTGATTTTAAATGTGTATCAAAAAAATAAAAAAAGTTAAACCAAGCAAACTGACTAACAAAAAAACTGTCATCACCAAAGCTGGAGGTGCTGAATCAGTTTCATTTAAAAATGTTTATACATTTTTGAATGGTTTTGCAATGTATACCCTCCAAAAATTTCTAACGTTAACTATATAGGCTGCATCAAGTTTAAGCAAATTTAAATTAAATATAGGAAATATTTCTGTTATAGTTACTATTACTTTAGAGTATGTATCTTCAGGAATTCAGCTTTACTTAAAAGAGAAAATCCTCACAAACTTTTAAATAAATGCAAATGAAAATTAAAACAACGTTTTTTTTTAATTTCAAATAAAAAAACTGAAGATATTTCACATCTATACACAGCAACATCAGCAGCAGCAACAACAACAACAACAACAACAAAAGACATGATATGACGAAAAAAATATGTATTCAAAGATTGAGATAAACACTTATTTGTATGTACATACATACATACATACATGCAAACATAAAATCAATTTGTAGATATGTATGTATACATATCAAATTTCTTATCAATGCTCAAGTATTTATTATATCTTAACAATCACACTTACATATGTATCTACATCATGAAAATATATTAAGCATAAATTCGCTTGGTCTACACTCAAGGAAATTGTGCTGCATAAAAATAAGAATGCGTCACATTAATTCAATAATAGAAAATGTATGTTGAGATACCTAAAAACTAATGAGTTTAATAAATGAATACTGTAAATTCATATTTTTCCATATTGAAATAAGAAATTTCAATATGACTACACCTTCGCTAATGTTTCTTATTAAATCAACATGGTTTTTACTGATTATAAGTTGGTTTTTTTTTCTGTGTGTCGAAAAGTCGTCCAGTCAAAGAAGGCAGATGTAGTTAAACAAACAAAATCTGTAATATAAACAAATTTCTCAAAGGCAGACTTTAACGCGAGACAAATTTTTTATTTTTTTTTTTTTTTTAATACATATATTTATTTATTGTATCTTCAAATATGAACTAACAATAAGTGATCAAATCTTAAAGCTAAAATATAATTGTTTAGCCCGTCCAGTGTCGGCCAAAACTTAGTGATAATTTAAATAATACAAAGTAGTGATAATCAAAAAGGAAAATTAAATGTATTTTCAAGCATTCCCATCTAGAGTGTTGAGTATAAGAGCCCTTGTGTCCCTCTTTTTTAGGCGGATGTGACCATTAAAATTCAAAATATTACGAGCAAGCGGATTAGGATGTGACTCGAGTTTTGTTAAGTATTTGCCTGCGTATCTTGCAATTTCTTCAGTCACTATTGGCATTCTTAAATCACGATGCAAATTTGAATTCTTAATATACCATGGAGCAGATGTTATTAACCTTAAAATTTTGTTTTGCCTTCGTTGGATTCTCTCTACATTGGAAGCTGAAGCAGTGCCCCATAACTGGATACCGTAACACCATATTGGCTTTAAAAGCGACTTGTATAATAAAAGTTTACAGTCCAGGCTAAGTATTGAATTTCTGCCAATCAACCAGTGTATTTGAGATAACTTAAGTTTCATCTGAGTTAGCTTACAGTCAATATGATGTTTCCATGTAAGTCTTCGATCAAGGTGTATACCAAGGTATTTCACTTGGGAGTGTTGAGGAATATTTTGATTATTGATTCGAATTGGGGAACAAGTATCTCTTCTTAGGGTAAACGTTATATGGACACACTTTTGTTCATTTACCTTAATTCTCCATAAGTTCAACCACATTTCCAATTGTGTAATATGTTCTTGTAAATATCGGGAAGCCTCGTGAGGGTTTTCATGCATACTAAGGCAGGCTGTATCATCGGCAAACGTAGATGTATGGATATTGCTGCTCAAAGGCATATCACAAGTATAGATCAAATACAAAACTGGCCCCAGTATGCTCCCCTGTGGCACACCGGATGATATAGATTCGGGCACATTCACGAATTCTCCTTCCACAACCGTGAACTTCCGGGTAGTGATGTAACTTTCTAATAAATTCACTAAATTTATTGGTAGATATGATTTTAATTTTAGAATTAGACCTTCATGCCACACTTTATCAAAGGCCTGAGAAACGTCAATAAACAGGGCAGAACAATACATTTTTTCTTCAAAAGTTCTTCTTATAAATTGCACCAATCTATGAGTTTGTTCAATGGTGCTATGCTGACGTCTAAAACCAAATTGATGGTCTGGGATGCACCCACTATCAGTTAAAATTGGGGACAATTTTGTCATGAGCAGCTTTTCGAAGAGTTTTGACATTGTTGATAGCAGACTTATTGGCCTGTATGACTCAGCCTTGGTAAGGTCTTTGCCCGGCTTTGGAATCATTTTGACCTTCGCAAGCTTCCAGCTTTGTGGATAATACTCCAGTCGTAAAATGGAGTTAAAAATAAATAACAGGATTCTAATTGCAATATGGGGCAAGTTTATCAGCATATTGTTACTTATTCCATCAATACCTGGAGCTTTCTTCGGGTTGAGTTCAGCAATTAGTTTCTGAACATCACGCGTCTTAAATTTTATGGTTCGAGGGGGTAGCGCAACTACACTTGGTAAATCAACAACACCAGTACATGTGTTTGGGGTAAATACGGATTTTAAATGCTCAACAAATATGTTACCTTTTTCAGTATCGCTTCTGGCCCAACCTCCGGTAGAAGTGCGCAGAGGTGGTCTATATTCAACGGGTGTTTTAAGCTTTCTAGCAGCTCGCCACAAGGAATCATTAGATGCAGGTGTGGCATCAAGATTTTCCAGATAATTTTTAAGACATACAGTTTTTTCATATGCCAGCAGCTCTTGGAGTCGTCTAGTGCACTCTTTAAATCTAATTTTATTTTGGGGTGATCTGTGCTGTTGCCATTCCCTTCTAGCTGTCCTTTTTTCACGTAAAAGACGTTCAATGTCTGTAGAATAAATTCTATTAAACCCAGTCTGCGGATGGGAAGTAGTGGCATGTTCAGCAGCCTGTTTAATATTTTCGTTAAGATTTTCAATGTTAGATTCAATATCACCTGGTGTTCTTAGGTTAATATTTTCCGTACAATGGCTACTGAGGTATTTTTTGAACCCCAGCCAATTAACACGGTTGATCATCTTTACATATGGGACAGGGAAGTCACTTCTTAGTGGGCTACAAATTGTAACAATCGTGGGAGAGTGATCGGAGGAGAGATCTACAGAAGCTTCAACATGAATTAATTCCCTAGTGATATTTTTCATGACTCCAAAATCTATAACATCAGGAATTTTTTGTATGTCCGTAGGCCAGTAAGTGGGCTCCCCACTTGTAATGACGTCCAAGCCCATTTTTGAAATTGTGTTGAACAACGCTCGTCCTCTAGGTGTGATAAGACGCGAACCCCAGAAAGTATGTTTTGCATTATAGTCTCCAGCTGCTACGAAACAAGGGCCAAGAGATTTGTAGAAATCCTCGTATTGATCCTCAGTAATTGCGAATCTAGGAGGGGAGTAAATTGATGATATGACAAAATTTGTGCAAAAATTTTCGATACAAATATTCGTTGCTTGTAGATGTTCTTCACAAACGTTATCAAGGACATAGTGTTTGAGTCTTGACTTAATTAGAATTGCTGACCCACCGCATGCTCTCCCCCTCGGGTCCTTTGAATCATATAGAGTGTAACCATTTATTTTAAATAAGCTCCTTGAAGTCATTTGACTTCAAGCGAGACAAATTTAAGCACGAAAAAATATAAAGCAATCGTAAGTATAAAAACATACTAGGATTAGGGAAGTTCACATATATGATAGTATTTTATAGTACCAAATGTCGATATTGAAAACAATTTATTGCTACCTACATATAAATACCAGCGCGAGAAACTCATATACACACGCACACACACACACATAGCAGGATTCATCTAAGAAAAATCCAAGAAAATTTTAACAACACTCCACCCTCACAAATCAAGACCAGCCTGAAATCCTCACAGATATACATTCACAAATTCCTATGGTCATACATACATACATACATATACAATATACAAAATTAATCTCAACAACAGAACACTCTCACCTACCTGAATTATGGATAGTCTTAAACTCCCACAGACATATATACATATAGATTCCCACGGCTACATATAACAAGAACATATCGCCTACAATAAATCACAATAATCTTAAATTCTCACAGCCATATATACATACACACAATCAATCTACCTCAACAAAATCCTCACCCACCTCAAATCACGATCAGCCTTAAACTCCTACAGACAAACACACCTACAAATCCCTATGGCTACATATTACGTCAACAACCCTACCCACCCAAATCATAGTCAGCCTTAAGCTCCTACATACATACAAACATACAGATTCCCCCGGTTACATATTACTAGAATACCTCGTCCCTCATAAATCGCGATCAGCCTTAAGATCCTACAGAAATATATACACACACACACATACACAAACACACACACACACAAACAAACACACACACACACATACAGGCGATCCATCTACCTCCACAACACCCCCACCCACCTCAAATCACGATCAGGATTAAATTCTCACAGGCATACATACATGCATGTAATCGATCTACCTCAACTACACCCCCGCCCCCGGCTTATCGCAACCTTGCTTAAGTTCCTGCAGACAGATACATCCACAAACTCCTACGGTTACATATTACAACACCTACAAACACCCATCCACCCAAATCACAGTCTACCAACACATATATTAGCATTAAAATAAATAACTTTCACGTCTTCCAGTCGGCATAAGGACAAATCATTTCCATGATTTTCCCTTCGGTATTAGGAAAAAATAATAATCATGTTTTGCCGTCGGCATATACACACATAAAAACCTCAAAACTATGAGTCACCTTAATACATTCACACAAAATATTCCACACAAAAATTCCCACGGTCAGGCGGACAGTCAGAGAGACAGACAAACAGACAGACATACTCTTAATGTAAACTAAAACTCTTAATGTAAACAAAAAACTCCTAATGTAAACAAAAAAAAAATACCAAAGCGCCGCCGAAAACACAAATTTCCAAGAATTTAAGAATTTTCAAATTTCAATTACCCAAATTTAACAATTTCACCCACATTTTCAGCCAACAATTTTGCAATTTCAGTCACAATTTAACAATTTTAATAGGCGCCCGAATAGCCAGTTCACTACTACTTTAACCATTTACATTTTTAAATATTCTTAATATATGTACACATGTATGTACTTTAAATTTCTTTCCATATCATATATTAACATTAAATATATATTAACATTAAATCCACCAAATACATAGAAAGAAATGGTATTTGCAGAAGTTTACAAAAACATATCTTGCATACGTATTTTCATAAGGATATTATTTTAATTTTTTATACAACCGAACAAGAAAAATTATTTAGAAAACAACAGTGTCTAGGAAGTAGATTGTGTGCCCCTCTAATTTTAAGGTATTTTTAAGGAATATTTATTTAAATGAGCAAATATTTTCTATTGAAAATGTAATGTTGCAGAATTAAGAAACGAAATATAACATATCTCTCGTAATGGACATCATTTTGAGTCATTTAGTCTCCCAAAGTACCCCAACAAAAGTGTATGTTTAAAGCCCTCCCGCTAAGTGCGCTGGTTGTCTTTTAGATAATGAAATATTTTTCACCACGACAACCTTTATTGATCCAAGATATATATTTTTTTTTAGATTTATTTGAATTTGGCAAAACGGAGTATCTTAAAGATCTTTGAAATACACGACGACTTCACTTATTGAAACTAGTGAAAGCGACCTGAGGCTAATGCCAATTCTCATTTTTGTTTTTCAAATACTGCTCAGTCATCAATACAGAATACTATAGCAGATTATTTGGCAGAAAAACGGATAGCAAAAATATAGAAATAATTTTTTTTAAATAATTACAAGGTAATATTTGTGTGGCATTCATTTAAATTTCGTTTTGGATCTATGAATTTTTATATTTTTTTAAACGAATACATATCTAGAAATGGCCAAATATTTGGGAGTTAGAATTCTCATTACTAATTCATACCTACAGGTTAGGAATAAGCTCTCCATAAAACCATAATTTTTGGAGTTTGTGGACACTTGGGAAGAAATTTAAAAATTTAATTTTGGCAATACTTGGAGTGCATACATGAGTAAGCTTATTTAATTTTTGTCTACGCACTGTGCTAGTCTAACAACTGACTTTAATACAATGAACTAAATTAAATTTTTTTAAATAAAAACTTTTTAAAGTATGTAATTTGATTTTAACTCATTGTTACGTTTTTCCCCCCGTGGTGGGAGGGGGTCGTAGTTTTGTTATGATCTGTTACTGGGGGGGAGGAGTGGGTCAAAAAGAAAACAGCGTTACGTAATATATGAACAGCCCCTTAATATTATTTATTGCCTTAAATTTCTAACGATAAACTATACATCGGTTATTGCTGTGTTTGCGCAGTTTATAACCAATTACCACAAGATTTCTCAAATAAGAACATATGGTCCTACTTTTTTATGAAAATTTAAAGCAAAATTAAGAAAAGTTGTATGTTTCGTTCTTTCAATACCAGTTAGTAACGCATTTTGTGAAACATTTGTTAGTATGTTAAGCAATTTATACAAAAAAGAAAGAAATCGAATGTCTTTCGATGTTATTAGAGCGGAAATATTAATAAACACTAACTTAGAGGAATCTTGCAAATATTTTAAAATTTAGCTTTCAAAACCTAAAGGTTTGGAATAAGCAAAATCTTTTTCTTTAAATCTAAATCGAACATTACAAAAAATAAATTGTTTTGTAGACAATTGATCTAGTTTATACTCTCTTCTATTCTATAATAGATTATAAAAGTAATAAATATGCTATTTTATTTCAATATATTTTTAAGATGCCGGCTTGTAAATTTTTTTATATCGCTTTTTTAAATTAATAGTTATGTATTTTTAGTTTTTTTAGTACATTTATTTTTTTATTGTATCTTCAATTATGAACTAACAATAAGTATTCAAATCTTAAATCTAAAATATAAGTATTAGGCCCAACCACGGTCGGACATAAACTTAGTGATAGTTATAAATAATACATAAGTAGTGATAATCAAAAAAAAAAGAGAAAAAAATATTTTCAAGCAATCCCATCTGGAGTGTTGAGTAAAAGAGCCCTTGTGTCCTTCTTTTTCAAGCGAATGTGGCCAGTAAAATTCAAGATGTTACGAGCAAGCGGATTAGGATGTGACTCGAGTTTTGTTAAATATTTGCCTGCGTATTTTACTATTTCTTCAATCACTTGATCGACACTGTAAGTCGTCGATCAAGGTGTATACCAAGGTATTTTACATGTGAATGCTGAGGAACAACTTGATTCTTGATTCGAATTGGGGAACAAGTATCTCTTCGCAGGGTAAATGTTACCTGAACACACTTTTGCTCGTTTACCTTAATTCTCCATAATTTTAACCATAGTTCCAGTTGTGTAATATGTTCTTTTAGGTATCGCGAAGACTCATGAGGATTTTCGTGCATACTTAAGCAGGCTGTATCATCGGCAAACGTAGATGTATGGATATTACTGCTCAAAGGCATATCACAAGTATAAATCAAATACAAAACTGGCCCCATTATGCTCCCCTCTGGCATACCGGATGATATAGATTCGGGCACACTCATGAATTCTCCTTCCACAACCGTAAACTTCCGGGTAGTAATGTAACTTTCTAATAAATTCACCAAATTTATTGGTAGATATGATTTTAATTTTAAAATTAGACCTTCATGCCACACTTTATCAAATGCCTGCGAAACGTCAATAAACAGTGCAGAATAGTACTTCTTTTCTTCAAATGTTCTTCTTATACATTGAACCAATCTATGCGTTTGTTCAATGGTGCTATGCTGACTTCTAAAACCAAATTGATGGTCTGGGATGCACCCACTATCAGTTAAAATTGGGGACAATTTCAGCTTTTCGAAGAGTTTTGACATAGTTGACAGCAAACTTATTGGCCTATATGACTCAGCTTTAGTAAGATCTTTGCCCGGCTTTGGAATCATTTTGATTTTTGCAAGCTTCCAGAGTTGTGGATAATACTCCAGTCGTAATATGGCATTAGAAATAAACAGCAAGATTCTTATTGCAATATGCGGCAAGTTCATCAGCATCTTGTTACTAATTCCATCAATACCTGGAGCTTTCTTTGGCTTGAGTTCAGCAATTACTTTATGTACATCACGCATCTTAAACTTTAAGGCTCGAGGGGGTAGAGCAACTACACTCGGCAAATCAGCAACACCAGTACATGTATTTGCGGTAAATACGGATTTTAAATGCTCAGCAAATATTTTACATTTTTCCGTATCGCTTCTTGCCCAATCTCCGGTAGATGTGCGCAGAGGTGGCTTAAACTCAACGGGTGTTTTAAGCTTTCTAGCAGCGCGCCACAAAGAGTAATTAGATGTTGGTGTGACATCAACACCTTCCAAATAATTTTTAAGAGATGCAGTTTTTTCAGATGCAAGCAACTCTTGAAGTCGTTTAGAACATTCTTTAAGTCTGAGTTTATGTTGGGGTGATCTGTGCTGTTGCCATTCCCTTCTAGCTCTTCTTTTTTCATACACGAGATGTTCAATATCCCTGGAATAAATTTTATTAAACCCATACTGCGGATGGAAGGTAGTGGCATGTTCAGCAGCCTGTTTAATAATTTCGTTAAGATTGGCAATGTTAGTTTCAATGTCATTAGGTGTTCTTAGCGCAATATTTTCCGTGCAATGACTACTAAGATATTTTTTGAATCCCAGCCAATTAACACGATTGGTCATCTTCCTCGACCTCTATGTGTTACAAGGCGCGACTCCCAGCATGTATGCTTTGCATTGTAGTTTCCAGCTGCCACGAAACAAGGTCCAAGCGATTTGTAGAACTTCTCATACTGATCTTCGGTAACTGAAAATCTGGGAGGTGAGTAAATTGACGATATCACGAAATTAGAACAAAAATTTTCTACAAAAATATTCGTAGCTTGCATATAATCTTTACTAACGTTGTCAAGGATATAGTGCTTGAGTCTTGACTTAATTATAATTGCAGATTGCGAATGCCGTTTGCGTTCCAGAAACATATTTTTAACGTGTTCACGGCTTGTTAATTAATGCTTGAAGCAGAGTATTCTGCATTCTCAGCATTTCTTGCATCATGGTAGTCATATTTGTTGTAAAATTATTTATAGTTTGCACCAAATTGTCAATAGTAGCTTCAAGGCGACTAAAGTTAAAGCTTGAGTTTGCATTCGTTGAATTATTTGGAGGTGGAACATTTTGTGCGGGAATAGAATTTGTTTTAGCAGCATCGGCATACGATACACGGGAAGTAACTGGTTGGCTCATTTGCGCAAAAGTGGCGGAGTAAGCGTTTGTTGATTGAGATGGAGCTAATTTGGGGTTTTGCACCATAGTCTGTTTGACAAAAGAGTAAACAGGACAACCTCTGTAGTTAGCGGTGTGATTACCTGCACAATTACTGCATTTTTTATCACTTTGATCTTTTTGCTTATTGCAACTAGCAGTGCCGTGTAATTCGCCGCACACAACACAAATAGTGGGTAATTTACAGTATGTTTTTGTATGGCCATATTCTTGGGGACCTGATCGCTTATGTGGTTCTTCAACTGTGATTTTTCGGTATAAGAGGTATTTTAGGCTATAAATTGGGTGTGTCTCGTTTTTTTCAGCTGTATATTATTCGGCTCCAATTCAACACGAAATAGAGGCTGGGGTATCTTCTCCCTATTGATTATGTTGGTAACATTTTTTACCTTAAATCCTTGTATCATGAGTGTATCTTTTACTTCTTCGGGATTAACATAAGAGTCAATACCCTTTAATACGATCTGCATACCTTTGCACTCTTCAGCTGGTACGTATAAAGACTTGTTTTATTTTTTTCGAATTCAGTCACTATTTTGCGTAAATCTTTTTCTTCGTATTGGAATAACATTGTTTTCACCAATGGACGAAACCAATTTTTTAATTAGGGCGTTAGAACTTTTCTCTCTCAAAGATATAGGTGGTTGCTTAAAAGACTTTTGCGATGATGCAGCGGGCTTGTCGTCAGTGACTTGCAATAAAGAGAAATGAAGATTGGTAGATGATGCGCTATTATCCCTAGACATCTTTGGAGCAGATGAAATTTTTGAAGAATTCGGGCTTCGCCCACGCTTTACCACAGTTATATATCTGTCCATTTCGACTTGTACCTTGGGTTTTAAGCTACTTTTATCTATAGTGATAACTTTATTAAGTGATGAACACGAGCCTGAAGGGGCTGATATTACTGACTTATATGAAGAAGTACTAGGCAACTGTAATGTTAATGAATCACTATTTGGCATTGGACAAAGCGAAGTTGATCGCTGACAAAAAATTGGATTTTCCGTTAAAAAAATACTTTCAGAACGTACAGTAAAATAGGCATTTTTGCCGTTAGAACTCACTTTATAATTTTTTGTATTTGAGGTACTCATATAGAGTATACCTCAAGGGCACCTTTTTGTGTTTTTTTTTTGCGGTTATTTTTGTTTGTTTTTGTAATTTATGATTGTTTATTTGTTTTTGAGGTACTCGTATAAAGTATTCCTCAATGTCACTGTTTATGTTTTTTTTTGTTGCGGTATTATTTTGTTTTTGTTATTTCCACTATGTAAAAATTTTAGGAAAGCACATAAAGCTTATTTATTAAAGTCAGTATGTACCTATTATGAATAATATGCACTACGAATATTTTTTTGTATAATTTTTTGTTTGTTTAATAAGAGTAAGAAAAATTCCGCTAATCGACTATTCACTATGAAGGTACACCGAGAACTGAAAGGTTTGTCAATGATTCTTTTTTTCTTTTAACCGGATCTGATTTAAAGCAGAATTATTCGCAACTG
Source organism: Tachina fera (assembly GCA_905220375.1). Lineage (NCBI taxonomy): Eukaryota > Metazoa > Arthropoda > Insecta > Diptera > Tachinidae > Tachina > Tachina fera. The sequence continues at coordinate 54,440,723 of LR999967.1, forward strand.
GAACGTTCTGTTGTTCTGATACACTGCCATCTTTATTGTCGTAAGATAGATGCAAAATGTACTCTATGAATCGAATCCGAGCATGAAGTGGTGATATTCCAAGCTTAAGCGCATCTTCATTAGTTGGAGTATAATTCTCAATGTCCTTAAAATCAGAATTTTTCTTTCCGCATATATTACAAATCAAATAAGATTTTGTATCGGTTATTGCATTTGCAACTTTTCCATCTATCATTGTTAAATAAGGTCTAAAAGATACTGATATTACTCGTCCTAATATATGAACGTCAATGGGTTCCATATTAGAAATTTCATGTTTTATACCATCAACCAGATTTTGGAGTAGTATTTACCCACATATCTTTAAATGCATTTTTAATTGTTGAAGGCATTTCATTATGTAGTCGAAGCCTTAATGGTACTAACGATGCCATTAAAACTTTGGAGAAGTCATTATCGTATGCACTGAGCTGTCTATATTCTGAAAATCCAGATGATCCATCACATCCCCATTTGTATATTAGTGTTAGTTCAGAATTATTACATGTATCTAAGTCTCTTTCGTGAAAAGTAGCGATGGGTCTTGATGCTGTATTATGAAGAAGGTCTGACAAACTAATGACTGCACTTCGGTTATCCACTGCTATCGGATGTGGCAAAATTTCCGATTTTCTTTTTAAAAACAATGTACTTGATGCAAAGGTGGGCCTTTTTCTTTAAGCACATTCCTTAAGATATCGTATTTATTTCTTGAATGACCCAAATTATGAATGAGTGGTAGTGCATCTTCCACCGTAAAATGTTTACTATATTTTGGCATTGGAATGCTTTCCACCATCCGTCTTAATCTTTTTGCAGACGCAATTGGTAGCACATCTACGATTTTGCCTGCTTCTTTTAGTTGAGACCTCGCTAAAATTTATTTGAATGTATCTTTGATTTCATTTTCCGAATACGTATGTATCAAGTCTTCTTGTTTAATTCTTTTGGTCCTGCGTCCAACGTTATAGTAATCTTTATTTGGGCGACCAAACTTATTTGCGTATATTTCCGTAGATAGTCCCATATCTAACCAATCCTGATTTTTATTCTGAAATTTAGAAATTGATTTATTGCATTCACGTATCTTCTTTTCAAGTTTTTTGGATAAATCGGTGTTTACAGATAAACCATATGTAGTAGATGTTATGTACATCATTTGGTCTACCTTGTCCAACCGAGTACTCCCATCAGTGAGGTTTTCCCACATTAATTTGCAGAGCGATTTATTTTTAATTGTTATCTCCATGATAGCTATAACTGAAAAAATTACATTAAATGCTACTCAGCTTAAATATATAGGTATTTTACAAGCTACGAATACAAAAACGAAACAAATATAAGGTAAAACTATACCCATAATGGAGATTTGCGCACAGGTACCTTTGTCCTTGTATGTATATAAATATACTGTGTGTGTATATAAATTCTTGTATTTTATTGTATTTAAGAAAGAAAGTATTTAATAACAGCTTCAAGAGTTCATAAAAAATTTGGGGTTGTTTGAGTATCAGATAAAACACTTCTTATACGAATCTAAATTGTTACCTGAGGTGTTATATTTGTGTATACATTTTAAGACTGATATAATGGCAATGGAATACATATTATATAGCGTTGAATAGACAATTATATCTACTATTGTAATAACATAGAAAAAATTAAGAAATATTTGTAGTAAAGAAAATAAGATCAATAATTTAGACAAAAATAAAATATGTAGAAAATTAAAATTTTTAATCAAAATTGGATTTTGAATATTTCAAAAAGTATTGAAGGTAGGAGAATAATTTTTTTCAGTTTGCAAAGCTAAATGTATACTATTGATAAAAATTAAAATGCTTCCCAATTTATAATTTTATAATACTTTTTTGTTATTGGGAAAAATTTTGTTAGAACAATTTTAGCATTTTTAGAAAATCTCCTCTCCTGCCTACATTTATGTGTAGGATCTCAAGAGTTTCTTACAGGTTACTTACAACAAGTTTATTTATAATAAAAAACCAAAAAATTTACAAAAATTACCGTGCAATTTTTCTGCCACATCCGAAAATCGGATTTAAAAAAAATTGCTAGTTTTCGACCAATGCTGCATGTAGGCTGCAAAAACAAAAATCTCCAAAAATTTATTTCACAGCCTTCCTCAATGTCTCTTTTCTCAAAAACAATCAAAGTTTTTATCAAATACTTAATAATTTTTTAAAATATTCCAAAAAAATTAAGAATACTTTTTTTTACAAAATATACAAAATTGTTTCATAATGTTTAAAAATCCAAATTGCAAAATTATTCCTTGCTACAATTTTTGAGATATCAAAAAATTTTTTTTTCATATGAATTGTAATGAAGTTTTCTTTCAAACACAATAGCACAAACTAATATTTGCCATGTAAAAAAGAAGTTATGTACTAACGAATAAAAAAGTCAGGGCCAAAAATTAAAAAATTAATTTGTCAAGTCAAATAACTTCTCGTGGTACCTTCATAGCGAACAGTCGATTAGCGGGATTTTTCTTACATACCAAACAAACAAAAAATTATACAAAAATATATTCGTAGTACATATTATTCGTAATAGGTACATACTGACTTTAATAAATAAGCTTTATTGCTTTGATAATATTTTTTACATAGTGGAAATAACAAAAACAAAAAAAAAACGAAAACAAAAAAACATAAACAGTGACATTAAGTAATACTCTATACCAGTACCTCAAAAACAGACAAACAGTCATAAATTACAAAAACAAAAAACCGCAAACAAAAAAACACAAGAAAGTGCCCTTGAGGAATACTATATATGAGTGCGTCAAATACAAAAAATTATGAAGTGAGCTCTAACCGCAGAAATGCCTATTTTACTGTAAGTTCTGGACCTCTTAATGAAAATAATAGAAATAATAAATCTAATGAAAGTTTTTTTTTTAACGGCAAAACCAATTTTTCTTCAGCGATCAACTTCGCTTTGTCCAATGCCAAATATTAGTGATTCATTAATATTACAGTTGCATAGTACTTCTTCATATAAGTCAGTAATATCATCCCCTTCAGGCTCGTATTCATCACTTAACAAAGTTATCACTACAGATAACAGTAGCTACTACAGATAAGAGTAGTGCAAGTCGGTATGGACAGATATATAAACGTGGTAAAGCGGGGGCGAAGCCCAAATTCTTCAAAAATTTCATCCGCTCCAAAGATGTCTAGGGATAACAGCGCATGCTCAACTAATCGCCAAAACCGCTTTAAAATTTTGCAAGATGAGAACGACAAACCCGATGTATCCTCGAATAAAACATCCAAGCCGCCACCTATCTACTTGAGAGAGAACAATTCAAATGTCCTTATTAAAAAATTAATTTCGGTCATTGGTGAGAATAAATTCCACATTGTCCCAATAAAACGTGGCAACATCGATGAAACGAAAATTCAAATTTATGACGAAGAGGACTTCCGCAAAATGGTTTCTGAATTTCAAACAAATAAAACAATCTTCTACACATACCAGCTTAAGAGCGCTAAAGGCCTGCAGATCGTATTGAAGGGCATAGATTCTTATGTTGTCCCTAAAGAAATAAAAGATGCACTCGTCCTCCAGGGATTTAAGGCAAAGGATGTATCTAACATAATATCTAACAGAGCCCTATTTCGTATTGAATTGGAGCCGAATGATATACAGTTGAAAAAATCGAGACTCATCCTATTTATAGCCTAAAATTCCTTTTATACAGAAAAATCACAGTTGAAGAGTCACATAAGCGTGCAGGTCCCGTGCAGTGTCATAATTGCCAAGAATATGGCCATACAAAATCTTACTGCAATTTACCTACAGTGTGTGTTATCTGCGGTGAATTGCACGGTACTGCTAGTTGTACTAAACCAAAAGATTAAGCGGAAAAATGCAGTAATTGTGGAGGTAATCACTTCGCGTACTCCGCCTCTTTTGCTCAAGTGAGCCAACCAGTTACTTCCTGAGTATCGTATGCCGATGCTGCTAAGACTAGCTTTATTCCCACACAAAATGTTTCACCGCCAAATAATTCAACGAATGCAAACTCAAGCTTTAACTTTAGTCGCCTTGAAGCTACTATTGAGAATCTGGTGCTAACTATAAACAACTTTACAACGAATATGACTAGCATGATGCAAGAAATGCTGCAAATGCAGAATACACTTCTTCAAACATTAGTTAACAAGCCATGAACACGTTAAAAATATGTGTCTGGAACGCAAACGGCATTCGCCAACAGAAAAATTAACTTGAGCATTTCCTTACGGAAAAAAATATTGATGTAATGTTGGTCTCTGAGACTCATTTGACTTCTAGAAGCCTCTTTAAAATGAATGGCTACACATTATATGATACAAAGGACCCTATAGGGAGATCATGCAGTGGATCAGCAATTCTAATAAAGTCTCAAAGACTCAAGCACTATATTCTTGACAACATTTGTGAAGAACATCTACAAGCAACAAATATCGGCATTGAATTTTTTTTACAAATTTCGTGATATCTTCAATTTACTCCCCTCCCAGATTTTCAATCACTGAGGACCAATACGAGAAATTCTACAAATCTCTTGGACCTTGTTTTGTAGCAGCTGGCGACTACAATGCTAAGCATACGTGCTGGGGTTCGCGTCTTATTACGCCTAGAGGTAGGGCGTTGTTCAACACAATTTTAAAAATGGGCTTGGATGTTATTTCGAGTGGTGAGCCTACTTACTGGCATACTGACGTACGAAAAATTCCGGATGTTATAGATTTCGGCGCCATAAAAAGTATTTCTAGGGAATTAATTCACGTTGAAGCTTCCCTAGATCTCTCGTCCGATCACCCTCCCACGATCGTTACAATCTGTAGCCCACTGAGAAGCGCTTTACCTCACCCATATGTGAAAATGGTCAGTCGTGTTAATTGGCTGCGATTCAAACAATATCTTATTAGTCATTGCACTGAAAACATTAAGCTAAGAACTCATGACGATATTGAATCTAATATTGCTAGAACATGAACATGCTACTACCTCCCATCCGCAGTCTGGGTTTAATAAAATTTATTCCAGGCATATTGAACATCTCGTATGTGAAAAAAGAAGAGCTAGAAAGGAATGATGTAATGTTGGTCTCTGAGACTCATTTGACTTCTAGAAGCCTCTTTAAAATGAATGGCTACACATTATATGATACAAAGGACCCTATAGGGAGATCATGCAGTGGATCAGCAATTCTAATAAAGTCTCAAAGACTCAAGCACTATATTCTTGACAACATTTGTGAAGAACATCTACAAGCAACAAATATCGGCATTGAATTTTTTTTACAAATTTCGTGATATCTTCAATTTACTCCCCTCCCAGATTTTCAATCACTGAGGACCAATACGAGAAATTCTACAAATCTCTTGGACCTTGTTTTGTAGCAGCTGGCGACTACAATGCTAAGCATACGTGCTGGGGTTCGCGTCTTATTACGCCTAGAGGTAGGGCGTTGTTCAACACAATTTTAAAAATGGGCTTGGATGTTATTTCGAGTGGTGAGCCTACTTACTGGCATACTGACGTACGAAAAATTCCGGATGTTATAGATTTCGGCGCCATAAAAAGTATTTCTAGGGAATTAATTCACGTTGAAGCTTCCCTAGATCTCTCGTCCGATCACCCTCCCACGATCGTTACAATCTGTAGCCCACTGAGAAGCGCTTTACCTCACCCTTATGTCAAGATCGTGTTAATTGGCTGGGATTCAAAAAATATCTTAGTAGTCATTGCAAGGAAAATATTACGCTAAGAACACCCAATGATATTGAATCGAAGATTGCAAATCTTAACGAGAATATTAAACAAGCTTCTGAACATGCCACTACCTCCCATCCGCATACATACTGAGCTAGAAGGGAATGGCAGCACAGATCACCTCAACACAAAATCAGATTTATAGAGTGCACTAACCGACTCCAAAAGTTGCTTGCATCTGGAAAAACTGCATCTTTTAAAAAATATCTGGAAGATCTTGATGTCATCACCAGATGCTGATTAAGTTACCTCGTAGTGCAATTATAATCCTGTTATTAATTTTTAATGTCATTTTACGACTGAAGTATTATCCCGACTGCTGGAAGCTTGCCAAGGTTAAAATGATTCCAAAGCCAGGTAAAATAAGTTTACTGTCAACAATGTCAAAGCTTTTTTGAAAAGCTACTCATGACAAAATTGTCTTCAATCTTAACTGATAATGGGTGCATCCCGGAACATCAATTTGGTTTTAGAAACCAGCATAGCACCATTGAGGAAACGCATAAAGGGTATTTTAAGCTTTCTAGCAGCGCGCCACAAAGAGTAATTACATGTTGGTGTGACATCAAGACCTTCCAAATAATTTTTAAGAGATGCAGTTTTTTCAGATGCAAGCAACTCTTGAAGTTGTTTAGAACATTCTTTAAGTCTGAGTTTATGTTGGGGTGATCTGTGCTGTTGCCATTCCTTTCTAGCTCTTCTTTTTTCACATACGAGATGTTCAATATGCCTGGAATAAATTTTATTAAACCCAGACTGCGGATGGGAGGTAGTAGCATGTTCATGTTCTAGCAATATTAGATTCAATATCGTCATGAGTTCTTAGCTTAATGTTTTCAGTGCAATGACTAATAAGATATTGTTTGAATCGCAGCCAATTAACACGACTGACCATTTTCACATATGGGTGAGGTAGAGCACTTCTCAGTGGGCTACAGATTGTAACGATCGTGGGAGAGTGATCGGACGATAGATCTAGGGAAGCTTCGACGTGAACTAATTCCGTAGAAATATTTTTCATGACGCCAAAATCTATAATATCCGGAATTTTATGTATGTCAGTAGGCCAGTAAGTGGGCTCCCCACTCGAAATGACGTCCAAGCCCAAGACGCGAAGCCCAGAAAGTATGTTTTGCATTATAGTCTCCTGCTGCTACGAAACAAGGTCCAAGATATTTGTAGAAATCCTCATATTGATCCTCAGTAATTGCGAATCTAGGAGGGGAGTAAATTGATGATGTGACAAAATTTGCGCAAAAATTTTCGACACAAATATTCGTTGCTTGTAGATGTTCTTCACAAATGTTGTCAAGAATATAATGCTTGAATCTTGACTTTATTAAAATTGCTGATCCCCCGCAGGCTCTTCCTCTTGGGTCCTTTGAATAGACTTCTTGAAGTCAAATGAGTCTCAGAAACCAACATTATATCAATATTTTTTTCCGTGAGGAAGTGCTCAAGTTCATTTTTATGTTGGCGAATGCCGTTTGCGTTTCAGAAACTTATCTTTAACGTGTTCATGGCTTGTTAACTAATGCTTGAAGCAGTGCAGACTGCATTCGTAGCATTTCTTGCATCATGCTAGTCATATTTGTTGTAAAATTATTTATAGTCAGCACTAGATTCTCAATAGTAGCTTCAAGGCGACTAAAATTAAAGCTTGAGTTTTCATTCGTTGAATTATTTTCAGGCGGAATATTTTGTGTGGGAATATAACTAGTCTTAGCTGCATCAGCATACGATACACGTGAAGTGACAGGTTGGCTCACTTGAGCAAAAGTGGCGGACTAAGCGTTTGCTGTTTGTGCTGGAGCTAATTTAGGACATCCTCTGTAGTTAGCGGTGTGATTACCTCCACAATAACTACATTTTTTTCTGCTAGATCTTTAGGCTTAGTACAACCAGCAGTACCGTGCAATTCACCGCAGATAACACAAACTGAAGGTAACTTGCAGTATGTTTTGGTGTGACCATATTCTTGACAATTATGGCACTGTACGGGTCCAGAACGCTTGTGTGGTTCTTCAACTGTTATTTTTCGGTATAAGAGATATTTTAAGTTGTAAATTGGATGAGTCTCGCGTTTTTTAAATTTTATATCGTTTGGCTCAAGTTCGACGCGAAATAGAGGTTGAGGAATCTTCTCCCTATTTATTATGTTAGATACATTTTTTACCTTAAATCCCTGGAGGACGAGTGCATCTTTTATTTCTTCGGGAGCAACATAGGAATCGATGCCCTTCAATACGATCTGCAGGCCTTTAGCACTTTTAAGCTGATATGTGTAGAAACTTTTCTTACTTTTTTCAAATTCAGTAATCAGTTTGCGAAAATCTTTTTCTTCATAAATTTGAATTTTGGTTTCATCAATGTTACCACGTTTTATTGGAACGATGTGAAATTTATTCTCACCAATGACTGAAATTAAATTTTTTATAAGAGCGTTTGAATTTTTTTCTCTCAAATAGATTGGAGGCGGCTTGGATGTTTTGTTCGTAGATACATCGGGTTCGTTGTTGTCAACTTGTAATATTTGAAAACGATTTTGGCGGTTAATAGAGGATGCGCTGTTATCCCTAGACATTTTTGGAGCAGATGAAATTTTCGAAGACTTTGGGCTTCGTCCGCGCTTTACCACTGTTATATATCTGTCCATTCCCACTTGGACCTTGGGTTTTGGGCTGCTCTTAACTTCAGTAAAAACTTGGTTAAGTGATGACCACGAGCCCGAAGCGGATGATATCGCTGAGTTAAATGTAGAAGTACTAGGCAACGGTAATGTTAACGAATCACTAGTTGGCATTGGACAAAGCGAAGTTGATCGCTGACGAAAAAGTGGCCTCGCCGTTAAAAAAAAGTCTACTATCAGATTTCTTATTTATTTTGTTATCATTAAGAGCTTCAGATCTCTCAGTAAGTCTATCATCAGATTTTTTATTTTTATTATTTTCATTAAGAGCTTCAGAACTCACAGTAAAATAGGCATTTCTGCCATTAGAACTCACTTCACAGTTATTTGTTTTTGAGGTACTCATATAGAGTATTCCTCAAGGGCACTTTTGTCTGTTTGTTTGTTTTTTTTATTACGGTTCTTTTGTTTTTGTTAATTATGACTATGTAAAAAATATTAGCAATGCAAATAAAGCTAACAATAACAATATGTATTTAGAATATTTTTTTCGTACAATTTTTTTTTGTTTAGTATGAAATAAAAACTCCGCTAAATCGACTGTTCACTATAAATGTACAACGATACAAAATATTTATTATTTATTTTTAGTTGATCACCTGTTTTTCAGTCCTTTTAATTTTTTACCTTAAATTTTTTATTAGCTATATATATATATATATATTTTTGCTTATTTTTTTATTACTCTAAACAAAGATATAACAAAATTGATAAACAATAGCGGTATTCACAGTTGGGTATTGTAGATACTTTACATATTGTAGCTTTGATAAATCGTGGTAAAATTAAAACACACAATTCCGATTCACACATTTTAACTTTTGTTGATCAGTTCGTAATTCACCTGTTAGAAAGGCGGAGAAGGAAATACAAATATCTCTTTTTTTTCTTCCAGTTGAATTTCGAGTTTATCAACAAAAGTTAGTGTTTGAACCGGAACTTACAGATATGAAAAATCTCCTAAATTCTAGCAATTTCGATCAAAATTAACGTTCAAAAACTAATCTTCAAAGTTATTTATTTTAATTTGTTATAAATTAATAAATTAATGGTGCCTATTCTAAAATAAGTGTCGACTTGGTGAAAAATTGCATGGAAAACACAAGAAAAATTGTGTAAATTTAAAAAAATTGTTTTTGTTTTACATACAAAATTAACCTTTTTTCAAAGAGATAGAAACGCGTTGAAATTCTCAGGTTTATTTCGTTTTAGAAATGTATTGTAATGGTAATTGAATTGTTGTAATTGTAATTGTATTGTAATTGAAAATCACAAATTTAACTTTAGTAATCAGAAATACAAAAATTTTAGGTCCATAATTAAATTTTTTTAACTTAAAAGTTGAGTTTCTAAATATTCTAAATGCAGTGGAAAAAAATCTTTAGTATACCACCGCGGTGTACCACAATGAAATTTACTGTGTGTGAGACAAAGCGATTCCTACTCCATGAAAAAAGGTTTTGTAGGGAATTATTGTTGAAAATCATGAACTTTACTTGCTAATCTTGAGCTAAAAATAAATATTTAATATTAAGCAACCGAGCAACTATTTATTTAAAATATACAGTTAAGGAATTAACTCTATATACACCCATCATTTTTTGGGGTTTGAGGAAATTTGGGAAGAAATTCAAAAAAATAATTATGCCAATATTTAGGGTGCTAATAAATATGTATGTATGTTTATACAAAAAAAAAATTTTTTTTTTTTTAATACATTTATTTATTTATTGTATCTTCAATTATGAACTAACAATAAGTATTCAAATCTTAAATCTAAAATATAAGTATTAGGCCCGACCACTGTCGGACATAAACTTAGTGATAGTTATAAATAATACATAAGTAGTGATAATCAAAAAAAAAAAAGAGAAAAAAATTTTTTTCAAGCAATCCCATCTGGAGTGTTGAGTATAAGAGCCCTTGTGTCCTTCTTTTTCAAGCGAATGTGGCCAGTAAAATTCAAGATGTTACGAGCAAGCGGATTAGGATGTGACTCGAGTTTTGTTAAATATTTGCCTGCGTATTTTGCTATTTCTTCAATCACTAGTGGCATATTCAAATCACGATGTGTATTTGAGTTTTTAATGTACCATGGAGCCGATGTTATCAAACGTAAAATTTTGTTTTGCCTTCGTTGGATTCTCTCGACGTTAGAAGCTGAAGCAGTGCCCCATAACTGAATTCCGTAGCACCAAATTGGCTTTAAAAGGGACTTGTATAGTAAAAGTTTGCAGTCTAGGCTGAGTGTTGAATTTCTACCAATCAGCCAATATATCTGAATTAGTTTAAGTTTCATTTGTATTAGCTTTGAGTCAATATGGTGTTTCCATGTAAGTCGTCGATCAAGGTGTATACCAAGGTATTTTACATGTGAATGCTGAGGAACAACTTGATTGTTGATTCGAATTGGGGAACAAGTAATCAATTGTTGCCTTTTTAAGAACATATTAGACTATATTGGGATAACATTTGGTGACGGCTTGGTACTGGAAATCTCCGAATTTTCAAACAAGTTGACGACCTCGAACATTTTGCACGTATTTTTTCATGTATTTTATGCCTGCATGTAGACTTTTTTCCTATGGATTTTGAATATTTTGGCTTTTATTTTTGTTATTATAATTATATTTTTATTTTTTGTATAAACATACATACATATTTATTAGCACCCTAAATATTGGCATAATTAATTTTTTGAATTTCTTCCCAAATTTCCTCAAACCCCAAAAATTATGGGTGTATGTAGAGTCAATTCCTTAACTGTATATTTATTTCTTTATCCTATTCTTTTATATAAAAACTACATTCCTTTACATAATTGAATTGTACGCACCTCTTTTGATTAGAACACACACTTACATAACATGTACACATATGTGCCTGCATGGCATGGTTACTGAATTGTTTCTTTGCATATATTCTCACTCTATTTATGTACATAATATTTATTACTCAAAGTATTCTCATAATACCACTACACATCTCTTTTAAATTGTTACCATACTACACATGAACATATCCATACATACATAGCATGATTACTGAATTGTTTCTGTGTATAGATTTTCACTCTATTTATGTACATTATATTTATTACTCAAGGTATTCTCATAAAATCACTACACATCTCTTTTAAACTGTTACCATACTACACATGAACATATATATACATACAAACAAGCCAACGCATTGGTTCTTCCAACAAGCCTATTTCTTTATGTATATACTTCCCCTCATAAACCGGCTGCGCACAAGCAGAATAACGGGACACCAAATGAATATACATTTAACATAGTATTTTATAAAGATGTATATGTTCTAGACGACTTTTGCGATTTGACAAAAGTCAAGTAAGGTATTGTAAAAGTAATTTAAATTCATTCGGATAATAAACTTTGAACAATCAACAACAGCGCTCTATTTATTTGGAAGACAAAATATAATTTAAAATAAAATATAATTTAAAATAAAATTGTCAGGACGTAGACAGACCTTCGTGGACTTCTACGAACAGCAGTTAAACTTAGGACATAGAATCATAATAAATAAAATTAATCCCTTAACAAGGCATCCCGCCCTGTTACAATTGCCGCCCAACGTAAAAATAATTTTGCAAAACTAATTTAAAGTTTTGTTTAATTTAAAAAAAAAGACTGCTAGCCGTAGACAATAGTGTTGTTTCATCAGTACACAAGAAAGTTGATTTTATATAGCTACCAGTTTGAACTAGAAAAAGTCCTGTTATTATAGACACTAACGTAAAAAGGAAAAAGCGGAAATTTATATAAGCGATTTTTAAACGAGCCTTACGATGAAAAGAACCACGGCTAATTCCCAAGCTTCGATTCCAATCGTTGAAGGCGAAAATCGTACTTCAGTCCATAACCCTTCAAGGTAGACAAATGGTGTCGCCCCACCTTCAAATCTCCAAAATGGTAATCCAGTCAATATTAATATAACTGAACAACAGTTTTCTGCGCTCATAGGAACACTTCAAGTTCGCCAGGAAGCTAGGACGACATTTGGTCCTTGTAGTGCTCGTTTTAAAGGTGGTCGTAATACTTCAAAGATAGAAGACTTCATAGCAACCATCCTAGTTTTTTTTTGTTTAGTATGAAATAAAAACTCCGCTAAATCGACTGTTCACTATGAATGTACAACGAAAACTCTGAAACTCAATTTTAAAAAGAAATTTAGTAAACCAACTCCGTAAGTAATCTCTAAAATGGATTGTGTATTGTAAAAATATAATGAAAGAAATAGATGATATTTGGGAAGCTGATTTAGTTGAAATTGGAAACTAAACTACAGAAAATATAAATTATTGATTGTTGTAAGCTGTAATTGTCACGTTCTCAAAGTTTATATAGTCAGTATCGTTGAAAATAAAAGGTGAATTCTAAAAAGCCAAGGTAATGGAAAATTTTTTGAACTGGTACGAATACCAAAAAAAAATTAAAAGCAGATGATGGTAAAGAATTTTTTAATCAACACTTTGGAAAATTCATTCACAAATATAGGATTTAACATTACTCAATATGAAAGCATCAATAGTAGAATGATGATTTAATAGATTATTAAAAGAGCTGATGTGAAAAGAATTTACCATTAATGGTTCATATAAGTGGATTGATATATAAAGACTTACTTAGGGTAAAAAATAGAAAAGTTCATTTCACCATTAAAATATTTGCGATTAAAGTTAACTCAACAAATGAGAAAAAAACTGTTAAATACAGTATACAGTAATTTGACGATGATAAAATGCTGAAATTATATAAAAATAAAATTAAAAAGGAAAAATCTAGTTTGTCTTGTTTTTGAATAATTGATTAAGAATTTGAAATTTATTTGCTGGTGGTTTAGCTTGGTCTATATACGTATTTCATTGGCGCTTGAACCAAATCATCAGTAGACTTCAACCACAAATTTTCAACAGTCACAAACCTCTTACTTTATGCACAGACTTTCAAAAACTATATGAGAATTCATAAAATAATAATATTTTTGAAAATCACAAAGACAAAATAAGCTTAGTAGGCTTTGTAACTCATACAAAACCCAGCAAATAATTTATATTCGATATGAATCTATTTTATTTTTCTTAACCTTTATACAATTAGAAACCCATTGGATAACAATAAAAGTAATTACAAGGCAAAATGAAAAATAAAATCTAAAATTTAACATTTAAAAAATTTCTTAAATCTAAAATTTAACATTTAATAAATTTCTTAATGTTAAATTTTAGATTTTATTTTTCATTTTGCCTTGTAATTACTTTTATTGTTATCCAATGGATTTCTAATTGTATAAAGGTTAAGATTCTCCCAAACATAGATATTCCAATGTTTCTGACACTTTATGCAAATACTTATGGTGAATTGCTTGGTGGTGGAGGTAAGTGAGTTCTTTGTGATCGATTTTCTAGAATAGTTGATTACTAAAAATGTATTTCCTTGTATATGAACTAATTTTTACATACATACATATATTTATCTATATGTATACTTTTAAAAATTATATATGTAAATGTTCTCTATTTGAAGAAGGAAAAATAAATAAAAATAAAGAGTGACTGACTAACTTATACGTATAGTCTGCTAACAGAAACACAAAGCACAATTAAATTAAAGATATCAAATATATAAATACAATAAGCTGAACTTTAATAAAATGAGAAAAAATCGTGTCTTCTACAACATCAAATAAAAGCTAAAGACGATCAGCCTTCATAAAATAAATATGTATATATCGTATTATCTATAATTAATTAATTCGTGTAGTATACGCGGTTACTCTATACTACAGAAACCGCCAAGAGAGTAGATTTAAATTCTTAGAAAACGACTTTATTTTCTGTTGATCGCTATTCAAGAAGAAAATTAGTGTGTTTATTATGGTTTAACTAATTTAAAAGTACATTCATATCTATACTTCTTAACATAAAAATCAAAAACAAATGTTATTCAATTCTATATTATATGTATCTAAAATTCCAAAAAAGCTCTTACATATAATTAGAAAGAATCTTCAGCGCTTCTAACTGCATCAGAGTTTAAGAAAAAAAGCTCCTTTTATTCAATAGGAGGCCAATTGAATAAAATTTTAATTTGAAACAGTAAGCAAAGACATCAGCTTACTGCATTCTTATTCATAATCGTATAATAGAATATATAACCACCGAAGGACAAATTTTTTAAAGTCTTATAAATTAAGCCATATCTAAAATAAACATAAATTTTAAAGAGGACTAAGGTTTCAAAAGTAATTCAATTGATTGCATTGGAAAAAAGTAGTGTTTGTTTTCATCAATTATGAAAATAACAATTTCATTATAAAACTCCCCTTTGATTTTAAATGTGTATCAAAAAAATAAAAAAAGTTAAACCAAGCAAACTGACTAACAAAAAAACTGTCATCACCAAAGCTGGAGGTGCTGAATCAGTTTCATTTAAAAATGTTTATACATTTTTGAAAGGTTTTGCAATGTATACCCTCCAAAAATTTCTAACGTTAACTATATAGGCTGCATCAAGTTTAAGCAAATTTAAATTAAATATAGGAAATATTTCTGTTATAGTTACTATTACTTTAGAGTATGTATCTTCAGGAATTCAGCTTTACTTACAAGAGAAAATCCTCACAAACTTTTAAATAAATGCAAATGAAAATTAAAACAACGTTTTTTTAATTTCAAATAAAAAAACTGAAGATATTTCACATCTATACACAGCAACATCAGCAGCAGCAACAACAACAACAACAACAACAACAACAACAACAACAACAACAACAAAAGACATGATATGACGAAAAAAATATGTATTCAAAGATTGAGATAAACACTTATTTGTATGTACATACATACATACATACATGCAAACATAAAATCAATTTGTAGATATGTATGTATACATATCAAATTTCTTATCAATGCTCAAGTATTTATTATATCTTAACAATCACACTTACATATCTACATCATGAAAATATATTAAGCATAAATTCGCTTGGTCTACACTCAAGGAAATTGTGCTGCATAAAAATAAGAATGCGTCACATTAATTCAATAATAGAAAATGTATGTTGAGATACCTAAAAACTAATGAGTTTAATAAATGAATACTGTAAATTCATATTTTTCCATATTGAAATAAGAAATTTCAATATGACTACACCTTCGCTAATGTTTCTTATTAAATCAACATGGTTTTTACTGATTATAAGTTGGTTTTTTTTCTGTGTGTCGAAAAGTCGTCCAGTCAAAGAAGGCAGATGTAGTTAAACAAACAAAATCTGTAATATAAAAAAATTTCTCAAAGGCAGACTTTAACGCGAGACAAATTTAAGCATGAAAAAATATAAAGCAATCGTAAGTATAAAAACATACTAGGATTAGGGAAGTTCAGATATATGATAGTATTTTATAGTACCAAATGTCGATATTGAAAACAATTTATTGCTACCTACATATAAATACCAGCGCGAGAAACTCATATACACACGCACACACACACATAGCAGGATTCATCTAAGAAAAATCCAAGAACATTTTAACAACACTCCACCCTCACAAATCAAGACCAGCCTGAAATCCTCACAGATATACATTCACAAATTCCTATGGTCATACATACATACATACATATACAATATACAAAATTATTCTCAACAACAGAACACTCTCACCTACCTGAATTATGGATAGTCTTAAACTCCCACAGACATATATACAGCAGCTTTTCGAAGAGTTTTGACATAGTTGACAGCAAACTTATTGGCCTATATGACTCAGCTTTAGTAAGATCTTTGCCCGGCTGTGGAATCATTTTGATTTTTGCAAGCTTCCAGAGTTGTGGATAATACTCCAGTCGTAATATGGCATTAGAAATAAACATCAAGATTCTTATTGCAATATGCGGCAAGTTCATCAGCATCTTGTTACTAATTCCATCAATACCTGGAGCTTTCTTTGGCTTGAGTTCAGCAATTACTTTATGTACATCACACATAGTAAATTTTAAGGGTCGAGGGGGTAGAGCAACTACACTCAGCAAATCAGCAACACCAGTACATGTATTTGCGGTAAATACGTATTTTAAATGCTCAGCAAATATTTTACATTTTTCCGTATCGCTTCTTGCCCAATCTCCGGTAGATGTGCGCAGAGGTGGCTTAAACTCAACGGGTGTTTTAAGCTTTCTAGCAGCGCGCCACAAAGAGTAATTAGATGTTGGTGTGACATCAACACCTTCCAAATAATTTTTAAGAGATGCAGTTTTTTCAGATGCAAGCAACTCTTGAAGTCGTTTAGAACATTCTTTAAGTCTGAGTTTATGTTGGGGTGATCTCTGCTGTTGCCATTCCCTTCTAGCTCTTCTTTTTTCATACACGAGATGTTCAATATCCCTGGAATAAATTTTATTAAACCCATACTGCGGATGGAAGGTAGTGGCATGTTCAGCAGCCTGTTTAATAATTTCGTTAAGATTGGCAATGTTAGTTTCAATGTCACTAGGTGTTCTTAGCGCAATATTTTCCGTGCAATGACTACTAAGATATTTTTTGAATCCCAGGCAATTAACACGATTGGTCATCTTCATATATGGGTGAGGTAAGTCACTTCTTAGTGGGTAACAAATTGTAACGAAAGGGGGGGAGTGATCGGAGGAGAGATCTAGAGAAGTTTCAACATTAATTAAATCCCTAGAAATATTTTTCATGACGCCAAAATCAATAACATCCGGAATTTTTTGTACGTCAGTAGGCCAGTAAGTGGGCTCCCCACTCGAAATAACATCTAAGCCCATTTTTGAAATTGTATTAAACAAAGCTCGACCTATATGTGTTACAAGGCGCGACTCCCAGTATGTATGCTTTGCATTGTAGTTTCCAGCTGCCACGAAACAAGGTCCAAGCGATTTGTAGAACTTCTCATACTGATCTTCGGTAACTGAAAATCTGGGAGGTGAGTAAATTGACGATATCACGAAATTAGAACAAAAATTTTCTACAAAAATATTCGTAGCTTGCATATAATCTTCACTAACGTTGTCAAGGATATAGTGCTTGAGTCTTGCCTTAATTATAATTGCAGATTGAGAATGCCGTTTGCGTTCCAGAAACATATTTTTAACGTGTTCACGGCTTGTTAATTAATGCTTGAAGCAGAGTATTCTGCATTCTCAGCATTTCTTGCATCATGGTAGTCATATTTGTTGTAAAATTATTTATAGTTTGCACCAAATTGTCAATAGTAGCTTCAAGGCGACTAAAGTTAAAGCTTGAGTTTGCATTCGTTGAATTATTTGGAGGTGGAACATTTTGTGCGGGAATAGAATTTGTTTTAGCAGCATCGGCATACGATACACGGGAAGTAACTGGTTGGCTCATTTGCGCAAAAGTGGCGGAGTAAGCGTTTGTTGATTGAGATGGAGCTAATTTGGGGTTTTGCACCATAGTCTGTTTGACAAAAGAGTAAACAGGACAACCTCTGTAGTTAGCTGTGTGATTACCTGCACAATTACTGCATTTTTTATCACTTTGATCTTTTCGCATATTGCAACTAGCAGTGCCGTGTAATTCGCCGCACACAAGACAAATAGTGGGTAATTTACAGTATGTTTTTGTATGGCCATATTCTTGGGGACCTGATCGCTTATGTGGTTCTTCAACTGTGATTTTTCGGTATAAGAGGTATTTTAGGCTATAAATTGGGTGTGTCTCGTTTTTTTTCAGCTGTATATTATTCGGCTCCAATTTAACACGAAATAGAGGCTGGGGTATCTTCTCCCTATTGATTATGTTGGTAACATTTTTTACCTTAAATCCTTGTATCATGAGTGTATCTTTTACTTCTTCGGGATTAACATAAAGAGTCAATACCCTTTAATACGATCTGCATACCTTTGCACTCTTCAGCTGGTACGTATAAAGACTTGTTTTATTTTTTTCGAATTCAGTCACTATTTTGCGGAAATCTTTTTCTTCGTATTGGAATAACATTGTTTTCACCAATGGACGAGACCAATTTTTTAATTAGGGCGTTAGAACTTTTCTCTCTCAAAGATATAGGTGGTTGCTTAAAAGACTTTTGCGATGATGTAGCGGGCTTGTCGTCAGTGACTTGCAATAATGAGAAATGAAGATTGGTAGATGATGCGCTATTATCCCTAGACATCTTTGGAGCAGATGCAATTTTTGAAGAATTCGGGCTTCGCCCACGCTTTACCACAGTTATATATCTGTCCATTTCGACTTGTACCTTGGGTTTTAAGGTACTTTTATCTATAGTGATAACTTTATTAAGTAATGAACACGAGCCTGAAGGGGCTGATATTACTGACTTATATGAAGAAGTACTAGGCAACTGTAATGTTAATGAATCACTATTTGGCATTGGACAAAGCGAAGTTGATCGCTGACAAAAAATTGGATTTTCCGTTAAAAAAATACTTTCATTAGATTTATTATTTCTATTATTTTCATTGAGAGCTTCAGAACTTACAGTAAAATAGGCATTTTTGCCGTTAGAACTCACTTCATAATTTTTTGTATTTGAGGTACTCATATAGAGTATACCTCAAGGGCACCTTTTTGTGTTTTTTTTTGTTTGCGGTTATTTTTGTTTGTTTTTGTAATTTATGACTGTTTATTTGTTTTTGAGGTACTCGTATAAAGTATTCCTCAATGTCACTGTTAATTTTTTTTTTGTTGCGGTATTATTTTGTTTTTGTTATTTCCACTATGTAAAAATTTTAGGAAAGCACATAAAGCTTATTTATTAAAGTCAGTATGTACCTATTATGAATAATATGCACTACGAATATTTTTTGTATAATTTTTTGTTTGTTTAATAAGAGTAAGAAAAATTCCGCTAATCGACTATTCACTATGAAGGTACACCGAGAACTGAAAGGTTTGTCAATGATTCTTTTTTTCTTTTAACCGGATCTGATTTAAAGCAGAATTATTCGCAACTGGAACGTTCTGTTGTTCTGATACACTGCCATATTTATTGTCGTAAGATAGATGCAAAATGTACTCTATGAATCGAATCCGAGCATGAAGTGGTGATATTCCCAGCTTAAGCGCATCTTCATTAGTTGGAGTATAATTCTCAATGTCCTTAAAATCAGAATTTTTCTTTCCGCATATATTACAAATCAAATAAGATTTTGTATCGGTTATTGCATTTGCAACTTTTCCATCTATCATTGTTAAATAAGGTCTAAAAGATACTGATATTACTCGTCCTAATATATGAACGTCAATGGGTTGCATATTAGAAATTTCATGTTTTATACCATCAACCAGATTTTGGAGTAGTATTTACCCACATATCTTTAAATGCATTTTTAATTGTTGAAGGCATTTCATTATGTAGTCGAAGCCTTAATGGTACTAACGATGCCATTAAAACTTTGGAGAAGTCATTATCGTATGCACTGAGCTGTCTATATTCTGAAAATCCAGATGATCCATCACATCCCCATTTGTATATTAGTGTTAGTTCAGAATTATTACATGTATCTAAGTCTCTTTCGTGAAAAGTAGCGATGGGTCTTGATGCTGTATTATGAAGAAGGTCTGACAAACTAATGACTGCACTTCGGTTATCCACTGCTATCGGATGTGGCAAAATTTCCGATTTTCTTTTTAAAAACAATGTACTTGATGCAAAGGTGGGCCTTTTTCTTTAAGCACATTCCTTAAGATATCGTATTTATTTCTTGAATGACCCAAATTATGAATGAGTGGTAGTGCATCTTCCACCGTAAAATGTTTACTATATTTTGGCATTGGAATGCTTTCCACCATCCGTCTTAATCTTTTTGCAGACGCAACTGGTAGCACATCTACGATTTTGCCTGCTTCTTTTAGTTGAGACCTCGCTAAAATTTATTTGAATGTATCTTTGATTTCATTTTCCGAATACGTATGTATCAAGTCTTCTTGTTTAATTCTTTTGGTCCTGCGTCCAACGTTATAGTAATCTTTATTTGGGCGACCAAACTTATTTGCGTATATTTCCGTAGATAGTCCCATATCTAACCAATCCTGATTTTTATTCTGAAATTTAGAAATTGATTTATTGCATTCACGTATCTTCTTTTCAAGTTTTTTGGATAAATCGGTGTTTACAGATAAACCATATGTAGTAGATGTTATGTACATCATTTGGTCTACCTTGTCCAACCGAGTACTCCCATCAGTGAGGTTTTCCCACATTAATTTGCAGAGCGATTTATTTTTAATTGTTATCTCCATGATAGCTATAACTGAAAAAATTACATTAAATGCTACTCAGCTTAAATATATAGGTATTTTACAAGCTACGAATACAAAAACGAAACAAATATAAGGTAAAACTATACCCATAATGGAGATTTGCGCACAGGTACCTTTGTCCTTGTATGTATATAAATATACTGTGTGTGTATATAAATTCTTGTATTTTATTGTATTTAAGAAAGAAAGTATTTAATAACAGCTTCAAGAGTTCATAAAAAATTTGGGGTTGTTTGAGTATCAGATAAAACACTTCTTATACGAATCTAAATTGTTACCTGAGGTGTTATATTTGTGTATACATTTTAAGACTGATATAATGGCAATGGAATACATATTATATAGCGTTGAATAGACAATTATATCTACTATTGTAATAACATAGAAAAAATTAAGAAACATTTGTAGTAAAGAAAATAAGATCAATAATTTAGACAAAAATAAAATATGTAGAAAATTAAAATTTTTAATCAAAATTGGATTTTGAATATTTCAAAAAGTATTGAAGGTAGGAGAATAATTTTTTTCAGTTTGCAAAGCTAAATGTATAC
This sequence comes from Tachina fera, assembly GCA_905220375.1. Lineage (NCBI taxonomy): Eukaryota > Metazoa > Arthropoda > Insecta > Diptera > Tachinidae > Tachina > Tachina fera. Next base: position 54,462,092 of record LR999967.1, read on the forward strand.
TATTGATAAAAATTAAAATGCTTCCCAATTTATAATTTTATAATACTTTTTTGTTATTGGGAAAAATTTTGTTAGAACAATTTTAGCATTTTTAGAAAATCTCCTCTCCTGCCTACATTTATGTGTAGGATCTCAAGAGTTTCTTACAGGTTACTTACAACAAGTTTATTTATAATAAAAAACCAAAAAATTTACAAAAATTACCGTGCAATTTTTCTGCCACATCCGAAAATCGGATTTAAAAAAAATTGCTAGTTTTCGACCAATGCTGCATGTAGGCTGCAACAACAAAAATCTCCAAAAATTTATTTCACAGCCTTTCTCAATGTCTCTTTTCTCAAAAACAATCAAAGTTTTTATCAAATACTTAATAATTTTTTAAAATATTCCAAAAAAATTAAGAATACTTTTTTTTACAAAATATACAAAATTGTTTCATAATGTTTAAAAATCCAAATTGCAAAATTATTCCTTGCTACAATTTTTGAGATATCAAAAAATTTTTTTTTCATATGAATTGTAATGAAGTTTTCTTTCAAACACAATAGCACAAACTAATATTTGCCATGTAAAAAAGAAGTTATGTACTAACGAATAAAAAAGTCAGGGCCAAAAATTAAAAAATTAATTTGTCAAGTCAAATAACTTCTCGTGGTACCTTCATAGCGAACAGTCGATTAGCGGGATTTTTCTTACATACCAAACAAACAAAAAATTATACAAAAATATATTCGTAGTACATATTATTCGTAATAGGTACATACTGACTTTAATAAATAAGCTTTATTGCTTTGATAATATTTTTTACATAGTGGAAATAACAAAAACAAAAAAAAACGAAAACAAAAAAACATAAACAGTGACATTAAGTAATACTCTATACCAGTACCTCAAAAACAGACAAACAGTCATAAATTACAAAAACAAAAAACCGCAAACAAAAAAACACAAGAAAGTGCCCTTGAGGAATACTATATATGAGTGCGTCAAATACAAAAAATTATGAAGTGAGCTCTAACCGCAGAAATGCCTATTTTACTGTAAGTTCTGGACCTCTTAATGAAAATAATAGAAATAATAAATCTAATGAAAGTTTTTTTTTTAACGGCAAAACCAATTTTTCTTCAGCGATCAACTTCGCTTTGTCCAATGCCAAATATTAGTGATTCATTAATATTACAGTTGCATAGTACTTCTTCATATAAGTCAGTAATATCATCCCCTTCAGGCTCGTATTCATCACTTAACAAAGTTATCACTACAGATAACAGTAGCTACTACAGATAAGAGTAGTGCAAGTCGGTATGGACAGATATATAAACGTGGTAAAGCGGGGGCGAAGCCCAAATTCTTCAAAAATTTCATCCGCTCCAAAGATGTCTAGGGATAACAGCGCATCCTCAACTAATCGCCAAAACCGCTTTAAAATTTTGCAAGATGAGAACGACAAACCCGATGTATCCTCGAATAAAACATCCAAGCCGCCACCTATCTACTTGAGAGAGAACAATTCAAATGTCCTTATTAAAAAATTAATTTCGGTCATTGGTGAGAATAAATTCCACATTGTCCCAATAAAACGTGGCAACATCGATGAAACGAAAATTCAAATTTATGACGAAGAATACTTCCGCAAAATGGTTTCTGAATTTCAAACAAATAAAACAATCTTCTACACATACCAGCTTAAGAGCGCTAAAGGCCTGCAGATCGTATTGAAGCGCATAGATTCTTATGTTGTCCCTAAAGAAATAAAAGATGCACTCGTCCTCCAGGGATTTAAGGCAAAGAATGTATCTAACATAACATCTAACAGAGCCCTATTTCGTATTGAATTGGAGCCGAATGATATACAGTTGAAAAAATCGAGACTCATCCTATTTATAGCCTAAAATTCCTTTTATACAGAAAAATCACAGTTGAAGAGTCACATAAGCGTGCAGGTCCCGTGCAGTGTCATAATTGCCAAGAATATGGCCATACAAAATCTTACTGCAATTTACCTACAGTGTGTGTTATCTGCGGTGAATTGCACGGTACTGCTAGTTGTACTAAACCAAAAGATTAAGCGGAAAAATGCAGTAATTGTGGAAGTAATCACTTCGCGTACTCCGCCTCTTTTGCTCAAGTGAGCCAACCAGTTACTTCCCGAGTATCGTATGCCGATGCTGCTAAGACTAGCTTTATTCCCACACAAAATGTTTCACCGCCAAATAATTCAACGAATGCAAACTCAAGCTTTAACTTTAGTGGCCTTGAAGCTACTATTGAGAATCTGGTGCTAACTATAAACAACTTTACAACGAATATGACTAGCATGATGCAAGAAATGCTGCAAATGCAGAATACACTTCTTCAAACATTAGTTAACAAGCCATGAACACGTTAAAAATATGTGTCTGGAACGCAAACGGCATTCGCCAACAGAAAAATTAACTTGAGCATTTCCTTACGGAAAAAAATATTGATGTAATGTTGGTCTCTGAGACTCATTTGACTTCTAGAAGCCTCTTTAAAATGAATGGCTACACATTATATGATACAAAGGACCCTATAGGGAGATCATGCAGTGGATCAGCAATTCTAATAAAGTCTCAAAGACTCAAGCGCTATATTCTTGACAACATTTGTGAAGAACATCTACAAGCAACAAATATCGGCATTGAATTTTTTTTACAAATTTCGTGATATCTTCAATTTACTCCCCTCCCAGATTTTCAATCACTGAGGACCAATACGAGAAATTCTACAAATCTCTTGGACCTTGTTTTGTAGCAGCTGGCGCCTACAATGCTATGCATACGTTCTGGGGTTCGCGTCTTATTACGCCTAGAGGTAGGGCGTTGTTCAACACAATTTTAAAAATGGGCTTGGATGTTATTTCGAGTGGGGAGCCTACTTACTGGCATACTGACGTACGAAAAATTCCGGATGTTATAGATTTCGGCGCCATAAAAAGTATTTCTAGGGAATTAATTCACGTTGAAGCTTCCCTAGATCTCTCGTCCGATCACTGTCCCACGATCGTTACAATCTGTAGCCCACTGAGAAGCGCTTTACCTCACCCTTATGTCAAGATCGTGTTAATTGGCTGGGATTCAAAAAATATCTTAGTAGTCATTGCACGGAAAATATTACGCTAAGAACACCCAATGATATTGAATCGAAGATTGCAAATCTTAACGAGAATATTAAACAAGCTTCTGAACATGCCACTACCTCCCATCCGCATACATACTGAACTAGAAGGGAATGGCAGCACAGATCACCTCAACACAAAATCAGATTTATAGAGTGCACTAAACGACTCCAAAAGTTGCTTGCATCTGGAAAAACTGCATCTTTTAAAAAATATCTGGAAGATCTTGATGTCATCACTGATGACTGATTAAGTTACCTCGTACTGCAATTATAATCCTGTTATTAATTTTTAATGTCATTTTACGACTGGAGTATTATCCAGACTGCTGGAAGCTTGCCAAGGTTAAAATGATTCCAAAGCCAGGTAAAGATCTTACAAAGGCTGAGTCATATAGGCGAATAAGTTTACTGTCAACAATGTCAAAGCTTTTTTGAAAAGCTACTCATGACAAAATTGTCTTCAATCTTAACTGATAATGGGTGCATCCCGGAACATCAATTTGGTTTTAGAAACCAGCATAGCACCATTGAGGAAACGCATAAAGGGTATTTTAAGCTTTCTAGCAGCGCGCCACAAAGAGTAATTACATGTTGGTGTGACATCAAGACCTTCCAAATAATTTTTAAGAGATGCAGTTTTTTCAGATGCAAGCAACTCTTGAAGTTGTGATCTGTGCTGTTGCCATTCCCTTCTAGCTCTTCTTTTTTCACATACGAGATGTTCAATATGCCTGGAATAAATTTTATTAAACCCAGATTGCGGATGGGAGGTAGTAGCATGTTCATGTTCTAGCAATATTAGATTCAATATCGTCATGAGTTCTTAGCTTAATGTTTTCAGTGCAATGACTAATAAGATATTGTTTGAATCGCAGCCAATTAACACGACTGACCATTTTCACATATGGGTGAGGTAGAGCACTTCTCAGTGGGCTACAGATTGTAACGATCGTGGGAGAGTGATCGGACGATAGATCTAGGGAAGCTTCGACGTGAACTAATTCCGTAGAAATATTTTTCATGACGCCAAAATCTATAATATCCGGAATTTTATGTATGTCAGTAGGCCAGTAAGTGGGCTCCCCACTCGAAATGACGTCCAAGCCCAAGACGCCAACCCCAGAAAGTATGTTTTGCATTATAGTCTCCTGCTGCTACGAAACAAGGTCCAAGATATTTGTAGAAATCCTCGTATTGATCCTCAGTAATTGCGAATCTAGGAGGGGAGTAAATTGATGGTGTGACAAAATTTGTGCAAAAATTTTCGACACAAATATTCGTTGCTTGTAGATGTTCTTCACAAATGTTGTCAAGAATATAATGCTTGAATCTTGACTTTATTAAAATTGCTGATCCCCCGCAGGCTCTTCCTCTTGGGTCCTTTGAATAGACTTCTTGAAGTCAAATGAGTCTCAGAAACCAACATTATATCAATATTTTTTTCCGTGAGGAAGTGCTCAAGTTCATTTTTATGTTGGCGAATGCCGTTTGCGTTTCAGAAACTTATCTTTAACGTGTTCATGGCTTGTTAACTAATGCTTGAAGCAGTGCAGACTGCATTCGTAGCATTTCTTGCATCATGCTAGTCATATTTGTTGTAAAATTATTTATAGTCAGCACTAGATTCTCAATAGTAGCTTCAAGGCGACTAAAATTAAAGCTTGAGTTTTCATTCGTTGAATTATTTTCAGGCGGAATATTTTGTGTGGGAATATAACTAGTCTTAGCTGCATCGGCATACAATACACGTGAAGTGACAGGTTGGCTCATTTGAGCAAAAGTGGCGGACTAAGCGTTTGCTGTTTGTGCTGGAGCTAATTTAGGACATCCTCTGTAGTTAGCGGTGTGATTACCTCCACAATAACTACATTTTTTTCTGCTAGATCTTTAGGCTTAGTACAACCAGCAGTACCGTGCAATTCACCGCAGATAACACAAACTGAAGGTAACTTGCAGTATGTTTTTGTGTGACCATATTCTTGACAATTATGGCACTGTACGGGTCCAGAACGCTTGTGTGGTTCTTCAACTGTTATTTTTCGGTATAAGAGATATTTTAAATTGTAAATTGGATGAGTCTTGCTTTTTTTAAATTTTATATCGTTTGGCTCAAGTTCGACGCGAAATAGAGGTTGAGGAATCTTCTCCCTATTTATTATGTTAGATACATTTTTTACCTTAAATCCCTGGAGGACGAGTGCATCTTTTATTTCTTCGGGAGCAACATAGGAGTCGATGCCCTTCAATACGATCTGCAGGCCTTTAGCACTTTTAAGCTGATATGTGTAGAAACTTTTCTTACTTTTTTCAAATTCAGTAATCAGTTTGCGAAAATCTTTTTCTTCATAAATTTGAATTTTGGTTTCATCAATGTTACCACGTTTTATTGGAACGATGTGAAATTTATTCTCACCAATGACTGAAATTAAATTTTTTATAAGAGCGTTTGAATTTTTTTCTCTCAAATAGATTGGAGGCGGCTTGGATGTTTTGTTCGTAGATACATCGGCTTCGTTGTTGTCAACTTGTAATATTTGAAAACGATTTTGGCGGTTAATAGAGGATGCGCTGTTATCCCTAGACATTTTTGGAGCAGATGAAATTTTCGAAGACTTTGGGCTTCGTCCGCGCTTTACCACTGTAATATATCTGTGCATTCCCACTTGGACCTTGGGTTTTGGGCTGCTCTTAACTTCAGTAAAAACTTGGTTAAGTGATGACCACGAGCCCGAAGCGGATGATATCGCTGAGTTAAATGTAGAAGTACTAGGCAACGGTAATGTTAACGAATCACTAGTTGGCATTGGACAAAGCAAAGTTGATCGCTGACGAAAAAGTGGCCTCGCCGTTAAAAAAAAGTCTACTATCAGATTTCTTATTTATTTTGTTATCATTAAGAGCTTCAGATCTCTCAGTAAGTCTATCATCAGATTTTTTATTTTTATTATTTTCATTAAGAGCTTCAGAACTCACAGTAAAATAGGCATTTCTGCCATTAGAACTCACTTCACAGTTATTTGTTTTTGAGGTACTCATATAGAGTATTCCTCAAGGGCACTTTTGTCTGTTTGTTTGTTTTTTTTTATTACGGTTCTTTTGTTTTTGTTAATTATGACTATGTAAAAAATATTAGCAATGCAAATAAAGCTAACAATAACAATATGTATTCCGAATATTTTTTTCGTACAATTTTTTTTTGTTTAGTATGAAATAAAAACTCCGCTAAATCGACTGTTCACTATGAATGTACAACGATACAAAATATTTATTATTTATTTTTAGTTGATCACCTGTTTTTCAGTCCTTTTAATTTTTTACCTTAAATTTTTTGTTAGCTATATATATATTTTTGCTTATTTTTTCATTACTCTAAACAAAGATATAACAAAATTGATAAACAATAGCGGTATTCACAGTTGGGTATTGTAGATACTTTACATATTGTAGCTTTGATAAATCGTGGTAAAATTAAAACACACAATTCCGATTCACACATTTTAACTTTTGTTGATCAGTTCGTAATTCACCTGTTAGAAAGGCGGAGAAGGAAATACAAATATCTCTTTTTTTTCTTCCAGTTGAATTTCGAGTTTATCAACAAAAGTTAATGTGTTTGAACCTTTACTTACAGATATGAAAAATCTCCTAAATTCTAGCAATTTCGATCAAAATTAACGTTCAAAAACTAATCTTCAAAGTTATTTATTTTAATTTGTTATAAATTAATAAATTAATGGTGCCTATTCTAAAATAAGTGTCGACTTGGTGAAAAATTGCATGGAAAACACAAGAAAAATTGTGTAAATTTAAAAAAATTGTTTTTGTTTTACATACAAAATTAACCTTTTTTCAAAGAGATAGAAACGCGTTGAAATTCTCAGGTTTATTTCGTTTTAGAAATGTATTGTAATGGTAATTGAATTGTTGTAATTGTAATTGTATTGTAATTGAAAATCACAAATTTAACTTTAGTAATCAGAAATACAAAAATTTTAGGTCCATAATTAAATTTTTTTAACTTAAAAGTTGAGTTTCTAAATATTCTAAATGCAGTGGAAAAAAATCTTTAGTATACCACCGCGGTGTACCACAATGAAATTTACTGTGTGTGAGACAAAGCGATTCCTACTCCATGAAAAAAGGTTTTGTAGGGAATTATTGTTGAAAATCATGAACTTTACTTGCTAATCTTGAGCTAAAAATAAATATTTAATATTAAGCAACCGAGCAACTATTTATTTAAAATATACAGTTAAGGAATTAACTCTATATACACCCATCATTTTTTGGGGTTTGAGGAAATTTGGGAAGAAATTCAAAAAAATAATTATGCCAATATTTAGGGTGCTAATAAATATGTATGTATGTTTATACAAAAAAAAAATTTTTTTTTTTTTAATACATTTATTTATTTATTGTATCTTCAATTATGAACTAACAATAAGTATTCAAATCTTAAATCTAAAATATAAGTATTAGGCCCGACCACTGTCGGACATAAACTTAGTGATAGTTATAAATAATACATAAGTAGTGATAATCAAAAAAAAAAAAGAGAAAAAAATTTTTTTCAAGCAATCCCATCTGGAGTGTTGAGTATAAGAGCCCTTGTGTCCTTCTTTTTCAAGCGAATGTGGCCAGTAAAATTCAAGATGTTACGAGCAAGCGGATTAGGATGTGACTCGAGTTTTGTTAAATATTTGCCTGCGTATTTTGCTATTTCTTCAATCACTAGTGGCATATTCAAATCACGATGTGTATTTGAGTTTTTAATGTACCATGGAGCCGATGTTATCAAACGTAAAATTTTGTTTTGCCTTCGTTGGATTCTCTCGACGTTAGAAGCTGAAGCAGTGCCCCATAACTGAATTCCGTAGCACCAAATTGGCTTTAAAAGGGACTTGTATAGTAAAAGTTTGCAGTCTGAATTTCTACCAATCAGCCAATATATCTGAATTAGTTTAAGTTTCATTTGTATTAGCTTTGAGTCAATATGGTGTTTCCATGTAAGTCGTCGATCAAGGTGTAGACCAAGGTATTTTACATGTGAATGCTGAGGAACAACTTGATTGTTGATTCGAATTGGGGAACAAGTAATCAATTGTTGCCTTTTTAAGAACATATTAGACTATATTGGGATAACATTTGGTGACGGCTTGGTACTGGAAATCTCCGAATTTTCAAACAAGTTGACGACCTCGAACATTTTGCACGTATTTTTTCATGTATTTTATGCCTGCATGTAGACTTTTTTCCTATGGATTTTGAATATTTTGGCTTTTATTTTTGTTATTATAATTATATTTTTATTTTTTGTATAAACATACATACATATTTATTAGCACCCTAAATATTGGCATAATTAATTTTTTGAATTTCTTCCCAAATTTCCTCAAACCCCAAAAATTATGGGTGTATGTAGTCAATTCCTTAACTGTATTTATTTCTTTATCCTATTCTTTTATATAAAAACTACATTCCTTTACATAATTGAATTGTACGCACCTCTTTTGATTAGAACACACACTTACATAACATGTACACATATGTGCCTGCATGGCATGGTTACTGAATTGTTTCTTTGCATATATTCTCACTCTATTTATGTACATAATATTTATTACTCAAAGTATTCTCATAATACCACTACACATCTCTTTTAAATTGTTACCATACTACACATGAACATATCCATACATACATAGCATGATTACTGAATTGTTTCTGTGTATAGATTTTCACTCTATTTATGTACATTATATTTATTACTCAAGGTATTCTCATAAAATCACTACACATCTCTTTTAAACTGTTACCATACTACACATGAACATATATATACATACAAACAAGCCAACGCATTGGTTCTTCCAACAAGCCTATTTCTTTATGTATATACTTCCCCTCATAAACCGGCTGCGCACAAGCAGAATAACGGGACACCAAATGAATATACATTTAACATAGTATTTTATAAAGATGTATATGTTCTAGACGACTTTTGCGATTTGACAAAAGTCAAGTAAGGTATTGTAAAAGTAATTTAAATTCATTCGGATAATAAACTTTGAACAATCAACAACAGCGCTCTATTTATTTGGAAGACAAAATATAATTTAAAATAAAATATAATTTAAAATAAAATTGTCAGGACGTAGACAGACCTTCGTGGACTTCTACGAACAGCAGTTAAACTGAGGACATAGAATCATAATAAATAAAATTAATCCCTTAACAAGGCATCCCGCCCTGTTACAATTGCCGCCCAACGTAAAAATAATTTTGCAAAACTAATTTAAAGTTTTGTTTAATTTAAAAAAAAGACTGCTAGCCGTAGACAATAGTGTTGTTTCATCAGTACACAAGAAAGTTGATTTTATATAGCTACCAGTTTGAACTAGAAAAAGTCCTGTTATTATAGACACTAACGTAAAAAGGAAAAAGCGGAAATTTATATAAGCGATTTTTAAACGAGCCTTACGATGAAAAGAACTACGGCTAATTCCCAAGCTTCGATTCCGATCGTTGAAGGCGAAAATCGTACTTCAGTCCATAACCCTTCAACGTAGACAAATGGTGTCGCCCCACCTTCAAATCTCCAAAATGGTAATCCAGTCAATATTAATATAACTGAACAACAGTTTTCTGCACTCATAGGAACACTCCAAGTTCGCCAGGAAGCTAGGACGACATTTGGTCCTTGTAGTGCTCGTTTTAACGATGGTCGTAATACTTCAAAGATAGAAGACTTCATAGCAACCATCCCGGTTTTTTTTTGTTTAGTATGAAATAAAAACTCCGCTAAATCGACTGTTCACTATGAATGTACAACGAAAACTCTGAAACTCAATTTTAAAAAGAAATTTAGTAAACCAACTCCGTAAGTAATCTCTAAAATGGATTGTGTATTGTAAAAATATAATGAAAGAAATAGATGATATTTGGGAAGCTGATTTAGTTGAAATTGGAAACTAAACTACAGAAAATATAAATTATTGATTGTTGTAAGCTGTAATTGTCACGTTCTCAAACTTTATATAGTCAGTATCGTTGAAAATAAAAGGTGAATTCTAAAAAGCCAAGGTAATGGAAAATTTTTTGAACTGGTACGAATACCAAAAAAAAAATTAAAAGCAGATGATGGTAAAGAATTTTTAATCAACACTTTGGAAAATTCATTCACAAATATAGGATTTAACATTACTCAATATGAAAGCATCAATAGTAGAATGATGATTTAATAGATTATTAAAAGAGCTGATGTGAAAAGAATTTACCATTAATGGTTCATATAAGTGGATTGATATATAAAGACTTACTTAGGGTAAAAAATAGAAAAGTTCATTTCACCATTAAAATATTTGCGATTAAAGTTAACTCAACAAATGAGAAAAAAACTGTTAAATACAGTATACAGTAATTTGACGATGATAAAATGCTGAAATTATATAAAAATAAAATTAAAAAGGAAAAATCTAGTTTGTCTTGTTTTTGAATAATTGATTAAGAATTTGAAATTTATTTGCTGGTGGTTTACCTTGGTCTATATACGTATTTCATTGGCGCTTGAACCAAATCATCAGTAGACTTCAACCACAAATTTTCAACAGTCACAAACCTCTTACTTTATGCACAGACTTTCAAAAACTATATGAGAATTCATAAAATAATAATATTTTTGAAAATCACAAAGACAAAATAAGCTTAGTAGGCTTTGTAACTCATACAAAACCCAGCAAATAATTTATATTCGATATGAATCTATTTTATTTTTCTTAACCTTTATACAATTAGAAACCCATTGGATAACAATAAAAGTAATTACAAGGCAAAATGAAAAATAAAATCTAAAATTTAACATTTAAAAAATTTCTTAAATCTAAAATTTAACATTTAATAAATTTCTTAATGTTAAATTTTAGATTTTATTTTTCATTTTGCCTTGTAATTACTTTTATTGTTATCCAATGGATTTCTAATTGTATAAAGGTTAAGATTCTCCCAAACATAGATATTCCAATGTTTCTGACACTTTATGCAAATACTTATGGTGAATTGCTTGGTGGTGGAGGTAAGTGAGTTCTTTGTGATCGATTTTCTAGAATAGTTGATTACTAAAAATGTATTTCCTTGTATATGAACTAATTTTTACATACATACATATATTTATCTATATGTATACTTTTAAAAATTATATATGTAAATGTTCTCTATTTGAAGAAGGAAACATAAATAAAAATAAAGAGTGACTGACTAACTTATACGTATAGTCTGCTAACAGACACACAAAGCACAATTAAATTAAAGATATCAAATATATAAATACAATAAGCTGAACTTTAATAAAATGAGAAAAAATCGTGTCTTCTACAACATCAAATAAAAGCTAAAGACGATCAGCCTTCATAAAATAAATATGTACATATCGTATTATCCACAATTAATTAATTCGTGTAGTATACGCGGTTACTCTATACTACAGAAACCGCCAAGAGAGTAGATTTAAATTCTTAGAAAACGACTTTATTTTCTGTTGATCGCTATTCAAGAAGAAAATTAGTGTGTTTATTATGGTTTAACTAATTTAAAAGTACATTCATATCTATACTTCTTAACATAAAAATCAAAAACAAATGTTATTCAATTCTATATTATATATATCTAAAATTCCAAAAAAGCTGTTACATATAAGTATGAAAGAATCTCCAGCGCTTCTAACTGCATCAGAGTTTAAGAAAAAAAAGCTCCTTTTATTCAATAGGAGACCAATTGAATAAAATTTTAATTTGAAACAGTAAGCAAAGGCATCAGCTTACTGCATTCTTATTCATAACCGTATAATAGAATATATAACCACCGAAGAACAAATTTTTTTAAGTTTTATAAATTAAGCCATATCTAAAATAAACATAAATTTTAAAGAGGACTAAGGTTTCAAAAGTAATTCAATTGATTGCATTGGAAAAAAGTAGTGTTTGTTTTCATCAATTATGAAAATAACAATTTCATTATAAAACTCCCCTTTGATTTTAAATGTGTATCAAAAAAATAAAAAAAGTTAAACCAAGCAAACTGACTAACAAAAAAACTGTCATCACCAAAGCTGGAGGTGCTGAATCAGTTTCATTTAAAAATGTTTATACATTTTTGAAAGGTTTTGCAATGTATTCCCTCCAAAAATTTCTAACGTTAACTATATAGGCTGCATCAAGTTTAAGCAAATTTAAATTAAATATAGGAAATATTTCTGTTATAGTTACTATTACTTTAGAGTATGTATCTTCAGGAATTCAGCTTTACTTAAAAGAGAAAATCCTCACAAACTTTTAAATAAATGCAAATGAAAATTAAAACAGCGTTTTTTTTTAATTTCAAATAAAAAAACTGAAGATATTTCACATCTATACACAGCAACATCAGCAGCAACAACAACAACAACAACAACAACAAAAGACATGATATGACGAAAAAAATATGTATTCAAAGATTGAGATAAACACTTATTTGTATGTACATACATACATACATACATGCAAACATAAAATCAATTTGTAGATATGTATGTATACATATCAAATTTCTTATCAATGCTCAAGTATTTATTAGATCTTAACAATCACACTTACATATCTACATCATGAAAATATATTAAGCATAAATTCGCTTGGTCTACACTCAAGGAAATTGTGCTGCATAAAAATAAGAATGCGTCACATTAATTCAATAATAGAAAATGTATGTTGAGATACCTAAAAACTAATGAGTTTAATAAATGAATACTGTAAATTCATATTTTTCCATATTGAAATAAGAAATTTCAATATGACTACACCTTCGCTAATGTTTCTTATTAAATCAACATGGTTTTTACTGATTTTAAGTTGGTTTTTTTTTCTGTGTGTCGAAAAGTCGTCCAGTCAAAGAAGGCAGATGTAGTTAAACAAACAAAATCTGTAATATAAACAAATTTCTCAAAGGCAGACTTTAACGCGAGACAAATTTAAGCATGAAAAAATATAAAGCAATCGTAAGTATAAAAACATACTAGGATTAGGGAAGTTCAGATATATGATAGTATTTTATAGTACCAAATGTCGATATTGAAAACAATTTATTGCTACCTACATATAAATACCAGCGCGAGAAACTCATATACACACGCACACACACACATAGCAGGATTCATCTAAGAAAAATCGAAGAAAATTTTAACAACACTCCACCCTCACAAATCAAGACCACCCTGAAATCCTCACAGATATACATTCACAAATTCCTATGGTCATACATACATACATACATATACAATATACAAAATTAATCTCAACAACAGAACACTCTCACCTACCTGAATTATGGATAGTCTTAAACTCCCACAGACATATATACATATAGATTCCCACGGCTACATATAACAAGAACATATCGCCTATAATAAATCACAATCATCTTAAATTCTCACAGCCATACATACATACTCACAATCAATCTACCTCAACAAAATCCTCACCCACCTCAAATCACGATCAGCCTTAAACTCCTACAGACAAACACACCTACAAATCCCTATGGCTACATATTACGTCAACAACCCTACCCACCCAAATCATAGTCAGCCTTAAGCTCCTACATACATACAAACATACAGATTCCCCCGGTTACATATTACTAGAATACCTAGAATATATACACACACACACACAAACACACACACATACACAAACAAACACACACACACACACACATACAGGCGATCCATCTACCTCCACAACACCCCCACCCACCTTAAATCACGATCAGGATTAAATTCTCACAGGCATACATACATGCATGTAATCGATCTACCTCAACTACACCCCCGACCCCCTGCTTATCACAACCTTGCTTAAATTCCTGCAGACAGATACATCCACAAAGTCCTACGGTTACATATTACAACACCTACAAACACCCATCTATCCAAATCACAGTCTACCAACACCTATATTAGCATTAGAAAAAATAACTTTCACGTTTCCCGTCGGCATAAGGACAAATCATTTCCATGATTTTCCCTTCGGTATTAGGGAAAAATAATAATCATGTTTTGCCGTCGGCATATACACACATAAAAACCTCAAAACTATGAGTGACCTTAATACATTCACACAAAAATTCCCACGGTCAGGCGGACAGTCAGAGAGACAGATAAACAGACAGACATACTCTTAATGTAAACTAAAACTCTTAATGTAAACAAAAAACTCCTAATGTAAACAAACAACATCAAAGCGCCGCCAAAAACACAAATTTCCAAGAATTTAAGAATTATCAAATTTTAATTACCCAAATTTAACAATTTCAGCCAACAATTTTGCAATTTCAGTCACAATTTAACAATTTTAATCGGCGCCCGAACCGCCAGTTCACTACTACTGGTTAAGATGAGGAATTGAGAACCATGTAACCAGTTTGACTACAATTTATTTAATTTATTATAACAATTTTGTATCATTTGCAAACAACCATTAAATTTTTGGATAGTTTTTCATAAACTTTAATGAAGCTATTTTCCATACAAGTTTTTTTAATTGTAAATGTCTATAAATTTCACATGCAATAGATATTCGTATTCGCGAATATCATTTTAAATATTCGTATTCACGGATATCGTTTTATATATTCGAATTTACTATTATCAAAAATTGACATGCGGCACATGTACACTCAAAAAAAGACATATCCTTTTATTAAGAAAAAAAGTTTCTAAATAGACAAAAATAAAAAATGTAGAAACCCAGCTAAAAAAATTATATATGGTCCATATATTTTTAATATATGAATGTATATAACTATATATGAATATGTATAAATTCATGTATGGAAATATATGGGATTATACATGGCAAAACTATTATATATGAACTAATATATGGACTAATATATGAAATGTATTATAAGATATGAGCTCATATATGAAAATTTAATTATGAAGCTCTTAATATGTGGATCCATATATAAATATAAGATTTTATATATGGAGCCATATAAGAATGTATGCATACATGATATCTCACATAAGATCGTTTTTGCAATCAAAAAAGGCTTGGAATTTTATCACTGCTGAATTGGAAATCCCTTAGAAAATACATACGGTATGCAAAGTTTATATGCGTGTCCTCAACGTTTAAAAAAGAAAAACTTTTTGTTAAAAAAAACCATTCTCTTATGTTTTTATACATTGTGGCCCCATTTAATATATCAAATAATCAAAAGGATAATCCAGTCATAAATTTTATAGAAAATAATTAAATTATCTAGATAAAAAACACAGTTCGTATTACTGTATTGAAAACTATTGTTAGAGGGATTATTTTTTCTTTTATAATTAATTGCATTAGTTTTTAATCTGATTTATTAAGCTAAATGTTATGTACGAATATGATTTAAATGTTTTTAAAATAATTGATTCACCTTTTGATGAATGAAATGACTTTTAGTTCGTTTTGAATTATTTGTGCAAACAAATGTTTCATTAAATACAAAATCTCTCTCTCAAGTCTAAAAAAATTTAATTTTAGTAATTTAAATTATTGCACAGCAGTGCGCTTTTGTCTCTCAAGATTGTATGAATATGAACTTTGCATACTGTGGAGGGAATTTACACATACATGTTTGAAAATGTATGAATATATATAATCATATATGCCCATTAGAGCGTCTCGCCATATAGGCAAGAAAAAAAAAGTTCGCCGTACACCACCGAATACGAAGTAATGTTGTAAGACATTTTCAAAAAAAAATTTTTTAATTTTTTTTGCCGAAAGTAGGGGTCGCCAAAATACATTTTTCGTTATATCTTCGGCATTTACAGTCGGATCTCAAAGTGTGATATATCGATGTTTTTGTCTCAAAGAGACCAATGTTTTGCTTTAATAGTCAATGGTAGTTTGTATCCCGTTCTAGTATTTACCCACCAGATCTCATTTTCTACCACCCTAATGTACCACCCTAATAGCAGAAAATTAAAGCCCGCAAAAAATCATTAAACTTTTGTTAAAGAAGTTTTTCGATAGTTCCAACAGAAGTGTTAAAAAAATATAATTTATGTTTTTTGCCGAATGTAGGGGTTGACTTTTTAAACAGTTATCATATATTCGGTATTCACAGTCGGATTTTATAGTATTATATATCGATGTTTTTGCCTAGTATCTTCTTTTTTAAATTGTGATACACTCTTTTCGAACTTACCATAATATCTGTACCAATACAATAAAAATTCAAAGATCTGTGTATATTAAAACAATTTTATTTAATCATATTTTGAAATGACCCAAGTTGGCTATATTTTTCACGGCTTTCGAGCTTGGAAAAAATGTGGCCTAGGCGTTGCTCATCGGTAACAGCCATGGCAGACTCATGTACTACATGAACAAAACGCTCGGTGTTTTGAGAATGGCACGGATATTCTGTGAAATTAATTAAGGTTAGTCAACAAAACTATCAAACAAAGTTGTTTTTCTTGTGCTACCTGGTATCTCGATTATTTCTTTTGAAAACTGTAATGCTTCCAGCTGGTCTTGCATATAGAACTGCAAGCACGGCGGCTCAGTCAATTCAAATTTGGTCCAATTGATCATATGGTAATATGAGTCACTTTCGAAGTCTATGAAATTTTTAACTTGTGCACCGTACATTTGACGAATGCCTACTGCTGCTTCATTTCGCGCAGACAAAATCTTGTTATAGCCGTCTGAACGTACTAGCGGATCTTGGTCCGTTATCATCGATAACAATACATTCTCGGGGTGGAAAAAGTACGCGTTATTTTCTATCGACGGACGAAGTATCTGTTGAACATCTTGTGGCAGTTGACGAATCCAAGATATATATTTAAAAACGTGGCGACTTCCGTGAATTGCAAGTGGTTGGCTTTTCACAAGAAACCAAAATGGCGCGTAAACTTTCATAACAAACTCAGCCAGTTTTTTCAATATAACTGGGGGTTTAGCGCACGTTACATAAAACCGGAGAATTCTAGAGGCAGTTGTCAACCAGCGCGCTGTGCTAATAGCTCCGGGTTTCTCGCTGGCTAATCTGTCATCGCATTCTCCGGTATGGACAGTTCGAACCATACGATACAAGTACGACTGATCGCCTCGAATACTCCATCCATCTATGTTTGCTGGCATTTCTCCCATTTCAATTCGCTCGAAATTTTTATTGACCTAACAGAATGGAGTAAACAATAGAGATCCGAATTGTTAATGGCATGATTAAAATTTCATTGAAGAAAAGTATGCGAAACTTACAGAATACTGCGTACAATTCTGAATTCCTTCTCCAATACTTCCTGGCCAGAGTCCAGGTCCTTTCTGTTTGCCAAGCAATGATCTCAATAAAGCACTGAATGGTAGTTCATTGAAGTGGAATAGGCACACGAACCATTGCAACGGCCTCTGTAACTGGCGTTCCATTCTTGGAATGATTCCATTTTTGTAACCAGTGTTGGTAGGAGTTCCATCGCAGCTAATAGCTACTAAGTTATCCGTACTGAAGTTTCCATTCCTTAAGAAATCTACTATACTTTTTTGTATTTCCATAGCGGTGCTGTCAGTGGGCGTAGCATAGCCAATGAATTTGGAGTGTGGCTCTTTCAATATAGTGATATGCTCTTCATTGACAACAACATTCCGAGTCACATTTGCCTCCGTTATTCTTTTCAAAGTAGGCTCTTTTTTACCATCGAAAGAAATGCACGTTATTAAATCGTTACATTTTGCTGCGACTGTTGCTTGCTTACGGAATTTTACACGTTCCCTAAATATTTTGTTTTTGTCGATGACAAGTCCATCAAAAAACTGGCATATGCTTTCGGCAGTTTCTTGTGATAACTCTTCATTTGCTTTTGCGGTAATCGACAACTTTAAATCTTTAATTAACATGGTCGCAAGTAAGGCACCGTATCGAACTGATGTGTCGCTGCGATCCAAAGCTGAACTAAAATTATGCAATGAAATGTCAGCCACTACAAATTTTTTTAAAGTCTGTGATACATCGTTAACATTTTCCTCAAACTCCTGCTCTTCTTCACTGTCTACATTATACCCAACGCTGACAAATTCGTCACGCAACCCATAAGATGATTCAACAGTCTTCGACATTTCTTCACCGTTGCTACTCGTCGACATCATATCAGCAACATAATCTATAGTCAACAATCGTGGACCGCACTGATCGATGAAAAACTCTTTTGCGTGGTCTGGAATTTTATCAGAGGCTGTGCAATTGCATGCAATATTTCTTTCAATACCGCACTTACAACGCGAAATTAAGAACAATCTATTCCACTCATTTACATTGTATTCGAATTTATATTTTACCATTTTGTAGTAATCATTCAGAAGCTTATCCAAACTTTTACGAACACCACTTACCGACATTACTGGAATGCCTGCGCGCTGCCACAAAATGATGATACCTCTCAAAACTTCTTGTTTAAAAGCACCCAGCTTTCGAATTCTACCAGCGTTATGCCGAAGATGTAAAAAGAAATTAATAACATCACCCTTAGTTGGTAATTTAGTGTTGTTTAATTCACTGATAGTAAAAGACATTTTTTAGTTTATTTAAATTAATTCTTGACACGACACGATTAAATATTGATAATTCCAACAGATATTTCATGGATAATACAAAAATAAATAAACTATGAGAGTAATAACGGTACTACTTCCATTATTAGAGGATTTAAACTAACTCGAATTTACTTAATCTCCCGTTAACGTCTAACCGAAAGATGGATTGCCGGGTATAAAATTTTGTACGAAAAATTTAAAATCAATTTCAAATCAATTTAAAATCACATTTCCTAGGCTCGACAAAAAACATGAATTTTTTTCTTATAGATCTACCGGAATTATGGAAATATTTCATAAGAACAGCCTTAACTATTAGAACGGTTATATTGAGGTCAATGAATATTAAAGATGACCATTGGCCTCCTCGAGACAAAAACATCGATATATCGCACTGTGAGATCCGACAGTAAATACAGAAAATCTGACAAAAATACTCAAAAAGGTAACCCCTACATTCGGCAAAAAACATAAATTGCATTTTTTAACACTTCTGTTGGAACTATCGAAAAACTTCTTTAACAAAAGTTTAATGATTTTTTGCGGGCTTTAATTTTCTGACAATAGGGTGGTACATTAGGGTGGTAGAAACTGAGATCTGGTAGGTAAATACTAGAATGAGATATTTGAGGTTAATGACTATTAAATCAAAATATTGGCCTCCTCAAGACGAAAACATCGATATATCACACTTTGAGATAGGACTATAAATGTCGAAGATATAACGAAAAATGTGGTTTGGCGACCCCTACTTTCGGCAAAAAAAATTAAAAATTTTTTTTTCAAAACTGCCTTGCAACAATACTTTATATTCTGTGGTGTACGGCGAACTTTTTTTTTTCGAGACGCCCTAATGCCCATATACCCTAATTTTTCGGATCCGAACCATATATGGGATATCATATATGCTCCATACATATTTTTTTAATATGAGTAAAAAATTAAAAGTTCATATCCTTAAAAATAGTTCATAAAAATACACACAAACATTCTCACATTCAAGGACAAGTTTACTGGCTTAAAGGAAATATTTACCAAAAATTAGAAAATGGATCAAAAGTTTAGGGAAATTGTAACCTAAGAACTAGTCAATCTCGTTTTAAATCAAAAAATAAATTTTAGGAAATGACTTACTCCTGGTTAGTTCACCAAATATTAGTAACTTGAAATGTATAAAAATGTATTCTATTTTAGAAAAATATTTGCCAGTTTTAAGTATTTTTTCTTTAAATTATAGAATATATCTTTTAGTTGCATTAAGCAAAAAATCTATGTAACTTTTTTATATTTCCGAGCAATATTTGAACTTAAAATATATTTTTTTTGAAAATAAAATAAAATTTTAAAATTCAAAAATTTCAATGCTTATTCAGGCTGCCCTGTTAGGCAATTGGTTAGAGTGCTTGCCCATCAGTCAGAAGGTTGTTTGTTCAATACTTGTCTTCTCTCAAGGAATAAATATATTTATGTATGGTGAATTAATTAAAAATATAATATAATGTGAAGATTAGATATAATAAAAAAAACATACCATGTGGTATAGAATTTAATAAAAAATAAAAATAAGTACCAGAATTAAAGACATAAAAAAATTACTAAATTTGAGATCGAAGATGAAAAAATATTTTTCAAAGCTTGATGGGAAAATTTTATTTTGTTTTAGAAAAATTTTATTAAATATAAGAATATAATTACTATAAACTAGTTCATTAATGAACCAGAAATTTAGTAAATGTTTTGCTGGTTTCATGTAAAAAACAGCTTTGGCGCCATACGGAAACTTTTTTTACTCAAATTTAGAAAATGTTCCAGTTTTAGTCAGTTTTTTTTAGTGTATGTATGTATGTATACATACAATACTAGCGATGCACGAATATTTGTATTCGTATTAGAATTAACGAATATTGGGCCATTTTTAAATATTTGTATTCGCGAAATTCAGGCGAATACGAACACGAATATTTTTCCAAAAAATTAAATAAATAATTAAATAAATAATTTGACATTCGTTACATCAGTATACATACATAATATATATAGGTAAAACATATGATCAATTAGATAAATAAATGAGAAAAACAGGTATTTTTGTACGAAATTAGTAATTTTTTCGGTTACGTAACATTTTCAAAGACCCCTACTCCCTTTATGACAAGTCGTAAGAAAACTTGAACCCCCTCTTCCCTAGAGCCACTAAAGAGGTTTACGAAATATTTTTAACATAAAAAGTTTTTATAGTATCTAAATTGGCAGATGTAGATGGAATTTCCATCCATGCTATAACTAAAGTCATATGAATTTATTTGTTTTTGTTTTGTTTTTCAAGTATTGTTGTTCATCAAATAAACGAATATACACAGAGAAAACAGATTTGTTGTGATAACCGAATTTGTAGCCAGTTGAATTTTATCGGTTCCGACAACTAACACAGTTCTGTTGTAATTATCGAATATAGCTTTTATAAGGAGACATATTTCATTAGCGATATGTGAATTTGTAGAATGAAATGGTTATTGCAACAGAAAAGTTTAATTGTGACTATAAGTAGGTAATTATTCTGCAAAAGATATTTTTTATATGAAATTTCTATTTAATTGAGAAATTTTTAGATTCTTTAATTGAACTGTAGTGAATTTTAATCAGAAATAATTCATAGTTAGGCTTAAGTTCAGTAATTTCAATTCTTATTGAATGAAATATTTTTATTAATTAATGTGAGTTTCTAAAGAAGAGAAGAAAAATTAAACTTAGACTTTAAGCTGGGGGAAATACCGATACTTTTCTGTGCAGCCACGCACTTCATCAGCACCCTAGTCTATCTACTTGGGTAGAGATTCTTATTAACATTAGCTATTTAACTTAAATTTTACAATGAAACGGAATATGAGAAACGATTGTTGTGTATACAATTGATTTACCTTTGGTAAACACATTTATAAGTATCACTATTAATTTTCTGTTTTTTCCTTTTTTTCATTTTTCTATTTAGGTTCGCACGAAATTATATTACTCTACCTCAGTATGTTTAACTATTCTTACTTATCTTTTTACGATCATCACATTAATTATTTTTACTTATTCGATGTACCATCGGTACATGCATGTAAGTATTATTTTAGTGGACTTATGTTACTTGTTGTTGCATTCTACAGTTTTATTTTAGTTGGGGTACATTTTTTCTGTTCATTATGTTAGATACAATCTCTACCTTAAATCCCTGGAGGACGAGTGCATCTTTTATTTCTTCAGGGACAACATAAGAATCTATGCCCTTCCATACGATCTGCAGGCCTTTAGCGCTCTTAAGCTGGTATGTGTAGAAGCTTGTTTTATTTGTTTCAAATTCAGAAACCATTTTGCGGAAATACTTTTCGTCATAAATTTGAATTTCAATTGGTAATCAGATTTGATGAAGGTAGTTCGATCTAACGGGGAACTTGGCACAATTAAATGAGTGAATACTTCGTTATGGCACCTGGCATCTGCCTTAATCCAATAACTTGATAATCACATATTCATTTTATTATACTTTTGTTTCCGATATGAATTTCAGTTCTCGTTGTACAATCATAGTGAATAGTCGATTAGCGGAATTTTTCTTTCATTCTTATTAAACTAACAAAAAAATATACAAAAAAAATATTCGTTGTGCATATTATTCGTAATAGCTACATACTGACTTTATTTAATAAATAAGCTTTATTGCTTTGATAATATTTTTACATAGTGGAAATAACAAAAACAAAAAAAAACCGAAAACAAAAAAAACACAAACAGTGACATTGAGGAATACTCTATACCAGTAACTCAACAACAAATAAACAATCATAAATTACAAAAACAAGAAAAAAACACTAAGCAAAAAAACACAAAAAGTACTCTATATGAGTACCTCAAATACAAAAAATTATGAAGTGAGTTCTAACGGCAGAAATGCCTATTTTACTGTGAGTTCTGAAGCTCTCAATGAAAATAATACAAATAATAAATCTAATGAAAGTATTTTTTTAACGACAAATTCAATTTTTCGTCAGCGATCAACTTCGCTTTGTCCAATGCCAAATAGTGATTCATTAACATTACAGTTGCCTAGTACTTCTTCATATAAGTCAGTAATATCATCTCCTTCAGGCTCGTGTTCATCACTTAATAAAGTTATCACTACAGCTAAAAGTAGCTCAAAACCCAAGGTACAAGTCGGAATGGACAGATACATAACAGTGGTAAAGCGTGGGTGAAGCCCAAATTCTTCAAAAATTTCATCTGCTGCAAAAATGTCTCGGGATAATAGCGCTTCATTTACCAATCGTCAAAATCGTTTTTCATTATTGCAAGTCACCGACGACAAGCCCGCTGCATCGTCGCAAAAGTCTTTTAAGCCACCACCTATATATTTGAGAGAGAAAAATTCTAACGCCCTAATTAAAAAATTAGTCTCGGCCATTGGTGAAAACGCATTTCATGTTATTCCAATAAAGCGTGGTAATATTGACGAAACTAAAATTCAAATATACGAAGAAAAAAATTTCCGTAAAATAGTGACTGAATTTGAAAAAATAAAACAAGTTTTTATACGTACCAGCTTAAGAGTGCCAAAGGTATGCAGATCGTATTGAAGGGTATTGACTCTTATGTTAATCCCGAAGAAGTAAAAGATGCACTCATGATACAAGGATTTAAGGTAAAAAATGTTACCAACATAATCAATAGGAAGAAGATCCACCAGCCTCTATTTCGTGTTGAATTGGCGCCGAATGATATACAGCTGAAAAAAACGAGACACACCCAATTTATAGCCTAAAATAACTCTTATACCGAAAAATCACAGTTGAAGAGCCACATAAGCGATCAGGTCCCGTACAGTGCCATAACTGCCAGGAATATGGCCATACAAAAACATACTGTAAATTACCCACTGTTTGTGTTGTGTGCGGCGAATTACACGGCACTGCTAGTTGCAATAAGCCAAAAGATCAAAGTGATAAAAAATGCAGTAATTGTGGAGGTAATCACACCGCTAACTACAGAGGTTGTCCTGTGTACTCTTTTGTCAAACAGACTATGGTGCAAAAACCCAAATCAGCTCCATCTAAATCAGCAAACGCTTACTCCGCCACTTTTGTGCAAATGAGCCAACCAGTTACTTCCCGTGTATCGTATGCCGATGCTGCTAAAACAAATTCTATTCCCCCACAAAATGTTCCACCTCCAAATAATTCAACGAATGCAAACTCAAGCTTTAACTTTAGTCGCCTTGAAGCTACTATTGACAATTTGGTGCAAACTATAAACAATTTTACAACAACTATGACTAACATGATGCAAGAAATGCTGAGAATGCAGAATACTCTGTTTCAAGCATTAATTAACAAGCCATGAACACGTTAAAAATATGTTTCTGGAACGCAAACGGCATTCGCCAACATAAAAATGAACTTGAGCACTTCCTTACGGAAAAAAATATTGATATCATGTTGGTCTCTGAGACACATTTGACTTCGAGAAACTTTTTCAAAATAAATGGCTACACTATGTATGATACAAAGGACCCTAGAGGGAGAGCATGCGGTGGATCTGCAATTCTAATTAAGTCAAGACTCAAGCACTATATTCTTGATAACGTTAGTGAAGAATATATGCAAGCTACGAATATTTTTGTAGAAAATTTTTGTTCTAATTTCGTAATATCATCAGTTTACTCACCTCCCAGATTTTCAGTTACCGAGGATCAGTATGAGAAGTTCTACAAATCGCTTGGATCTTGTTTCGTGGCAGCTGGAGACTACAATGCAAAGCATACGTACTGGGGATCGCGCCTTTTAACACCTAGAGGTCGAGCTTTGTTTAATACAATTTCAAAAATGGGCTTAGATGTTATTTCGAGTGGGGAGCCCACTTATTGGCCTACTGACGTACGAAAAATTCCAGATGTTATTGATTTTGGCGTAATGAAAAATATTTCTAGGGATTTAATTAGTGTTGAAACTTCTCTAGATCTCTCCTCCGATCACACCCCCATTATCGTTACAATTTGTAACCCACTAAGAAGTGACTTACCTCACCCACATATGAAGATGACCAATCGTGTTAATTGGCTGAGATTCAAAAAATATCTTAGTAGTCATTGCACGGAAAATATTGCGTTAAGAACACCCAATGACATTGAAACTAACATTGCCAATCTTAACGAAATTATTAAACAGGCTGCTGAACATGCCACTACCTCCCATCCGCAGTCTGGGTTTAATAAAATTTATTCCAGGGATATTGAACATCTCGTATGTGAAAAAAGAAGAGCTAGAAGGGAATGGCAACAGCACAGATCACCCCAACATAAACTCAGACTTAAAAAATGTTCTAAACGACTTCAAGAGTTGCTTGCATCTGAAAAAACTGCATCTCTTAAAAATTATTTGGAAGGTCTTGATGTCACACCGACATCTAATTACTTTTTGTGGCACGCTGCTAGAAAGCTTAAAACACCCGTTGAGTTTAAGCCACCTCTGCGCACATCTACCGGAGGTTGGGCAAGAAGCGATACAGAAAAATGTAAAATATTTGCTGAGCATTTAAAATCCGTATTTACCCCAAATACATGTACTCGTGTTGCTGATTTGCCGAGTGTAGTTGCTCTACCCCCTCGAGCCTTAAAGTTTAAGATGCGTGATGTACATAAAGTAATTGCTGAACTCAAGCCAAAGAAAGCTCCAGGTATTGATGGAATTAGTAACAAGATGCTGATGAACTTGCCGCATATTGCAATAAGAATCTTGATGTTTATTTCTAATGCCATATTACGACTGGAGTATTATCCACAACTCTGGAAGCTTGCAAAAATCAAAATGATTCCAAAGCCGGGCAAAGATCTTACTAAAGCTGAGTCATATAGGCCAATAAGTTTGCTGTCAACTATGTCAAAACTCTTCGAAAAGCTGCTCATGACAAAATTGCCCCAACCTTAACTGATAGTGGGTGCATCCCAGACCATCAATTTGGTTTTAGAAGTTAGCATAGCACCATTGAACAAACTCATAGATTGGTTCAATTTATAAGAAAAACATTTGAGGAAAAGAAGTATTGTTCTGCCCTGTTTATTGACGTTTCTCAGGCATTTGATAAAGTGTGGCATGAAGGTCTAATTCTAAAATTAAAATCATATCTACCAATAAATTTAGTTAATTTATTAGAAAGTTACATTACTACCCGGAAGTTCACGGTTGTGGAAGGAGAATTCATGAATGTGCCCGAATCTATATCATCCGGTGTGCCACAGGGGAGCATACTGGGGCCAGTTTTGTATTTGATCTATACTTGTGATATGCCTTTGAGCAGCAATATCCATACATCTACGTTTGCCGATGATACAGCCTGCCTTAGTATGCATGAAAACCCTCACGAGGCTTCCCGATATTTACAAGAACATATTACACAATTGGAAATGTGGTTGAACTTATGGAGAATTAAGGTAAATGAACAAAAGTGTGTCCATATAACGTTTACCCTAAGAAGAGATACTTGTTCCCCAATTCGAATCAATAATCAAAATATTCCTCAACATTCCCAAGTGAAATACCTTGGTATACACCTTGATCGAAGGCTAACATGGAAACATCATATTGACTTTAAGCTAACACAGATGAAACTTAAGTTATCTCAAATACACTGGTTGATTGGCAGAAATTCAACACTTAGCCTGGACTGTAAACTTTTATTATATAAGTCGCTTTTAAAGCCAATATGGTGTTACGGTATCCAGTTATGGGGCACTGCTTCAGCTTCCAATGTAGAGAGAATCCAACGAAGGCAAAACAAATTTTTACGGTTAATAACATCGGCACCATGGTACATCAAAAATTCTAATATACATCGTGATTTAAATATGCCACTAGTGATTGAAGAAATTGCAAAATACGCAGGCAAATATTTAACAAAACTCGAGTCACATCCTAATCCGCTTGCTCGTAATATTTTGAACTTTACTGGACACATCCGCTTAAAAATGGGATTTCTTGAAAATACTTTTTTATACTTTTTTATAAATTTTTTTTCTCTTTTTTGATTATCACTACTTGTGTATTATTTATAACTATTAACAAGTTTATGTCCGACAGTGGTCGGTCCTAATAATTATATTTTTAGATTTAAGATTTGAATACTTCTTGTTAGTTCATATTTGAAGATACAATAAATAATAATACATGTATTAAAAAAAAAAAAATAAATTTGAATTTTCGTTTTATCGATGTTGCCACGTTTTATTGGGATCATGTGGAATTTATTTTCACCAATGACCGAAATGAATTTTTTAATAAGGGCATTTGAATTTTTCTCTCTCAAGTAGATTGGTGGCGGCTTGGATGTTTTATTCGAGGATACATCGGGTTTGTCGTTCTCATCTTGCAAAATTTTAAAGCGGTTTTGGCGATTAGTCTAGGATGCGCTGTTATCCCTAGACATCTTTGCAGCGGATGAAATTTTTGAAGAATTTGGGCTTCGCCCACGCTTTACCACGGTTATATATCTGTCCATACCGACTTGCACCTTGGGTTTTGAACTACTGTTATCTGTAGTGATTACTTTGTTAAGTGATGAATACGAGCCTAAAGGAGACGATATTACTCACTTACATGAAGAAGTACTAGGCAACTGTAATGTTAATGAATCACTACTATTTGGCATTGGACAAAGCGAAGTTGATAGCTGACGAAAAATTAACTTTGCCGTTAAAAAAAACACTTTCATTAGATTTATTATTTCTATTTTTTTCAATAAAAGCTTCAGAACTCAGAGTAAAATAGGCATTTCTTCCGTTGTTAGAACTCACTGCATAATTTTTTGTGTTTGAGGCACTCATATAGAGTATTCCTCAAGAGCACTTTTTTGTTTGCGGTTTTTTTTGTTTTTGTAATTTATGATTGTTTGTCTGTTTTTGAGGTACTCGTATAGAGTATTCCTCAATGTCACTGTTTATGTTTTTTTTCTTTGCGTTTTTTTTTGTTTTTGTTATTTCCACTATGTAAAAAATATTATCAAAGCAATAAAGCTTATTTATTAAAGTCAGTATGTGCCTATTACGAATAATATGTGCTACGAATATTTTTTTGTATAATTTTTTGTTTGTTTGGTATGTCAGAAAAATTCCGCTAATCGACTGTTCGCTATGAAGGTACCACGAGAACTGAAAAAACAAAAAACGCAAAATAACTTTTAATGCTCTTATGCAAAAAGGATTGTTAAAGTTAAAGCATACTATAAACCGGTTTTGCCATACAAAATTCGTTTGTTTAACCAACTTTAAATTTACCATTTGTTTTTGCATAAGGGGGTAATTTATTTATGTTTGCAAACTATATATACTCACTTAAATTTGCCCAAAATTTGCTAAAGTATTTGAAAAGCTAAATGAAAAATAAAACTTTAATTGAACTTTAATGAAATATGACAATATGTCAAATAAATTTCATTAAAGTTCCATTAATGTTTTATTTTTCATTTGGCCTTGCAAATACTTTTATTGCTATCCGATGGATTTCTAATTGTATAAGGAAGTAGAAAAATAAAATGAGTTCACCTGAATATAAATTATTTGCTGGGTTTTGTATAAATTTCAAAGCCTACTAAGCTTATTTTGTCTTTGTGATTTTCAAAAATATTATTATTTTATGAATTCTCATATAGTTTTTGAAAGTCTGTGCATAAAGTAAGAGGTTTGTGACTGTTCAAAATTTGTGGTTGAAATCTACTGATGATTTGGTTTAAGCGCCAATGAAATACGTATATAGACATGCTAAACCACCAGCAAATAAATTTCAATTATTGTAGTTTTTCACTTCTGACAATATGTCAAATAAATTTCATTAAATAATAATTATAGTGATGTATAAAAACTCACATCAAATAAAATAAAACTCGTTATTCTAGTGCTTCTTAATCTGCAATAAAAAAATCATATAAAAAGCACTTTTAACAAAGATTCGCTGTAAACTATTTTTATTTTTGTTAATTACGTACGAATAGGAACACATTTTTTATTTTATAAAAACAATATTTTGCAAAAAATTAAAAAAACTAACAGAGGTACGAGTACTTTGTGAATTAATAATTGTTGTTTAGCAGAACTAGGATGCAAATGACAAATAGATAGTACAGTGTTGCCACGATATTTTTAAAAAAGCAAGTTAATTTATTTTTAGTGAAAACACTGATTATGAATACCAATATTTAAAAAACCTTATTGAGCCTTAAAATGTTTTTTAACTAATATGGTTTTTAAACCACAATCTACCTTTTTTATGAATACGGCTGTAAGTGTATACTTCTAATCATAATGTTTGCTTTAAGTTTTAACATGACTATTAAAGAATCTGTTTTAACAACTCAGTTAGTGTTAAAGTAAGTCCCGGTTCATACACTTCAACTTTTTTTGATAAACTCGTCATTCAGCTGTAAGAAAGACGGAGAAGGAAATACAAATATCTTTGTTTTTCTACCAGCTGAATAACGAGTTGATCAATCAAAGTTGAAGTGTGTGAACCGGCACTAAGTCATTTCATGTCAACTGGAGACGAAAAGTTGGGAATGTTAAATTTCATTTTTCAATACATATCGCTCATTTACTCAACCGTCATAACCCCAAATAACTAGTGTCAGGTGATTGATCGCGGATAGTTAATAAGCAACGTATATTATTAAATGAAATAAAGTTAGATTTTATTACAACTTGAATGATAATTTTTAATTACAATGCTATGAAAAACGAATAAATTTATTAGACGCGTTGTCAAGACGGCTCACAAGCAAACGTGATGAAAATGCAATAATGACGGTTTATGCCTCTTTTCAAAATGACACACAGTTGCAGTAGTGCACATGGTTGCAGATTATAACAGAAAGTAATCGGTACAATTTTAAGTTGACAGCTCGTCCAAACCTGACTCCTTCCTCGACATCGTCGATGTCAAGGTCGGGGAATGCATCACACCATTTCTTCATTCTATCGGAACTAATTCGTGAATCACCAGTTGCTTGAGGCTCGTGTTCAAGAAGTACCAAATCATTTTAGTTGTACATGGTAGGGCGTCTATGTTTAAACCGTTTCTTCCAATGTTTTCGTTCATGTCCAATATTCTGGACAGCCAACTTACGTTTCTTGTTGATCCTGTATCGCAGCTATTAATCGATTTTGCATCACGTCGAATAGTTTATAATCAAATATCAGCTCATTCGGACAATAACTTGACGTCGAATTCTCTTGAGAGTTAATTGACCATTGCAGAATGTGTAACGACTGATCCCAATCCTTTGTCTCTTCGGTAGTGGTACGTAGAAATGATAACATAGTTTTGTTGACTCGTTCCACTTGCCCATTGGCCATAGGGGTACGAACGGCTGTCTTTACGTGTTGTATATTGTTTCTCTCGAAAAATTCCTCAAAAACTTTAGCCGTAAACGATGTACCGCGGTCCGAACTAATACGTCGTGGTAAACCGATATAGCATGTTAGCTCATTCAATACACTTATTACAGGAGCGGTTTTGGTATTTCGGACTGCTTTCACCACCACAAACTTTGTAAATTCGTCGGTAATTGCTAACACACGCGTGTTTCCTCGTTTACTCTTCACGAACGGTCCTAAATGATCTAGGTGTATTTGGCGGAAAGGAAGTGGTTCTAGCACACCATAATGTAAATTTCCTTCCGGTTTTTCTCCTTTGACCTTGTTATAGCAGCATTCAGTACATCCGGCAATATATTCTCGAAGGTATTTTCTCATATGCGGGAACCAAAAAGTTTGTTGTATTCTCTCAAGAGTCTTGTCGAGCCCATAGTGACCTATGTCACTATGAACACCAATTAGATTCTTAAGTTTTTCATGCTGAATTTGCATAGTCAGCACTATTAACGTTCACAGTCATGATAAATCCTGCTGGTTCAGGTTCAATGGCGGGTAGGTCGGGTTATCTACTTAGAGCGTCGACATGGGCCATACGCGAACCCTCACAAATTGGCAGTCAAATTCCAAAATCTTCATTAGCCATCTGGCTATCTTCTGGAGAAGCTCTTTTTTGGTTTTAATTGTAGTAATCGCTGCACAGTCTGTCACCACACGAAACGGCTTGCCTAATAAGTAAATACGGAAACGCTCCAATGCCTCCACTACGGCCAGCACCTCTAATTTGTAGGTGTGGTAATTTGCCTCAGTATCGGAACAATGTCTGCTAAAATAAAATACTGGGTGCCATTCATCATCACCATTGCACTGCAAAAGTACTCCTGCTAGTCCTAAACTGCTTGCATCAGTATGTACTTCGTGTTATGAGGTAAATCGTAGATCGCAAATACAGGCTTGCTATAGAGAATTTTTATTAGTCTGTTCAACGATTGATTTTGTGGTGCGCCCCACTGAAACCGGTTTGTTTCACTTTTTCGCGTCAACATCGTAAGTGGTCGTGATATTAGAGAGTATTTTTCAACGAATTTCCTGAAAAATCCCGTCAGATCTAAAAATCGTCGGTCTTCCGTGGTATTCGTTGGTGTTTTTGAAATTTTTTATTGCACTGACTTTCTCGCCACCAGGTGTTATACCAGACCTATTTATCGTCTGACCGAAATACGAAATTTCTTCCGCCAAAAAATTACACTTATGCAAACGTAAAGTGAGTCCTCTGTCCTCCATGATATTTAAAAGTCTATTCAAGCGACCTTTATCAATGGTCTTACTGGGAATTATTACGTCATCCAGATATGCCAATTAGTGATGAGCTATAACGTGATTTTTTAATAATGTTTCTCCTTGTGAACGTGATTTCTAAATTGCTGTTCTTCTAAACTGTGACTGTGATCACAGTTTAGCTGTATTTTGTATTTTGTAGCAGTCCTGTTATTTTGAGAAAATCTAATAAGAAGATCAGCAGTGAAATAAAACAGTGACTGTGATCACGGTTTAACACATTTCAGCTCTTCTGCTTTAAAAGTATTTATTAGTATTGATGTCTTGATAAATACTAATAAGAAGAGCGACAACAACAAACAATTACCAATCAACACCGTCCAAATATTGAGAATTGTCGTATAAGAGGCAGAGACAATAAAATTGCAAAGACGAGAACGTGAGAACCAGTCAGAAAAGACAATTTGACACGATTTGACGATTTTTTCTTGACATAAGCTAAAGGTATAAAAAATTGTATGTGTATTTACTGTAAAGTAAGCATACAAGAACAATCACAGTTTGTATGAAAGAACAATGTACATATATTTCGCGTTACTTGATAAATTCAGTCACAGTTGTGATTTGTGGTGTTTCAATCGCTGTGAAAAAGTAACAGGTTTCAAAATATCGCTCAACTCTAATGCCAATACTTCACCCGGTTTCATTTCTTCTACAATACGATTCATTACTGCTTGGAAAACTGCCGGGCGTTTACTAGTCCAAAAGGCATGCGGTTGTATTCGTAATGGCCTACCAATGTAACGAACGCAGTAAATTTCTTCGACTCTTCATCGACGTCGATTTTATGGTAGCCCATACGCAGGTCCAGAGTGGTGAAATAACGATTTCCGGACAATTGAGCGAAATGCTCCTCCATTACTGGCATGGGGAATGGTATCCTCACAGTAATTTTGTGCTCACCATTCTTTTTCTCAAGAAATATACCTGAAGCGTACGGGGAATTAGATTTCCGTATTATTTTACTATCAAATTCTTTTATAATGTTAGATACAATTTC
Organism: Tachina fera; assembly: GCA_905220375.1. NCBI lineage: Eukaryota > Metazoa > Arthropoda > Insecta > Diptera > Tachinidae > Tachina > Tachina fera. The sequence continues at coordinate 54,494,580 of LR999967.1, forward strand.
ACGTTTTGCAAATGCGGTTCGATAAGGTTTATAGCATATAGGTTCAAGCTTACTTGTATTTTCATCCTCACTAAATTACACATGCCTAATTCATTTACATTTTCTGCAATACACGCTCTATGATCGTTAAGAACTGACTGGAATCGTTTACCCTCGTCGGATGTTAACATTTTCTTAGAATCAATCGAATTTATATTTTGTACCCAACAGTCACCTTCTTCTATAATTGTACGTTTACCCTTCTGACACAAAACACCTGTTAACTATCATTGCGGGCGTTTTGATTTCGTTGTAATTACAATAACAAACTAGCTCGTTGAGGAGTTGGTTACATGATACGTAGTCATTGGAAATTTTCCTTTTCAAGTCGTAGTCGTTGATTCCATAACAATATGCCGTGCAACCGCTGACTCAGTTAAATTCCCTTTCTTTCTGAACGCATACATTTTATAGTAGTATTCTTGAGGTGTTTCATGTGGACGACATACCATTTAGACATTTTAATATGAATATCAGCTTCGTTCCCAGTGTGCGGAAAATCTGAAAGGAATTTATTAATAAATTGAAACCAAGACAAACATATTTCTTGCTGTGACTCGACCCAATATTTCGCTGGACGTTTCATCTTCTGCTGTACGGCAAATATCACAGACTGATCGTCCCAACCGTTTGCGGCTTTCAAAATTTCAACGCGTTTCACGAATTACGATGAGTTCATAGATTCATCCAAGGATGGATTGAAGTCTGGTAGGAGCGAAATGATTTCCTTAACTTGCCCGTAGAGATTGCCTCTGTTCTGGTTGGATTGAAAAACGTTTTGTGTTGACGGAAACGGCTGTGGCATTGCATATATACCACTACACAGTATCGGTGGGTGTTGGTCCCAATTTACACGAGGCAAGTTTACTTGCGCAAGTCATGAATTTGGAGAACAAAGAAGTGAGGAGTGTAAAAACCAGCAGAATTGCCGTACAGACTTGCCTGTACAGGCAATTCTGTTTTTGTTATCATTCCCTCTATATCAAATTTGACATTTCTTTGTATGTATATGCATATGTATAAGCAATTATATGTATAAGCAATCTAAAAAGACTTGCGCAAGTAAACTTGCTCTATCTAAACGCTACAGCAAGTTTAATCGAAAATTTTATGACTTGCGCAAGTAAAATTGCCTCGTGTAAATTGGGACTTGGTAGTGTTGTGTGTCGAGCATATAAATTTTTGGCGGTATTTGTTGAATGTAAGTTAATGGCATTGTGTTTTGAACATAAACATTTTCTGCCGGTATTTGTTGCACATGAGCTGTTGTAGACGAAATATTCTGAAAGAATGTCGGTGCCGGTCCACATGGAACACTGTAGGTAGACGTAACGTCACTTGTTGTAGCCATTGGACGTTGGTCATCAGTGTCAGCATATTGGTGGCTATATACAGAACGGACGACTGTATCGCTATATGTATGCGTATACTGCTACTGTGCAGAAGTATGTGATGGCGTCTTTGATACTTGAGAACAAGTATTACGTAGTATAGCACCAATCGATTTCTCTTGTGTTTGCGTACGCGATGATACTACTGAGGGATCAAAATCTGGTTGTTCATAACGATCGATTTGCATTCGCAAGTCTGTTATCAGCCCCTCTGATTGCACCACACGTTCTGACAAATCAGTGGACTTCTATCGTGATGTTATGCGTGTACCGTTCATGTAGTGACTCTCGATGCGATCAATTAATTGATTTTTCTTACCAGAATGAGACAGTCCAATTTCTTCACATTTGGCTTGCAGCTGTTTCACAGTAAAGGTTCGCAATCTTCCATCGCGTTTGCCGGGAGCTCAGATCCCACTTCTGAATTATTGTCAAGTAATTGATCGAGCAGAAAAAAAATTAGTAATTGTGGAGGTAATCACAACGCTAACTATAGAGGATGCCCTGTATATTCTTTTGTTAAACAGACTGAGTCAAAAACCTAAATTAGCTCCAGCTCAACCATTAAACGAGTACTCCTCCTCTTTTACTCAAGTGACTTCAGTCACCTTGAAGCTACTATTGAGAATCTGGTGCTACCTTCAAGCTACTATTGAGAATCTGGTGCTAACTATAACAACTTTACAACAAATATGAGTAGCATGATGCAAGAAATGCTGCGAATGCAGAATACACTGATTCAAGCATCGGTTAACAAACCATGAACACGTTCAAAATATGTTTCTGGAACGTAAACGGCATTCGCCAACATAAAAATGAACTTGAGCACTTCCTCATGGGAAAAAATATTGATATAATGTTGGTCTATGAGACTCATTTGACTTCAAGGTGCGTATATGAAATAAATGGTTACACTCTATATGATTCAAAGGATCCGAGGGGGAGAGCATGCAGTGAGTCAGCAATTCTAATTAAGTCAAGACTCAAACACTATGTCCTTCATAACACTTGTGAAGAACATCTACAAGCAATAAATATTTGTGTCGAAATCTCTTGGCACTTCTTTCGTAGCAGCCGGGGACTAAAATGCAAAACATACGGTTTGGAGTTCCCGTCTTATTACACATAGAGGACGAGCGTTGTTTAACACAATTTCAAAAATGGGCTTGGACATTATTTCGAGTGGAGAGCCCACTTACTGGCCTACGGACATACAAAAATTCCAGATGTTGTAGATTTTGGAGTCATGAAAAATATCACTAGGGAATAATTTCATGTTGAAGCTTTTCCAGATCTCTCGTCCGATCACTCTCCCACGATCGTCACAATTTGTAACCCATTAAGAAGTGACTTACCTGACCCATATGTGACGATGATCAATCGTGTTAATTGGCTGGGGTTCAAAAAATACCAAAGTAGTCATTGTACGGAAAACATTACTCTTAGAACATCCGAGGATATTGAATTTAGTATTGCCAATCTTATCAAATATATAAAACAGACTGCTGAGCATGCCACTACCTCCCATCCGCAAACAGTGTTTAATAGAATTTATCTAGACATTGAACGTGAAAAAAGAAGAGCTAGGAGGGAATGGCAACAGCACAGATCACCCCAACACAAAATCCGATGTAAAGAGTGCACTAAACGGCTCCAGGAACTGCTGGCATTTGAAAAAACTGCATCCCTTAATGACCAGCATCTAATTACTCTTTGTGGCGCGCTTCTAGAAAGCTTAAAACACCTTTTGAGTTTAAACCACATCTGCGCACATCTACCGGAGATTGGGCAAGAAGCGATACCGAAAAAGGTAAAATATTTGATGATCATTTAAAATCGTATTTACCCCAAACACATGTACTGATGTTGTTGATTTGCCAAAGGTAGTTGCGCTACCCCCTCGACCCATAAAATTCAAAACGCGCGATGTACAAAAACTTATTGCTGAACTCAACCCAAAGAAATCTCCGGGTATTGATGGAATTAGTAACCAAATGCTAATAAAGTTGCCTCGTATTGCAATTAGGATCCTGTTATTTAACGCCATTTTACGACTGGAGTATTATCCCCACAGCTGGAAGCTTGCGAAAGTCAAAATGATTTCAAAGCAGGCCAATAAGTCTGATATCAACAATGTCAAAACTTTTCGAAAAACTGCTCATGAAATATATATACATGTGTGAAATTTATATTATGAATATTTTATTTATTTTTTTTTGTTTTTGAAAATATCAAAATAATTGATTCTAATTCGAGCTAACTGAATATCTAATTGCATTAGCAGAATTCAATTAGATTTCTAATTGTAAAGGTATACTAATTTTTTTGCTAATGGCAACTAATTGCAATTAGTTTTACCATTGGAATAAACATTTAAATTATCTAATGGGAATTAGTTGAACTAATTCTAGTTGTTTGATGAATTAGAGAATATAAACCAATTGCATCAATTGCTAATTCTAATTGGAATTTAACATGTATGGTTTTAAAGGTACTCATATAGAGTATTCCTCAAGGGCACTTTGTTTGTGTTTTTTGTTGTATGACTACCCAGCTAAAAAAATATGTATGGAGCATATATGATATCCCATATATGGTTCGGATCCGAAAAATGAGGGTATATGTGCATATATGATTATATATATTCATACATTTTCATACATGTATGTGCAAAATTAATATTCATACACTCTTGATTCACAAAAGGCACTGCTGTGCAATAAATTAAATTATTAAAATTAAATTTTTTAGACTTGAGAGAGAGGTTGTATTTAATGAAACATTTGTTTGGTCAAATAATTCAAAACGAACTAAAAGTCATTTCATTCATCAAAAGGTGAATCAATTATTTAAAAAACACATAAATCATATTCGTACATAACATTTAGCTTAAGAAATCAGATTAAAAACTAATGCAATTAATTATAAAAGAAAAAATAATCCCTCTAACAATAGTTTTCAATACAGTAATATGAACTTTGATATATTATATATATATTAAATGGAGCCAAAATGTATAAAATCATACAAGAATGGTTTTTTTGTTACAAAAAGTTTTTCTTTTTTAAACGTTGAGGGTACGCATATAAACTTTGCATACCGTATATATTTCCTAATGGATTTCCAATACAGCAGTGATAAAATTCCAAGCTTTTTTGATTGCATACATTCTTATATGGCTCCATATATAAAATCTTATATTTATATATGGATCCACATATGAAGACCCAGCTAAAAAAATTATATATGGTCCATATATTTTTGATATATGAATGTATATAACTATATATGAATATGTATGAATCCATGTATGGAAATATATGGGATTATACATGGCAAAACTATTATATATGAACTAATATATGGACTAATATATGAAATGTATTATAACATATGAGCTCATATATGAATATTTAATTATGAAGCTCTTCATATGTGGATCCATATATAAATATGAGATTTTATATATGGAGCCATATAAGAATGTATACATACATGATATCTCAGATAAGATCGTTTTTGCAATCAAAAAAGCTTGGAATTTTATCACTGCTGAGTTGGAAATCCATTAGAAAATACATACGGTATGCAAAGTTTATATGCATAACGTTTATAACGTTTGAAAAAGAAAAACTTTTGTTACAAAAAACCATTCTTGTGTGATTTTATACATTGTGGCCCCATTTAATATATCAAATAATCAAAAGGATACTCCAGTCATTAATTTTATAGAAAATAACAAAATTCTATAGATAAGAAAAAAAATTCATATTACTGTATTGAAAACTATTGTTAGACGGATTATTTTTTCTTTTATAATTAATTGCATTAGTTTTTAATCTGATTTCTTAAGCTAAATGTTATGTACGAATATGATTTATGTGTTTTTTAAATAATTGATTAATTTTTTCATGAATGAAATGACTTTTAGTTCGTTTTGAATTATTTGTCCAAACAAATGTTTCATTAAATACAACCTCTCTCTCTCAAGTTTAAAAAAATTTAATTTTAGTAATTTAATTTATTGCACAGCAGTGCGCTTTTGTGAATCAAGAGTGTGTGAATATGAATTTTGCATACTGTGGAAGTAATTTACACATACATATATAAAAATTTATGAATATATATAATCATATATGCCCATATACCCTCATTTTTCGGATCCGAACCATATATGGGATATCATATATGCTCCATACATATTTTTTTTAGCTGGGGAGCTTCATAATTAAATTTTCATATATGAGCTCATATGTTGTAATACATTTCATATATTAGTCCATATATTAGTTCATATATAATAGTTTTGCCATGTATAATCCCATATATTTCCATACGTGAATTCATACATATTCATATATAGTTATATACATTCATATATTAAAAATATATGGACCATATATAATTTTTTTAGCTGGGTATGTAAAAAATATTTGCAAAGCAATTAAAGCTTATTTATCAAGGTTGTTAATATATATTCCCAGTATTTTTTGATACGATTTTTTTTTGTTTCGTTTTTAATACGAAATAAGTAATCTTTTCAGGGAATGATTTTGTACAAAATTCGATATATTTAGTAAGACTTATGTTAAATACCTTAAATGTTTCATAAATGAAGATCTTACATTAGGACGCGTTCCCGAAATGACTTTCTCTGCATGTACATATAAGGTTTAATTTCAAATTTACTTTCTTAATATAACAATACTATTGTTTGATATACATAGATTAGTTGTAGTATTTTATTAATTTTTTTCTATAAAGTTAAGATTTAATGCATTAAATTTCTTGCAAACCTAATTCTGCACCTTAGTTGATTCTCCTAAATTCTTCTGGGTTTTCTAGTACATAAATTTTTTGATGATTTTGAGCTACATACATGAACTATAAAAATTAAGATTATAAATAATTTTTAAAAGCACCTAACCCCACAAATGAAATCGACAATTCTCCATCATAACAATAACAAATTTTTTATTCATGTAAAAAACTTATCAATTGGGACATTCAAACGGCAGTCATAAAGGTCATGTTGTCATAATGTTTTAAATTACTTTAATATAATTGTTTGTGCCTTTTTTTCTTCCAAAGTGACGTTTTAAAACATTATGAAAATGTGACGTTGATGACTACCGTTTGCATCTACCATATATTTTTTTAATACTTATGTAAAATATTAGTTAAATTAATGACAACTAGCGTTTTTATTTAGGTTAGTTTTAAATTTTATCGTAATTGTAAATGTTGAAAAATTTTTAATGCTCCAGATGAGGAAAAAGGCCCATACGGTAAGAAGTTAGAGGCTTGAAATATGCCACTAAAATGTTCCTGCAGTTTTACGTAGAAGTACTGAGCACTTCCCAGCATGCAAGGGTAACAAGTTTTATGATGCCGATTCTGTACAACAGCCTGCGAAACTGTAGGGGTGTGGGGTGAAACTCCCCTCCTTGAATATAATCGATACACGTGAATTTTTATTCTCCTCTGACAGAAACAGTACTTGTAATTTTGTAATTTTTTTGGGTTGTAAAATGTCAACTAAAGAGACTTTAACAATTCAACTTAGGTTTTAATCATTAAAGCAATTATATATAAAAATTACATTTCGAGGACTTAGTAGTGAATTGTATTTTAAAAAGTTAACACGAAAGCCTTAAACTGTGAAAATGTTAAAAAATCGTCTCTTTCTTTCATAGTTCTTATTTACGGAATTCCTCAACGGTCTGATAGCATCCATATTACCGAAACATGCCCTTTATAAGTATGTACACATGTATGTATGCATGTATTTATACATATCAATGGGATTCCGGTGTTGGTCATATGTTGTGCAAAACACAAGGAAAACCTACAGGGAAAACAATAAATTTATCGTGAGATCCTATGGAAAAGAAACAATGTTTGTGTGTATAGCATTGTTAGGCAGAAGGAACCATAAGGACTTAAGAGTACAGTGGAATCGGAGTAAGGTGAACTAATTTGTACAAGGCCTGTTCACAGTTCACTTTTTAGGATTGTCTAAAAAAAATAATGGGCAGATTTTGTAAAAATTTCGTTTCTAAACGTTTCAAATTTGTATGAAAAATAACGAAAACTTTGTATGAAAAATAACGAAAATTCGTTTCAAAAAATATTTTTTCCATACAAATTTCAAAACGAAAAAAACGTTTCTATTTACAAAATTTGGCCTTAAGAGTCTTCATGAAAACGTTTGAAAGACGGTGCAAATAAACTGTCAAAAATTGTATCGAAATTTATTTACACAATTGTCTATTTCATAAACAAACAAAAAATAAAATTTTTCGAACAATATGAGCAATTTAGTTCTTTGGCTTTTTTAAGACCTTTTTGTCCACAATGTTGGTGACTTTTTGCCGACATTGGCAACTGAGTGTTTACATATTAATTTTGTTTAGATGCATAGAAAACACTTTGTCACATACATATACATAACTACATATGTACGCTTCTTCTTAATGTGTTACTCGTTTTTTGAAAATAAAATAACAGTGGCCCCAAGCAAAATTTAAGTTTTTGTAAAATTTAGTTTACGAATTATTTTAGCCATTTTCTGGCTAAATTTAGCCATTTTTCATCCCATTTAGCCGGAAGAAAAGTGAATTTAGCTATTTGCTATTTTTTTAGCCACTTTTTTTAATCTGGCTATTTTTTAGCTATTATTAACATTAAAACTGTTTGTGATTATTCATAAAAAAATTAAAATCGCAACAAAGGAACACTACCTAAAAGCACAACAAAGTAATATCTTATTGTTTTCGTATTAATATCAATAAATCCCAGTCCAAACTTGCAATTTTTGTTGCAGCAACTTTTTATTTTTGTGTGAAAAAGATATAGAGAGGAATACAAAATATATATCGCACTTAATCAACAATTTTGAGTTAATACCCTAACTCAAAGTTTTAAAATTTTTAGTAGAGACGAAAAACTGTTTGTAGTTATATTTTAAGAGAATTTGAAAATTCGATTAAATCATAGTAAGCAAATTCCATTTGAAAATATATTTCCGTGGGTTTTATTTTGAAACATTGATATTATTGGGGAAGAATATCTACGTTTTGAAAAGAGTCACAACTCAAATAAAAATTGAAAAATTTTATCATAAAAACCATCACATTTTGAATCAAAATCATAAAGTAACACAAATATTATCAGCAAAAGAGTAATCGGAATACGCTGAAATTTTAATAAGTAGTAATATGTATATTGATGTTAATAGTTCATTTCTTGCAAAAAGTGAAATTTTAAAAATTTTGAGTTAATACACTCTTGTTGATAAAGTGCGATATATGTTTTTCAATTTCAATACTCTCCCACATGTTCAAGAATTGCTGCAACAAAAATTGCAAGTCTACAAGAGCTTATATGAAAGAGATCGCTAAATTGGTAACAATAAGATTTGCTACTCCGTTCTTATAATCGTTGCAATGTTGTTATAAGTTGTCGGGTCTAGTTGATGGTTTATGATAGCAATCAAAAAGGTTAATTTTTTTATACGAGTGAAAATAAAATATAAATTAAAGTTTAAATGAAAGATCAGTAAATATAAAATGAACAATAAGTACCCAGCAAAAAAATTTCAACATTTTGTAATGGGTAGTACTCCTTTAATGGCTTACAAAAAAATGAGTGGTACTTATTTATCTAATTATTTTATATGTATAATAATTACTGTCCTGTAATCAATGAGATAACAAGTTATTTATATCATTATGTGAAAGTACTTATTGTAGTACGAGTACTTTCAAATTAATAATGAAATATTTTTAGAGAAATATTCAGTGATCATGAAAATGAGCTTCGAAAACAATAAAATAATTTTGGTTTACTATAATGTTTATTACAAAAGCTTTTTCGCATATTATTCAATATACGTATTCATTTATTTTCTTTGTAAAATTATGATTTTTAAAAATCCCAAAAAATTTAAAAGTTTTATAATTATGTTACGAAATTTTATTTGTTTTTATTGGAAAAATTGCCTTTGAATAATTTTAGGCAAAAAGTAATATACTAAATGTTTCATATTTGAAAGCAAAAAATAACCCATTAAAATTGATCACTGCATTGTGTACCGCATAGTTTTTGAACTTCTCAAACAAAAATAATGGGTTATTCAGTCAAATTATAGGTACTTACGACTGGGAAGTATATACAATTTTTTGCATTCTAGTAGGCAAAGTTGTTTTGCTGGGTATAAACAAAACTTTGGCAAAGAATGGATTAGTAAGCAAAAATTTTAAATACTGAATGGCAGAATGTACAAATGAATGGAAGGCGTACTGCAAGTATTGCAAGTTTGCACTAAATGCTCAGTTTTTTGCTTGTTTCCTGATTATCTTAACTAAAAGAATTTTACTTATTACTTTAATTTGAAATTTATTTGCTAGTGGTTTAGCTTGGTCTATATACGTATTTCATTGGCGCTTGAACCAAATCATCAGTAGACTTCAACCACAAATTTTTAACAGTCACAAACCTAAACCACCAGCAAATAAATTTCAAATTAAAATATAATTATGACAATATGTGGAATAATAAATTTCTTAAATGTTTATTTATTACTTTATTGATTTTAATTACTTTAAAAATGTTCCCGATTTGCTTAAAAAATGCCATATGAACTACTTACTTGTTTTTGCTTTAAAATCATGATTTTTGCAATCGATGGCGCTTAACCATTTTTTAGCTACTTTTTACCCAATTTTTTGTCTACATTTAACCATTATTGGCTACAGAATTCTGGCATCACTGTTACGAAGTCACCAGTCAAAAATCTTGAAAATTTGACCTCTTCCAAATTTTTTTAATACATGTTTTATTTATTGTATCTTCAAAAACGAACTAACAATAAGTATTCAAATTTAAATCTAAAAATATAATTTTTAGGCCCGACCAGTGTCGGACATAAACTTAGTGATAGTTGTAAATAATACATAAGTAGTGAAAATCAAAGGGGGAAAAAGTATTTCCAAGCAGTCGCATCTGGAGTGTTGAGTATAAGAGCCCTTGTGTATCTCTTTTTAAGGCGGATGTGTCCAGTAAAATTCAAGATGTTACGAGCAAGGGGATTAGGATGTGACTCGAGTTCAGTTAAGTATTTGCCTGCGTATGTTGCAATTTCTTCAGTCACTAGTGGCATATTTAAATCACGATGTAAATTTGAATTTTTAATGTACGATGGAAGTTGAAGCAGTGCCCCATAACTGAATTCCGTAGCACCATATTGGCTTCAAAAGCGACTTGTATAGTAAAAGTTTGCAGTCTAGGCTAAGTGTTGAATTTCTGCCAATCAACCAATGTATTTGAGATAACTTAAGTTTCATTTGAGTTAGCTTAAAGTCAATATGATGTTTCCATGTAAGCCTTCGATCAAGGTGTATACCAAGGTATTTTACTTGTGAATGTTGAGGGATAATTTGATTGTTGATTCGAATGGGAGATCTCTTCTTAGGGTAAACGTTATATGGACACACTTTTGTTTATTTACTTTGATTCTCCTTAAGTTCAACGACATTTCCAGCTAAATAATATGTTCCTGGGGATTGCGGGATGCCTCATAAAGACTTTCGTGCATACTCATACAGGCTGTATCATCGGCAAATGTAGATGTGTGGATATTATTGCTCACAGGCATATCACATGGACCCAAAATACTACCTTGAGGCACACCGGAAGATATTGATTCGGGCACACTAATGAAGTCTCCTTCGACAACAATGAACTTCCTACCAATAATATAACTTTCCAAAAGATTTTGTATGTTTATTGTCTTCAATTTTAAAAATAGACCTTCGTGCCAAACTTTATCAAATGCCTGAGAAACATCAATAAAAAGGGCAGAACAATACTTCTTTTCTTCAAATGTCTTCCCTATAACTTAAACCAATCTAAGCGTTTGCTCAATAGTGCTATGCTGACTTCTAAACCCATTATCGGCTAAAATTGTGGACAATTTAGTCATGAGCAGCTTTTCGAAAAGCTTTGAGGTTGTTGATAGGAGACTTATTGGCCTATATGACTCAGCCTTGGTAAGATCTTTGCCCGGCTTCGGAATCATTTTTATCTTGGCAAGTTTCCAGTTATGCATTCGTGAAATGGCATTAAAAATAAATAGCAGGATTCTTATTGGAATATGAGGCAAGTTCATCAGCATCTTGTTACTGATTCCATCAATACCTGGAACTTTCTTCGGATTAAGCTTAGCAATTAGTTTTGGAACATCACGCGTCTTAAACTTTATGGGTCGAGGGGGTAGAGCAACTACAGTCGGCAAATCAGCAACACCGGTACATGTGTTTGGTGTAAATACGGATTTTAAATGATCAGCAAATATGTTACCTTTTTCAGTATCGCTTGTTGCCCAACCTCCAGTAGATGTGCGCAGAGGTGGTTTAAACTCAACGGGGATTTTAAGCTTTCTAGCAGTGCGCCACAAAGAGTAATTAGATGCTGGTGTGACATCAAGACCTTGCAGATAATTTTTAAGAGATGCAGTTTTTTTTAGATGCAAGCAACTCTTGGAGTCGTTTAGTGCACTCTTTAAATCTAAATTTATTTTAGGATGATAGTGTTCATAGTTTGTTAACTAATGCTTGAAGCAGTGTATTCTGCATTCGCAGCATTTCTTGCATCATGCTACTCATATTTGTTGTAAAGTTGTTTATAGTTAGCACCAGATTCTCAATAGTAGCTTCAAAGCGACTAAAGTTAAAGCTTGAGTTTGCATTCGTTGGCGGCGAAACATTTTGTGTGGGAATAGAACAAGCCTTAGCAGCATCGGCATACGATACACGTGAAGTATCTGGTTGGCTCACTTTAGCAAAAATGGTTGAGCTGGAGCTAATTTAGGTTTTTGAATCATAGCCTGTTTAACGAAAGAATATACAGGTTAGCGGTTTGTTTACCTCCACAATTACTGCACTTTTTCACTTAGATCTTTTGGCTTATTGCAACTAGCAGTGCCGTGTAATTCGGATATATTGCAGTATGTTTTTGTATGGCCATAGTCTGGGCAATTATGGCACTGTACAGGACCTGAACGCTTATGTGGCTCTTCAACTGTGATTTTTCGGTATGAGGTATTTTAAATTATAATTCATAAATTTGTCTAATTTTTTTTCAATTTAATATCATTCGCCTCAAGTTCAACGCGAAATAGAGGTTGTGGGATCTTCTCCCTATTTATTATATTGGATACATTTTTTACCTTAAATCCCTGAAGGACAAGTGCATCTTTTATTTCCTCGGGAACAACATAAGAATCTATGCCCTTCAATACGATCTGCAGGCCTTTAGCGCTCTTAAGCTGGTATGTGTAGAAACTTGTTCTATTTTTTTCAAATTCAGAAACCATTTTGCGGAAATCTTTTCCGTCATAAATTTGAAGACTCAAACACTATGTCATTGATAACATTTGTGAAGAACATCTACAAGCAACAAATATTTGCGTCGAAAATTTTGTTACAAATTTCGTGATATCATAAATTTACTCCCCTCCCAGATTCGCAATTACTGAGGATCAATTCGAGGAATTCTACAAATCTCTTGGCCCTTGTTTTGTAGCAGCTGGGGACTACAATGCAAAACATACGTTCTGGGGTTCGCGTCTTATTACACCTAGAGGTCGGGCATTGTTCAACACAATTTCAAAAATGGGCTTGGACGTCATTTCAATTGGGGAGCCCACTTACTGGCCTACGGACATACAAAAAATTCCGGATGTTATAGATTTTGGAGTCATGAAAAATATCGGTAGGGAATTAATTCATGTTGAAGCTTCTGTAGATCTCTCCTCCGATCACTCTCCCACGATTGTTACTATTTGTAGCCCACTAAGAATTGACTTCCCTGTCCCATATGTAAAGATGATCAACCGTGTTAATTGGCTGGGGTTCAACCGTGTTAATTGGCTGGGGTTCAGTAGTCATTGTACGGAAAATATTAACCTAAGAACACCAGGTGATATTGAATCTAACATTGAAAATCTTAACGAAAATATTAAACAGGCTGCTGAACATGCCACTACTTCCCATCCGCAGACTGGGTTTAATAGAATTTATTCTACAGACATTGAACGTCTTTTACGTGAAAAAAGGACAGCTAGAAGGGAATGGCAACAGCACAGATCACCCCAAAATAAAATAAGATTTAAAGAGTGCACTAGACGACTCCAAGAGCTGCTGGCATATGAAAAAACTGTATGTCTTAAAAATTATCTGGAAAATCTTGATGCCACACCTGCATCTAATTACTCCTTGTGGCGAGCTGCTAGGAAGCTTAAAACACCCGTTGAATATAGACCACCTCTGCGCACTTCTACCGGAGGTTGGGCCAGAAGCGATACTGAAAAAGGTAACATATTTGTTGAGCATTTAAAACCCGTATTTACCCCAAACACATGTACTGGTGTTGTTGATTTACCAAGTGTAGTTGCGCTACCCCCTCGACCCATAAAATTTAAGACGCGTGATGTTCAGAAACTAATTGCTGAACTCAACCCGAAGAAAGCTCCAGGTATTGATGGAATAAGTAACAATATGCTGATAAACTTGCCCCATATTGCAATTAGAATCCTGTTATTTATTTTTAACGCCATTTTAAGACTGGAGTATTATCCACAAAGCTGGAAGCTTGCGAAGGTCAAAATGATTCCAAAGCCGGGCAAAGACCTTACCAAGGCTGAGTCATACATGCCAATAAGTCTGCTATCAACAATGTCAAAACTCTTCGAAAAGCTGCTCATGACAAAATTGTCCCCAATTTTAACTGATAGTTGGTGCATCCCAGACCATCAATTTGGTTTTAGAAGTCAGCATAGCACCATTGAACAAACTCATAGATTGGTGCAATTTATAAGAAGAACTTTTGAAGAAAAAATGTATTGTTTATTGACGTTTCTCAGGCCTTTGATAAAGTGTGGCACGGAGGCCTTATTTTAAAATTAAAATCATATTTACCAATAAATTTTCTGAATTTGTTAGAAAGCTACATAACTACCCGAAAGTTTACGATTGTGGAAGGAGAATTCATGAGTCTGTCCCAATCTATATCATCCGGTGTGCCACAGGGGAGCATACTGGGGCCAGTTTTGTATTTGATTTATACTTGTGATATGCCTGTGAGCAGCAATATCCATACATCTACGTTTGCCGATGATACAGCCTGCCTTAGTATGCACAAAAACCCGCACGAGGCGTCCCGATATCTTCAAGAACATATTACACAGTTAGAAATCTGGTTAAACTTATAGAGAATTAAAGTCAATGAACAAAAGTGTGTCCATACAACGTTTACCCTAAGAAGAGATACTTGTTCCCCCATTCGAATCAACAATCAAAATATTCCTCAACATTCCCAAGTGAAATACCTTGGTATACACCTTGATCGAAGACTTACATGGAAACATCATATTGACTTTAAGCTAACTCAAATGAAACTTAAGTTATCTCAAATTCATTGGTTGATTGGCAGAAATTCAACACTTAGTCTGGACTGCAAACTTTTAATATACAAGTCGCTTTTGAAGCCAATATGGTGTTACGGTATCCAGTTATGGGGCACTGCTTCAGCTTGCAATGTAGAGAGAATTCAACGAAGACAAAACAAAATTTTAAGGTTAATAACATCTGCTCCATAGTATATTAAGAATTCAAATTTGCATCGTGATTTAAGAATGCCACTAGTGACTGAAGAAATTGCAAGATACGCAGGCAAATACTTAACAAAACTCGAGTCACATCCTAATCCGCTTGCTCGTAATATTTTGAATTTTAATGGCCACATCCGCCTAAAAAAGAGGGACACTAGGGCTCTTATACTCAACACTCTAGATGGGAATGCTTGAAAATACATTTAATTTTCCTTTTTGTTTATCACTACTTTGTATTATTTAAATTATCACTAATTTTTGGCCGACACTGGTCGGGCTAAATAATTATATTTTAGCTTTAAGATTTGATCACTTATTGTTAGTTCATATTTGAAGATACAATAAATAAATATATGTATATAAAAAAAAAAAAAAAAAAAAAAAAAAAAAAAAATATAATTTGAATTTGAATTTCATCGATGTTGCCACGTTTTATACGAACAATATGAAATTTATTCCCACCAATGACCGGGATTAATTTTTTGATAAGAGCGTTTGAATTTTTTTTCTCAAATATATTGGTGGCGGCTTGGAGGGTTTGTTCGTGCGTACATCGGCTTTGTCGTTGTCATCTTGCAATATTCGAAAATGGTTTTGACGATTTGTAGAGGATGCGCAGTTATCCCCAGATATCTTTGGCGCAGATGCAATTTTAGTAGAATTTGTGCTTCGCCCGCGCTTTATTAGAGTTACATATATATCTGTTCATTTCGACTTGGACCTTGAGTTTTGGGCTACTGTTGATAACTTGGTTAAGTGATGACCACGAGCCCGAAGCGGATGATATTGCTGAGTTAAATATAGAGCCACTATGCAACGGTAATATTAACGAATCGCTAGTTATCATTCGATAAAGCGAGGTTGATCGCTGGCGAAGTAGTGGCTTTGCCGTTAGAAAAAGTTTGTCAACAGGTTTTTTATTTTTATTGTCTTCATTAGGGCTTCAGAACCCACAGTAAGCCTTAAATTAGATTTTTTGTGTTAATTGTTTTCATGAAGAGCTTCAGAACTCAGTAAAATAGGCATTTCTGCCGTTAGAGCTCACTTCACAATTTTTTGTTTTTGAGCAAATATTTTTAACAGCCTTAAAATATGCCAAAATCGGTTTATTTTTAGAGTTCAATATTTTGGAATGTTTCACCTTGGAAAATCAAAGGTAAAAAATCTTCCAAAATTTATAAAATTTTTGAAAGCACTAAGCCAAAATAATAAAATACCAGAAAAATCAGCTCGTTCTTAGAGTTCACGATTTTCTAGTTTTTAAACTCTAAGAGACAAAAATTTTGCAAATTTTCACGTCTACCAAAGCTCACCAAATATTTAGTAGCGTTAAATTACTTGAAAATAATCAAATACAACAAAAATCAGGTAATTTTTAGAGTTCATGATGTTTATGATGTCACAATTTTTTAATATTTTTGTCAAATATTTTACAGAGTTAAATTACGCCAAATTAATAATATAGTATAAAAATCAGCTAGTATTTAGAAATCATGATCTTCCATTTTTCCACTTTAAATCACAAGTAAAAAATCGTGAAATTTTTTTCACCTCTCCCAGAGTGCATCAAAAGTTTTATAGCTTTAATTTATGTCAAAATAACCATATACTACAATAATCAGCAAATTTTTAGAGTTTTTAATGAAGGTAATTCGATCTAACAGGGAACGTGGCAGAATTAAATGAGTGAATTATTTCATTATGGCACCTGGCAGTTGCCTTAATCCAATACTTGATAATCACATATTAATTTATTCATGCAAATTGCGAAATACTTATCAAAACTCGAATCCATCTATCCTAATCCCACTACGGACACTACGGCTCTAATACGCAACACTCCACATGAAACTTCTTCAAAAATTTTTTGAGCTTAATACGACATTTATGTATTATTAATTACTATCACTAAGTTTATGTCCGACACTGGTCGGGCCTAGTAATTATATTTTAGATTTAAGATTTGAATATTTATTGTTAGTTAATTTTTGAAGATACAATAAATAATTATCAGCAAAAAAAAAGATTTAGAGTACATTACAAGTATTTTCTATTTTTACAACTTAAAAAACAATAGTAAACAATCCCGAAAATTTTCACCACTTCCAAAATTTACCAAATTTTTTACAGCAATAAATTACGCCAAAAATAGTCATATACCTCAAAAATCTGCTCATTTTTAGAGTTCACGATATTCTAATTTTTAGCTTCCAAGAATCGCAACTCTATTTGAAGGAACAATAAATAAATACATGTATTAAAATTTTTTTTCAAATTCAAGTTAAACTTCAACGCGAAATAGAGGTTGGGGGATCTTCTCCCTTAAATTAATTATATTGGATACATTTTTTACCTTAAATCCCTGGAAAACGAGTGCATCTTTTATTTCCTCGGGAACAACATAAGAATCTATGCCTTTAGCGCTCTTAAGCTGGTATGTGTAGAAACTTGTTCTATTTTTTCCAAATTCAGAAACCATTTTTCGGAAAACTTTTTCTTCATAATTTGAAATTTTGTTTCATCAATGTTACCACGTTTTATTGGAATAATGTGAAATTTATTCTCACCAATAACCGAGATTAACTTTTTTTTTTATTTCTCTCAAATAGATTGGTGGTGGTTTGGTCCCAGCGAAAAATAAATGGAGAGTTCAAAATGAAGTAGTGCTTAATGATTTCTTGATCAAAAACGGAATTAAATTGTCACATTGACACATTTTTATAAAACAAGTTTTATCTCCAAAAAATAATAAGAGTGCAGTAGCTCAGTGGTAGAGAGTATGACTTAACAGTCAAAACAAAACGGTTCGTATCCTGCCTGCGGAAATTTTTTTTGTTCGTTTTGTATTTACGTGAAAAACGTCATCAAATCATGCGTTCTTGTATGGGTTCTAAGCACTCATTTGAATGATGAGCATTTTTGCTGAATGTGAACCCATGCTCGTCAATGATACGGCTCTGTTAAAATCATGCATTCTGCACCTAAGTTGATCCAATGCATTTGCAGTAGAACCCATGCATTAACTATTTCTTTTGCATGTCTTTTTTTGCTCGGATGGTTTTGTTCGAGGAAATATCGTGTTTGTCGTTGTCACTTTGCAATATTTTAAAACGGTTTTGACAATTAGTAGAGGATGCGCTGTTATCCCTAGACATCTTTGGAGCAGATGAAATTTTAGACTTGTACCTTGGGTTTCGCCCGAAGCGAATGATGTCACTGACTTACATGACGAGGTACTAGGCAACTGTAATTTTAACGAATCACTTGTTGGCATTGGACAAAGCGAAGTTGATCGCTGATGAAAAAGTGGCTTTGCAGTTAGAAAAGTCTATCATCAGATTTTTTTATTTTTATTATTTTCATTAAGAGCTTCAGAACTCACAGTAAAATATAAATTTTTGCCATTAGAACTCACTTCACAATTATTTGTTTTTGAGGTAGTCATATAGAGTATTCCTCAATGTCACCTTGTTTGTGTTTTTTTGCTTGCGTTTTTTTTTTGTTTTTGTTATTTCTGACTATGTCAAAAATATGTTCAAAGCAAATAAAGCTTATTTATCAATGTCAATATGAGTTCCGAATATTTTTGGTATGATTTATTTATTTTTTCATTATAAGAAAACTCCGCTAAGACGCCTGTTTACAGCCGGTGCCATAATGACATCATGATTAAAATTTGTTTTCTTTTTTTTTCGAAGGGCAAACCTTTCTCTTTTTTTTGTAATCATTTTGTTTTATATGGTGGTAACTTTCCTTATCATATGCACTATTTCTTAACTTAACAATTCAAATTGCAATTATAACTCACCGAACTTCTTCCGGCGCCTTAGATAACGACTAAATTCTTAATTTTGTCGTCCCGTTTGCTTTCGGTTCCTTTTATTTTTTCTTTCCTCAAATGATCCAATTAGGCTTATCTATTACTTAAGTTCCGTTCAGACAATTATACAAGTATTAATACTTTTGTGGAAAATGCAGCTCTGACATGTTGAGTTGTTATTGTTTTTTTTAAATTTTGAAGCAAATATAAGACCAGGGATGCATTTTCGTCAAAAGTATTAATACTTGTATTATAGTCTGAGTGGCCCTTTAGAGGTATTTTCGTTAGAAATTAACACTTGTATTACTTACTTTCCGTCTTACCTATTTTCTCGTTTACTTTAATTCAAGGTTGGAAACCGAAACAAATAACGGTATCGGTATTCATACCGGTACAACTATTTTTTAAATTTCGGTAGCGGTATCGGTATTTTTTTTATTTCGGTATCGGTATTACCGGTACATACCGTTACCGAGTTTATAATACCGGTATACCTATATAACTGCTAAATTTGATAATTCAGACAGTGGACATAGCAAAAAAATTTTTTTTTGTTAAATTACTTTTACATTAACATAAAAAGTATTTAAACTTATATGTTTCTATATACGTTTTTATATTTTTATTAAAAAATTATTTATTAAAAAAAGTAAAATAAGAAAACTGCATTTGAAACTTTGCATTTTGGTTAATTAAACAAAATAATAAAAATAAATACATACAGTGTATGTATTGTTTATATTACACACGAAGAACATATAGAATTGTATGCACTTAGTAAAATTCGAAAATTCGTATTCGAATTCTCGAATATTCGTCCGTTTTTAGATACATTCGTAGTCGCCAAATTCAGACGAAACGAATATTTCAATAAATTTTTTTTTTTTAATGCATGTTTTTTTATTTATTGTATCTTCATATATGAACTAACAATAAGTAATCAAATCTTAAATCTAACATATAATTAGTAGGCCCGACCAATGCCAGACATAACTAAGTGATAGTTGTAAATAATACATAAGTGGTGATAAGCAAAAAAAAAAAAAAAATTTTTTTTCAAGCAACTTCATTCGGAGTGTTTAGTATTAGAGCCCTTGTATCTCTCTTTTTTAAGCGGATGTGTCCAGTAAAGTTCAAGATGTTACGAGCAAGCGGATTAGGATGTGACACGAGTTTAGTTAGATATTTGCCTGCGTATTTTGCAATTTCTTCAGTCACTAGTGGCATATTTAAATCACGATGTATATTTGAATTCTTAATGTACCATGGAGCAGATGTTATTAACCTTAAAATTTTGTTTTGTCTTCGTTGAATTCTCTCTACATTGGAAGCAGAAGCAGTGCCCCATAACTGGATACCGTAACACCATATTGGCTTTAAAAGCGACTTGTATATTAAAAGTTTGCAGTCTAGGCTGAGTGTTGAATTTCTGCCAATCAGCCAATGTACCTGAGTTAATTTTAGTTTCATTTGAGTTAACTTATAGTCAATGTGATGTTTCCATGTAAGCCGTCGATCGAGGTGTATACCAAGATATTTCACATGTGAATGTTGAGGAACAACTTGATTATTAATCCGAATGGGGGAACAAGTATCTCTTCGTAAGGTAAATGTTATATGGACACACTTTTGTTCATTTACCTTAATTCTCCATAAGTTTAACCATAGTTCCATCTGGCTAATGTGTTCCTGGAGTTTTCGGGATGCCTCATCAGGGTTTTCGTGCATACTAAGGCAGGCGGTATCGTCGGCAAATGTAGAAGTGTGGATACTACTGCTCACAGGCATATCACAAGTATAAATCAAATATAAAAATGGCCCCAGTATACTCCCCTGTGGCACACCGGATGAGATAGTTTCAGGCATACTCATAAAGTGTCCTTCCACAACTGTAAATTTTCGAGCCACAATGTAACTTTCCAAAAGATTTAGAATGTTTATTGGTAAATATGTCTTCAATTTCAAAATCAGGCCTTCATGCCACACTTTATCAAATGCCTGAGAAACATCAATAAACACGGCAGAACAATACTTCTTTTCCTCAAATGTTTTTCTGATAAATTGAACCAATCTATGCGTTTGCTCAATGGTGCTATGCTGGCTTCTAAAACCAAATTGATGGTCCGGGATGCACCCATTATCAGTTAAAATTGAAGACAATTTTGTCATGAGTAGCTTTTCAAAAAGCTTTGACATTGTTGACAGTAAACTTATTGGCCTATATGACTCAGCCTTGGAAAGATCTTTACCTGGCTTTGGAATCATTTTAACCTTGGCAAGCTACCAGCAGTGTGGATAATACTTCAGTCGTAAAATGGCATTAAAAATTAATAACAGGATTCTAATTGCAGTACGAGGTAAATTAATCAGCATCTGGTTACTAATTCCATCCATACGGGGGGCCTTTTTCCGGTTGAGTTCGGCAATTAGTTTTTGTACATCACACATCGTTAATTTTAAGGGTCAGCAACACCGGTACATGTATTTGGTGTAAATACGAATTTTAAATGCTCAGCAAATATGTTACCTTTTTCAGTATCGCTTCTTGCCCAACCTCCGGTAGATGTGCGCAGAGGTGGCTTAAACTCAACGGGTGTTTTAAGCTTTTTAGCAGCGCGCCACAGAGTAATTAGATGCTGGTGTGACATCAAGACCTTCCAGATAATTTTTAAAAGATGCAGTTTTTTCAGTTGCAAGCAATTCTTGGAGTCGTTTAGTGCACTCCTTAAATCTGATTTTGTGTTGAGGTGATCTGTGCTGTTGCCATTCCCTTCAAGCTCTTCTTTTTTCACGTACGAGATGTTCAACGTCTGTAGAATAAATTTTATTGAACCCAGTATACGGATGGGAGGTAGTGGCATGTTCAGAAGCTTGTTTAATATTCTCGTTAAGATTTGCAATGTTCGATTCAATATCATTGGATGTTCTTAGCGTAATATTTTCCGTGCAATGACTACTAAGATATTTTTTGAATCCCAGCCAATTAACACGATTTATCATCTTGACATATGGGTGAGGTAAAGCGCTTCTCAGTGGACTACAGATTGTAACGATCGTGGGAGAGTGATCAGACGACAGATCTAGGGAAGCTTCAACGTGAATTAATTCCCTAGAAATACTTTTTATGACGCCGAAATCTATAACATCTGGAATTTTTCGTACGTCAGTAGGCCAGTAAGTAGGCTCCCCACTTGAAATAACATCCAAACCCATTTTTGAAATTGTGTTGAACAACGCCCTACCTCTAGGCGTAATAAGACGCGAACCCCAGAACGTATGCTTAGCATTGTAGTCGCCAGCTGCAACGAAACAAGGTCCAAGAGATTTGTAGAACTTCTCGTATTGGTCCTCAGTGATTGAAAATCTGGGAGGAGAGTAAATTGAAGATATCACGAAATTTGTACAAAAATTTTCAATGCAGATATTTGTTGCTTGTAGATGTTCTTCACAAATGTTGTCAAGAATATAGTGCTTGAGTCTTGACTTTATTAGAATTGCTGATCCACCGCATGCTCTCCCTCTAGGGTCCTTTGTGTCATATAAAGTGTAGCCATTCATTTTAAAGAGGCTTCTAGAAGTCAAATGAGTCTCAGAGACCATCATTATATCAATATTTTTTTCCGTAAGGAAGTGCTCAAGTTCATTTTTATGTTGGCGAATGCCGTTTGCGTTCCAGAAACATATTTTTAACGTGTTCATGGCTTGTTAATTAATGCTTGAAGCAGAGTATTCTGCATTCTCAACATTTCTTGCATCATGGTAGTCATATTTGTTGTAAAGTTGTTTATAGTTAGCACCAGATTCTCAATAGTAGCTTCAAGGCGACTAAAGTTAAAGCTTGAATTTGCATTCGTTGAATTATTTGGCGGTGAAACATTTGGTGTGGGAATAGAACTAGCCTTAGCAGCATCGGCATACGATACACGTGAAGTAACTGGTTGGCTCACTGGAGCAAAAGTGGCGGAGTACGCGTTTAATGGTTGAGCTGGAGCTAATTTAGGTTTTTGCACCATAGCCTGCTTGACGAAAGAGTACACAGGACATCCTCTGTAGTTAGCGGTGTGATTACCTCCACAATTACTGCATTTTTTTTCAGCTTGATCTTTTGGTTTAGTACAACTTGCAGTACCGTGCAATTCACCGCAGATAACACACACTGTAGGTAAATTGCAGTAAGCTTTTGTATGGCCATATTCTTGGCAATTATGACACTGCACGGGACCTGCACGCTTATGTGGCTCTTCAACTGTGATTTTTCTGTATAAAAGGTATTTAAGGCTATAAATAGGATGAGTCTCGTTTTTTTCAACTGTATATCATTTGGCTCCAGTTCAACACGAAATAGGGGTTGGGGTACTTTTTCTTTGTTAAATATTTTTGATACATTCTTTACCTTAAATCCCTGGAGGACAAGTGCATCTTTTATTTCTTCAGGGACAACATAAGAATCTATGCCCTTCAGTACGATTTGCAGGCCTTTAGCGCTCTTAAGCTGGTATGTGTAGAAGCTTGTTTTATTTGTTTCAAATTCAGAAACCATTTTGCGGAAATCCTTTTCATCATAAATTTGAATTTTCGTTTCATCGATGTTGCCACGTTTTATTGGGACAATGTGGAATTTATTTTCACCAATGACAGAAATTAATTTTTTAATAAGGGCATTTGAATTTTTCTCTCTCAAGTAGATTGGTGGAGGCTTGGATGTTTTATTCGAGGATACATCGGGTTTGTCGTTCTCATCTTGCAAAATTTTAAAACGGTTTTGGCGATTAGTTGAGGATGCGCTGTTATCTCTAGACATCTTTGGAGCGGATGAAATTTTTGAAGAATTCGGGCTTCGCCCACGCTTTACCACGGTTATATATCTGTCCATACCGACTTGCACCTTGGGTTTTGAAATACTGTTATCTGTAGTAATAACTTGGTTAAGTGACGAATACGAGCCTGAAGGGGATGATATTACTGACTTATATGAAGAAGTACTAGGCAATTGTAATGTTAATGAATCACTACTATTTGGCATTGGACAAAGCGAAGTTGATCGCTGACGAAAAATTGGTTTTGCCGTTAAAAAAACACTTTCATTAGATTTATTATTTTTATTTTTTTCATTAAGAGCTTCAGAACTCACAGTAAAATAGGCGTTTCTGCCGTTAGAACTCACTTCATAATTTTTTGTATTTGAGGCACTCATATAGAGTATTCCTCAAGGGCACTTTTTGTGTTTTTTTGCTTACGGTTTTTTTTGTTTTTGTAATTTATGATTGTTTATTTGTTTTTGAGTTAATCCTATAGAGTATTCCTCAATGTCACTGTTTGTGTTTTTTTGTTTTCGGTTTTTTTTTGTTTTTGTTATTTCCACTATGTAAAAAATATTATCAAAGCAATAAAGCTTATTTATTAAAGTCAGTATGTACCTATTACGAATAATATGTACTACGAAAAATTTTTTGTATAATTTTTTGTTTGTTTGTATGTAAGAAAAAAACTCCGCTAATCGACTGTTCGCTATGAAGGTACCACGAGAATTTCAATAAATCAATTCAAATTTTTTGTAATTTTTTTTGGAATTGCCGGAACTCAAAAGCAAATTCTATTTGTTATTACTTTCTACCTAAGAAAGACCTTTCAGCCGAAAATATTTATTGGCAAATGTTATGTTTAAGAAATTTATTATTCGACATATTGTCATAATTATATTTTAATTTGAAATTATTATAAATTATTTGCTGGGTTTTGTATGAGTTACAAAGCCTACTAAGCTTATTTTGTCTTTGTGATTTTCAAAAATATTATTATTTTATGAATTCTCATATAGTTTTTGAAAGTCTGTGCATAAAGTAAGAGGTCTGTGACTGTTCAAAATGTGTGGTTGAAGTCTACTGATGATTTGTTACAGCAACAATGAAATACGTATATAGACCAAGCTGAACCACCAGCAAATAAATTTCAAAGGCAAATGTTATGTTTAATGTTACAAATTATATCCCTTATTCATAATAAGTTTCATTTTCTAAATCTAACAACGTTTGCCTTCTCCATTTGCAGAACAGTGGACAAAGGTTGGTAAAAATGCCAATTTTTTTACACTTTTTCTCGAATATTTCCTAAACTGTAAGCGAAAACCCATAAATGTTGCACACTTTTTTTTTAGCTTTTGGATAGAAAAAAATCCCCTTTCAAAAATCTTTTTTATCTGATCAAAAACATGAGCTTGGCATCGATTTTAATTTTTCATTAACTAAAAGTTTACCCATTTTGGTGCTTTGTGACTCCGCCCTTTGAAGGATATATAGCATCAATTCCAGGCTTAAGCTCTGTGACACCTCCTCATATGCTGTATAAAATTTCATAAAAAATCGGGCAGCTAGTTTAAAAACTGCAGAA
This sequence comes from Tachina fera, assembly GCA_905220375.1. Lineage (NCBI taxonomy): Eukaryota > Metazoa > Arthropoda > Insecta > Diptera > Tachinidae > Tachina > Tachina fera. The sequence continues at coordinate 54,519,889 of LR999967.1, forward strand.
TTATTTCAAATTTAAAAAAATCCCCACTATGTATCGGGTACTTTAGGCCCCACTAGGCAGCAGAAGGCAGCGTCGGATCGAGCTAAAAAATTAAGACCGCATTTATGGCAGCAAACCTCATATTTTAGACAGCGCACATATGTAGTATATCAATTAAAGAAAAAAATCTTTAATGTGCATACATAAAAAAGCACTCTTCAAAACTTTAAATCTCCTTGTGTATCTGGAACAACCAATATAATAACTTTAGCGATTTCATATAAATAAGTTATTTATATAAAAAGTTATTACTTAAAATAACTGTCTTTGTAAGGGCTTTGCTCTAGAGATACGTTTTTCGTTCCTAAAGGCATTAAGCAGCTCATGAAGTTCGTTAGTATTTCGCACTGGTGATGATTATGATATGATTGCACTTTCCGGTTGATTAAAAAAAACAGTGCTACATAAGGATGTGTAAAGGCGAAAAAAATGTGTTTATATAAGAAAGTTAATTGAAATATATTTTTGAAATTTTATTTTTGGTGGGAATCGGTATACCGGTACATACCGGTATAGACCTAAACGGTATTCCTGATACCGGTATTTTCGGTATCGGTATCGATATATATATATATATATATATATATATATTTACATATATATAAGTATATATACACTGGTGGTCAAAATTAAAGCAACTTTTATAATTTTTTTATAATGCACCCTAATATTTCAACTTGCTTAAATGCGTTTTCCTAAGAAATAAAGTATTTTTTATATCTGTAAAATAACAAAAGTATTTTCGAATTTCTATTTAATTTTATTGGATTTGATGTAATAATTGAGTAAAACTTGATTTTCTACACGGTCAAAACTAAAGCAACTTCGGTGCAACACAGAAAACAACTCTGGTCTTCCACATTAAAACTACTCTGGTATAACACAGATAATAATCTTATATAATTAATAGGTAAACATGTTTTTTGTAATCCCTTTTACGCTGGAACTACTGCACCGATTTGCAGAATCTATATTTTATTGAAATCGGTTTAGTATTTTGGGAGCTATAAGCGTTTAAAGTTGCTACTACTACAAGCACACATATTACACACGCATTTATTAGCTTACAAGTAAACAAGAAACAAAACATGAGATTGTATGTGTGATTGATCTAAAAAAAATTTTCTCTTATTTGTTATTGTATGAAATCAATAATACTTAAAGTAAGAGAGTTCAATTCAATTGAATTAGCTTAGTTAAAGGGATTTCGTTTGTGTTTTTAATTTCATGTATTATTTAATTGTGCATATGCATGTATGTGGGTGGCTGTGTTTTAATGCATTATTTTATTATTATTTACTATATTATCTCTGTGGTAAAAAGAAAAAAGAGTTTAAGCCGAGATAAGCTGTTTTTGAGTTAATGGTACCTCCGCAATCTGTATATTTGAAAGTACTTCTGGTCAAAATCTCAATTAATTTTTGCGATTTTTTAAGAAGTTATAGCAATATTACTTGCAGCTTGTCTTTTTTAGACATCTAATCTCATTTGGTTATACTTTCGTATATTTCAACTTAAATGCATTACTTATAGTGTGTATAACGATGTTTGCTTAAAAAAATAAAAGTTAACAGGAAAATTTCCAATTTAAGTGTAAAAAAAAATTTCTGAAAATCGACTTGAGCGTTTAAAAGTGCTCTCCTGCAAAACAGTAAAATATGACTTAAGCACTTTTTCCTTATTGCCACAAAATTATGGCTAGGAATAAGTATAATTCTTCACTAAAAACAAAAATTATTCCATTTAAATGGGACAGTTGAGATAGTTCACTGTGGAGAAAGACCTCGACAAACTACGTACCGAACTGATAAAAATTTATTTGAGAAATAACGAGATGTCATTTGTTAGTTCTACTGAATTGGTAAGAGAGTTATCATGGGATATTAGTGAAAGGACAGTACGTAGACGGGCTGTTACATATGGGCTGCGTGCAAGGAAGCCATCAAAGAAACCATTCATTTCTCGCACGAATCGTCTCGCCAGATTAGCATTTGCAAAAGCTCATGTCGGTTGGAACGTCTCTCAGTGGCGTAATATTCTGATGAGTCTAAATTTAAAATCAAGTGATCAGACATGAAGAACTTTACTGTTAGAAGACCAGTAAACACCCGTCTTAAAACTGAGTATTAGAGATGTACAGTAAATCATGCATGAGGCTCAGTAATGGTATGAGGAAAACGTTATGCTTTCCTATGCAAAAGAGAACATGCCACTAATTTGGGTATTCCAACACGACAATGACCCCAAACACACGTCAAAGATAGTCCGTGATTGGTTGAAAACTTTGGTATTCTTAAGTGGCTACCACAATCTCCGGATCTATGTAAATCCAACTGAAAACCTTTGGAGCATGGATACCCAGGCAGAATAAGACAATCAGCACGACGTTGCTACGATTGTCTGCGGGTACAACTAACATCACTACAATATTCGTTTACCAAGACTTTAATGTACTCATAACATTAAAATGATAACGCCGAATGACCGTCCTCCGACTCTTGTTTTCAATGTTGTCACAAATTTTTAAGGTCGTTACAATGGAACTTAAGTCAAATTTTTGTATTTACGGTGTTGCAGCGGTAAATAATAATTGTAAACGGGGTATTTGGAAAACTAAAGTCAAATTTTTGTACTTACGGTATTGTAGCGGTATAGAATTATTGTAAACGGGGTATTGGGAAACAAACGTCGAATTTTTGTATACACGGAGTTGTATTGGTGTAGCATTACTAAAAACGCGGTATTTGTAAACGTTAAGTCATATTTTTGTGTTTACATCAGTGTGGTGGTACAAAAATTTTGGAAGACTCGTAATAAGCACAATATATTTGATCGCATAAAGGAAGCATAGAACAACATTTCAAAGGATCAAATAGAGCGTGTAATAGATTCTATGCTTCGCAGATGTTCTGCTGTTATAAGAAATAATGGATATGCAATAGATTAACAAGTTGCTTTAGTTTTGACCAATTCAAATTCATTATGGATATATTTTTTATACTTTGATCATATTTATGAATTAAATTTAAGCAAATAAAAATGCTATATGAAAGTTATGAAATTACAATACTTAAAACAGGAAAAAGATTAATAGCCTGTTTGTAGAACGCGACAAGGGCGAGTCACGACGAGCCATTTCATGGACGACTACGTAATGAAAAGCGTTTGTATAACGCGACTCGACTTTGTCGTGCAGCTTACGTTAACTCGCCCTTATGTCAAATATGTACTAAATCGTACTGTTGCCAACATGTTCGAAAATAGTTTTAGTTTTTATTTTTTCATACAAAATTGTGTTTTCAGCTAAAAAAAATGGTAACCCTATTCTTGAAACACAACTGACATGCACAATAAATAAAAAATAAAAAAAGTAAACAAATCGTGTATGAAAATTTTTTAATTTTGTTTATAGAGGTATTTGTATAAAGGTAAGTACTCCAAAGTGGTTTATAAATTTTAGTAACTGAGTTTCATGTAAGTGATGTACATACACAAATGTATGTATGAAATACATACATACATATGTGTATAAGCATGTACTCATGCAAAGAAACACAATAATGGTGAGAATCTGCTTTGTTCAATTTTCAGATGCGCAAGTGTCCATGCTGAAAAGAAAGTACGTGGCCTAACAATGGCTAGAGCAGTACTATGAGGAGATGCAACTAATAATATTGGCAAGTTGGTAAGTAAAATTTAAGCATTAATGGTCAGGCATTATTTGAAACAAAACCTTTGTTTATTTTAACTTTTAGCTCGCACATCCGGAACAAATGCAGTTTAGCGAAGCAGCTCCAAACAAAATAAAAAGTAGCCTATGTGCAATTTAAAAGTAAAAAGAAAATATTAAATAAAAAAGTTGGTGTCGACGCTCTGAACTTTCTATAGAAAACTTCCAAACAAAGTTTTCCTGCATTGCATTATCGCTTTTTACTTAATTTTCTTATATTTTTAATTTCCTATGCGATAAGTTATAAAAAAATTTGTTTGCAAACTATTATTTTATTTAAAGATATTTTATAAATTGTATTTAAGGACAAAATTAAAATAAATGTGAACAAGTGAACATATGCACATATTTAACTCCTGACCAAAAAAGGGGTGTTATAAGTTTGTAGTGTGTCTGTGTATGTGTGTCTGTACGAGTCCACGTATAGACCAAACGGCTGGACCAATTTTTACTTATTTTTTCAGTTTGAAAAGTGACTTGATCGAGAGTGTTCTTAGCTTTGTTTGAAGAAAATCGGTCTAGCTGCTAAGAAGATACCACATCTTTTCTAAATATATGCTTTTGAATGTGTGTGTATTTGACGCCGTAGCTCCCAAATGGCTAGGCCGATTTTACTATTTTTGTCGTTTGAAACCCAACTTGAACGTATATCTTCTAGTCTATACTTGAAGAAAATCGGTCCAGGCTTTTGGAAGTATTCATAAATTTGTTATTACAAACTGTTTGAAAGTAAAAGAATTTGCTTATTTGAAAATTTAAGAAGCGCCAGTATCATATACATATGTACATATCCAGAAAATATCTGATACCTTTCAAGCGGCTGGACCGATTTTCTTCAAGCATAGCTAAGAACACTCACGATCAAGTTACCTTTCAAACACAAAAAACTAAATCATACCCGGTTCAGCCGTTAGGTCTGTACGTGGACTTGTACAGATATACAGACGCACACAATACAAGCTTATAACACCCCTACCAAACTGTGGAGTTCCTGTGGCCAAATGTGAAATTTGCTCCATTCATGCCACCAATTGGCTAAACTGCAGCCATGTTGTCATTTTGATATTTTGATGCTAAAAATGTAAGCAATCAAAAGAAGAACACTCTTTATATGAAAGTTTACTTACCTTTTTCTTATTGTAAATTCCATTTCTTTATGTTTTCTTAATTATTATTTATTATTTTCTATTATGTTTAAATTTTTTTTAGAGTTTTGTTTATTTTTGAATTTTTTTGTTTAACACGAGTATAATATTTTATTCGCCCAACCTGACGTTTATTGTGAGCCAAATCGTGTTCTACAAACGCAAATAAACTGACATCTGTTACGTTTTTTGATCAAAATCGTCAACAGTCGTGTTCTAAAACCCCAAAAAATAAATAATGCTAACATGTTAGCGCTTTTTATTGACGAGTCGTGTTCTACAAACAGGCTATAAGAATATGTTAAACGTATATACGAGTACAATACATATATACAATACATATGCCAAAAATTTTGATTTTTTGAAATGTTTGTATGGGGAACTCCCCAGGGGTGGTTCCAGGGGGTGTGCCACTGGCATAGGTGGTTTGGCCCTCCAAAATCAGTGGGGGTCGGTCATACATTTTGACTCGATTGAGGAACTCTAAATGGGTCAAAGTGGGATTATTCAAAATTTGACCCTTCGTATAGAAAGTCGGGATATGAAAATATATTTTAGAGGTATGGTTCCTTCGGCAAAGTTTATTTTGATCCCTTATATACGATTTTTCTTGTAAGTTGAGCCATTTTTTTGCCTCCAAAAAAATCTTCTGAAAACTTTAATTTTAGTCGATTACGATTAAGTTGAAAATAAGGCTGCATAGCTCTAACGAGAATAAGTCCGACAGTACAACATATTGGCTATGGAATTTTGGCTGCTGAAAACTCGTATCCAAATTGCAGAAGGAATATTTTCAAGAAAAAAGTGGAAGCTTACAACTTTACAGGTAGTAACAAAGTAAGTCATGTTTAAATTTAAACCAAATGGTAAATTAAAAATAAATGCAAGTTAATAGTAAATCATAACTAGAAATTGTGAGAAATAGAAGTAGGTATTGCAATATGAAAATCTGCTTGGAATCAACTAATATAATTTTTAATTTTTTAGCTACCTTAACAAGTGAGTTTTTTAAAAAGTCGTTAAACTCTTTGCTCCATCTGGATGGTTGATCAAGTTTTGGCGGGTCACTTTTTTGAATTTTGAGTAAAACTCGCATTGGTGACATGTCACTGTTTGGTGGTTCCATTTGTGCCAATTCTATTAATGTAATACCAAGCGACCATATATCAACTTTTTGGTCATAGGGATTGTCCCTGAACGTTTCACATAAAACCAGTTCTGGTGCCATCCAGTAAGGAGTCCCAATAAAGGTATCGTGTTTTTGGAAAGTATGCTTATTTTTCGCTGATACCCCAAAATCCGCTAGAATACAAGTTTACAAATTAAAACATTGAAATATTAATATATTGAGATATGAAAACAATTTACCTAATTTAACCCCGCCTTCCATTGTTAGCAATATATTTCCGGCTTTTAAATCACGATGAATGATTTTATTTCTATGCAAGAAGTCTAATCCATCCGTCATGTGTTTGCAAACATATGCTATTTGTGGTTCATTAAGTGGTTTTTCCAATTCAACCATTATGCTATCTAGCGCGCCTCCATCGCAATATTCAATAAGCATCTGAAAAACGAAACTATTTAAGGACCTACTCTGTAATTCGAAATTAAAGTTTATTGCGTTAAAAAACTTTAAACTTGAAAAAAAATCCTTTCGAACCAAAAAATTCGAAAGAATAATCTATCGTTTATCGTAGATTACAGAGTAAATCGCTAACTAAAAAATTAAAATTTCAACTTTCAAATTACAGTTCTCCTTAAACCTTAGTGAACGGTCGTGTTAGCGAAGGTTTTTATTGACATACATAACAAGCAAAAATCACGCAAAAAAAATATTTCTAGCACGTATTCGTAATACATATTTACTTTGATAATAAGCTTTATTTCCTTTACTAATATTTATATCATAGCCCAGGCACGACGTTGCTACGATCGTCTGTGGGTACAACTAACATCAGTACAACATTCGTTTACCAACATTTTAATGTACTCATAACATTAAAATGATAACGCCGAATGACAAATACAAATTTATAAGTTCGTCACAACGAAAATATCCCAACTTAAGTAAATTTTTTGTAATTACGGTCTTCAAGCGGTAAGTAATTCTTGTAAACGGGGTATTTGGGGAACTAAAGTAAAATTTTTGTATTTACGGTGTTGAAGCGGTATAGAATTATTGTAAGCGGGGTATTGTGAAACTAATGTTGAATTTTTGTATATACAGTATAGCAGTATAGTATAGCAGTACTAAAATCGTGGTATTTTTAATCGTGAAGTCATATTTTTGTGTTTAAAGTACTGTGGTGGCAGTCACAATTTCTGCCGGGGAAGTTTTATCAAATAATATAAAATTGAGAAATTTTAAAACCCATACAATTTATAATTTAAATATACATTATATCGAAAAATCACAGTTGAAGAACCACATAAGCGTTCGGGGCCTGTGTAGTGTCAGAATTGTCAAGAATATGGTCATACAATAACTTGAATTAACCTACTATTTGCGTTGTATGCGGTAAACTACGTGGTACTGCTAATTGCAAAAAGCTTAAAAATAAAAATTTAAAAAAATGGAGTAATTGTGGAGGTAATCATACTGCTAACTACAGAGGATTTCCTGTGTACTCCTTCGCTAAACATGCAAGGAGCCAAAAACTACATTTTCCAAAATGTACCTTTTCAAAAAAATTACTTTTAAAAAAGTACTTTTTCCTTAAAGTACTTTTTTTAAAAGTATCTTTTCCGAAAAGTATTTTTTGAAAAGTACTAAATTAATGTTCCAAGCACCGCTTGTTAACAGTGTTCAAGAATACACTACTACACTACATCTGTTAATAAAATTTAACTAGAATTTAAAATTTTTCAATTGTATGATTCTTTGGAATTTAAAATTTTTAGAATAGTATTTAGCCATATTTACTCTTTTTGGTACCTCTTTGGGTCGTTTGAAAAAAACATACGTTTTATTATCCTAGGTTCTACTGATCGGTAGGAATTCTTAGTAAATTATTTTTACATATGTCATATGTACCTTATCATTAACAAAAAACTACGGAAAACGGGTAGGATTTTACCGCTTATAAGTGCGAATTTTCAGAAAGTGCCAAGAATTTTGTCCATAAGAAACGAACGCTCTAATAAGCTACGTTCAATAATTAAGAAGATATGTTGAGTTCAAAAAAGGTACCAAAATTCAATTTTTAACCAATTTTAATACCTAAAACTACACATATCGAAAAAGTACCAAACACGTGTGGGCTTAATTTTTAGCAGCATTCGTATGCTGTGGTTTCCGAGATATAAAGGTGCCGATTTTACCTTTTTTACCCGTTTTTACCCTCTTAGCATTCGAGTTTCCAAAAATTCCTTCTTAGGCGATCTATAAATTGGAAGGGGACCTACACACCAAATTTCAGCTCTATAGCTTATTTTTACATGTATTTATATCATATGTACCTTATCATTAACAAAAAAAATAGTACCGAAAACGGGTACGATTTTAAACCTAATAAAAGCGAATTTTCAAAAATTGCCAAAATCCATTCGAGATTCTGTCAAGAAAAAAAGAATGCACTAAAAACTTTTTAATACGTTCAATAACTAAGAAGATATTTATTTATTTAAAAGTACTTTGTAAATAAAATTACATAAAAAAAATACTATAACAATGGTGTGGGCTACTGGGCCATGACACCATATATGATTGGTTCAAATTTCTTTTAATACATTTGCCGCTTTAAGAAGGTTTTTTAATTTTTGAATTGAGTTCTTGTGGTTGCAGTTAAGGATGTCTTCAAGCGGTTCAGATGTGGCACTTCTAGGGCAGATTTTAAAATGTGAATAATACTGAGGGTTTCTGAGCAAGTTAAGCATTCCCTGGGCGATGTTTCTTCGTAGTAATGTTGTGTACTGAATTTCGTTCTGCCAACTCTTGTTCTGGCTAATATGATTCAGTCTTCTCTTGATAGGAGTTTATGGTAGGGAGGGCGCAACGTACTGATGTTATGAGATCTTAAAAATCAAGTCGATTTGCTCCATTGCTAACTAAGAGGATATGTTGAGTGCAAAAAAATGTACCAAAATTAAATTTTTACCCACTTTAAATCCCTTAAAGTACACATATCGAAAAGTACCAAACACGTGTCGACTTACTTTTTAGCATCATTCCTATGTTTTTAACATTTTTAGTCTATCTCATGTAGTTTCAGAGATATAAAAATAATAATTTTACCTTTTTTAACCCCTTAGCATTCGAGTTCCCAAAAATCCCTTCGTAGTAGATTTATACATTAGAAGAAAGACCTACACACCAAATTTCAGCTCTCTAGCTATAGTCGTTTGGGCTGTGCAATGATACATTAGTCAGTCAATCAGTCACGTTACTATTTTATACATATACATAGATCTATTGTAGTTTTAGTGTATCTATAATTTGGAAGGGGAGCCTACACACCAAATTTCAGCCCTCTAACTTATTTTTACATGTACATCATATGTACCTTATCATTAACAAAAAAAAAGTACCAAGAACCGCTACGACTTTAACACTTTTAAAAGCGAAAAAAAAATCCAAAATCCCTTTGAGATTCAGTCCAGAATAAAATAATGCGCCAAAAAGGGTTTTTGCTACGTTCAATAATTTAGAAGATATGTCGAGGGCAAAAAAAGGTACCACAATTCAGTTTTCAACCCCTTCAATACTTAAAAGTACACATATCGAAAAAATACGAAGAAAGTGTCGCCTTATTTCTTAACAGCATTTGCGTCACAGATATAAGCAGGTATGGCAGCACTGACGTATGTCAAAGGCCCATATCAGCTTTTAGTTAACCCCATATTTTGAAGAGTTATATTCTAGGTGGCATCCTGAAAAACAATGTGATAGAAGAAAAAAACTATACATTACCAAGAATTTTGCCAAAAAAATGTAAACAAACAAAATACAAATAAAATTTGTTGTGAAAAAATTTTGTTTTTATTAAAAAATTTAAATATATACATGAAATTGTAGTTTTCAATTACTTTTTTCTGCTGAAATTGTTGGCTGAACATCGAAATGGTAAGTATAAGCTGAAAAACAAAATATTTATGTTTTAAACAAGTTTATTTAGTAGAAAATTTTTATTAACTTACAGGCACAAACGGATTTACATACAACTGCACAATCGCTCCCAAATGTGTTTTTTGGCAATTCTTGCACCATGCACAATTTCCACAAAGGTAGGAATTCCGAAATATATAAAAAGATATGTATTAAGAAATATATTTCTCAATTAGAAATATTTTTTACATTTTTGATACATACCTTGCAACTGGGGATGGTAAGCAAAGTTACTTGGATGCACTCATGTCTTTTGGAGACTTTGTTGCCGCAAAAGCGTCTAAAACGGCTGTAAGTATTAAAAAAACCTGAAAGTATTAAAGTTTAATATTATAATATTGAATTGTTAATTTCTTTAGATATTTCTTTGATTACCGTTTGGACAAAAAGTGACAAACCAATTTGTAGCCTTCTTTATATGGAGAACCACCGCAAGCGTCATGGAATAGCTGAAAATATATATATAAAATCTTATAATAAAAAAATTTAATTTTAATTGACTATTTATTTGATCAGTTTCTTATTTTTTTATGTCTGCCGGCCAGACAATCATGGTAAGTTGATGGTGTTTTTGGACGCACTGTTTAAGGGTGGGTTTTCCAGCCAGACACATTATCTTTTGTAAAAAAAACCTACGCACAGTATTTACAAAACACATTAATTATGTATGTACATATGTATGTACAATGTACATATGTACATAAACACATGCGATTGCGTATGGATGCTCCGGTCAAATTATGGTTGAGTGCAAATACTGTTTAACATACAAACATTACATGCAAACAGTATCTGCACTCATTCAATATTTCACACACAAATATTTCATTGACACTTACCTTCTTGGATGAGCTCCGCCACATTTGGTCGATCCTTTACAAAGACACTAGCGCCTTCTAAGATGCATATATATTTTAATTTTAGTTTTGAGTGTTATAAAAACACAGAGCACATAATTTAGTTAAGTATGTACGTACGTGTGTGCCCGCCGGCCAGGCCATTATATGCATGTGTGTTTAGAAATACTGTTGAAGGGTTTGTTTTTTTTATTTCCATACAGACAAATATCAGCACTTATGAATTTCAAATATAATAAAATTTGTCTGTATGTTAAAAGAAACCCTAACCACAAACAGCATTTGATAAAAACACAAAACACTATTGGAAACAATACAGTTCTCGGTCTGCCGGCCACACCTTCATTGAGTGCCAATACTGTTTTTGAAATAGAATTATGTTCCAAACAGTATCTGGCACTCATTGAATAAATATTTTGTCACTTTTTAATATTTCAAAAACTGATGGAGCTCCTCCACATCTGGGCAGCCTTTTATGTACTTGCGACTCCTGTAAAGATTAATGGGAATTATTGTTTATTAAATAAAATCTATAAAATAAGTACTTTAATGTTTATTTTCTTCGGAATTTGCTTTGTAAAGGATCTGCAAAAGAAATTTATAATTAAGAAAAGTAAGACAGATATAAACAAAACGACTTACCTCTTTGAAAAACTTCAACACAATGGCTGCTGCCATAAAATTTCCGGTGGAATGCAGGATTACATTTATGAAAAGGCGCCAATTTGTGCATTTTTTCCATAAATTTGCGCCTTTTTGTGAATGCAATCCTAAAATTGAATTGAAAATAAATTAATTTCTTTTTTGACATTTAACTTGTTAAAATAACAAAGACAGGCATATTCAAAACAATATCATTCCGTCCTTTAATAAAAATGGGGTTAATGATATTGCCATTTTGTGATGCCATTCGTAAATTTTTCGGAAAAATTACGTGGCCGAATTTCCCGCGTCCAATATGCCTAACATGTGTTTTGCGTGCTATTAGAATTTAGAGTCTGTCTATCGTAGCTTCCGAGATATAAAGATACCGATTTTTCCCTTTTTTATCCCTTTTTACCCCCTTTGCATTCGAATTTCCAAAAATGCCTTCTTAGTGGATCTAAACATTGTCAGAGGAACCTACACACCAAGTGTCAACTCTCCATCTATAGTAGTTTGGGCTGGGTGATGATGAATCAGTCAGTCAGTAACGTTTCTGTTTTTTATATATATGGATCGATGTACCTTATCATTAACAAAAAGTACGGAAAATGGGTACAATTTTGCTTTTTTACATGGTAATTTTCAGAAAGTGTCAAACTTATTTGAGATTCTGTCCAGAAGAAAAGAAAGTGCTAAAAAATGTTCTACTACGTTCAATAGTTTAAAAGGTAAGTGGAGTGCGAAAATAGTACCAAAATTCAGGTTTTATCCCCTTTTAACCCCTAACAGAACATATATTAAAAAAGTACCAAACACGTATCGGCCTATTTTTAAGCAGTATTCGTATGTATTTATAGTTTTGAGTCTAACTATCGTTGCTTCCGAGATATAACGATACCGATTTTACCCCTTTTTACCCCCTTGGCACACTTTGGGCTCTTCGAAAAATCATACATTTTACTATTTTAAGTTGTACTGAGCGGTAGGAAGTCATAGTAAATTATTTTTACATGTATGTATGTCATATGTACACAAACATATATCAGAAAGTACCAAAATCCGTTCGAGATCCTATCTTGAAGAAAAGAACGCTCTAATAAGCTTTCTGCTACGTTCAATAATTTAGAAGATATGTTGAGTGCAAAAAAGGTACCAAAATGCAGTTTTACCCCCTTTTAGTTCATAAAAGTACATATATCTAAAAAGTACCAAACACGTGTAAGCGTATTTTTTTTACCAGTATCCGTATATATTTAGAATTTTGAGTCTAACTATCGTAGCTTCCGAGATATAAAGATACTGATTTAACCCTTTTTAACCCCTTTTGCATTCGAATTCCCAAAAGTCCCTTCTTAGTGGATCTAAACATTGTAAGAGGAACTTACCTTATCTTTATACCGATTTTACCCTTTTTACCCCACTTTGCACGCTTTGGGCCCTGCGAAAAATCATACATTTTACTATTTTAAGTTCAACTGAGCGGTAGGAAGTCATAGTAAATTATTTTTGCATGTATGTCATATGTACACAATCATTAACAAAAAAAAAATACCAAAAACGGGCACGATTTTACCCCTTATAAGTGCGAATTTTCAGAAAGTACCAAGTTGCATTCGTGATCCTATCTGAAAGAAAATAACGCTCTATTAAGCTTGCTGCTACGTTCCATAATTTAGAAGATATGTTAAGTGCAAAAAAGGTACTAAAATTCAGTTTTCACCCCTGTTAACACCCAAAAGTACATAAATCGAAAAAGTACCAAGCACGTGTCGGCTTATTTTTTAGCAGTATTTGTAAGTAATTAGAATTTTCAGTCTAACTATCGTAGCTTCCGAGATATAAAGATACTGATTTAACCCTTTTTAACCTCTTTTGCATTCGAATTCCCAAAAGTCCCTTCTTAGTGGATCTAAACATTGTAAGTGGAACTTACACACCAAGTATCAGCTCTGCAGCTATAGTCATTTGGGCTGTGTGTTGATAGATCAGTCAGTCAGTAACGTTATATATATATGTAGATTAATTACTATCACTAAGTTTATGTCCGACACTGGTCGGTCCTAATTAATTATATTTATACTTAAGATTTAAAAACTTATTGTTAGTTAATTTTTGAAGATGCAATAAATAATTGTCAGAAAACAAAAAAAAATATATATATATTATTTATGATTTTAAAGGGCTAAACTTCGTATCGCTTTTTAAGCTAAATTAATATTAATATTACTTACCCATAATTTTAGGTCTATGTAGAAAGCTTCATAAAGTTCTACAATATTAGCATGCTTTATTTCAGACAATATATCAATTTCTACCATATGATCACTAAGATCTGCAATAGCCTCTAAAATACACATTTTAGCAGCAGCAAATTGTTTAGTTTCTTTGTTTTGAACTTTATAGACCTTTCCAAATGCTCCGTCTCCCAGCTCACCAACAATCTCCCATATTTCCGAGGGATCTGCATCCATTTTAATGTTGTTACCATGACGTTTCCTTTTAGCTTCTCCTCCCAAATGGAATACTTTTTTCAAGTTGTTCATAAACGACATGATTAATTTTGTAGATACAGTTTTATCAGTAATTATTCTGAAGAGCGCTAAAAACTATCTTCCATTTACAGCCACATGCATTACATAAGTATGTTTTATTGAGCATTATGAGTCATTAAATGTTATATACTAACGATCTTATATTTTTAGTAAGTTGAAGTACCTATAAATGGATAAATTTATTTACGGTTTAATATTTGTTACATGTCTGTTATTAAAGCTTAAGAACTAAATTATTTTGATTAAAACAGATAATATTAGTTTGAACAATATGAAATGTTTTGTTTGGTTTTATTTAGGCTAAGGTTCGTATTTTTGAGGAACGCAAATTACATGTGATAGGCCGACTTCCTAAACGCAAGCTGCACTGCATATTTACAATGCATACACTTCGTAAACGCATTTGTAAACTTTATGGCAACGTCCAATGTTCCTAATCGTTTGGCAACTCATTTTGATGAGTATCAGTTGTCAAAATCGCGCATCATTTTTATTTTGTAGGCAAACATATGTATGACTTGCATAGCGACTTTCCTAAAGGACGACAAAATGCAAAAAATTTCTCTGCAACGCAAGGTTGCACTTAAGACATGTTTAGCATTGCACACGCATTTTTTTAAATTATGAATTACAACTTGCGTTTAGGAAGTCGGCCATATTTTTAAGGAAACCAAGATAATTGTAGAGCTGGCGAACAAAACCAGACTAGTCCCGTTAACTGATTTTTACAGGATTTTTTTTGTAAATATTCTGGCAAATACTAAAAGAATGGAACAAACTTCTGTTTTCGAAGGCCGTCACTTGGTGCTGTTTTATAATAAAAATAGCACTTGGTGCTGTTTTATAATAAAATAACCAGAACTGCCTCAAATATGTTGCTAGATAATTTATACACACTTCTATTCATAACAATAGAACACACATTTGTAATAAAAAGAGAAAACAACAAGATATGTGATATAAAAACACAGTTAGAAAATTATTCAATGCGAATCCTTATAGGAGACCTTGATACACATAAAATAGCATGAAGAAAAATAGTATTACGGTCACACCTAGCATGATGTGCAATTTTACATTGATCCTTATGGTGCCCCGAAACCCGATAAACACACTACTTTCTTTTCATGGTTCTTTTGTGTTTCTTAATGAAATTAATTTAAAATTTACGAGAATCTCATGTAGAATTTAGCACAGAGAAAAGCGATTTTAAAATTTATCTTCTAAGTGTAATAAAATAATGTTATTTAACCTTTAAATCACCCTCAAAAAAACTTACGTTTGTTACTCCCGTGTGTGGTTTTTCACACATATGCAATATCTACATATATATTCTCTTGTAGCAACATAGTTCTTTTGCAATCAAAGCCAGCATTTATATAGTTTTAATGATATATTTATTTCATAGTTAGTTATATTTTACAATAATTTTTCTGCAATACATTTTTCACAAACATTGCGATTATGGCAACGTTTACAAGCGCCTTTTTGGCAGAAACAGCACATCGTTTGGTGAATATAGTTTTTATATTTTGATTTCTCGCTATAACAAATGTGACATCGAGACTTTCCTTCGATTATGGGAGGAATAGTCTTTTGCTTTTTTGATGGAATTCCCGAAGATTGTGCTGAACTTTGCAAAGCTTCGGAAGGTTCATGAACCAGTGAAACTTGGGATGGGATTATTGGGCCTCTAGGTTCATCCACTAAATTTGTTTGACCTATAGCAGAAAGCAAAGACACTGCTGATTGAGTTCTTGGTAAGCCTTTTCGTATAGTCATGTAAGGCTTTGCAAGAGATATTCCCAGCTCACGCAGAAAAATTTGACGTACAATTGGCTTATTTCCTTTCCAATTTGGATTTATATCTTTCAATATAATGAACGCATTTGAAGCTGAGATGTCAATAATATTTGAAAAAACAGCAATTGGGCTTTGATTTGTTTTTCTTTTTGAACTATAGCAAGATAACATTTTATCCACTGTATCCACACCACCTATAGAAAAAAGTTTTTAAGGTGAATTTCAATAAAGCTAATATAAAAAGCATCAAAACGGACCTTTGGTTTTATTATAGAATTTAATTATTTCTGGCAATTTTTTTCCATCAGAGTCTACTTCACTCGAATGATGCATTGTACTCTGTAGTACTACGCAGTTATCCTTTCTTCCGATGTATGAAACAAGAGTTGTATTTCCGGTAAATGCAAAAGTTGACTGGAACAACGGAATTTTCTTGCATTCTAGTAGTTTTGGTGGTATGCTTTTTTTATTTTTACGCATAGTACCCACCATTGTCAACCCACGAGACAACAACTTTTGTCCAAGTTGGTAGGATGAAAAAAAGTTGTCCATTGTTATGTTATGTCCCTTCAGTCCATGAACTAAGTCCAAAACAACACGTTCTCCCTGATTTCTTTCAGGTATCTGGCTTTCCCAGATACGGCTGAATTTTCCAAACGTAGCACGTCTCAGAGCAAACCAAAAGCCAAAATTTAATGCCATATCTTTCAGGTTTAGAAGGCATATATTGTCTAAACTTGCATCTTCCACGAAATCCTAGCAACTGTTCGTCAACTGTAACACACTCAGATGGATTGAAATAATGACCCAACAACTCTGCCCATTTGTCAAAAATCTCACGAATCGGAGAAAATTTGTCAATAGAGCTTGCTTGCGGTCTGCTTACAACGTCATCAAAACGAATTACACGACTGATATACTGAAATGTTTTTTTTTGACATTATCGCTCTAAATATGGGACGTCCATAGTCACCATCGAACAAATCCAACATTGTTTCATTCTTTGATCTAATATATTGCAATTATAGCTAAAACACAACACAAATTCAATCAAAAATAAAATACCTGTACACTCCAGCCAAAATAAGACCACCAATATATGCGTATAGCAAGCCTGAGTCAATTTCTGTATAACCATCGCCGCATTCTACCTTTGCATATATGTTTGACCACTTCAGGATTATCTTTTCAATTGCCGGAGGAAAAAACAGCATAAAGGCATCTTTGATATTGTTGACACGTGCCCTTGCATATCTAGTTGTACCTGGATTTAAATTTATTATGTTTTCGTTCCGTGATCTTGCGAAGCGATTGTGAACTGGTTGGTGACTCCATACAGTACCGTCTTTCGACAAAAATAAGGGATCCTCCATTATATGATCCGATGACACCTCTATTTGATCGGTGTCCTGATTTTCGTTACTAATTTCGGAATTATATTCAGATATTTCCGATGCACAGTTTTCTTCTGGCGAGAAATTATCCTCGCTGTCGCAAAAATCGTCCTCGTCAGAAACATTCAAAATTGCTTCCAATTCCTCGTCGGTAAGATATTTTGGTCTAGCCATTTTACAATTATAAATCACAAAATAATACTGTTCTAATTAATTTTTGCACTACAAGACACTGATTTCATTCTTTATTAGTTTTCAGAAAAAACCAAAAAAATGTCAGTGCAAGACTTAGCAACCATCCAAGCACAAATAGCTTCATTGGTAGCAGCTCAAGCAGAAGCCCAAAGGACAATAACTGCATTAACAACCAACAGAGGTTTTAACATTGAACCAACTGTTCAACTCACAGCATGTTCCAGCGGAATAACCACAGAATCACAGATTAATTTAGAGGTATTTAAAATTCTACCCATTTTTGATGGAATGAAATAATTCAGCCAAGTAAAAGCCCCTACAACAGTCCCATATGGACAGTCGCAAAAAAAAGGCCCTAATGATAAAGGTAGACCAAAAAGGCGCATGGTTGTAGATTTCCAAAAATTAAACTCCCAAACTATTACTGATAGATATCCGATACCTGACGTAAATATGACAATTCAGAATTTAGGGAAAGCCAAGGTATTTACGACTTTAGATTTGGAATCAGGATTTCATCAAATTAGATTGATGAAAAAGATCGTGAGAAAACAGCCTTTTCGATAAACGGCGCTAAGTATGAATTTTTACGGATGCCATTTGGATTAAAAAATGCACCCTCCATCTTTCAACGATGCGTAGACGACATCCTCAGGCCATATATTGGGAAATTTGCTTATGTCTACATAGATGATGTTCTCATATACTCCTCCTCAGAAGAAGAACATATAGAACACATCAATACTATAGTAGATGCATTACGAAAAGCCAATATGAAAATTTCTAATGAAAAATCTCACTTCTTTATAGAAGAAATTGAATATTTAGGACATATAATTAAACATGACGGCATCACAGTAGATCCTACGAAAATACAGACAATAAAAAATTATCCTGTTCCTACTACATTAAAGGAAAACAGATCATTTCTAGGTTTAGCAAGTTATTATAGGAAATTTATAAAAGATTTTGCTAAAATTACAAAACCATTAACCACATTTTTAAGAGGAGAAAATGGGGGTATTTCAAAGAATCAAAGTGCAAAGATTAACATAACTTTGGATGAAAATGCTTTAGACGCATTAAACAAAATAAAAAATGAGCTGGAAGCACAAGTTCAATTGTTCCAACCAGACTTTAATAAACCGTTTGAACTAACTACAGACGCAAGCAATTTTGCAATAGGAGCAGTTCTTCCACAGGAAAAAAGACCAATATCGTTTATATCTAGAACACTAAATGAGACTGAACAGAATTATTCGACTAATGAGAAAGAATTATTAGCCATAGTATGGGCATTACAAAAACTTAGGAACTACCTTTATGGTATAGCAGACTTAACCATTTACACTGACCACCAATCATTAATATTTTCGGTATCAGAAAAGAATCCAAACACCAAACTAAAAAGATGGAAAAACTTCATAGAAGAATATGGAGCGAAAATTCTGTCCAAACCAGGACATCAAAACGTTGTAGCTGACGCTTTATCCAGACAGCAACAAATAAATTCAAGCACAGAGGAATCTCAGCATTCTGCTCAAAGTTCGCCAACAGAAGAATTGAAACGAAGTGAGAAACCTTTGAATCACTTTAAAAATCAAATCTTTATAATACAAGACACTTCAGATTCACTCGAGTCTAAAAACATATTCAGAAGGTATACCACACATACAATAAAATTTACAACTAACGAGAAACTGACAGAAAACATGAAACTAATACTAAAACCAAAGGTTTTAAATGGTTTACTCTCAGACGCAGAGACAATTTATAAAATAAAAAATACACTAACAACTACATTTCCTACGGTCAAATTCATACATGCAAACGATTTAGTAGAAGACATAACTGATAAAGAGGAACAATTAAAGATAGTCAAACAAATCCATGAGAGAGCTCACAGAAATGTTCAAAATAATATACTAGAATTAGAAAGAAAATATTTTTGGCCAGAGATGAGAAAGAATGCTACGGAAATAGCAAATAAATGCGATTCATGTCCAATATTTAAATACGATCGCAAACCTAATAAAGTACCATTGAAAGAATCACCAATACCAACAGAAGCAGGAAAAAACATACACATGGACGTATTTCACTTTTGTGGAGAACTTTACATCTCTACTCTCGACAAATACTCAAAATATTTACATATGACACATATACCAACACGAAAAGATATGTATAAAAACATTGATGAAATACTCTCTTTAACATACCCAAACGCAGAGTTTGTAATAACAGAAAACGAACCTGGCTTCAATGGAATTTTAGCTAATCAAATATATGAAAGACTACATATAAAACATGTTGTCTCAGCACCATTCCATTCAACAACAAACGGCCAAGTTGAACGTGTGCACAGCACTATTATTGAATTAGTAAATTTAATTTCAAAAAATCCACAAAGGTCTAACTTATTTGAGGCTGTACGCCAGTACAATAAAACTATTCATTCAGTTACAAAAGAGAAACCCGAGGACGTGTTCTTTTCAGCGAAGGGGTATCCTCACATATATGAACTAATAAAAAAAGCTCAAGAAAAAACTTTGGAATACCACAATAAAGGACGTAAACAAGTCAACTTCAATAAAGGAGACATAATATACTCAAATACACACAGACGAAAGAAGGAAGTAGCAAAGTTTGCCAATCATACTATAGAAACAGACAACGGTAATACAATTACTACAAATAAAAAACGAGTCATACATAAAGATAACATTAAAACTCAAAATGTTAAAAGAAATAATAATATTTATCACAGTAATAGCCAATGTAACACTGGCATTTAATGTTACAAAGTTAGAAAATAAAAAATACATATTAATCCAAGATCAAGATGTATATAATTTCAGTGAATATGAATATCTATACCACGTAATTAATTTAACCAAAATTTTACAACCATATGAAAACATTGTGAAAAATATATATAACACAGAAAATAATCTAGAATCACATACATATATTAATCAACAGAATTGAAATCTTAAAAAATTAACTAACGAGCGAAAGAAATAAAAGATCCCTAAATTTTTTAGGCTCTGCTTTGAAATTCATAACTGGAACACCAGATCATGAGGACGAAATAGAAATTAAAACTAGAATAAACCAATTAGTTGAAAATAATAACAAACAGAAAATAATAAATTCTCAGTATGAAAAATTATGAATATATTAAAATTGAAAAAATAAACGAAGAATTTATGTTGAATGAAGTATATATGGAACTCTTAACCTTAACGAATACAATAAACTTTGCAAAAAATAATAACTTTTATTCAGGCACTTTAGATTTGCAAGAAATAAAAGAAATCTTATATAATGAAAAAATTCAATTACCTATAATAAACATATTAGAATACTCTGACATTCATGTATGTAAACTTAATCAAACTATAATAGCTGTATACAAATATCCTATTATAAAAGAGAAATGTAAACTGTACAAAATATATCCACTCTCTCAAAGAAATGGAAAATTAGTATTAGACGATAAGATTGCCTTCTGCAACAATGAATTTAAAAGAATGAAAAATTGTAAAAACATACTAGATACAAACATATGTAAAATTAATAATCCAGATAATTGTACTTTAAGTATCTTAAATGATAAGCCAGCAAAATGTAATATTAAACTCGAAAATAATGCTAATATTGAAGACTTAGGCAACGGAAATGTATTCATTGACAACGAGCACGTAATCCTTGGTAAAACACACAACGGACCACATTTGGTACAGTTCGAAGAAAACATAACCATTGACTCAGACAGATACATAAATTTGAAACAGAACATACTGGAAATCATACATAAACGACACAATGAAGAACTAACAATTTTGGATGTACTGTACTCAGATACACCACACAAATTTTCAAATATACAAGAAATTTCTACATTTTTCATTCCTTTAGAGGAACATCCACTAATGACCACATTTTATATGATTTTAATATTAGCAATAATTTACTCTTTGGTACAGACCTGCAAATTCTACAAAATACAACAAGCAAAGATGCGTCAAGAATCATATAATAGATACTATGAAGCAGAATTACTTAGACTTCAGACTCAGGTATAAAACAAGGACGTTTTCTTTTCAACACAGGGGAGAGTTAACACATAACATACCTAACAAACACATCAATAAACAAATGCAGACGTATCATAAAATAATTATAACTAAACAGTGACCTTCAATAAACAAATGCAGATGTATCATAAAATAATTATAACTAGATAATGGTCTAGACCTAAAAGAAATACATCGGTAATTTAACAAAGAGAATTACACACAAAGGATACAAATTCAAAACATATTAAAAGCAACTGGTATAAATAGATGTTAAATAATACCTTGTAAATTAGTCTTAAGAATATATTCAAATAAATAACAGCACGTTGAGTGCTACAAAAAAATATATTTTTTAACTCCTTCTGCACAAAGAAGTTTAACTCACGTAATATGAAAAAGAATAATTTCTTTTTGAATTTTTTAAGTTTTTATTTGGTCTGACTGTAGAACAACGAGTAGTTGTGTTGAGAGTAAACAAATGTTTTTTATTTTGTGTAGCTTTGTAATAACTTTTAAAAATGAGCAGCCGTTCCGAGTCAAAAATTTTTTTGCTGCAACTTGCAGGATTACATACAATCTTTGGAAGATTTGAATCGTTTTGCAGGTATAAACGAACCTCTACTATTTATGTATTCTTGACCGAACTGATGTTTCTCTTTTAACACGTTGATCTTGCATTTTTTGGCTATCTATTTCTCTTTTGAGTCCTCTTCTTTGATTCGTCGCCAGTATCTAATAGTAGTGAGTAATCAATTGATACTTGGACATCTTCAGCTTCTTTCCTAAAAAGTGGAAAAGCGACATATTGATGATACCAGTAGCTTTTTTAATTCCTTATAAGATATTCGTCATAGATAGCAGGTACATACCCATCCGTTTGACATCCATCACCACTTCCGCTTGCTTCACTGGGTTTGTAATATGAGCAAATGGGTCAATATCACTAAAAGGACTTACAGATCCCAATAAGCAATTTTGCTTGAAATCAAGTGTAAAACAATTGTTATTCAAGTCTCATATTCAATTGTCAAGGGTTGAATTATGCTTGATTTACACTTTATTTCAATAGCATTCTCCAGTGAAATGGGTACTTGAATTCAATTCGAACATTTCAATTGTATTAGAGTTCAATTCAAGCCTTGAATTGTACTGTAATTCAACATTGTATTACAATTGAAATCAAGTATATTTCAAGCTTCAAAAACAATGCGTTTAAAATAGAAAGGAAAATGCAATTGACAAATTTTCTTATAATTACTTTATGCATATTTACCTTCACTATTGTTTTCATGATTTTTTAAACCTTTTGTTTAAAAAAAAAACACGTTTTTATATATTTTTCATCAGAATTTCAATAAAAAATAAATTACTTATTTGACAAGGTTTGAACATGTTGTATGTTGTTTGATTTTTTATTTCCAAATATTTTCAAACTTGAATATTACTTGAAAAAATTTTTGAATTCAACTTTGTTTCCAGTTAAATTTCAAGTGCTTAAATTTTAATATTTTGAGTGCTTATTGGGATATAACGTATTTTTTTAAAGACGTTGTCAGTATCTGCTCGCCTATATGTTTTGTACTATATGACAGTTAAACTTTAAATTTAAAGTCAAAACCAACCTAACCAAGCAATTTGAATATGAAATGTGTGTATATGAACAGATGGAACTTATTTAATACATTCAAAGTCGGCCCATTTTACAACAAAGTAAAACAAAGTTCTAACTGCCAAATATAACCTTTTTAAATCAAACGGTTCACGAAATCTTTGAGTTAGAACTAAGTTTAGCAAGTACTTTCATTTCAATATAGCATGTGAAACTTTTTGTTAGCGAAAATTGTAATACAACGCAGTTGGAACTTTTTTTATCTGAAAACAGCCTTTTAGCCAATATGTTAGTTGGAACCCTTTTATTTTAAGGGCTCGAATTAGTAACAATTTCTCTTCAGTTTCATTTTCTCACGTCTTTGATATGTTCTATCAAAACAAAAAATTTAAAATACTTATGCCTCATACTATTTTTAGTTTCAATAAAAAAGATTAACAAAACACATTTGAAATAAAAAATTAGCCCCCTTTTGCAAAAACGAGTGGTAAATTTAAAGTTGGTTTAACAAACGAATTTTGTAAAACCAGTTTTAAAGCATGATTTAACTTTAACAATCGTTATTGCATTAGAGCATAAATGTTTTCTTTTCCAATATTTCCAACTAATTTAAGCAGTTTTAGTATCTTTTTCAAGTTGTATTGGAGTGGAAATAAACAGAGAGGAAAATCGCCTGGTATGTCAAAATGTACACTGAAAGGAAACTCATCATTCAGACAATGAAATTCTTCATTGTATTAATGCATTTTTCCATTAAAAGTCAGCTAATGAAGCCCACCATTGGATCAATGAAGAATGATTCATTGTATTTATGAGGTTAATTTTGGCGGCTATGTCATAAATAGAATTAAACAATTTCATTGGTTCAATGAAACTTTTTCATAAATATAATGTAGTGGTTTCATAGATTTAATGAAGTTTTTACATACTATTAAAGAAGTTTATTCATAACTATAAAGAAAATTTCATTTGAGTAACGATGAGATTTTCATATATATAATGAAATATAAGCAGTAAATAATGAAAATTTTCTATTAAAAACATCATGAAATCATATCCCTTCCAAACCAAATACTTAATAAAAAAATATATAGATTTTTTAATTTTATTTAATATACACAAGTACATATGTGCATATGTACTTAATATTTGTACATATGTTTGTATTTATTAAAATAAAACATTTAACATTTAAGGAACTCACACAGAACTTACACAGAAGTGAAGAAAGTGACAGGTAAAAGAAGCTCCAATCAGGTTTTTTTTTAAGAAAAAAGAGAAAAGTATAGTGTATTGATACTGTACTGTATTACTACTTACCAATTAACACAGATTATAAAAATTTATTACACTAGAAAGAAATATCAAAGCAAAAACGACGACAAAATTTGAGGGAAAACGAGACAAACAGAAAAATACCCTTATCTTCCGTCTCGTGACACTTCTGTATGTTTTGTGATTAGAGTTCAACCCAAATAATGTTTTAAGTAAGCTGAAAAACGTACGTGTTTATAGTAAAACTCTTAATATGTTATTGAGAATTACAATACACAAACATAAGTTTTAAAGAATGAAACAAAAATCTTAACAAAACAAGCATCTTTATTGGATGTTTGGCACAAGCTTTTTGTGTTCGCATAGTGGTGAAGCACGTGAATGGTTGTTAAAAAAATAGAGAGATATCTGGCATACAATGAAGAATATTACATTGTATAAATGATATGATTCCATTGCATTTACGATAACCATACTGTTTTGAAATTAAAAGGGATTAGAAAAGTAAGACATAGAAAATATTTTTTAACATAATAACTTTTTTTAATAAATGTTAAACTTAAATTGTAACAATTCCCAATAAAAACACAGCATTTTTTCATTTACAATTCCGTAAATTATATCATATAATTGCACACATTTTTAATGCATGTTTTTTATTTATTGTATCTTCATATATGAACTAACAATAAGTATTAAAATCTTAAATCTAAAATATAATTAGTAGGCCCGACCAATGTCGGCGATAACTTAGCGATAGTTATTAATAATACATAAGTAGTGATAAGCAAAAAAAAAAATTTTCAAGCAGCTTCATCCGGAGTGTTTAAAATTAGAGCCCTTGTATCTCTCTTTTTTAAGCGGATGTGTTCAGGAGGCTTATTCTGTCGATGCGAAAGTCAATGCGACTCGAAAACATGCAAATGCGAACACTTCCTATTCTGTGTTACGACGTTCGCAAAGTACTTTTTTTATTCGCATTTAAAATGCGAAAAGGTGACAAGTCGGTATTCTGTATTGCGAAAACAAATGTCAGATAAACAAAACAGCATTCGCAAAGAACAAATGTAAGTGAAAAATAATAATTTTGTTTATTTATTGTTACATTAATTGTTTAAATTATTCAGGGAAAAAAAGCAACAAGACCACCAAATCAAACCAATTTGAAATAATTGTGGAATATATTATGAAATACAGCCTGGCAAAAGGTCAATGTTGTTTTCAATTGTTGTTTTCACAACAATGTTGTTTTCAAATTTCCGTGCAACAATGTAACTTTCCAAAAGATTTAAAATGTTTATTGGTAAGTATGTCTTCAATTTCAAAATCAGGCCTTCATGCCACACTTTATCAAATGACTGAGAAACATCAATAAACAAGGCAGAACAATAATTCTTTTCCTCAAATGATTTTCTGATAAATTGAACCAATCTATGCGTTTGCTCAATGGTGCTATGCTGGTTTCTAACACCAAATGAACCCATTTTCAGTTAAAATTGAAGACAATTTTGTCATGAGTAGCTTTTCAAAAAGCTTTGACATTGTTGACAGTAAACTTATTGGCCTATATGACTCAGCTTTGGTAAGATCACCTGGCTTTAGAATAATTTTAACCTTGGCAGGCTTCCAGCAGTGTGGATAATACTCCAGTCGTAAAATACAATTAAAAATTAATAACAGGATTCTAATTGCAGTACGAGGTAGCTAATCAGCATCTGGTTACTAATTCCATCCATACCGGGAGCTTTTTTTCGGGTTGAGTTCGGCAATTAGTTTTTGTACATCACACATCGTAAATTTAAAGGGTCGACGGGGTAGAGCAACTACACTCGGCAAATCAACAACACCGGTACATGTATTTGGTTGTAAATACGGATTTTAAATGCTCAGCAAATATGTTACCTTTTTCTGTATCGCTTCTTGCCCAACCTCCGGTAGATGTGCGCAGAGGTGGCTTAAACTCAACGGGTGTTTTAAGCTTTTTAGCAGCGCGCCACGGAGTAATTAGATGCTGGTGTGACATCAAGACCTTCCAGATAATTTTTAAAAGATGCAGTTTTTTCATTTGCAAGCAATTCTTGGAGTCGTTTAGTGCACTCCTTAAATCTGATTTTGTGTTGAGGTGATCTGTGCTGTTGCCATTCCCTTCAAGCTCTTCTTTTTTCACGTACGAGATGTTCAACGTCTGTAGAATAAATTTTATTGAACCCAGTATGCGGATGGGAGGTAGTGGCATGTTCAGAAGCTTGTTTAATATTCTCGTTAAGATTTGCAATGTTCGATTCAATATCATTGGGCGTTCTTAGCGTAATATTTTCCGTGCAATGACTACTAAGATATTTTTTGAATCCCAGCCAATTAACACTATCAACTTGACATATGGGAGAGGTAAAGCACTTCTCAGTGGGCTACAGATTGTAACGATGGTGGGAGAGTGATCTAGGGAAGCTTCAACGTGAATAAATTCCCTGGAAATACTTTTTATGACGCCGAAATCTATAACATCCGGAATTTTTCGTACGTCAGTAGGCCAGTAAGTAGGCTCTCCACTCGAAATAACATCCAAGCCCATTTTTGAAATTGTGTTGAACAACGTCAAATGAGTCTCAGAGACCAACATTATATCAATATTTTTTTCCGTAAGGAAGTGCTCAAGTTCATTTTTATGTTGGCGAATGCCGTTTGCGTTCCAGAAACATATTTTTAACGTGTTCATGGCTTGTTAATTAATGCTTGAAGTAGAGTATTCTGCATTATCAGCATTTCTTGCATCATGGTAGTCATATTTGTTGTAAAATTATTTATAGTCAGCACCAGATTCTCAATAGTAGCTTCAAGGCGACTAAAATTAAAGCTTGAGTTTACATTCGTTGAATTATTTTGAGGTGGAACATTTTGTGCGGGAATAGAATTTGTTTTAGCAGCATCGGCATACGATACACGTGAAGTACCTGGTTGGCTCATTTGCGCAAAAGTGGCGGAGTACGCATTTAATGGTTGAGCTGGAGCTAATTTAGGTTTTTGCACCATAGCCTGCTTGACGAAAGAGTACACAGGCCATCCTCTGTTGTTAGCGGTGTGATTACCTCCACAATTGCTGCATTTTTTTTCGCTTGATCTTTTGGTTTGTACAACTTGCAATACCGTGCAATTCACCGCAGATAACACGCACTGTAGGTAAATTGCAGTAAGCTTTTGTATGGCCATATTCTTGGTTCTCGTTGTACATTCATAGTGAACAGTCAATTTAGCGGAGTTTTTATTTCATACTAAACAAAAAAAAAATTGTACGAAAAAATATTCGGAATACATATTGTTATTGTTAGCTTTATTTGCATTGCTAATATTTTTTACATATTCATAATTAACAAAAACAAAAAAACCGTAATCAAAAAAAAAACAAACAAACAAACAAAAGTGCCCTTGAGGAATACTCTATATGAGTACCTCAAAAACAAATAACTGTGAAGTGAGTTCTAATGGCAGAAATGCCTATTTTACTGTGAGTTCTGAAGCTCTTAATGAAAATAATAAAAATAAAAAATCTAATGATAGACTTACTGAGAGCTCTGAAGCTCTTAATGATAATAAATTAAATAAGAAATCTGATAGTAGACTTTTTTTAACGGCGAGACCACTTTTTCGTCAGCGATCAACTTCGCTTTGTCCAATGCCAACTAGTGATTCGTTAACATTACCGTTGCCTAGTACTTCTACATTTAACTCAGCGATATCATCCGCCTCGGGCTCGTGGTCATCACTTAACCAAGTTTTTACTGAAGTTAAGAGCAGCCCAAAACCCAAGGTCCAAGTGGGAATGGACAGATATATTACAGTGGTAAAGCGCGGACGAAGCCCAAAGTCTTCGAAAATTTCATCTGCTCCAAAAATGTCTAGGGATAACAGCGCATCCTCTATTAACCGCCAAAATCGTTTTCAAATATTACAAGTTGACAACAACGAACCCGATGTATCTACGAACAAAACATCCAAGCCGCCTCCAATCTATTTGAGAGAAAAAAATTCAAACGCTATTATAAAAAATTTAATTTCAGTCATTGGTGAGAATAAATTTCACATCGTTCCAATAAAACGTGGTAACATTGATGAAACCAAAATTCAAATTTATGAAGAAAAAGATTTTCGCAAACTGATTACTGAATTTGAAAAAAGTAAGAAAAGTTTCTACACATATCAGCTTAAAAGTGCTAAAGGCCTGCAGATCGTATTGAAGGGCATCGATTCCTATGTTGCTCCCGAAGAAATAAAAGATGCACTCGTCCTCCAGGGATTTAGGGTAAAAAATGTATCTAACATAATAAATAGGGAGAAGATTCCTCAACCTCTATTTCGCGTCGAACTTGAGCCAAACGATATAAAATTGAAAAAAAGCGAGACTCATCCAATTTATAATTTGAAATATCTCTTATATCGAAAAATAACAGTTGAAGAACCACACAAGCGTACAGTGCCATAATTGTCAAGAATATGGTCACACAAAAACTTACTGCAAGTTACCTTCAGTTTGTGTTATCTGCGGTGAATTGCACGGTACTGCTGGTTGTACTAAACCTAAAGATCTAGCAGAAAAAAAATTTAGTAATTGTGGAGGTAATCACACCGCTAACTACAGAGGATGTCCTGTCTATTCTTTCGTTAAACAGACTATGGGACAAAAACCTAAATTAGCTCCAGCACAAACAGCAAACGCTTACTCCGCCACTTTTGCTCAAATGAGCCAACCTGTCACTTCACGTGTATCGTATGCCGATGCAGCTAAGACTAGTTATATTCCCACACAAAATATTCCGCCTCAAAATAGTTCAACGAATGCAAACTCAAACTTTAATTTTAGTCGCCTTGAAGCTACTATTGAGAATCTAGTGCTGACTATAAATAATTTTACAACAAATATGACTAGCATGATGCAAGAAATGCTGCGAATGCAGAATACACTGCTTCAAGCATTAGTTAACAAGCCATGAACACGTTAAAGATAAGTTTCTGGAACGCAAACGGCATTCGCCAACATAAAAATGAACTTGAGCACTTCCTCACGGAAAAAAATATTGATATAATGTTGGTTTCTGAGACTCATTTGACTTCAAGAAGCCTATTCAAAATTAATGGCTACATTTTATATGATTCAAAGGACCCAAGAGCAAGAGCTTGCGGGGGATCAGCAATTTTAATAAAGTCAAGACTCAAGCATTATATTCTTGACAACATTTGTGAAGAACATCTACAAGCAACGAATATTTGTATCGAAAATTTTTGCACAAATTTTGTCATATCATCAATTTACTCCCCTCCTAGATTCGCAATTACTGAGGATCAATACGAGGATTTCTACAAATCTCTTGGCCCTTGTTTCGTAGCAGCTGGAGACTATAATGCAAAACATACTTTCTGGGGTTCGCGTCTTATCACACCTAGAGGACGAGCGTTGTTCAACACAATTTCAAAAATGGGCTTGGACGTCATTTCGAGTGGGGAGCCCACTTACTGGCCTACTGACATACATAAAATTCCGGATATTATAGATTTTGGCGTCATGAAAAATATTTCTAGGGAATTAATTCACGTCGAAGCTTCCCTCGATCTATCGTCCGATCACTCTCCCACGATCTTTACAATCTGTAGCCCACTGAGAAGTGCTCTACCTCACCCATATGTAAAAATGGTCAGTTGTGTTAATTGGCTGCGATTCAAGAAATATCTTAGTAGTCATTGTACTGAAAACATTAAGCTAAGAACTCATGACGATATTGAATCTAATATTGCTAATCTTAACAAAAATATTAAGCAGGCAGCTGAACATGCCACTTCCTCCCATCCGCAGACTGGGTTTAACAGAATATATTCTACAGATATTGAACTTCTCGTATGTGCAAAAAGAAGAGCTAGAAGAGAATGGCAACAGCACAGATCACCCCAAAATAAAATTAGATTAAAAGATTGCACTGAAAGACTCCAAGAACTGCTTGCATATGAAAAAACTGCATCTCTTAAAAACTATCTGGAAAATCTCGATGTCACACCAGCATCTAATTATTCTTTGTGGCGCGCTGCGAAAAGAATTAAAACACCCGTTGAGTTTAAACCACCTCTGCGCACTTCTACCGGAGTTTGGGCCAGGAGTGATATTGAAAAAGGTAACTTGTTTGCAAAGCATTTAAAATCCGTATTTACCCCAAACACATGTACTGGTGTTGTTGATTTCCCGAGTGTAGTTGCGCTACCCCCTCGACCCATAAAATTTAAAATGTGTGATGTACAAAATCTAATTGCTGAACTCAACCCGAAGAAAGCACCGGGTATTGATGGAATTAGTAACCAAATGCTAATAAAATTGCCTCGTATTGTAATTAGAATCATGTTATTAATTTTTAATGCCATTTTACGACTGGAGTATTATCCCCACAGCTGGAAGCTTGCCAAAGTTAAAATGATTCCAAAGCCGGGCAAAGATCTTACCAAGGCAGAATCATACAGGCCAATAAGTCTGCTATCAACAATGTCAAAACTTTTCGAAAAACTGCTCATGTCAAAATTGTCCCCAATTCTAATTGGTAGTGGGTGTATCCCAGACCATCAGTTTGGTTTTAGATGTCAGCATAGCACTATTGAACAAACGCATAGATTGGTTCAATGTATAAGAAGAACATTTGAAGAAAAGAAGTACTGTTCTGCACTCTTTATTGACGTTTCGCAGGCATTTGATAAAGTGTGGCATGAAGGCCTAATTTTAAAATTAAAATCATATCTACCAATAAATTTGGTGAATTTATTAGAAAGTTATATTACTTCCCGGAAGTTCACGGTTGTGGAAGGAGAATTCATGAGTGTGCCCGAAACTATATCATCCGGTGTGCCACAGGGGAGCATACTGGGGCCAGTTTTGTATTTAATTTATACTTGTGATATGCCTTTGAGCAGCAATATCCATACATCTACGTTTGCCGATGATACAGCCTGCCTAAGTATGCACGAAAATTCTCATGAGGCTTCCCGATATCTACAAGAACATATAACACAACTGGAACTATGGTTAAAATTATGGAGAATTAAGGTAAACGAGCAAAAGTGTGTTCAGGTAACATTTACCCTGCGAAGAGATACTTGTTCCCCAATTCGAATCAACAATCAAGTTGTTCCTCAGCATTCACATGTAAAATACCTTGGTATACACCTTGATCGACGACTTACATGGAAACACCATATTGACTCAAAGCTAGTACAAATGAAACTTAAACTAACTCAGATATATTGGCTGATTGGTAGAAACTCAACACTCAGCCTAGACTGCAAACTTTTATTATACAAGTCGCTCTTGAAGCCAATATGGTGCTACGGAATTCAGTTATGGGGCACTGCTTCAGCTTCTAACGTCGAAAGAATCCAACGAAGGCAAAATAAAATTTTACGTTTGATTACATCGGCTCCATGGTACATAAAAAACTCAAATATACATCGTGATTTGAATATGCCACTAGTGATTGAAGAAATAGCAAAATACGCAGGCAAATATTTAACAAAACTCGAGTCACATCCTAATCCGCTTGCTCGTAACATCTTGAATTTTACTGGCCACATTCGCTTGAAAAAGAAGGACACAAGGGCTCTTTTACTCAACACTCCAGATGGGATTGCTTGAAAATATTTTTTTTCTCTTTTTTTTTTTTTTTGATTATCACTACTTATGTATTATTTATAACTATCACTAAGTTTATGTCCGACAGTGGTCGGGCCTAATACTTATATTTTAGATTTAAGATTTGAATACTTATTGTTAGTTCATAATTGAAGATACAATAAATAAATAAATGTATTAAAAAAAAAAAAAAAAAAAAAAATATTCTTGGCAATTATGACACTGCACGGGACCTGCACGCTTATGTGGCTCTTCAACTGTGATTTTTCTGTATAAAAGGTATTTTAGGCTATAAATAGGATGAGTCTCATTTTTTTCCACTGTATATCATTCGGCTCCAGTTCAACACGAAATAGGGGTTGGGGTACCTTTTCTCTGTTCATTATGTTAGATACATTCTTTACCTTAAATCCCTGGACGACGAGTGCATCTTTTATTTCTTCAGGGACAACAATTTGCATAGATTTATTTGCAAATAAGATTTGCGTATAAACGAGGTATATGTAGTTTGCTTATTTCTTTTAACCTCATCCTGTATACCTTTCAATACCATGTCAACATTGTGTATACATATACTGAACACAATCGTCACATATAAAACGTATAAAGTTGTTAGTATCCAATACTTTTTGAGAATATTGGTCTATACCCGAAAATTTAGCTGTGGAATGATAAATTTTATTGCACACTCCTATGCATCTAATTCCTGATTCACCACGAATTACATTTATTGCATTCGGCCACTGCTGACTGGACTTTATATTAAAAATTTAATCAAATTATTGTTTTTTTTTCAATCACCAATAAATGTATCCAGTTTATTTTATGTTTTTTTTTTTGCATTCAAATTAATTTTCAATCAACTATTTATTAATTTTTAAAAATATTATAATTATAACACTTGTATAGTCATTCATTCGAGAACATCTTTAGCACAACGAACACGGCTGCGTTTCATTTCTACAGATCTAGGAATTACTAGCAAAAATAATCTCTAAAGTTTAGACTTTAAACTTTACGAGTTAAAACCACAGAGGATAAACAGAGATGTCACGAGACGGAAGATAATTTGCGTTTTCGGAGGTCTCGCTCACTCTGTCACTGCACATTCTTAGAACCTTCTTTCGTGATGGCATTTTCTTAGCTTAATTTCATTTTATGCTTTGTAACCTCATTCGCTTGTCGATTTTTTTAAATAAATGGTAACAATTGATATTTTTAATGAAAATGCTTCAAATGAGATATGCAATCATTTTAAAACTATTTTTAATTGCCTTTTAAATAGTTATAAGCTATTTCGCATTCTGTTTTTTGATTCAGCACAACAAATTCTTTCATTTAATTTTGTAAATATGTGTACTTCGTTTACTTGTTCAAATGTGTTTTCAGTTTTATGTTTTGTGGTCTCATTTCCTGTGTGATTTTTGTAAATAAAAGATTGAACAATTTTAATTTTTACCTGCTTAAAGTTAAATCAGTAATCATTTGAAAAACAAATTTTAATCTGTTTTTAATACCAATAATCTATTTCACATTCTATTTTTTTAATTCAATTCAACAAATTCTTTAATTTAATTTTGTAAATGTGTATGTATGTATGTATGTACACGTGTTCGTTTCACAAACATCCCTATAGGAAGGCTACCAGTCAATTGACTAGTAATTTGACTAGTAGCGGCGACCACAACTTCGGTCACTAGCCCCAGTTAGTTTATTAGGGGCTTGGTGAAAAAAATTACCAAAACATTTGTGTACGTGTGATTTTTTCTCTCTCTCTAACTTATTAATTTCACTAAATTTAAACACATATAGCTGAAGTGCTTACTCTGCTACGTTTTTCGCAGTCACAGATTACATAAGCATTGGTGAACTATGACTAGTCAATTGTTATAAGGCAACTAGTCACCTATTACTAAGCAATATTTACGTAGAAACTGATCAAATGTAACTTTTAAATAAAAAACATAATTTATAATACTTTTTGTTTAATTTCATTTGCTTTTTTATTACAAAAATAACTCTAAAATACATAAGTAAATAGCATTTAAAACAAAAAATACAAATATACAAAATCACCAAATAACTTAAGCGGTATATAGCCCTCAGAATTTTTCATCTACAACGCACATTGCTCTCTACAAATATCTAAAATTTAGAAAATAAATATACGTATTAAATTAAACTTTGTGAATATCTTTTATGCACTATTTTAGTTATCTTTTTCAATACTTTTATAAACTTTCACAGATTGCATGAATTGCGCGTTCTTCACAACGCATTTTCCCCTTTCCAAATATCTAAATTTTGGAAAAGAAACGAATACATACATACATACATACATACATACTTATGTATGTTTCAGTCATTCATTTCTTGTAGGGATATATACTACAGTTGTCCCTTTGATTGATTGAAACGCTGTTCAACACATTCTCACCAATTAATATTTTCAATTAAGAATTTAATTATATTAATTTAATTTTAATTGTATTAATTAATTTGACTGGCAAAACTTAATTGATATTATCAAATTGTTTATAGGTGAAATTTTAATTAGTTTTTTAATTGATACTACAAATTAAAATTAAAATTTTAATTAATATTACAAAATCATTCATATTACTTTTTTGTGTGTTGGGAAACAACGTCTTTGTTAACAACTGTTTAAAACTGAAAATCTAAGAAACCCCGTTTTTCAATACATTTACTGTTATAAAATCACTTTATGAAGTGACCTAAGAAAACCAAGGGTATTTTCGTCATTCATGGACTCCAACAAAATAGAATTGGTACAATAGAATTCCCGAATATTTTTTGTGTATCACAGTGTTATTATAAGGTAAATCGATAATTAAAATCCAAATTAAGCATCTATTAAAATTATTATTTAGATTTACTATATTCTTTACGTCGTAATATCTCAAAAATTTCATTACGATTGGTACAAATATTTTTCATTCGGTTGGCAGATAGCTGCAGTTTGCTTATCTTGTCACCTCGTATTGTTACAAAATATGTAAAAATACTAAAAAATATAAATAATTATAATTGAGTGCACGCACGTGATGAATTTATATCATGATGAATGAACAGCTTCCTGGCATAAAACAAGCAAAATATCGTAGCTTTGTAAAAATTAAAAAATATATAAAATAAAGGTGTTATTATAACATATAAACACTTTTAAAATAGATAATATTAAACTGATAATTAGTGAAAACAAAAAAAATAACAATAAAACTAATTATTCGTGAATAATATGGCTGAATGCAATAAATGCAGATCAGCAATAAGGGGTGAAAGTGGAATAAGTTGCAATGGAGTGTGTGGCAAAGTATTCCATATCACAAAAAAATGTGCGGGAATAGACCAATATTCGGCGAAAATTATGGACGAAAATAGATTTATAAGGTATATTTGTGATGATTGCATGCAATATATACAAAACATTGATTTAGTAATAAAAGAAATGGAGTTCTCGAAAATAAACAACACTTAATAGATTATAAACATGAATTTAAAACATCACTAAAACAGAATGAAACCGAAATTAAAAAATTATTAGAAGCTATTGAGACACGGTATGAAGAAAGAATTAATAAAATGATTAAATTACAAAAATCTTGTGAAAAAAATGTTGAAGACGTTAAAAAATTAGTTGGTAATATAAACGAAATTGAAAACAACAACAAAAAACTGCATCAAACAATAGAAGAAAAAAATGAAAATATGTGTAAAGAGATAAAGAAAGTGATAAATGAGTCAAGTACAAAAACAACATATGCAGAAGCAGCTAGAAACAAAGAGTTACCATGTACGAGCAAACAAGTACCACTAATTGTAAAACCAAGGGAAAAGCAATCGGCGGTTAAAACAAAAGAAGATTTAAATAAAATTAATCCAGTTGATTTAAAAATAACAAACGTTATAAGTAAGAGAAACGGAACAATAGTGATACAGAGTGAAAATGGCGAAGAACGGGAAAAAATTAAGTGCACGATTCAAGATAAAATATCGGAACAGTATGAAATCAAGGTTCCTAATACATCAGAGTACAAAATAAAAATCACAGGCATGACTTTTGAATATAATGAAAATGAAATTATTGAGAAAATAAAAAAACAAAATTATAATTTGGCAAACTCTAATCTTAAATTTATAGAAAAATATAAAGTAAAAAGGAATAATAAAATAGTATATACTGTAAAATTAACAGCGAATCATATAACAAAATTATAGAAGAAGGAAGAGTAAACATTGGTTGGGAAAAATGCAGAGTATATGATGGAACAGAAATCACACAATGTCTAAAATGTAGAGGATACAATCATCTAGCAAGGGAATGTAAGAACCAGGAAATATGTTTAAAATGCCACGGACAGCATAGAACTAAAGATTGTAAAAACCAAGACCGAATAATGAAATGTATCAATTGCGTAAAAGTAAACAGCAAACTAAACATGGGATTGGATGAAAATCACTTTACAAATGATAGAGAATGTCCGGTGTATCAAAACAAACTAAAAAACAAAATGAGAAATATTGGCCTACTAGCATAACAATTAAAGGAGTTTCACATAATGTATACAAATATACAAGGGCTTATTAATAACTATAACCAACTTGAAATTATTGTAGCAGAAGAAGGACCTGAGTTTTTCATTTTATCGGAAACTCATATAACTGAAGAAATGGAGGAATCAGAATTACTATTACAAGGATACAAATATACCAATGTGTTATCTACATCCTCTAGAACTGGAGGTGTCATAATATATTATAGGAGTAAGTGGAATATTATAAAATTAATTGAAAAGGTGGATAATATGAAGTACTGGATTTTATTTTGCAGAGCCACATTTGGAAACTATAGCTTTATAATTGGGGTAATTTATAGATCACCTAGTTATAGCGAATCTGTTTTTTGTACTGCATTTGAAGAAATAATTGAGGAAATATGTGATAATTACTTAAACAACTGTGATATTTTAATAACGGGCGATTTTAATATAGACTGGATGAAAAATTATACGTATAAAAATAGAATTAAGAGTCTGCTCCATGACAACGGTCTAAAGCAATTAGTAAATGAATGCACGCGTGTAACAGAAAATTCAAAAACAATAATAGACTACGTAATATCGAATAACTTTAATACGTTAGTAAATAATAATGAAAAAAATAAGATCTCAGACCATGAAATTATAAATATAACTGTCCCAAATGTGAATAAAGAACTACAAAATGAAAGAAAAATAATTGAAATATTTAAATATAATAAAGAAATTTTTAATACTGAATTATCTAATAACTTAAAATACGAAAACGCCAGAGATTTAAATGAAAATGTTGAACTTTTTGATAAATGCTTAGAAAATACTGCAAAAAAATGTACGTTTAAAAAACAGATTCGTGAGAATAAAAATGTTTACAATTGGTTTACTGATGAACTACGGTTGATGAAAAGAGAAAAGATAATGAGATATTTGCAAGCTAAAAGAGAAAACACTAATCAAAAATGGGCAGAATATAAAACAATTAGAAATAAATATAAACAACAAATTGAAAACAGTAAAAATAATTATATAAACAACAAAATTAGTAACTCAAGGAACCAGAAACAAATGTGGAAGGAAATCAAAAACCTAGTACTTCATGATAACAAAAGTATGATCAAATCAGTGGTATTTGACAATGTAGAATACACTGATAGTTATAATATCGCTAATAAATTTAACTCTTATTTTATACGCAGCATTAGTAATATACGGGAATCGATAGACAATGTGCAATATGTAAACAAAATAACATGCAATGTAACTGATTTTTTTACATTTCGTATAATAAATAATTTAGAACTATATAACCTAGTGAAGCAAATGAAAAATAAAACTGATTACGATAAAATATCAAATAAGATTATATTGGACAACTGGAACGCAATTGGTAGCGTATTATTAAAAATAGTGAATACATCATTGCAGACTGGCTGTTTTCCGGACAATTGGAAAAAAACAATGGTAACGCCAATTAGAAAAATTGCAAACACAAAGAAATGCGAAGAATATCGGCCTATTAACACCTTAAAAACTTGTGAAAAGATACTGGAAACAGTTGTAAAAATACAATTGGAGATATATATAGAGGAACATAATATACTCTCCAAATATCAATCAGGATTCCGTAAAAAACACTCATGTGAAACGACCGTTAACTATGTCATTAGTAAATGGAAAGAGATAGGAAATGATAAGAAATTGATTGCAATTTTTCTTGACTTCAAAAGAGCATTTGAAACCATTGATAGGGAAATAATGATAGAAAAGCTATATATGTATGGAATAAGAGGAAAAGAGCTGAATTGGTTCAAATCGTACATGGACAACAGAACACAGACAACTAAGGTAAATAATTCAGTATCGGAGGAAGTAATGAATGACTTTGGAGTTCCACAAGGCTCAATACTAGGCGCACTGCTTTTTATTATTTATATTAATGACTTGCCAAATATATTAGAAAGATGTAACATAGTCCTATACGCAGATGATACCTTAATATATACCATTGCAGACAAGGAAGAAGAATGTCGAGAAATTATAACTTATAATATATGTAGATAAAATAAATAATTGGTTAAAAATGAATGAACTTAAACTTAATGAAAACAAAACGAAGATAATAGAAATTAACATCAATTCGAACGAAACATTTGAAATAAATAACTCGGTAATTGAAAAAGTTGAGCATATAAAATATCTCGGGTTTATAATTGATAAGAAACTAAAATTTAATGAACACATTGAGAACATATGCAAAAAAATCGGTAAAAAAATCAGTTTTCTTGGAAGAATCAGAAACAAAATATCAAAAACTACAGCGATAAATATATATAATACCATAATAAAACCACACTTCGAGTACGGGTCTACTATTTTATATACATGTAGCAACACACTCCAATTAGCAAGAATGCAGAAACTTCAAAATAAAGCTATGAGAATAATATTAAAATGTGATAGATATACTGAAATAAATACAATGCTGAATATCCTGAAATGGTTAAATGTGAAACAGAGACTTCAATTCAATACGCTCAGATTTATTAAAAAGATGAAACAAGGCGACGCACCCAAATACCTTTGTGAACAAATAAGATATGTAGGAGAAAGCCAACCGTACGGACTAAGAAATGTGAACGATTTTCGATTAAACAGGGTTATGTCAACGCAGATGCAGAGATCACTGTTTTACAAGGGCTTACAACTGTATAATAAACTACCAAATAATATGAAAAATGAATATAACGAGAATGTATTTAGAAAAAAATGTATTAATTTTGTGAGATTTAGTGTTGATTTATAATGATAGGAAGTTTGAATTATGTATTGTAAAAGTATTTTTAATACTAATAATAATAAATATAAAAAAAAAAAAAAAAAAAAAAAAAAAAAAAAAGGGGTAAAAAATATACTGTATTTATATGAACTTGTTCTTTCATTATGATATAAATTCATCAGATGTGTATACAAAATTAAATAAAAAATAAATTAAGCAAGTAGAAATACATACATATAGGACGAGGTGTCCTAGAAAAAGTTGTTAATCAAAAGATTGACTTAACACAGTTCGTAACACTAATAGAAAATTAACGATCTAATTTTAAGATCAAAAATCTAGAATTTATATTGTAGAAATTTTAAAATTTCAATTTGAAATTTGTTCAGTGAGATTGACGTTCTCAAATTTAAGTATTAATTCTTAATTTATAGAATAAATTCTTAAAATCACAAACTTGATCTTAATTTTATGATTATATTCTTAAATTTTTAAGAATATGATCTTAATTTAAGATTTTTATTAAGAACTAAATCTTGAAATCAATCTTAAAATTAGATTTTATTGAAGATTAAAATCACACAATCTACCGCATTTACTTTCAAACAGATGTGCATGTTTCCTTTGTTTCGCTTTTTTAAATAAAAGATTCGAATGTTTCCATAATAATTTGGAAAGATGAGAGTAAATGTTTGTTTCGTTTATCATTCTCGCAAAGCCATGCATGTTTCGTTTGTTTCGCTTTTTTTAACGAAAGAAACGACCAGTAGATGTACCATGTACTATTCTATTCGAACTCTCATGTTTCATTACTCTCATGTCTCCATTCTCTCATGTTTCCATGTGTTATTCGTTTCGTTTCGATTGCTTGCCTCCCAGCGAATAGAGTAAATATTCGTTTCGTTCGTTATATATATTCTCAATTAGAGTTCTGTTTTCGCTTCATTCTCAATAGACAGAAAAGCAAAACATCCATGCATCTGTTTAATATATAAAACAAGTCTTAAAAAAAATCACAATATGACAATACAATCAGTTTCCAAAAATCTAAATCGTTTCACAGAAGTAATAACGTATAGTTTTTGTGTATTCAGATGAGAAGGTTACTGGTTTACATTTTTTACTTTTTTCCTCTTTGTTAAAGAGCCCGTCTTACGCTGGTGCTTTTCAGAAGCGTTTTTCCAAACTTTCGTTATCAAGAAAGCACGACATTGCTTCCCTCCGTTGTTATTGCTTCCAAATCAGAATTCTGTTGCTGGGATTACTGCACTTAAGTAATTTTATAGCGTGTATCCTCTGTAATTCCTAGAAATACGTTCTTTTTTCTCAGTGTGAAAGAGAAACTGTTTCTTCCTCTGTATTTCATCTAGTTGAATTAACATTCCACAAAGGAAACTTTGCGTGTCTAAAAGTATTGCAATCAGATAATTGTTGAAAAGTGGAAAATTCTTATTTGGTTTTTTTATAAATCCACCAGACTATCACAAATTAATATTTAGTAGATTTGTAAAACGCACTAAAATCTCACCTAAAGGGACCAATTTAGTGTTTTTTTTAAAGAACCAAGTTGAAAAATTCCACACTGTTAAGAATTAAAAAGCACTAATTCTAGTGAGAAAAGCACTAATGGCCTATTTCTCACCTGCGAAAGAAACCGTTCGACTTACAATCTATATTGAAAACAACAATAAAATATGAAAATTTGTTTTTGTTTTCAATATAAATTGTAAGTCGAACGTTTTCTTTCGCAGGTGAGAAAAAGGCCATAAATGTAGGACGAATGGGTAATGTAAACAGTAAGATTCATAAACATGGTTGAGATAGCGAAGCAGGTGATTCAACTCGTCGTCTAAACATAGCATAAGATAAAATGTACATGCTTATATGAAACATGTCATGCTTATATGAAACGTAAAGCGAAGCGAAAAGTTAGTCAACTCTCAACTTTTTGCGTGCTTTGACAATAAGTTGATATACTTTTCTTAATTTTTTTGACCAAACTTACATGCAAGTTTAAATTTTTTTTTAAATGTCGGTAATGTACATAAAAAACGAGTTAGCGGCATAAGAGTAATCGAATTGTGTCATTTTATGCATAAAACAAATCAGTGAAACAAACATTGAGTGTTGTCAAAGTTTTTATTGTGTCATACACATTTTCCTTCACGTTTTTTCCCCAAAATAGAAACGTCACGCAAAGCGTTGAAGTTGCATCTGAAAAAAAT
The DNA here is from genome assembly GCA_905220375.1 of Tachina fera. Taxonomy (NCBI): domain Eukaryota; kingdom Metazoa; phylum Arthropoda; class Insecta; order Diptera; family Tachinidae; genus Tachina; species Tachina fera. The sequence continues at coordinate 54,561,539 of LR999967.1, forward strand.
GTGGACTCGAAATTTTGGGTATCAGCTTATGTGGCAAAGCATGAACAAAATATATTAGTATTAGCTGCTGTGTATAGATCACCGAGTAGCGCTGAGACGGAATTTATTGAGGCATTTGAAGAAACATTGGAGGACATAAATGAAGAAAACTGTGATGTAATAATAACAGGAGATTTCAATTGACTGGTACAAAGAGAGCTTTTATAAAAATAAAATAAATTTCTTATTTAATGACAACGGCCTTAAACAAGGTGTGAACTAATTCACAAGAATAACAAAGAACCCTAAAACAATAATAGACTATATCATCACAAATAATAAAAATATACGGGTAAAGTGAATAATGAAAACAAAATCTCAGATCATGAAACCATTGAGATAACAATAAGAAATCCATGGACTAAATAATGCTAATTACAGTCCTAATCAGAACACATTTAAACATATCATCAACTTTGTATCTTCACTAGCATGGTTTAGCATGAAAACAGTGGCCATATGAGATACATCTACCACCTGATAAATTCGCCTTCTTCATGCACTTAAAAAAATCAATACAAAAACCCGCTTACAGAGTAGCAAGCCGTACCGGCGCGGCTGGCGGCTAGCCAGTCAGCCGTTTTTTTTACACAAGCCGAGCCGCCGCCGAACCACTCGGCTTATCGGCGGCTTATACTCAGCCGTTATTTTGTCTTTTATTTTTTATAATTTTTTAAATTTCGTATTTAATATGATAGCGAGCGTCCCGGAAAGATAGTTGTTTTTGCTTCCACATAAAAAGAAAATGTTTATGTGAATGGTAATTAACATTTATGAACGTAGCTGCGACAACACTTACGTTCTCTTTTGGAGTCCGTTCTTAAATACATGGGCGTTTACATTGACTTTTTTGTTTAAGCAGTCAGGCGACTTTTTGATAATTAATTGTTCAAAGCTTTTTGTTTGTTGATCCGTAGCAGTGTTCCAATAAAGTAATTAATTTTTAATTCAATCCGAAAACTTAAATAAAATTTATGTAGAAGGCAATCATGAATAAAATTCCGCGAGAAATTTTTCCAGGGGAAAAATTTCAACTAATAGCAAGTAATAGGGAAAGAAATTCTAATTTGAAAAATGAGAAATTTCTCGCGAAATTTTATTCATAATTGCCCTGATAATCTAGAATATGTTTCTATGATTTAACAAATAATTTACGAAGCTATTTTTTAGGATATCAATTACTGCAATATTCAAACTATTGCAAAATAAATAATGTTACAATGTGGTGATTCAATAATTCACGTATTTTTCTAAAAACAGACTGGGTTAAAATTTTTTTTCAAATGCTTAAACAAATCGGCTTTAAGCCGTTCAGCCGCCGCCGCCGAAAATATTTGTCTTTCAGCCGCCGCCGAAATTTTTTGCTCGGCTTGCTACTCTGCCCGCTTAGTTATACAAGAATGAAAGAGAAACATATAAAAATAATAAACAACTGATACATGTAAATTAGAAAAGTTGGAGTGAATAAAACTCTTCCAATTAATGGATAGTAGATATGTGCATAAAAACTTACAAATAAAATTAAAAGGCGTAGACATATATTACAATACTTACTTTCCGCAACATTTTTTAATGGTATTGTTTTGTTCCATCCTAATGGTAACTACATACAAATTTCCGATTATATATATATAAAACACTACTTTTATGTGCTCAAACAACTTATTTAACTACTGTTATGCAGGCATATATTAAAAATTACTATTAAAAGCCACTAGTGAAATCAAATTAATTTTCACTCTATAATATTCGTAGTGGTTAAAATTCATTTATTAAAAACTCAACTACTTGGACAATATAACAATAGCGTGTCCCTTATACGCTTATTAACACAGAATATAAATTAGAATTAGTAGCCTATGCACAGAATAACACAGGCTTGTCAAACAGAGAAACAAGCCGAGACAAAATATTCGGCGACGGCTGGAAAGTTTTGGTTCAGCGCCGGCCCGCCGACATAAGTTTCGGCGATTCAACTTCTTATGGTAGGTACCATAATACAATTATAACAGGTACATGCACCAGCCCAGCCTGTCACTTTATAAATTGCAGATAATTGTCAAACTTTGTTTACAAGTTACATCATTTGTTTGGGTTAAATTTGAAACAAAAATATATAAAAATAGAACTCAATGTAGAATTACACACAGATTATACAACAATTTAACTACATTGCCTACATATGTGAGTAGAAATTACACACTGCCTAACTACAAACAGATTGGCAACACTTAAAAACTATAATCATGCAAGAATGCCGCACCTGCAATTGAACTTTAGTTACCCTGTAATTATTATTTTTATAAACAAGACAGTTGTTTCCGACACGTTTCCGACAATTTTTTGTTTGTTAATACCAACAAAATACATGTGCTTCTTGGTGTTGTAATTTTGTTGTAGTCGTGTATGTCCCTAGTATAAATCTATCATGGTAGCTAAGACTTATAGGTGATTTACACAATGACTTTTTCCCCTGCATTTTTCTTGAATTCTCTCTCATGCTGCTTGGGCAACATTGTTCTCCGTTCGACAATAAAGGTGGAGGTACATATCACGCGTTACGTTGCAACGCTTTTCTGGCTTGCTAAACGTTTAACGCTATACAAATGGAAAGTTACACAACACGCTTTTTTGTTGTAAAATTTCAATCCTTTGCCGGCTATTTTCTGTCGTGTATTTAAGTCTGATTATTCTTTAAATGTTTAATGCATATTTTTATCCATTGTTTAATAAAAAAGGAATTTCTAATAATTTTTGTGTATCTTAACATATGAATCTGGCAGCACTAGCTGTCGTTTTGTATACAACGCGGGAAAGATGAGCAATATTCAACTTAAAGCGAGGTACGCGCGTCGCGAACTTCTATATGTAACTTGCCTTATGAAAACACTATTTCAACTTTTTTGACAGACGCGTGTAGAAAAGTCACCGGATTGGTTATGTAGCATAGAAAACTACATGTTTTTTTTGTGTTGTAAAATTGTTGTACTGATATTCAGTATCAAGATCAGCTGATCTTGATACTGAATTCGCCTTGAGCAATATGTTTATGCAACCAGGTTGCGTTCGAAGTTGGATTCGAAGTTTCTAACATCAAAATGATTTGGTGTTTATGGGTTGCATTGACGATTGCATTGTAGGTTGCAGTGTCTGTATCAAAGTATTCGAAAACGTGTTGCATAAGCATGTTGCATAAGCATGTTGCAAAGTCTGTACCTACCATTAAAGTGGTTCCATGGTACAGTACAGTGATTCTATGGTAAAATAATAAGGTCCTGTTCATATAAATGCAAACGATAGCTTCGATCGACAATTTATATTAGAAACAAAAACAAAAAACTGAAATTTGTTTTTGTTTTCAATATAAATATTCGATCGAAGCTATTGTTCGCATTTAGATGAACAGGGCCTAAATGATTTACACGGACATAATTATGCTGGTGTTTGAGTGATATTGGTCGCATTCATAAAACGTAACAGTTGCGCAACCGTTGAGTGTTTGTCTTAGAAACGCATAGTTGAGTATTTCCGCTCCACTCAACAGTTGAGTAGTTTTCCATCATAAATTTTTTTCGCTACCTATAGTCAACGCGTTGTGCTCAGCCTGAACAGCTGGTCAAATAGAGCTACATATTTCTTTTATATGCTTTGTTAGGTGGCAGCAACAAATATTTGTTAAGTTTTACATTACAAATGCGATGAAGAAACGAAATAAAGATATACAATTACATTATATGCATCAAGCCGTTTCTAAGAAGTAGATGTTGGGGCCAACAGTTGCCAGCAGTTTTACAACTGTTGAGCTCAACAGCTACGTCTTATGAATGCGCCCATTAACGAACGGTCTACTTCATGAAAAATTATTTAGGTTTATAATAAGTTTTTTTTTTCTTTTTTTGTATTGTATCTTTTTCTATTGTATCTTCAAATATGAACTAACAGTAAGTAATCAAATCTTAAATCTAAAATATAATTACTAGGCCCTACCAGTGTCGGACATAAATTTATTAATAGTTATAAATAATACATGGATAGTGATAATCAAAAAGGCAAAATAAATGTATTTTCAAGCAGTCTCATCTAGAGTATTGAGTAAAAGACCCTTGTGTCCCTCTTTTTTAGGTGAATGTGTCCAGTAAAATTCAAGATGTTACGAGCAAGGGGATTAATATGCGACTCGAGTTTAGTTAAGTATTTGCCTGCGTATCTTGGAATTTCTTCAGTCACTAATGGCATTTTTAAATCACGATGTAAGTTTGAATTCTTAATGTACCATGGAGCAGATTTTATTAACCTTAAAATTTTGTTTTGTCTTCGTTGAATTCTCTCTACATTGAAAACTGAAGCAGTGCCCCATAACCGTAACACCACTTTGGTTTCAAAAGCGACTTGTATATTAAAAGTTTGCAGTCCAGTCTGAGTGTTGAATTTCTGCCAATCAACCAGTGTATTTGAGATAACTTAAGTTTTATCTGATTTAGTTTAGTCAATTTGGTGTTTCCATGTAAGCCGACGATCAAGGTGTATACCAAGATATTTCACATGTGAATGTTGAGGAACAATTTGACCATTGATTCTAATGGGGTGGACAAGTATCTTTTCGTAAGGTAAATGTTATCTGTACGTACTTATGTTCGTTTACTTTTATTCTCCATAAGATTAACCATAGCTCAAGCTCTGTTATAATTTTCTGAAGATACCTTAATGCCTCATAAGGGTTTCATCCATACTAAAGCGGGCTGTATCATCTGCAAATGTAGAAGTGTGTATATTACTGCTCACAGGCATATCAAAAGTATAAATCAAATATAAAACTGGCCCCATTATACTCCCTTCTAGTACACCGGCTAATAAAGTTTCGGGAGTACTCATAAATTCTCCTTCCATAACAGAGAACTTCCGGCCTAAAATATAACTTTCTAAAAGTTTTAGAATGTTAATTGATAGATATGTCTTCAATTTTAAAATTAGGTCGTCATGCCAAACTTTATCAAATGCCTGAGAAACATCAGTAAACAAGGCAGAACAATACTTCTTTTCTTCAATGTTTTTCTTATAAATTCAACCAATCTAATGCGTTTGTTCAATGGTGCTATGCAGACTTCTAAAACCAAATTGATGGTCCGGTATGCACAAATTATGTGTATGTATGTATTTATTAGTAGTATTTAAAATACTTTTTAATTGACATTTCATATTAATCTAATAGCATTTAAAAACCAACAATTTACAAATCAAATTAACAAATTAAAATTCCTATTAAAAATTAGAATTTTTTTATAAAATTTGCTATTTTTCTTCAAAAATGTTTATGTTTGTTTCATTCTTTATATTATTTGGTATCATATTGTATAGGTTCAGTCCTTTAAAAAACAGAGATTTTTGAATTGCATTGGTGTCTGCTCGTTGTTTTCTAAAATCTATGGCATTCCTCAGGTTATACGGTTGTACGTCTCCAACATATCTTATTTGCTCAATCAAGTAATCAGGCGCCCTTCCCATTTTCATCTTATTTATAAAATATGTTGTATTACGTTGTATCCTTTGTTGTATATTCATCCATTTCAGTGTGTCTAGCATATATCTTATTGACGTAAAGCGATTGCATTTTAAAATTGATCTCATGATCTTATTTTGTAGTTTTTGTAGTCTTGTCATTTGTTGATCAGAGCAGCATGTAAATAATATGGTTGATCCATATTCAAAATGAGGTTTTATCATGATGTTATATATATTTATTGCAGTTAATGTTGTTACTTTGTTTCTCAAGCGCTTAAAAAACCCAATTTTTCCCCCAATTTTTTTACATATAAATTCGATATGATCTTTAAAGTTTAAGTCTTTATCTATTAGAAAACCGAAATATTTTATATTATTTACTTTTTCTATTATTACATTATTTATTTTGAATGTTATATTTGTATTCATATTTATCTCCATTAGTTTGGTTTTATTTTCATTAAGTTTTAGTCTATTCATTTTTAGCCATTTGTTAATATTATCTACTTCGTTTTTTAAGTTTTTATAGCATATGTCTTCAGTTGTTGTTTCAGTAAAAATTAATGTGTCGTCTGCATACATTACAATTTCACATTTTTCTAATATGTTTTCAAGATCGTTTATATATATAACAAAAAGAAGAGCTCATAAAATTGAGCCTTGAGGTACACCAAAAGAGTTTTCTGTTACATTTGATATTTCATTATTTACATTAGTTAATTGTCTACGATTTGTTAAATATGATTGAAACCATTTAATTTCTGTACCTTGAATACCTTACTTATATAGTTTTTGTATTAGGATATCTCTATCTATAGTTTCAAATGCTCTTTTGAAGTTCAGAAAAATTGCCAATATTTTGTTTTTCTTTTGTTTACACTTCCATCTGTTTATGACAAAATTTACCGCTGTTTCGCATGAGTATTTTTTCTGAAACCGGATTGAAATTTCGACAAAAGTTTATATTCTTCCAAATATTTTTCCAATTGATCTTTTACTATCTTTTCAATTATCTTATCACAAATTTTCAAAGTGTTAACTGGTCGGAATTCTTCACATTTTGATGTATTTCGCACTTTTTCAATAGGAAAAACCATTGATTCTTTCCAATTTTTAGGAAACACACCCGTCTCCAGTGATCTATTTATAATATTTAATATAATATCTCCGAATATGTCCCAATTGTCTAATATTATGGTACTTGATAGTTTTGTATAATCAGGTTTTTTCTTTATACTTTTAACAATAGTTTTTAGTTCTTGTATAGATATTGCATTGAATTTGAATCTAAGGTTTATCGCAGGTATTTTATTTTCATATTGCACATCTTCAATAGAGCATCTGATTTCCTTAATACTCTCTATAAAATACTTATTAAAATTCTCAGCTATTTGAAAATTGTCCTCATGCTCTACTTGATTAAATATCACATTTTTTTATCACATTTTTGGGTTTTCTTAAGACTAGCTCTTTAAATTTACTCCACATGTCTTTTTGGTTAGTTGTATTATTAATACTATTATTAATATATTTATTTTTTTCATTTTCAATTTTTAACTTATACATATTTCTTATCGTTTTATATTTATTCCATGTTTCATTCGTATTCTCTAAAACTGCAGTTTGATATCTAAACACTTTTTTCTTTTTAAATTTCTGAGTTCGTTATTAAACCATTTATTATTACTTTTTTCATTTATTCTTTTCTTGAAAGTAAACTTTTTTACTGTATTTTCGATGCATTCATCAAATTTATTAACATTCTCATTTAGAGCAATATTTTCATCATATTTTAATAATGCTCTTATTTCATTTTTAAATCTGCGTTTTTCATATTTAAAAATGTTGATTTCCTTGAAATTATGATATTGCTTTCTATTTTCACATTCGATCAAAATGTCAATGGATTCATGATCAGATATTTTATTACTTACATTATTTCTTGTAGTAATTCTATGATTATTTGTTATTATATAGTCTATAAGAGTTTTTGAGTATCTTGTTATTCTAGTGTAATCGTTAATAACATTCTTAAGCCCATTATCGTTGAGTGTACTTTCTAATCTACTTGTATAAAAATCATTCTTCCAGTCTATATTAAAATCTCCGGCTATTAAAATATCACAGTTTGATTCACTTACATATCTCTTCCATAAACTCTTGAAATATGTCACAGAATTCCGCTTTTGATGCACTTGGTGATCTATATATTATAATAATTATTAATGATGTTTTTTCGTATTTTGCCATATATGCACTTATCCAATAATGTGTGTCTTTAATAGTATCTTTAATTTTATTTATTTTCCAATGTTTTTTAAAATAAGCAATTAATCCGCCTGTTCTTGTTGAATTTGATAATGTGTAGTAACAATTATAATGTTCTAACTGAATTTCGCTCTCATCGATTTCTTTATTTTGGTGCGTTTCGGTTAGTAGTATGAACTCAGGTTTATATATTTCTACTATTATTTCTAATTGGTTAAAATTATTAATTAATCCTTGAATGTTAGTATATATTCCACGTAGTTGCTTTGGTTGTTATGCTGATAAGCATATTCTTCTCTTTTTCAGATTTAATATATTTTGATACACTGGACAATTCCTGCTAGTGGTGGGGTGATTTTCATCCAAATTTAAATTTAGCCTTTGGTTTTCCTTCTTGCAGTTCATACATTCAATTACTGGTTCCTTATTGCAATCTTTACCACTATGGTTTTCGTGGCATTTGAAGCATACTTGCTCATCCCTATATTCAGACGATTTGTGGTTATAACCTAGACATTTAAAACATTTGTATTATATTTGTACCATCAAACACCTTACATCTGTCCCATCCTACATTAATCTTCGAATAAGATTTATTGTCTATTTTTAATTTTGCATTATAAATTGTTCCATTGTATCTTTTCGTTTCAAATATTTTTAATACTTCAATCTGACTATCTTTCATAACTTCATTTTGTTTTTTCAATTTTTCTATTAATTCTTTATCAGACATTTTGAAATTCAAACCAGTTATTACAATTTTCAGATTATTATCTTTGGGTATTTTTATTTCATATTCGTTACTAATTTGCGTTTGTATTGCCTCTTTAATTTTTTCACGTTCTTCAACGTTCTTACTTTGGATCACCAAGGTGCCATTTTTACTGTTTTCCACATTAATAATTTTCAAATTTACTGGATCCACTTTTTTATTTAATTCAGCTTTTGTTTTTTCTACACTTTGTTTCTCCTTAGGTTTAATAATTAGGGGGACATTTTTTGATACGTCTGGCAACATCATGTTTGATTTTACAGATTGTGCATATGACATCTTTGTTGTTTTTTCGTTTTCACATATCACTTTTTTAATTTCGTTACACATTTTAACATTGTTCTTTTCAATTGTATCACATATATCTTTGTTTTTATTTTCATTTTCGCTTATATTTCCATACAATTTCTTAATTTCTTCCACAGTTTTGTCACACATTTTTTGTACATTATCCATTTTTTTAAATCTATCATCATACCGTTTTTCTATTGCTTCCAATAATGTTTTAATTTCATGCTCATTTTTTTTCAGTGAATTTTCAAATTCATGTTTATAATCTAAAAGCGATTGCTTATTTTTATCAACGCTAGCCTGAATTTCCCTTATAACAAGGTCAACATTTTGAATATATAACATACAGTCATTACAAATATATCTTACAAAATTGTCTTCATCGATAATATTTGCAGAATATTGATCAATACCAGCACATTTCTTTGTAAAGTGATACACCTTATCACAAACACCATTGCAGCGTATGCCGCTTTCACCTCTTATTGCTGATTTGCATTTACTGCATTCAGCCATATTGTACATTAAAAACAATAAAAAAATTTTATTTTAACATCCACTTTTTGTTAATATTTTATTATCAGGTTGCAAATTATGTATTGTTTATGTTTTTCACTTAAATTTCAAGAATTTGTTTAATAAAAAATTTTCACATTTACTTATTATACACAAATTTAAATTTTAATTTCTATGTAAGAATAGGGGAAAATTTTTTGATGAGAAGCTTTTCGAATACTTTTGACAAAGTTGACAGCAAAATTATTGGCCTATATGACTCAGCTTTGGCAAGAGTTTTGCCCGCCTTTGGAATCATTTTGACTTTGGCAAGCTTCCAGTGTTGTGGATAATACTCCAGTCGTAATATGGCATTAAAAATAAACCGCAGGATTCTCATTGCAATATGCGGCAAGTTCATCAGCATCTCGTTACTAGTTCCATCGATACCTGGAGCTTTCTTTGGCTTGAGTTCAGCATTTACTTTTTGTACATCACGCATCTTAAACCTTAAGGGTGAGGGGATAGAGCAACTACACTCGGCAAATCAGCAACACCAGTACATGTGTTTGGCGTAAATACGGATTTTAAGTGCTAAGCAAATATTTTACATTTTTCCGTATCGCTTCTTGCCAAACCTCCGGTAGATGTGCGCAAAGGTGATTTGTACTGAACGGGGGTTTTAAGTTTTCTAGCAGCGTGCCGCAAAGATTAATTAGATGTGACATCGAGATTTTCCAGATAATGTTTAAGAGATGCAGTTTTTTCATATGCAAGCAGCTCTTGAAGTCGTTAAGTGCACTCTTTAAATATAATTTTATTTCGGGGGGATCTGTGCTGTTGCCATTCTCTTTTAGCTCTTATTTTTTCACATACAAGATGTTCAATATCTATAGAATATATTCTATTAAACCCAGTCTGCGGATGGGAGGAAGTGGAATGTTCAGCAGCCTGCTTAATATTTTCATTAAGATTAGAAATGTTAGAGTCAATATCATCTGGTGTTCTGAGCGCAATGTTTTCCGTACAATGAATATTGAGGTATTTTTTAAACCCCAACCAATTAACACGGTTGATCATCTTCACATATGGGTCAGGTAAGTCACTTCTTAATAGGCTAACAGGCTATTGTAAAGATCGTGGGAGAGTGATCGGAAGATATATCTAGAGAAGCTTCAACTTGAATTAAATCCCAAGAGATATTTTTTGTGACGCCAAAATCTATAACATCTGAAATTTTTTGTATGTCAGTAGGCCAATAAGTGGGCTCCCCAGTCAAAATAACGTCCATGCCCATTTTTGAAATTGGGTTGAATAATGCTCGACCTCTGGGTGTAATAAGACGCGAACCCCAGAACGTATGTTTGGCATTATTGTCGCCAGCTGCTACAAAACAAGGTCCAAGAGATTTGAAGACATCTTCATACTGATTCTCAGTCATTGAAAATCTGGGTAGTAAATTGATGATATCACGATATTTGTACAAAAATTTTCTACAAAAATATTCGTAGCTTGCATATATTCTTCACGAACGTTGTCAAGGATATAGTGTTTGAGTCTTCACTTAATTGCAGATCCACATCATGCTCTTCCTCTCGGGTCCTTTGTATCAAATAAGGTGTAGCCAAAAATTTTAAAAAGGCTTCTCGAAGTCAAATGATTCTCAGAAACTAGCTTAATATTCGTTGAATTATTTGGCGGTGAAACATTTTGTATGGGAACTAGCCTTAGCAGCATTGGCATGCGATACAAGTGAAGTATCTGGTTGGCTCACTTGCGCAAAAGTGGCGGAGTACGCGTTTAATGGTTGAGCTGAATCTAATTTAAGTTTTTGACCTTGTTTAACGAGAGAATATACAAGACAACCTCTGTAGTTAGCGGTGTGATTACCTCCATAATTACAGCATTTTTTATCACTTATATCTTTTGGCTTATTGCTACTGGCAGTGCCAGTAATTCGCCGCACCCGACGCAAACAGAGGGTAAATTGCAATATGTTTTTGTATGGCCAGTTTCTTGGCAATTATGGCGCTGTACAGGAACTGAACGCTTATGTGGCTCTTCAACTGTGATTTTTCGGTATAAGAGGTATTTTAAATTATAAATTGGGTGCGTCTAATTTTTTTTAATTTTATATCATTCGGCTCAAATTCAATGCGAAATAGAGGTTAGGGGATTTTCTCCCTATTAACTATATTCGATAAATTTTTACCTTAATTCCCTGGAGGACGAATGCATCTTTTATTTCCTCGGGAACAACATAAGAATCTATGCCCTTCAATACGCTCTGCAGGCCTTTAGCGCTCTTAAGCTGGTATGTGTAGTTGTTTTATTTTTTTCAAATTCAGAAACCATTTTGCAGAAATCTTTTTCGTCATAAATTTGAATTTTCGTTTCATCGATGATGCCACGTTTTATAGGAACAATATGAAATTTATTCTCACGAATGACCGAGATTAATTTTTTTATTTTTTTTCTCTCAAATATATTGGTGGCTGTTTGGAGGTTTTGTTCGTGAGTACATCGGTTTTTGTCGTTGTCAGGTTTTTTGTACAGACTTAGCGGCTGAACCGAATCGGATTTAGTTTTTTCTCCTTAAAAGGTGAAAATCGGTTCAGCCGTTGAGAAGATATCACATCTTTTCTAGATATATTCTGTAGAATTTGTGTCTTTGACACCGTAGCTCCAAAACGGCTAGGCTATAATTATTTTATTTCCTTATCTTTACCTGAAAAAATCGGTCCAGCTGTTTGGATATTATCATAAATTTTAAAAACCTTCGTTTTCGTAGTTCGCGATTATGAGCTCTGGTACCACAGATACAGACTTTATACACTATTTTTAAATAAAAATCATTTGCAAAAAAAATTTATCACTTTCTTTATACTAATAATCTTTTTCACTTTACTTGACCGCCAGCCACTCGTTCTCAGTAATCTTCGACGATTGTCATATAGGATGTGCGAGCTAAAAGTTGAAATAAACAAAGGTTTTGTTTCACGTAAGGCCGGACCAATAATCAATTTTACTTACCAACTCGCCAATATTATTCATGTCATCTCCGAATAATACTGCTCTATTCGTTGTTACGCCACGTACACTCTCCTCGGCCTGGGACACTTGCGAATCTGAAAGTCTAATAATTCAGATCTTAACTTAACTCAGTCTGGGTTGCAGCATATATTTTGATGTCATCCATGAAGATGGTTTATTTTGTGTTTTGTTGCCTTATTGTGACGGATTTTGAAGCCATATGGTGTATTGTTAAGTGCGTTTGATAGCGGGTTTATACACATGCAGAACCATAGTGCAATTAGTGAATCTCCTCGGAAAATTTCTCTTTTTATGTGTATTTTATTGGTCTTTATTATTTCAGTATTGGTGTTAAGGTGTATGTGTGTTGACCAGTGATTCATTGTTCTCTCGAGAAATTGTACAATGACTGGGTTTATTTTAGACATTTTAAATATTTGTTTTAGCCAGGAGTGAGGTATCATATCAAACGCTTTCTTATAACCGATAAAACATGTATGTAGATTTCGTTGCTCTTTGATTGCTTGTTGCATAACTACTGTATCTATAGTTAGTTGTTCTTTACAGCCTTGACTTTGTTTCCTGCAGCCTTTTTGTTCATTTGAAAGTATGTTGTTTAGAGTAAAGCTACGGTCACACTTGTCAAACGTTTGTCCAAAAAAGCGTAACCAACTAACAATAATGAAAAAAGATTTGATCCAGACACTTGTTTATCAAATAAAACAGTTTCGAAGACAACTAATAGACAATGTCATAGAATCCAACATTATTGTCTACTCTTTAACTTGCCAAACTTTTGTCTGAGTTAAAAAATTTTTGATTAGCATTTAGTGGTTACGCTTTTTTGGGCAAATATTTGATAAGTGTGACCGTAGCTTAAGATGGTTGTAGATTTTATTAGTGATTACTGATGTTATAATTTTGTAGAGGGTGGGTAGGCATGTTATGGGTCTATAGTTTGCTGGGTTTTTAGTATCTTCATTTTTTGGTTTAATGAAGGTGATTCTTTCGGTTAGAAACTCAGGGATTATGTTGGGGTTTTGAAATATTTTGTTAATTAGCACTTGTAGTCTTATGTGTTGTGATGTAAGGGTTTTGTACCAAAAATTAGCTATATTGTCAATTCCTGGGCATTTCCAGCTATGTTTACGTTTTATAAATTCTTTCAGTTCATCTAAAGTAAATACGAAATCTTGTTGTCTCTTCGTCTTTAATCCATTTGCTTTCCATATTGTGATCGATTTAGTTTTCTATAGAATCCCTTTTCATTTGTGCTAAACATATTATCAAAGACTATAAATATATAAAGATGTTCCACGTAGAACATTAAATGAAAACTAAAGTTGTTTGCGTTTATCGAAAATTTTTGAGCATGCACACTTATATAAATATGTATGTAGTGATGTTGTATGGCATACAATGTATGCACACACATAATTGAAGCTTATAGAGAAATTTAGTTGTGTGTGTTATATTTCTTGTTTAAAGCGCAGTCAAGTAGGAGCAAGAATATGAAATAACTAAAAGAAGTTTCTTGTTTTGATACATTCATGTGCGAATAAATCACGGAAATCAATGCGACCGATTGTGTTATTGTAGGGTAAAAATACGTGTTTTATTGTTGTAAAATTAAAAATAAGCTGATTCGCACCGAACTATAATTATTTTATTTAAAAATATAAATTTTTTTTTTATGTATATATATATGTATATATTTATATGTATAAAATAAATGAAATGTGAGCTTACTTACATAAGTTTGCAAACCATGATTATTTATTTTTGTTTACAAAAGAATAGGTTTTATTTATTGCTTTAAAATTTTGAGTTTTTCAGTGCTTGTTGATTTGAATTTATCTGCCTGGCTCACGATGTCGACAAGAAATTTTCGTTCGCTTATTTATATTGAAAACAAAAACAAAATAAGAACATTTGTTTTTGTTTTCAATATAAATAAGCGAACGAAAATTTCTTGTCGACATCGTGAGCCAGGCAGTATATGTTTCCCACAACGAATGTTTTCGTAGCAGTGTAAGAACTAATAAATTAAGCATCTCCATCCTGTGCTTAATGCATACGTAGCTCTCGTCAAACCAAAAGGAATATATTGTATTTTTGGTACAATTTACGCATTGTTCAACAATAGTTTTTTTTATGCTTTTTATTTCTTTAACATTTTCGAAAACTTTTATGTGAATCTTACACACTGCAAAAACACACTTGCACACACAAAAACTTCCAAAATCTGTTTGTTTATCATAATTTTTAGCGTGAACAAACATTTCTGAAGGATATGACAAAACTTGTGCTGGTTTAATTATATCCACACGACATTTAGCGCAAGTAATTCGTTGAGATATATAACCAACAAAATATCGGCTTGATGTTAACTCTATTGGAACATTATTAGAGTTAAAACAATCTGCATCTTCATTAAAATAATCTTCATTTTCATCGAATATGTTTGCTACATTAACGTCAGGTGTGCGACTACTTTTTGCTGTACTTCCACTTCTTTGAGTATCTTCTAAAATTGTTTGGAACTCAATAGGTAAAAATATCGCATTGTCGTTTGCACAATTTGAAGAGGTACTAAATTGCGTTATTTTAAGAGATAGCAGTTTAGCTACTGCGACATTTAATTCATAGACCGAAGGATTTTTGCAGTGTCCGCCCTTGGCACGTATATATGAAAACAAGTTTTCCAATGGATCTTGATTAAAATGGCTCGTTAAAATGCATATCAAATTTGAGTTTTCCGTAAACAATTCTGACGATAACGATAAAATAGCTCTCGTAGTTTGAATAAGGCCATCGATTGAAAATATTTTATTTCCTGCGTATTCAACCTGTTTCATATAGGTAATTAGCTCTTCGAGTAATTGCCAAATTGTGCTTTTCGGCTTCAGGCCACGCTTCAGGGGCTTTGCATCGTTAAAATATATGCTGTTTAAGCAATCAAAATAGCTATCGAGTTTTTTTATAAAAGAGCACGTTGAAGTGGCTATTGCTGAGGAACATCGTGTAAACTGGCGATTTTCATTTACAGATTGGATTGCAGCAGCAACTGAATTGCTCAAAGTTTGGACAGCTAGGCCAACACGCATCTTCTGAAAATTATTTGGGTTTATGTGCACCGTTGTTAATTTTGTCATTTTGGTTACTTTTCCATACTACAACTCGAATATTTCTCTAACAACGTCGAATCGTGCTACGCCATGCGGTGTTTAAAATCGGCTTTGATGAAAGCATTTCTTATGGATTTGAAAATATGGGGTACGTCGTACATCAAGTAAATTTTTGCATTTTTATAAATAAAATAAGGCTTTTCACAAGATCCGCCTAGCATATCATAGCATTTTCTATTATTGGGTCCTTGATCACACGTAAGCCCACGCACATTTAGTCCCATTTCTCTTAAAATGTCCAAGTTTGACTCTACAAGTTTTTTTAGTACATCACCTTTTATTGAACTGGAAGTAACAAAATAATTTAAATCGAACTTCCAATTTTTTACAACTCCTCTTATCATAAAAACGCAAACTTGGGACCCCATTTGATTCACTCGTTCATATCCTAAATCGACAACTCCATCTATAACATCTGTACATTTATTATAAGTAAAATTTCTTCTTATAGATACTTCGTTAAAAATTAAAATGCATTCTTTTTCAAAAGGTTGCATCTTTTTAACAGTTTCTGTGAGCACATTGTATATACATGAATTGTTACCTGGCTGCAAATTTTTAATGCTACTCCATCTACTAAGGGATGAAGGACTCGGAAGGTTCAATTTCAATATATTTCTTAAGAACAAGTATGTGGAGGTTGATCTATAAAATATACTTTGAGAAAAGCTTATCTCATGCTCTTCCCAACGCGCATTTGTCCCTCTATTTATCTTTAGGAGCATTTTGCAAAAAGTTTTTTCGTTTGGATTTATATTTAAATTATCAACTTCGGCTTCAATAGATTTCTTCATCATTATTTTGCTTTCTAATGTTTTTATCCTTCTTTGTAAACTTTCGGATTTTTTCGTTAATTTAAGTTTATCTTGCGAAACAGTCTTAAGTTTTTTAAACATTGTAAAATATTTCTTTCTATAAAACTCTTCATTTCTACAACTTTTATAACAATTTGTGCAAAACGATGGTAATTCCGATCTTTTGCGCTTAAGGGGCGGACATCTAAACAAGGGTAAGGCAACATCCTCACTTAATAAACACTTTTCTATACCCGAGTCATCAGTCAAATTCAAGGTTAGTACTGCGTCGCGCTTCAAGTATTTCTTTCCTATATTTTCCGACGAAAAGTGTCTTTCACATATATATAATGTCCGCGATTTTTCCAAAAAGCTTTCGTCAAAGTTGCACTTTTCTATCCACGCTTTAAGTAACATGTCATTGCAATATGGGAAACGAAAGATTTTTAAGTTTGCAAAACTTCTTTTGGATCTGCCACAA